>OU015761.1:38252367-38398952 GCA_907173295.1 Fagus sylvatica | reverse complement strand
AATGAGGAATAAAGATGAATCCTTTGATATGTTTAAGAAGTATAAAACTAAGGTTGAAAATCAAAAGGATAAAAGAATTAAAATTCTTAGAAGTGATAGAGGTGGTGAATATTTTCCACAAGAGTTTACCATTTATTGTGAGGAAAATGGACTAATTCACAAAAGGTCAGCCCTTATACACCCCAACAAAATGGCTTAGCTGAAAGAAAGAATAGAACACTAGTTGACATGTTGAATGCAATGATAGTAAGTGCAAAGCTACCTTTCAATTTGTGGGGTGAAGCTTTGCTAACTGCATGTCATGTGCATAATAGGGTTCTATCTAAGAAAATTCAGTCATCTCCATATGAGTTATGGAATGGTAGAAAGCCTAATTTGAATTATCTTAAAGTGTGGGGGTGTATAGCCTACTTTAGAGTTCCAGATCCTAAAAGAACCAAGCTTGGACCTAAAGCTATCAATAGTGTGTTTGTTGGTTATGCAGTGAATTCTAAGGCTTATAGATTGTTGGATTTGAGTTCCAACACTATAGTAGAATCAAGAGATGTAAAATTCATTGAAAACAAATTTATAAATGATTCTCAAATAGAACCAAAACAAACACAAGAATCTGACTCATTGATTAATGATTCTCTTAGTGGAAACAAGAGAATAGAACCAAGTTCACCAAATGAACAAAGGAGGAGTCAAAGGGTAAGAAAAGAAAAGGATTTTGGTCCTGATTTCATTTCATACCAAGTGAATGTTTACCTTGTAGAAGGAAACAAAGAAAAGGTCTTTAGTAAGCTTCCTTTTGTAGGAAATGTGGAAGAAGATCCAAATACTTATAGTGAAGCTATGGCTTCAAGAGATGCAGCTTTCTGGAGAGAAGCTGTTAATGATGAAATGGACTCAATATTGTCCAACAATACTTGGGTTCTAGTGGATCTTCCTCCGGGTTCTAATACCATTGGTTGTAAATGGGTATTTAGAAGAAAATATAGGACTGATGGAACTATTCAAACCTTTAAAGTAAGGTTAGTGGCTAAAGGATTTAGGCAAAGGGAAGGAATAGATTACTTTGATACCTATGCACCAGTTGCTAGGATCACATCTATTCGTGTGCTAATCGCACTTGCATCCATTTATAAACTAGTGCTACATCAAATGGATGTAAAGACAACTTTCCTAAATGGAGATTTAGACAAGGAGGTCTATATGGATCAACCGGAAGGCTTTGTGCTTCCTGGAAATGAAAAGAAAGTCTGTAAGTTGGTTAAGTCATTATATGGCTTAAAACAAGCACCTAAACAATGGCATGAGAAGTTTGATACTGTTATTCTAGCTAATGGTTTCAAACACAATGGAGCCGACAAGTGTGTCTACTCTAAGTTTACTAGTGAGTATGGAGTAATTGTGTGCTTGTATGTGGATGATATGCTTATCTTTGGAACAAATATGTTAGGTGTATGTGAAACCAAGAAGTATTTAGCTTCGGTGTTTAAGATGAAAGATCTTAATGAAGCAGATACTATCTTAGGTATCAAGGTTAAGAGACATAGTGAAGGTTATGCACTTTGTCAAAGTCATTACATTGAGAAAGTGCTTCTTAAATATAAGCATCTCAATGTTAAGGAGGTAAATACACCATTTGATTCCAATTATAAGTTAGTTGAGAATACTAGAAAGGTAATAGCACAGCTCGAGTTTGCTAGTGCAATAGGAAGCATGATGTATGCCATGCATTGTACAAGACTAGATATAGCCTTCGCAGTAAATAGACTTTCAAGGTATACTAGTAACCCTAGTGCAGAGCATTGGAAAGCCATTGCAAGAGTCCTTGGTTATTTAAAGAAAACCAAAGATTTAGGACTCTATTATTCTGGATATCCAGCTGTATTAGAAGGATATTCAGATGCTAATTGGGTGACTAGTGTAGGTGACAATAAGTCAACATCTGGTTGGATATTCACTCTTGGTGGGGGTGCAATATCATGGGCATCTAAAAAGCAATTGTTTATCTCTCATTCAACTATGAAATCTGAGTTTATTGCTTTGGCTTCGGCTGGTAAAGAAGCAGAATGGCTAAGGAACATGTTATATGATATAGAGTTGTGGCCACAACCGATGTCAGCCATATCTATTTACTGTGATAGCCAAGCCACGATGTCAAAAGCATATAGTAAAATCTATAATGGAAAGTCTAGACATATTAGTCTAAGACATGAGTACGTAAGACAGTTAATAGAAGATGGTGTAATTTCTATTGTCTACGTAAAGTCAAGTGGAAATCTTGCTGACCCGTTTACCAAAGGTTTATCTCGAGATATGGTAAGGGTAACTTCCATAGGAATGGGACTAAAACCTTTCTAAAAGAATCACCAACAGTGGGAACCCAACCTTGAGTAGATTTACTTGAAAAGGTTTAAAGGGTAATAACAAGCTGTTGATTCGTGATTAGTAAGAGTACTAAAACTTGTGTCCCATTCAGGATGGAATAGTGCAGTCTGTTACGTTAGGAGGATGAGTTTTTACTCTTAATGAAGTTCAAATCAAGTGATGTCTGTGTAACAGAGACATAAAGAAGGAACTTCACCTTTGTGAACATAGGAGTGGTGCCGCTTCTAAACAAGAGTTAAGGTTTTCTCTTGTAAATGTTCACTAAACCAGGTAGAGCACAAGGCCATTTAAGTGCTAAACTATAGGAGAACTTCTAATGTTAAAGATCATTGCTGTGTGTGTGTTATTTCCGGTTTTAAGGAAAAGAGTTTTGGTTTAAGTGAATAAGCCATCAACAACTCTCTTGAAACTTTGAAGTAATTACACTAGGAGAGGGTTTAAGTTGAAAGACACCTTCTTCGATGCATAAGTTTTGTGTGTGTTATAGACTGAACAAGAAATATTACAACCTGATGGGGAATTGTTAGATATTTAATAACAATAGGTTGTAATATCTAATCTAGTAGACTGGATTTGACAGTTTTGAAAGTCTGGAGTTTCTGCCCAATCCAGTCTACTGGACCACCAATCCAGTCGACTGGATGAACGTGTATTTGGCTGATCCAGTCGCCTGGATTGGTGGTCCAGTCGACTGGATGTCGTGCCTAGGAGTTTCTGCCTGACTCAGTCGCCTGGACCACTAATTCAGGCGACTGGATCACGGCAGTTAAGGCAGTTAATGACCGTTAAAGGCTGAAATGGTGCCTTTTCATGGTGACTCTTGACTGTTATACACTTGTAATTAAAGGAATTTCATGTTCAGTTATTATATGCAAGAAAACTATATGTTCTAAGAAGTTCTAAAAGAATTAATTGAATTTGCTATCTGTGAGAACCACGACCCGAGGGTCAAATGGGCCTCAAAATGTGACCCAACTGACGAATGATCATCCCTCTAGAATGAAGGTGATGTTATAGTAAAGTCGCCACTTATTTTTGCAAGGAAGAAAAACAAGAAACTTCTTAAAAAAATGCTTCTCTTTATTCAATTTGGATTGTATGATTACAATTGAGTGTCCAAAACAGAAAATTACATAGCAAAAGTTGTTTCCTAGGTACAATCTAAGAAAATTACATTTGAATGCTTCCTAAATACAGTATAGTACAGTAGAAATTTACATTCACAAATAAACTAATCTAGAACCTTCAAGACTAGGCTCGGGGGCTTGGTTACAAAACGAGAAGGTGTAAGCACCTCGTTTTGCCCGATTAAAATCGGTCTTCTAGGATAGAGCTTGGCCAAAAACAAATATTTCAATATACAAAAGCATGGTTCACCATAAAATTTATTTTAAAGGTTCAAGTTCTTTATTAAATCATTTACATATGAAAAAGGCATATTATCGTCATCATCATGTGAATAGGCAAACAAATAAAGAATTCAGCAAAGAATTTTTACCTGCATACACGTGGAAGAAGATCTTGTTGATTGCTTTAGAATCACCAGAGTTATGTTCAACTTTGGCTGCAATCAAAAAGTTTGTTAATAGAAGACACAAAAACTTATCACAAATGGAAAACTTTGAAAGGGGGTGAATAGTAAAGATCAATGGAGATGTTGTGTGACTGCAATGGTGTGGAGTTTGTGTACTGCCCAACTGCAAAAGAGAGCTCCAATGATGCTTCCTTGATGGTCTTCAAAGTATCCGTGAACAGAGCTTCGCCGTAGAATATCCAAAGGGGATTTTTGTTGGAGCTTTTCTCTATCCTTTAATGGTGGATTGTTTAGAGGTGTTTTATGCTTTAGAAAAAATACACAGAATGATCTGGAATTCTCTCTAAAGCTCAAACTTTGGGCCCCCTGTAACTGAACCCCTCTTTCCTTTTTATAGCCAAACAAACGAGAAGCTATTTGTTTAATTTTGTATTTTTTATTTTCAAATAATCCCTATTCTTTATCCTCAACCAGCTGTGGACTGACTTGGACGTGTGAGAATTCAAAATTCAAGTTTGGAGATAATTTTGGGATAAAACAACGTGCTCCAGGTCCGAAGTGCCGGCCGGTACTTTAAAGTGCCGGCCGGTACTTCAAACTTCAAAATGTGCTTGAAGTGCCGGCCGGTACTTCAAATCCCAATCAAAGTGCCAAATACAAGCTTGAAGTGCCGGCCGGTACTTCAAACCCCAATCAAAGTGCCGGCCGGTACTTTGAGTTCTTAAAAAACGTTTTCAACTTCTTTTTTTGTATTTATCCATTTGTTCAAAGTTGTTCAACTTTTTATGATAAACACCAGATATTATAGTGATCTTCTTAACCCCTTTAAAATATTTGAATTAATCTATTTCAATTAATCCTTATATTTTAATTAATTAATCACACTATTTATCCAACTTAAGCTCATTTTATTTAACGTAGTAGAGTCCATAATTATTTATCATTACAAGCCAATAAGATGTTTACACCTCACTAATTAAAATCAACCCAATTAATGGACCAATAATAATTAGTTTGGATTAATCCCATGTACCCGGAATTATTAAATCATTATGCACTCTATCCGTTAAATCTTCAATTGATCATAACATTTGCACTTATGGTCCGATTTGAACACATGACACGTCATTTCATTTGTCTCAACTTAAAGATCTGTTTGATTTCTTTTAGTTGTCGATTAGACGGTAAAAAACACTATTGGTTTAAAACCCTAATTTAGGCAAGTTGTGCACTTTCCGTTTTTAGAATTTTAATTTGTGAAAACCCTAGTTTGTATAAGGGTTAGAATGTAGGTAGCAAAATGGGGTGTCAACACTATCATTAATTCTTGGTTTTGTTGTATCCTGGAGACTAATTTGCTTGAACCCTTAGCAATCTCTGAGGAGAGGGGGCAAATTTAGTCTTAAAGACAGCGATTCATTCGTGCCTCAAAGCCTTAATTCTCCTTTGCGTTCCCTTAAATTCCTAACATTTTGTACATAGAAAAACTGTGGTGCCTATACATGATTTTGAGAGCAAATCACGCGTAATGGAAAAAGCAGCAAGTATGCTCTAGTTTCTAAAAGCGATATTTATGTGATTTCAAAAATATGATTTTACTAAAATCACGGGGCCAAACGACTGAAGATATGAGATTTCTATCCATAACGCACATTTACCCCGTGAAATCACAGGGCCAAACGGGCTCTATATATGCATGTCATAATAAAATTAGAGCAACAACTAATATTAGAGTGAAGTCCACGAAGTCATACATACGTAAAGTATTCTACCTTATTTCATTGGTTCCCTTGACAACCTTTATCAACCATATACAAATGCATAAGAGCATCTCCAAACTAAGTTTTCAAATCCACGTGAATAGTGTCAAATAATGTGTCATTTTGGCATCATAATCTCCAGATTAAGTAGGCAATTTTCAAATTTCAAAATATGTGCCTAGTTTGTATATGACAATTTTACATTTGACATATCGTTGTAGTGCCTAGTTTTGGATATGTCAAATTTGAACTTTCAATTTGCTACATCAACCATCAATTCTTTTTTGACATTTCCAAATTGAAGACTCGGTTGAAGATACTCTCTTCTTGCCTGGTATGGTTTCTATAATCTAGGAGGTAAGTCTGCAAATGCATGAGCCTCCATGGTTAGAGATGGTATAGACTAATTTTGGGAAAAAAAAATTCTTTTCTTTTCTTGTTTAACTATTTGTAAGTAATATATGCATTTGAAAAAAAAAAATAGTCTTTTTATATAATCAAGAATTTTTATATTACACATTTAAACATCATTATGATTATTTTCATTGTTATTTTTTTGTTGTATTATTTCATTATCTTGTAATTTTTTTAATAAGTTTGAGGAGTATTAGGGTAAGGTGAAAATTTTAAGTGAGGCATTTTACATTTAAATATATATATTTATTTAATTTTATTTATCTTAAATTTTTTATTTAAAATTCATTTTTCTTTTCCCAAGATGCAATATTACTAATTAAGTTTTTACATTTAGGTTTCTAACATCTACTTTTTAATTGATAATTAGTATGAATTATCCACTACATAATAGATTTTATTATTATTATTATTATTTGCAAAAACAAGTGTAATAAGTATTACTAGTAAATATTTGTGAGTAATATTTGCATTTGAAAAAAAAAAAAAAAAATTATTTTTATATTACATATTTAAACATCATTATGATTATTTTCATTTTTATCTTTTTGTTGTATTATTTCATTATCTTGTAATTTTTTTAATGAATTTCTCGTTGATTTTTGAGATTTCATATTATTCAATTATATTCCTAGTAATAAATTTTATCAAGAGATCCTATTTGAGATTAAATTGATATTTCTATTTGTCTCTCGTTTTTTCTTAAGTTTTTCATATTCAGATTGATATTTTCTAATAGACGTTTATATTACAAATATATATTTTTAGTGTGTAGTGTGGCTAATGTTACCTTGTTAGAGAATACAATTCAATTAATATGAGAGCTAAGGCTCTTGAATCCAAGATTCCATACATGACAACTAGAATTTTCGAATCTGAGGCTCCATACAACTGAAATTCGATAAGCCTTATTGGCTAAGCTACATTTTTATCTAGTTGTTTATGGGAATTTCAATCTTGCATACTCTTAGTGATTGCAATGGCCTCAAACTCTTGAAGAATTTCAGCACTTCAATTATTTGTTAGGCGATTTCACAATCTTATCTTGTTGGAGAATATTCTATGGCGCCATTGAATTTGGAGACTTCAAAAGTCAGATTTAAAGCCTGGCTCTTTTGCTTTTGTCAAGCATTAAGGTGATTCAAATGCAAGACTTATTTGACTTGGCAAAAATGGTTGGTGTCTCTAACCAAATTGATGTTAAGAGTTACCATTCACAAACAATGTATAGATTGAATGTTGGTGTACAACTCATATCTCCATACAAAAACTCTGATTAGGATTCTCTGCATTTCAAAATCTCTTAATTTAGTCAATTTCATGATTCAGATTAAATATTACAGATCTAACAGTGTACAAACTGTCATATAATTACTGACTGTTAAATTTTAAAAATAAAACATGAATCATGAAATGAACAAATGGAATATTTTTAAAATGGAGAGAATCTTATTTAAACCCGGACATGGTATAAGAGGAATTGGGTCAAACAATTATGTGTCTGCTTAGTATAAGCTATTGTTAGTAGCTTATTAATGCCAAACAGACACTATAATGCTAGCCCAAATGTTGAGATATCAAGGCACAAAATATATGGCTCCTGTGAGGTTTACTCAATGCTCTTTCTTTGACTCTTTGATATCTCTCTCTCACACCAACTCTCGAAAGAGAAAAGTGGGTCTCAATCAGAGAAGTGCTATGGGTTTCAGTTTCAACCTCACATGGACATTCCAAGATTATGAATATTTCTCTCTCTCTCTCTCTCTATCTCTCTCTCTCTCTCTCACCAGCTCTTTAACCATGACCTGATACTTATATCTTGATGGAGGGGTGGAAAATTATTCGGAAAATAGAATTTCAAAGAACTAACACTATCTGTTCGGATAATTACCGAACAACATGTATATTATAAATTTGTTCGATTCCATTTAAATGTATGTACGGAAAGTCTAAACTAGTGATAAGACACAGAGGGTTATTCCAAAATATTGCATTAAATGCAAATTAAATATCAAGCTAATGTTAGGATTATTAAAATAAAATGGGAAGAAAACGATGAAAATAGGCTGTAAACAGCAGGCATTAATGGCATGCAGAGAAAGAAGGAGGAGGAGGATGAGGGAAAGATGAAAAAATATCTTTACAGAATAAAGGGTATAAATAAAGTTAAAAAAGAAAAGAAAGGGGTTCCTCTGACTACATAATTTTTCTGAGAGAAAAACCTTGAGCAATAATTTCAGTTTAAGTATATTCTTTTGATTATGAGATTGCTAACAAAACCATCGGAGAGTTATAAGTCAACCCCCACTGGGTTGGCTAAGGCCATCTGAACATTTGTGTTCTTATCTTCTTCACAAGTCCCACATGTTCTAGGCTGTTCGGATATTATCATATTACAATTCGGGTTAGTTAGGCTTTCATTTCCGAATTATATTTCATTAATGTTAACCAGTCTTTCCGTTATTATCTAAAAAAAAAATCCCACGTACAATTGGCGCCGTCTGTGGGAAGGCTCCTTAACATTGGTGAATTTGGTCATTTTAATTCGTCATGTCACGTTTTGGGCCCGCATCACCTCAACCTACCGGGTCTCCTAATCGGCAGGCTTCAAGGTCATCTCATCGCAAGGTATCCACGGGATCATCCTACAGGCCTTCAGAACTTACTCCATCAGCCACCTTGGCCATTCCTCCTTCCAGACACACTGACCTTCGTTAGCATCTGAATAGCCAACTATCAGAGCGGAACGAACGAACCTCTGGAGAAGCAACATCCCATCGAGTTCATCGGTCGTTAAATTTCTCGTCCTCTGCAGAATCCCGAACATACGACAGTGAGTGAGTCATCGCTGAACTTCGCCGAGAGATCAGCGATTTGAGAAAGGAAGCAAGAGGCAAGTCCCCAACAAAAGAAAGGCCGAGGAGGAGGCCTGGGAAAACTGACCGAGAGAGTTCTGAGAAATCTTTTAGTACACGCATTGAAGTGTGGGCAGAAACTCCCTCACCAACAGAGAAAGTTCCAAGTTCGGCCCATCCATCTGGCTTAGTTCGGGTTGTAAAAGAAAGGCAAAAACGGTTTGACCGAAGAATCAGTGAACGCCATGACAGAGATGTTTTACCTCCTAGTGTACCAAAGAAAAGGGTGAAGAGAGGAGAGCAAGGAGCCGTATGGAAGGCACTGGATCTAGTGTCCTCATCATCTTTCTCTGAGGAGATAGAGCATGCTAAGCTACCGGAGAAGTTTACGGCTCCTCGATTTGAAGTGTATAATGGGCGGACAGACCCCGTAGCCCACATAGGCCATTACCACCAGAGAATGGCCCTATGTCATCATAATGATCCATTGATGTGTAGATTATTTCCATCTAGTTTGGGAGAATTCGCGCTCCGATGGTTTAACCAGATCGACCGAGGCACGATTGGGTCTTGGAGTCAAATGGCCGAAGCATTTGTTGGAAGATTCATAACGAACAGTCAGAGGCCTAAAGGGATGGATACCCTCATGATGATGAAGTTGGGTGGCAATGAATCATCAAAGACTATTCGGCCAGGTTCTGGGAGACCTACAATGACATAGACGAATGTGGGGAAGACATGGCTGTTCGGATGTTTAAATTGGGCTTGCCTCCTAGCACAGGCTTGCGCTAATCGTTAACAAAACGCCCCCCTACCAATCTAAAAAAACTGATGGACTGAATAGAGCAGTTTATAAGGTTAGAGGAGGACGGAGGCAACACCAGTGCGGTACTACATGAGGCTCCTGCACGGCCACCAAGCTCTAAATCACAAGTTCGAATAGGTCAAACTTCTAAAGTACCCTAAATTCCAACCAACTTTGTAGCTCCTTCCTTCAAAGCCTTTCAGACGGTGTTCAAAGAGCCGATATACCGAATTCTAGATAAGATTAAAGAAGAGTCTTTCTTTATATGGCCGCCCAAGTTGATAAGTGACCCGACAGCTCGGAATCAGAAGCTCCAATGCTTCTACCACCAGGATAGGGGCCATTTGACCGAGAATTGTCACAAGTTTAAGACCCATCTAGAGCAGTTGGTAGCGGACGGTCATCTTGCTGAATATGTTGATTCGAATTTGACCGAACCTAAGGGGCATGGGACGGTCGCCAACCGTTCGGGGACTTCAGGAATTGCCCTTACAGGTGTTATTCAGGTTATACATAATCCTTTTTGCACTTCCATTTTGCCAACATCTTTTAGGTCCGATATTCAAAAAGTCGCACACCTTAGACAAAGTTTTGGTATTTCGGATTCGGCCCATCTTTTGTCAACATTTCGTTTGGAAAACCTCAGCTCCTTTACCCGTCAAGTCATCTCATTTTCGGATGATGACCTAAGAGATGTTCAGATGCCCCACAGTGATCCTCTTGTTATAACCCTCAGAACCAGGAATTATGACGTTAAAAGAGTCCTGATCAACCAGGGCAGCTTCGCTGAAGTAATGTACAAGGGCCTATATGAAAAATTGGGCTTGAGAGAGGCCGACCTCAACGATTTCTCATCTCCAGTATTCGGTTTTTCGGGTGAATCAACAACCCTGTTAGGAAAGACTACACTTCCTGTATTAGCCGGGCCGATCAATCTTTAGACAGAATTCATAGTCATTGAGGCCTCCTCACCATATAATGCAATTATGGGAAGAGACTGGCTACACAAGATGAGAGCCGTCCCCTCAACGTTGCACCAGAAGCTAAGGTTCCTTACCAAGGATGGAATTATGGAGGTGAACGGCCACCAGGTAGCAGCAAAGCAGTGTGTCCTGGCAGCTGTTGGTCGGAAGGTTCTGAAGGGCATAAATTCCACCAGGGTTTCGTGACAATCACAGACACCCGGGACCATGGAAGGAGAGAGCGCGACGGAGAAAGATCCCGAGAAGGTACATTTTGACCCTTCTGAACCTGAACTTTAATTTTTAGTAGGGATGAATTTATCTCTCACAAACAGGGAGGAAATGATTGCTCTCCTCACGAAATTTTGGGAAGTTTTTGCATAGTCGGTTTATGAGGCCTCTGGAGTGTGCTCGGATCTTGCATGTCATTCTCTAAACATATCTCCCGAAGCCAAACCTATTAGCCAAAAGTGTCGGAAGTTGGCTCCCGAATGGGCCGAAATAGTTATGGAAGATATAAATCGGCTGTTGGAGGCTAACGCTATTCGGCCTGTTCAGTACCCGACCTGGCTTTCTAACACAGTGGTGGTAAGGAAGAAGAATAGGAAATGGAGAGTGTGTGTAGATTTTACTGACCTCAACAAAGCTTGCCCGAAGGACTCATTCCCTCTTCCAAGAATAGACCAGCTGGTGGATTCGGCTTCGGGACATGAGAGGATGAGCTTCTTGGATGCTTTCCAGGGCTATCATCAGATTCCTATGATTCTGTTCGACTAGGAGAAGACAGAATTCATCACTCCCAAAGGAATTTATTGTTACAAAGTGATGCTTTTCGAGTTGAAGAATGCAGATGCCACTTACCAGAGGATGGTGACTGTTATGTTCGGGCACTTGATCGGGAAGACTGTGGAAGTGTACATTGATGATACGCTAATAAAGAGTGTGGGGAAAGGAAATCATCTGGGAGACCTAAGAGAAGTCCTGGGGATCCTTCGCAGGGATAAACTACGCCTTAACGCCTCAAAGTGTATATTTGGGGTTAGTTCAGGCAAGTTTCTGGGTCATATGATCAATTATAAAGGGATCGAGGCTAATCCAGACCAGATATTGGCGCTATTGAACCTAGAACTGCCCAGAGATGCCAAGCAGGTTTAGTGTCTAACTGGGATGATAGCCACACTTGGTCAGTTTATTTCTATGTCAGCAGAGAAATGCCGTCCATTTTTTCAACTATTGGGGAAGAAAAGGAAGTTTTTGTGGGACGAAGACTTTTCAGCTGCATTTCAAGGGATAAAGACTTATCTTTCTTCCCTTCCCTGCCTCTCAATCCCTTACTCGGGAGAACCACTTTTCCTTTATTTGGCTATTTCGGAACACGCCGTTAGTGCAGTCTTAGTGCGAGAGATGCATGAAGGCCAGAAGCTGGTCTTTTTTGTGAGTAAAACCATGAACGAGAGAGAGTCCAGATATTTACCCCTTGAGAAGGCCGTATTAGCATTAATTCAAGCTACAAAGAAACTCCCGCATTATTTTCAGGCTAGTACAGTGACCGTTCTGATGGATCTTCCTTTGAAAGTATTGATGCATAGTTCGGATTTCTCCGGACGGATAACCAAGTGGGGGGTACACTTGGGAGCCCTCGGTGTTGAGTATAAACCCCGAACATCAGTAAAAGGGCAAATCTTGGCCGACTTTGTAACCGAATTCCAAGGAAAGACAGGAACTTCGGAGTCAGCCAATCCCCCAAGTCCTCGGCCCGATGTGAGCTCATTGGAATGGAAGTTGTTCATGGACAGGGCCTCGAATGTGAAAGGGGCGGGAGCAAGTGCAGTTTTGATCTCTCCTGAGGGACTAATCTTAGAAAAGGCCATGAGGTTGGGCTTTCTAGAATCAAATAATGAAGCTGAGTGTGAGGCTTTACTGATCGGTCTCAGAAGTGCTATACGATTGGGCACTGATCGTTTGCAAGTTTTTTGTGGTTCTCAGTTAGTGGTCAATCATATCTCAGGGGTGTCGACACCGGCGGAAAATCCGACCTAAAAAGGTGTTAGGTCTTTTCTTTTATTTTCCTAGATACCGACCCCCATTTGGCGAGTGTGTGTGTGTGATCTCTATCTCTTTTCCGTTTCGAGATACGAGTTGTGTGTGTGTGTGCAGGAACTTGTGTACATGTGTGCGTGTGAGCACAAATTTGGAGTCGCCACCAACCATGGGAAATTTTAAGGTGTGATTGGGCACCTATGCCTAATAGATTTTATCTTATTTAGACATTTATAACAAAAAATGGTCTTGAGCCGGAGATAGGTTCGAGGGTTTGCTTATGCGTGGGGAAGGTGTTAGGCACCCCACGACATCCGTTAAGAAACGGTTACCTCCCTTCTAGTGTTTCCTTTATTTGCTAAGCCTAGATTTGTTGGTTTTAATTATGTACAAATGTCTCAAATTTGGTCGACCAATATACCAAGAATGGTAAATGCAATTTAACCTCATTTGGTTTTGATTAGACTCTTTATTTCACCGTCCCTTTATCTCGTATCTTTTAAATTTCCGGGCATTTCGGTGGTAGGATATACTTGAAATCCTAACACCTAGTGCCGGGACAAACAATTAATATTTTTTTAGTGCCATATTCGGGATCTCTTTACCCTTGATTTCCAAGGATAAAGCGGTCCGTCAAATGGCGGGGTTTTGGATGATTAATTCACACTTTGGGGAATTTTAGACCATGATCCTATGGGAGTTAGAACGTGTAGAATCCCTTACACGAAAGCACGTACCAGCCACGCCCCCGTGTAAAGGACTCATACCATGGTGTCCAAAAGCCAGGGCGAGCCGTAGCCCTTGGATTGCACCAATTTCGTTTCTAACGCCCACATTATCATGTTTACTCTTTTTAAAGTTTTCATGGCAAAGTGTATTTTAATCACATTTTATGTCAAAGCAGATAAACACTCAAAGGCAAGTAATCACGGCATGTTTGCAGCACATAAATTATAGAAATGAGTATAAAAGCAAATAAAATGCTCAAACAAGTAATCACGGCATGTTCGCAGCACATAAATCACAAGAATGAACATGGCATCAAATTGGTAAAACATTCAAACAAATAATCACGGCATGTTCGCAGCACATAAATTACAAGAATGAATGAGTATGGAATGATCATGACATGTTAGTAACATGTCAATTATAAATATGAAATGACATAAATATGACACTCGATCGGAATGTAATTTACGAGAATTTTTAGGGAAAGGGTCAAGACCTCGTGGGATCGGGATTCGATGCTATTGAAAGACTTACTCGGGTCTCGACCCCACCATAGGATTTACATGAATAAAACAAGGCAATCCAAAAAGAGGGTTTCAAGGCCTTTTCGGGCTTACACGAAGGGTTGGTGCTATTGAAAGACTTATCCAAACCTCCGACGCCAAATAGGACTTATATGATGAAAATCATTTTGAAAAGGGGGTTTCAATGCCTTTTCGGGCTTACACGAAGGGTTGGTGCTATTGAAAGACTTATCCAAACCTCCGACGCCGAATAGGACTTATATGAATGAAAATCGATTTTGAAGAGTATGTTTGCAATTTTACGGGTCCAACGCCTCATGGATTTACATGGGGTTTAGTGCTATTGAAAGACTTACCTAAAACCGCCAATACCGGTTGGTATTTTCATGCCCAAATCCAAATAGAAAATGGAATGGATAGACGATATTTACAACGTGGCAAATAATGAAATAAATGGCAATAAATAAATTTAAAGCATGACGGAAAGCAATAAACGTATTTAAATGCGATAATGGAATTTAAAACAAGGGATTTTTGTGGGTCCAATGCCTTATGGAATTACGTAGATGGCTAATGCCTCTTTGAGGTCTTATATAAATCCATTACGACCAATCGGGATTATCACGCCCATTTTTACGGGGAACGGGGATAATAACAACGCAATATATTCACAAGTGCGTAAAAGTAAATAAAGCGATAAATGTATTTAAAGCATTGCGGAAAGCGATAAATAAATTTAAAGCAATAATGGAATTAAAAGCATGGGATTTTCATGGGTCCAATGCCTTATGGAATTACGTAATGGCTAATGCCTCTTTGAGGTCTTATATAAACCATCGCGACCAATCGGGATTATCACGCCCATTTTTTACGGGGAACGGGGATAATAACAACGCAGTATATTCACAAGTGTATAAAAGTAAATAAAGCAATAAACGAACTTAAAACCAAGATTTTTCAAGAGGGTCCAATTCCTATGGGATTATGTGGTGGTTAAAGCCTCTTTGAGGTCTTACATAGTCCACCACGACCAATCGGGATTATCATGCCCAAATCACAAAGGGAAAAATGGGGGATATTCACAATATAATATGCACAACGTAGTAAATGTAAATAAAGCGATAAATGACATTATTTACACATGGGGATGTATTTTTCGGGTCAAATACCTCGTAGACTAACATGGTTGTTACGGCCTCGTTAGAGGTCTTACGCACTCCGCCAAAGCTACTCAATATTTGCCGTACTAAAATACGGGGAAAGGGATAATCACAATATAATATTCACAAGTACGTAGTAAAATGTAAATAAAGCGATAAATCTACATTATTTAGACATGGGGATGTATTTTTCGGGTCAAATACCTCGTGGGCTAACATGGTTGTTACGGCCTCGTTAGAGGTCTTACGCACTCCGCCAAAGCCACTCAATATTTGCCGTACTAAAACACGGGGGAAGGGATAATCACAATATAATATTCACAATAATAAAGCACTAAATATATTTAAAGCATTGCGGAAAGCTATAAACGTATTTAAAGCAAATATGGAAAGCAATAAATGAATCTTAAAGCATAAAAGCGATAAATGAACTTAAAGCAAGCATATAAAGCTAGACATGAACTTAAAGAACATAAATGAACATTTAATGAACTAAAAGTGCATAAATAAAGCAATAATGAACTAAAAATCATAAATAAGGGTGGATCCTTGTGAATCCCTTCCCATTTTAGGGATCATCACTAGTCACTTCCACTTAAGAAAAGAAAAAAGAGAGAGAGGAGAGGAGAGAGAAAGAGCTTAGAGAGAGAAAGTGCCTAGAGAGGAGTCTCTCCACTCTAAAAACTACCCAAAACCCCTTCCTAAAACCCCCTAAGACCCCTATTTTCTGCCTATTCTAGCGCTCTAGAAGTGCCTAGATGCCCGAGCAAAAATTCGTGTGCAAATGAGGGGGGGTGTGGTCTGGTATTTATAGAAGGGCGTGCACGCGGGGCGCGCCATCATGCCGCTGCGGCGCGTGATGATGCCGCGCACCTCGCGTGCGCCTGCCACGTGGCGGTCTTATCCTTCCACGCCAGCCCCCCATCTGATCCTCCTCGATTTTCGTGCGTGTACCCTTTTTTGACCCAATTTTCGAGGGCAGTTTTGGAGGTCTTCCGGAACTCAAAATGGGTCATACAGCATATCTCCGGAAATATCTCGACGTCATCTTTCCAACGGTATAAAGTTTGCGCGAATCGGAGTTCGGACGAGAGAGTTATGGCTCCCGGAAGTCGGGGTGTCGGAGCTGTTTTTGTGCGCTTTTCCGATGAAGATTCCAGTCAAACGGGGGATGCTATCGGCGAACCGAGAGTTCCACGTCGTAGCTGGAGTCGTTATCTTTCCAACGCACCCGGGCTCGTGGGTCAACTTGTAGCGAGCAGGAAAGACTCTGCGCGCGAAGGTGGCTGTCCGGGAGGAAAAATGCGTTTTGTTCTTGGCGCGCTTTTTCTTAAATCTTGTCTCGGTTCGCGTGCGTATTTGACCTAGCTCCCGATGTCGGATTTCGACGTTCTTGGTATCTTCGGAAAGCTTGCGCTGCCTACTTTTCCAAGGTCCCAGATTCGCGGGAATCCGAGCTTGGACTTGTGAGATATGGTCCTGCGAACAGAGGCCACCGGGGTGTTTTTGGTCCGTTGGAGGACATTTTTCCAATCGGGATTCCGGTTAGACCCGGTAAATTCTTGGAGATCCGAGAGTTCCAAGTCATGCATGAATGTGTCCTCTTTCCAACGTGCCCAGGCTCGCGGATCAACTTGTTGCAAGTCCGGAAGACTCTGCGCACAAGCGTGGCAACGTCAGTGGGAAAATTCTGGAATTTTCAGCAAAGCCTTATTTTGTCGGCCTGTTTTCATGCGCGTGGTAGACGTAGCTCCCGATGTCGGATTTCGACAATCTTGGTATCGTTGGAAAGCTTATGCTACCTATTTTCCAAAGGTACAGGCCTCGCACAGAGGCGAGCTTGGGTTCGCAAGATATGATCTTGCGAACGGAGGCCGTTGGAATGTTCCTTATGCCAAGGGGTCATCTTCTGATTGAGATTCCGGCCTGACCGGAGGAGCTCTTGACGATCCGGAAGTTGCACGTCTGTAGCTGGAGTGACCCTCTTGCATAAAGGTCTTGGCTCGCGGACCAAGTTACAGCGGGTCGGAGAGAATCTTTGCGCAAACGTTGCCTCCCAAATAGGCTGTTTTGTCAACAACACTTAGCAAAATTTGGCTAAGTGTTGGACCGTTTTTTCACAGTTTTGACCATAACTCCCTCGTTTCTCGTCCGTTTTTGGCCCGTAAAGTGTCGAATCGAAGCTCTCAACATGCTCCACGCATTGGTCAAGGGTTGGTCAGTTCGATTCAGCTTTCGGTCCGGTCAACGGTCTGGTCAAACCTTGGTCAAACTTGGTCAACCTTGGTCAAACTTGGTCGAATTTGGTCAAAGCTCTCCAAACTTTGGGAAATGGATCCCGGACCACATCTTGAGGGTTTCAGGGCATGGTGGATCCCAGTCGGGTTGGAAACGGCTCAGTCAAACCTTGGTCAAACCTCGGTCAACCCTAGTCAAACTTGGTCAACCCTAGTCAAACTTGGTCAACCCTAGTCAAATTTGGTCAAATCTTGGAAAATGCGCCCCGGGCCTTCTTCTTGGGAGTATTTGATGTGGCGAGCCTTTGTCGGATCATGCTGGCTCGGTTCGAGTTGTCTCGTTTTGCATGCCGACACCCGAGAAAATCCCGTAGGTAAAAATGGGGTTATGACAAGGGGAATACTTGGCTCGAGACGAACGGATGCTATCTTACCTCTCCATTGTCAAGTTGTTGTTGTCCAAGTTTGATTTCATGGGGGTAGAACAGATCGGAAGAGAGCATAACTCCCACGCGGACATCTTGGCCAAATTGGCTACCACCCTAGAAACAGACCTACACAGAACTGTGACGATAGAAATATTGAGCAAGCCGAGTTCCCTAGTTGATAGCACGGACAGAGTTTGCACCATTGGCTCCGTGGCAAGTTGGATGAATCCCTTAATAGCCTATTTGCGGGACGACTGCTTGCTTGAAGATCAAAAGGCAGCTAGTACCATCAAAAGAAAAGCTCCAGGCTATCCAAAGATGGGGGTCTTTATAAAAGATCTTTTTCGGGACCCTATTTGTTGTGTGTACACCCAAATCTGGTCGACAATCTTCTGTTCAAGATCCATGAAGGTATTTGTGCAAGCCATACTAGGGGTAGATCGTTGGCCCACCAAATAATGTCACAGGGTTATTGGTGGCTGTATATGGAGAGCGACGTTGTTCAGTATGTCAGGAAATGTGACAAATGTTAGAGATTTGCTCTGAAGATTCACCAACCAACTCGAGAGCTTAATCCATTGTCAAGCCCGTGGCCTTTCGCTCAATTAGGTTTGCATATCGTAGGCCCTCTTCCTCGGGCCCCGGGAAATAAGAAGTTTCTAATTGTGGCGACAGATTACTTCACAAAGTGGATAGGGGCTGAACCACTCTCTCGCATCCAAGAAGTGGATGCTAAGTGCTTTCTCTGGAAGAGCGTTGTCACCAGATTTGGAATACCCTGGGCAGTCATCTCGGACAACGGTACACAGTTCGAGGATAAACTCTTCAAAGGGTTCTGTTTGGACTTAGGCATCAGGAATTTCTTCTCCTCGCCGGCTTATCCTCAAGCAAATGGTCAGGCCGAGGTTTCAAACAAAGTAATCTTAGATGGAATAAAGAAGAGATTAGAACAGGCCAAAGGCAAATAGGTCGAGGAGCTCCCGAGCATCATGTGGACCCACAGGTCGACGATTAGAAGGTCGACAAGAGAAATGCCGTTTGCACTAGCATATGGGGTGGAGGCTGTTATTCCACTTGAGGTCGGCCTTCCAACGACCCAAACTATGGAGTTCGACGCCAAAGAGAATGAATGCAATCTTCGAAAAGATCTGAATCTGTTGGAAGAAAGAAGGGATATAGCAACAATAAGGTTGGCTTCATACCAGCAGCAAATGAAAAGAGGGTATGACAAAAATATAAGGCCCAAAAGCTTCCAAGTTGGAGATCTAGTATTTCGGAAAGTGGTGACAAATAGCAAAAACCCGAACGATGGCAAGCTCGGGCCGAATTGGGAAGGGCCATACAAAGTGACGACATTTGCTGGGGTAGGAGCATATAGGTTGATGGATATGGATAGGAAGTCAGTTCCTAGGCCATGGAATATATGTAACCTCAAGAAGTACTTCTTCTGAAGAAATTTGATAGAATAAAGTGGGATGTTGTTAATATGTGTCTCATTAAACGATTATTGTTCGGAATCACTTGTAACTTCTGAGGGAGTGTCATAAGTATATCATTTAAAAATTGGTTGTTCGGAATCACTTATCACTTCTGAGGGAGTGTCATAAGTATATCATTTGAAAATTGTTGTCCGGGAATCGCTTATCACTTCTGAGGGAGTGTCATAAATATATCATTTAAAAATTAGTTGTTCGGAATCACTTATTACTTCTGAGGGAGTGTCATAAGTATATCATTTAAAAATTGGTTGTTCAGAATCACTTATCACTTCTGAGGGAGTGTCATAAGTATATCATTTAAAAATTGTTGTTCGGAATTGCTTATCACTTCTGAGGGAGTGTCATAAGTATATCATTTAAAAATTGGTTGTTCGAAATCACTTATCACTTCTGAGGGAGTGTCATAAGTATATCATTAAAAAATTATTGTCCGGGAATCACTTATCACTTCTGAGGGAGTGTCATAAGTATATCATTTAAAAGTTTGTTGTTCGGAATCACTTATCACTTCTGAGGGAGTGTCATAAGTACATCACTTAAAAATTGGTTGTTCGGAGATCACTTATCACTTCTGAGGGAGTGTCATAAGTATATCATTTAAAAATTGGTTGTTCGGAAATAACTTATCACTTTTAGGGGAGTGTCATAAGTATTTTATTGTTTGGATCCATAAGACAATATGATACCACTCCCGTTCAAGAAGAGACTAACTTTCCAAGGCATATAAAGGTAAAGCCTTTCTTTCTCGTTGGATGATATCTTTGTTAGATCTAAATTCGGTATTTATTTAAAAATCTATTATCAATAAAAGCCTGTGAAACAAATTAGGGTGGCTATGGCGCACATACTATATATCCTTTGTTTAGAAACTACCCAAGGTAATGTAAGGTTAATGATCATAATAAATAGATTAAGAATAAAATTTAAAGTTAAAACGTTAACAGTAAAATTGAAATTAAAATTAAAATTCTAAATGTTAGGAGTTTGGTTGCAAATGATTTAAATGTAAACAAAAGATAAAATTACAACGACTAGTTTAAATACAAAAGTTGAAACAGAGTCACAAGCTTGGGGTCAGTCCGGGCGCGTCTATTGCTTTGTCAGTGAGTTTAGGTTGCAAACTCTCTTGTGGTATGTTCAGTTCCCCTCACCCCTTTTCTGTCTCTTCTTCGTCTTGTTCTTCTTCGCCAGCTTCATCCTCGGAATCCTTTAGTCTCGCATCAGGGTACAGAAGAGGAGTGTTCGAACGGAGGAAAAGGTTAGACGTCTCCGGCTGTTCGGTTTTATTCAGGGCGGATTTCCATCTGTGCCTGAATCCATTGTTATAAACCATCTGGAACTGGGCCTTGACCTCGCCCATAGCTTCTTCTTTGCCCAGTTCCTTTCCTTCTACCATCCCCTCTTCCTTCCCTTCTTCCCGAGCCTTTCCGATTGACCAGATGCACTCGGATTCTAACTTCCTCATCTTCTCTTGCAGCTCGGCCATTTCCCCCTCTATTTGAGCTCACCTGGCAGCCTCAGTCTTTGCTCGCTCTTCGGCCTCCTTCATGGTGTTGAGGTTTTTAAAATACTCTTCCTCCAAGGCTTTGTAATTGGAGGCCGTGCATTTTAACACCTCTACCATACTCTTTTCACGTTTGGCATTCTTTGTTTGCAGCTCCTCGGTCATATTAAAAAGCTTGGCCTCCATGGAAAGGACACCTTGAGTAGCCTGGATATAAAAAATGAACATATGAGAAAGGAAGGTTGAAACAGTGTGCAGTAGGCAGGAAAAGATTAGGAAATAAGAGAGGAGAAAGATGGGATAGAAGAAATACCATCATAAGACCCCGAGTAATGTGATGGAATTCTTGCTTGGAGTGCATGGTATCCCAGAACTTCATGTTTTCTGGCAAGCACGCTATTAGAGCCAGGCCATGGGCCACCTTTGCTGAGAGTTCTGTCTCGGAATTGTCCAAGACAGTGTCTCGGATAGAGATAGGACCTGGACCGAACACTAGTTCGGGTACCCAGGCCTCAAATTTGGAGAAGGTACCTTCAACTGCCATCAGAGGAGTTTCAGCTCAGGCCCTCTTTCGCTTGATGACCAAACCTTCTCCCTGGTCAGAAACATCAAGCTCGTGGATCACGTGAAGAAGGCTCGGGAGTTCTTGATCGGCCAAGGTGGGAAGGGGGAGTTCAGGTTTAGCGACCTCAGTAGCTGGCTTCCTCCCTTTTTTTCTGACCCCTTTGCCCTTTAACTTGCCTTTCCCTTTATCCCTCCCAGCTCCGGAAGGACTTGCATCGGTTGTCTTGCCCGTGAGTTTGAACGGGTTGATTGGAGGGGCCATCTCCAAGACTTGGCTGATTGGTATCAAATCAGGGTGGTCGATTAGGTTGATGATGGTTGCCGGTGTTGCCACAACAGGAACCGTAGGCTCTACTTGGACTTCTTGAGACCTCAGGACTATGGGACCCTCGAGAAAGGACTTGATCTGCGGCTCGTAGCTTAGCAGCAAGGGGTTGATCTGGGCTCTCCTCTCTAGTCGACGTAAATATTGGTCGATAGTACTTTTCTGACCAATTCGACGTCCACTTGATTCCTTATTACTTCAAGTCGAGGGGAATCTGTAAAAAGTATATTTAAAGTTAGAATATATAACAAAGTAGATTAATTTTTGTTCGGTCACATAAGAAACTTGGTCGGTTTATTCTTTTTAGGTCAATATTGGGCAAAATCCTAACCTGGGTACCCGAACGAGCTCCGGCAGGCGGATCCGCCTGTAAACCAATCACCCGAGACCTTTAAAAAGTCCTTGTCGTACCCCTTGTTAGTATCAGGAAGACCAATCACTAGTTTTGTGTTTACTTCCCTGGCTTTTAGGTGACAAGAGGTTTTAGAGTCCTCTCCTGGGCACATATACTAGTAAACAAATAGGATTTCCTTGGGGGTCAGGTTTACCCCCAAGAGACGGTTTAGAGAGACCACGCCCATTATAATTCTAAAAAGGTTAATGGACACTTGGGAGGGGGAGGCATTTACGGTTTGAAGGAAATCTATAAGTAGGGGGTGGAACGGGAATCTAACACTGCCCTCCACTACGACCATTACAGGGAGTAAGATTTCATTCCTATTTATTATGGGCTACCTTATTTAGATGGCAATATGTTAGGGAGATGGAAGGGGGGACACGGTATAGTTCCCTAAATCGGGCCATGCTATCTTCTGTGTTAACTAGCTGAGCTAACTTGCTCGCCCTAACTCTAGGTTGAGCTCTAGCCATACTATCAAAATCGGGTACTTAAGAAGATTGAGAAAAGTTAACAAGGATTGAAGAAGACTTACAGGGGAGACGGTCCTAAGAGTCGGAGCAATGAACTTTGGAGAGTTTGAGACGATAGATAATTGAACGAAAGGGAGAGAAGTGAGCAAATGATGAATTTTTGGGGGTTTTAGGAGTATAAATCTAGTTTAAAAAGGGGGAAGCTTTCCTCCCAAATCTTTTCGTCTTTTCGATTTTTCTTGGAAAAGTGCGAGAGGCAAGCGGCGGTGCATTATGTTTATTCTTGGGGATCGTGCACGTTGATTCTGACTACCTCGGAAGTTACTCGAAGAAGCCGAAATCAAGGGGTAATTGGAGGGGTGGAAAATTATTCGGAAAATATAATTTCAAAGAACTAACACTATCTGTTCGGATAATTACCGAATAGCATGTATATTATAAATTTGTTCGGTTCCATTTAAATGTATGTACGGAAAGTCTAAACTAGTGATAAGACATAGAGGGTTATTCTAGAATACTGCATTAAATGCAAATTAAATATCAAGCTAATGTCAAAATAATTAAAATAAAATGGGAAGAAAACGATGCAAATAGGCTGTAAACAGCAGGCATTAATGGCATGCAAAGAAAGAAGGAGGAGGAGGATAAGGGAAAGATGAAAAAAATATCTTTACAGAATAAATGGTATAAATAGAGTTAAAAAAGAAAAGAAATGGGTTCCTCTAATTACATAATTTTTCTGAGAGAAAAACCTTGAGCAATAATTTCAGTTTAAGTATATTCTTTTGATTATGGGATTGCTAACAAAACCATCGGAGAGTTATAGGTCAGCTCCCACTGGGTTGGCCAAGGCCATCTGAGCGTTTGTGTTCTTGTCTTCTTCACAGGTCCCACATGTTCCAGGCTGTTCGGATATTATCATATTACAATTCGGGTTAGTTCGGCTTTCATTTCCGAATTATATTTCATTAATGTTAACCAGCCTTTCCGTTATCATCTGAAAAAAATCCCACGTACACTTGATATAAAAGTATTCAAGCCATTGGGCCACAAAGATAACCAGCATTTGTTCCCTCTTTTGGTATGTTTTCCTATCATAGTTTTTGAAAACAAGAACAATCAAATTAATAGTACAAAAACATGTTTCATAAGTTAAGATTTTTGTTTTTTAATATATGATAGAAATCCTAATTTAAATTCACAAAATCCCACACGTATATGTCGACACCGGCGGAAAATATCAAAATTCATTTTTTATTCTTTTTTATTTTCCTAGATACCGACCCCCATTTGGCGAGTGTTGTGTGTGTTCTCTATCTCTTCTCCATTTCGAGATACGAGTTGTGTGTGTGTGGGAACTTGTATACATGTGTGCGTGTGAGCACAAATTTGGAGTCGCCACCAACCTTGAGAAATTTTAAGGTGTGATTGGGCACCTACGTCTAATAGATTTTATCTAATTTAGACATTTACAACTAAATGGTCTTGAACCAGAGATAGGTTCGGGGGTTTGCTTATGCGTGGGGAAGGTGTTAGGCACCCCACGACATCCGTTTAAGAAAACGGTTACCTCCTTCCTAATGTTTTCTTTTATTTGCTAAGCCTAAGTTTGTTGGTTTTTAATTATGTACAAATGTCCCAAATTCCGGTCGTAGCAATATACCAAGAATGGCAAACGCAATTTGACTTCATTCGGTTTTGATTAGACTCTTTATTTCACCGTCCCTTTATCTTTGTATCTTTTAAATTTCCGGGCATTTCGGTGGTAGGATATACTTGAAATCCTAACACCTAGTGCCGGGACAAACAATTAATGTTTTTGGTGCCATATTCGGGATCTCTTTACCCTTGATTTCCAAGAGTAAAGCGGTCCGTCAAATGGCGGGGTTTTGGATGATTAATTCACACTTTGGGGAATTTTAGACCATGATCCTATGGGAGTTAGAACGTGTAGAATCCCTTACACGAAAGCACGTACCAGCCACGCCCCCGTGTAAAGGACTCATACCTTCGTTTCTAACGCCCACATTACCATGTTTACTCTTTTTAAAGTTTTCATGGCAAAGTGTATTTTAATCACATTTTTATATCAAAGCAATAAACAAGCAAGCAAAGTATCAAGACGGTAAAATGGTAAAACATCCAAGCAAAATAGTCATGGCATAATCGCAACACATATATCATGAAAATGAATGAAGATGACAAATATGGGTCGGCATGAATATAATGCTTAATGCAAAGTGCAATTTATTATGACACAAGAATTTTTAAGGAAAGGGTCAAGACCTCGTGGGGTCGGGATTCGATGCTATTGAAAGACTTACTCGAATCTCGACACCACCATAGGATTTACATGAATAAACAAAACAATCTAAAAAGAGGGTTTCAATGCCTTTTCGGGCTTACACAAAGGGTTAGTGCTATTGAAAGACTTACCTAAACCTTTGACGCCAAATAGGACTTAAATGAGAAAATCTATTTGAAAACGGGGTTTCAATGCCTTTTCGGGCTTACACGAAGGGTTAGTGCTATTGAAAGACTTACCTAAACCTTCGATGCCAAATAGGACTTAAATGAGAAAATCTATTTGAAAATGTGGGTTTCAATGCCTTTTCGGGCTTACACGAAGGGTTAGTGCTATTGAAAGACTTACCTAAACCTTCGATGCCAAATAGGACTTAAATGAGAAAATCATTTTTGAAAAGTATGTTTGCAATTTACGGGTCCAACGCCTCATGGATTTACATGGGGTTTAGTGCTATTGAAAGACTTACCTAAAACCACCAATACCGTTCGGTATTTTCATGCCCAAATCAAAATAATGATGGATAAATCATGTTTACAACGTAGTAAAAATGATGAAATAATGGCAATAAATTTAGAGCATAATGGGAAGCAATAAATTAATGGAATTTACAACAAGGGAATTTTGTGGGTCCAATGCCTATGGGATTACGTGATGGTTAATGCCTCTTTGAGGTCTTACATAGCCCACCACGACCAATCGGGATTATCACGCCCAAATCACAAAGGGAAAGGGAGAAAATGACAATATTCACAAATACGCAATAAATGTAAATAAAGCGGTAAATGACATTATTTAACAATGGGGATTTTTAGTGGGTCCAATGCCTATGGAATTACGTGGTGGTTAAAGCCTCTTTGAGGTCTTACATAAGTCCACCACGACCAATCGGGATTATCACGCCCAAATCACAAAGGGAAAAATGGGGAAAATGACAATATTCACAATATAATATTTACAACGTAGTAAATGTAAATAAAGCGATAAATGACAATATTTAATACATGGGGGATGTATTTTTCGGGTCAAACACCTCGTGGGCTAACATGGTTGTTCACGGCCTCGTTAGAGGTCTTACGCGAGCCGCCAAAGCCACTCAATATTTGCCGTACTAAAACACACGGGGAAAGGGGATAATCACAACCAATATTCACAAGTACGTAGTAAATGTAAATAAAGCAATAAATGACAATATTTAACATGGGGGAGTGTATTTTTCGGGTCAAGCACCTCGTGGGCTAACATGGTTGTCACGGCCTCGTTAGAGGTCTTACGCGAGCCGCCAAAGCCACTCGAGTTTTGTCGTACTAAAACACATGGGAAAGGGATAATCACAACATAATATTCACAAGTGCGTAGTAAATGTAAATAAAGCGATAAATGACAATATTTACAAAAGCGTGTAGATAAAATAATAATAAGACAATAAATGAACTAGGAAAGCACAAATAGAACATATATGAACTAAGAAAGCATAAAATAGAACAATAAATGAACTAAGAAAGCATAAAATAGAACAATAAATGAACTAAGAGAGCATAAATAGAACAATAAATGAACTCAAAGAATGAGAGAGAGAGAGAGAAGGGGGAGGATGAGGAGAGGTTAGAGAGAGAAGCACCTAATAGATGCTTCTCACTCTAAAAGCTCCCCAAAAACCCCCCAAAGAAAGATTCCAAACTCCTATTCTATGCCTAGAAGGATCCTTGTAAACCCACTAAAAGAAAGAAAGAAAAAGAGAGAAGGGGGAGAATGAGGAGAGGTTAGAGAGAGAAGCACCTAGTAGATGCTTCTCACTCTAAAAACTCCCCAAAAACCCCACTAAAGACCCCAAAACCCCCTATTTTCTGCCTAACTAACGCTCAGACAGCCTAGGGGCCGAGCAAAAATTGTGTGCAAATGAGGGGGGGGAGGGCTGGTTTTATAGGGGGCGTGCACGCGGGGCGCGCCATCACGCCTTCCAAGCCAGCTGTCGACACTTCCTCGATTCTCGTGCGCATACCTTTTTTGACCCGATTTTCGAGGACAGTTTTGGAGTTCTTCTGGGACTCAAAATGGGTCATTCAGCATATCACTGGAAAGCTCTCGACGTCCTCTTTCCAACGGTATAAAGTTTGCGTGAATCGGAGTTCGGACGAGAGAGTTATGGCTCCCGGAAGTCGGGGTGTCGGAGCTGTTTTTGTGCGCTTTTCCGTGAAGATTCCGGTCAAACGGGGGATGCTATCGGCGAACCGAGAGTTCCACGTCGTAGCTGGAGTCGTTATCTTTCCAACGCACCCGGGCTCGCGGATCAACTTGTTGCGAGCAGGAAAGACTCTGCGCGCGAAGGCGGCTGTCCGGGAGGAAAAATGCGTTTTACTCCCAGCGCGTTTTTTCTCAAATCTTGTCCCAGTTCGCGCGCATATTTGACCTAGCTCCCGATGTCGGATTTCGACGTTCTTGGTACCGTCGGAAAGCTTGCGCTGCCTACTTTTGCAAGGTTCCGGATTTGCGGAAATCCGAGCTTGGACTTGTGAGATATGGCCCCGCGAACAGAGGCCACCGGGAGTGTTTTTGGTCCGTTTGAGGGACAGTTTTCCGATCGGGATTCCGGCTAGCCCCGGTAAATTCTTGGCGATCCGAGAGTTCCTTGTCGTGCATGAATGTGTCTTCTTTCCAACGCACCTGGGCTTGTAGATCAACTTGTTGCGAGTCAGGAAGACTCTGCGCGCAAGCGTGGCAACGTCGGTGGGAAAATTCCGGAACTTTCAGCAAAACCTTATTTCGTCGGCCTGTTTTCACGCGCGTGGTAGACGTAGCTCCCGATGTCGGATTTCGACGATCTTGGTATCGTCGGAAAGCTTATGCTACCTATTTTCCAAAGGTACAGGCCTTGCACAGAGGCGAGCTTGGGTTCGCAAGATATGATCTTGCGAACGGAGGCCGTTGGAATGTTCCTTATGCCAAGGGGTCATCTTCTGATTGAGATTCCGGCTTGACCGGAGGAGCTCTTGACGATCCGAAAGTTGTGTGTGGTAGCTGAAGTGAACCTCTTGCCTAAAGATCTTGGCTCGCGGACCAAGTTACTGCGGGTCGGAGAGAATCTTTGCGTAAACGTTGCCTCTCAAATAGGCTGTTTTGTCAATAACACTTAGCAAAATTTGGCTAAGTGTTTGACCGATTTTCACGGTTTTGCTCATAACTCCCTCGTTTCTTGTCCGTTTTCAACCTGTAAAGTACGGAATCGAAGTTCTTGATATTCTCTACGCATTGGTCAAGGGGTGGTCAGTTCGATCCAGTTTTTGGTCTGGTCCATGACTCGGTCAAACTTTGGTCAAACTTGGTCAAACTTGGTCAAAGCTCACCGAAGTCTGGGAAATGTATCCCGGACCACGTTTTGAGGATTTCTAGGTATATTGGACTCTAGTCAGGTCAGAAATGGCTTGGTCAACCCTCGGTCAACTTGGTCAACCCTGGTCAAACTTGGTTAACTCTGGTCGAATTTGGTCAAACCTCCTCAAACTTTGGGAGAGGTGCTCTGGGTAGCATCCTGGGGTCATTTTGAAACGACGGGTCCCTGTTAGGTTGGTCCGGCCTGGTCCGGGCTGTCCCGTTTTGCGCGCCGACACCCGAGAAAATCCCAGGGGTAAAAATGGGGTTATGACAGTATATTTTGGGAACCTTGGGATGTTTTCAAAAAAAAAAAAAAAAAAATTGGTCAGTCATGAATGTTACAATATTAAATATTAAATTGAAAAGAGGAATTACTAATGGGCCAAATGACCAAGTGGCTCATAAGTTAAGATTAATTGGTCATTCATGAATGTTTTCAAAAAAAAAAAAAAAAATGGTCATTCATGAATGTTACAATATTAAATATTAAATTGTAAAACTGTATAAAATTACTTTTATATATCCATAATTAAAATAATTTTTATTGTACACTCATCATAAGTTCATAACAGGTGACCTTACCAATTAGTAATAGACATAACAATTTCACAATAATGCTAAAGTATCGAGTTGTGAATGGTAAATAAGTCAGATAAGAACTAATAAAAACTCACTAAATCAAATATTATTGTGAAATTATTATATCTATATGGTACACTACATAGTGTGTTGGAGGAGAATTCTTCCTAACCGAGTTGGAGATAAACTATTTCCTTTTTATTATACACCGATAACATATAGATTATAAATAATGATTGATTTAACTAACATCCACTTCACAATCCATCACTATAAGACACTGACACACACATTTCTAATCACAATTTACGGAGTTTAATCAAATGTGTGTCTTGTAACAAAATGGAATTAAGTAGCTTTCGTATTGTATAGTATTAATATAATAATGAGATCAGTATAAATTAATTACATTATCCAAAACTCTATATTGTAAGTAAGGTATAAATTATTTATAAAAAAAAAAAGGTATAAATTAAATTAATTATAAAAAAAGTAAGGTATAAATTAAGTTATCAAAAAAGTAAGGTATAAATTAAGAGTGGGTTTGGGTTAGTTGTTTGAAAAAGTGCGTTTTTTAAAAAGTGCGTTTTTAAAATGTGTATTTTGAAAACACGATTTTGAAAATCACAATTAAGCATTTGGAAAAACTAATGAAAAAGTGTTGTTTCTATCGATTGAGCATTTGGTTAATTTTAATCTAAAACTGCTGTTTCGGGTACAAATGATCAAAAAAGATTTGACTATACTGTTAAGTTATAGTGTAATTTTTCAAATGCTTACAAATTGTAACAATAATAACAATATTTTGTTGCTAAATATAAAAATGATAATAATAATAATATACTAAAAATGATAAAAAAAAAAAAAAAATCCAAAAATGACATAATTGAAGGAAAGTTTCAAAATTGGTTGTACCATTAAAATGAGAGAAAAAAAAAAATACAAAACTGACAGTACCCCTTGCAAGTCCCAATGTCACACCACAACCACACACCACACACTTGCCATTTCACCAAATATCCAAGGATATTTTAGTCAGCACATTACGAGGTCCATTTCAAAGCATCTTGGATATTTCGGGATTGAGCACTTTACAAATGTCATCTGCATCTTTACGCAACAAAGTGAGTAAGTTCAGTTGCAAGTGGTGGTCCATTTCAAAGCCATTTTTGTGTATAGAATGCCATCCTGGCATCTCTCTTTGTGCTGCAAATCTATGAAGAGCAGATTTGATACAATCGGTTTGTTTCTTCTTTCTTTATTTTGTTTTATTTATTTATTTATTTTTTTCTTTTAAGTTCAATAGATGGTTAGAATATTAAGTTCAATATATGGTTAGAATATTTTTTTCTTTTGATTCGGAGGAAGATCATGGTAGAAAATGACGAGGAGTGGTGAATGAGTAGCAATATCATGAGAGAGTAGACAACAATAATAAGTTAGAATATTGGAGGGCATTTTAGATATTGAGAATCTAAAGATATCATGGTGCGAAAACTTGATTCGGGTTATAAAAAGTGTGTTAATGAAAAAGCTACCGTATGGTATGAATTTAAAACGTGATTTTTTTACGTTTTTATAAACGTAATTATTTTAAAAACACAATGGAAAACACACGATTTTAAAGAAAAACGCACTTTTGAAACTAAATTAAATAAAAAATAAAAAACAGATTCTTTTCCCTCTCCTTTTTCTTACTGTCCAAACACGATCAAATTCCACACAAACACACAGAGAAAGAGAAAATGGTTGCTCGGAAATTCCAAGTACGCCACAACGACGCTGACTTCGTCGTTGACTACGACACCGACGATGGCTTCGAGTTCTCTCTCTCTCTCTAAAACTCTCTCATTTCTTTACAGATTTTCAAGTACCAGCTCCTCTCTCACTTCAGTCCTCCCTGACGAGCAAAAGGTTCTCTCTCTTTCTCTCTCTAAAACTCGCTCTTTCTATATATGGATTCTGGATTGGTGATGAATTGTGGTTGTAGATCGTCGGAGTCGATGAGAATCGCGTCTTATATGACGACTTGGATCTCGTTTCCATATCGGAGAGACTTCGGCTTGTATCGGTCAACGATGAAGTCAAGCAATCACAACCAGAGAGTGCGGGAAACGACGCCGCATTGGGAATGTCCGATGAGGAATTAGCTAGAATGTTGCAGGTTCGTCCTTTTGAATTTGATTAATTTGGTTTTGGAAGTGTTTTTTTGAAATTGTTTTTTGGTATTTTTCGGTGTTTTTAGGCGGAGGAGGAAGCTCTTATGCTTCAGCAGTACGTTGCGCCGGAGAATACCGGAGATTTCGAGAGGCAAATCAGGCCTTATGTCGATAAAGTTCGCATGGTAATTGCTTTAAGTATCAATTTTTATTGTTTTATTTTTTCTTTATTAGCTTGTTTGGTTGCTATGAAAAAATGTAGGGAAAAATAAGAAGAATGGGAAATGAGAGCCTTTGAAATTATTGATAATCTCATTGTTTGGTAGTACAAAATAATAAAAAGACTTAATAAAAAGACTTTGTCACTTCCAAGGTATGAGTTGTGTTTGGGACGTTGCTTTCATTAGATCTGTCCAGGATTGGGAGTTGGAGATGATTGATTCATTCATGACCCTTCTCTATTCTCGTCAAATCCGGCAGGGAGTGGCAGATTCCCTTTGCTGGACTCCTTCGAGTCGAGGGCTGTTTGAGGTTCGTTCTTTTTACTCTATTATGATTCACCCGTCTTCCCAAGTTTCTTTTCCTTGGAAAGGTGTGTGGAAAGCTAAAGTCCCTCCAAGGGTGGCTTTTTTTGTCTGGACTTCAGCTTTGGGTAAGATCCTCACTACGGATAACCTCAGAAAAAGAAGGGTAATCATTCAGGATTGGTGCTGCATGTGTAAGTCGAGTGGAGAGTCGGTTAATCATTTACTCTTGCATTGCCCGGTAGCTTGGGAGTTATGGTCTATGGTTTTGATTCTTTTTGGCATTACCTGGGTTATGCCTCGAGGTGTGGTGGATCTTCTTAATTGTTGGCATGGTCCTCGCAGTAAGTCGGAGGCTGGCAAGATTTGGAAAATGACCCCTCACTGTCTCATGTGGTGTATTTGGCAAGAGCGTAATGATAGAACGTTCAATGGGGAGGAGAAATCTATCCCGGCTCTCAAGTTCCACCTGCTGCACATCCTTCTTAGTTGGGCTAAGGCGGCTCATTTAGATTCTTCATGTTCTTTGTCTGACATGATTGATTATTGTTCAGTTTGTCTTTAATTTTTGCTGGTTTCATTCAGGTCCACTGCCTGTGTACTTGTATTTTTGACTCCTTTCTCTTCTTTTCAATGAAATTATTATTTATCAAAAAAAAAAAGACTTTTTTTTTTTTGGATTAAAAGTATGCATTTTTACTCATGAAATTGCAACATTATATCGGAATTGACAAAGTTTGTAAGAAACACTATAATTTGACAGCAATGATGGGAAACACCATAATTTTCCACAACAAGTCCAGATTTGTTGCAATGAAAATTGCAAATATTTGATGCTCACAACTCTCCAAAATAATATCCCTTAGTTAATCCCAGTTCTGTCTCAAAGACAGGGTTAGTGCCCTTATTTTCAGTTTTTTGGAAATGGGCTATTTGAAAAAACTGTACTTTCTGTTTGAAAAAGCTTTACCCAGAAGAAAAAAAAAGTGGGGTTTTAGAATTAGAAAGCTGGACTTTAAGAAAATGTAGTTTTAAACTGCCCTTCCAGGCCACTAAAATGTATTGGGTTTTTATTTTATGAGTTCTGTCAATTTGTAGGCAAGGAGAATTCTGACATTTTGTAATTTCAAATCTTTACTTAACCTAGTCTGATAGGGCAGAAGATAAGAGGACTACAGTGTATTTTTTTTTTGGTTTTTTGATTTTCTTGGTAACAACAGGAGGTATTTTTTTTTTAAAAAAAAAAAATGTTTTATTGGATATTTTAAATTGTTTTGGTGTAGTATGAGGACCCGGTGCGCCAGGAGGCTGCTCGGAAAACAGTCCCTGTTGAAGAGCTTGAGGAAAAAGCATTGATTTCTCTGGCCAAGGTAAGAACAGCTATCTCTTATATTTGATATTTAAATGGTTGAGATTATTTTTATGTACATTGGTTTGTCATACTTCTGTCAGACAATAACTCCTTGACTTGTTGACCAATCCTAAAACTTGTAATAAATTAAGTCAGTTGTCTGATGAAAACGGAGGAGGAAAAAAAGAACATAAAACTTGTATATATGAATCCACACCTACTAGTGAGGCACGTCTGGGGGTTGAATCCCCTCTAAACCTTTACCTAGCAAAAATAATTCCTTTTTATTTATAAAATCTATACTTATTAAAAAAAAACAGGTAGGTGGCTTAAACCTTTCCTCAATCGACGCTTTGTACTTTACTAATAATATTGTACTAGTTCTTTTGACACTTTTTTTTTTTAAACTCCTTCAGTGAGTTGTTTCAATTAGAAATTTTTGTATGTTGTGTTGCTTGGGCTATTCCAGGTTTGTTGTTAGAATTTTTGTGGACCCTTTGGTGTAGTATATATATATTTTTTGATAGATAACAGTGAAATTTTTATTAAATCAGGACTTCAGATTGTGCATAAAGCATGCACAATGAAGCAAGAACAAGTTACATCATCTTAAGAAGAGTAAGATAAACAAGAAATAAAATCAAAAACATTTGGACTAGAGGTAAAACCCCACGCTCTGGACCAATCAAAAAGCATAACAGCAAAAGAATCCCGGAGCTGGCTGTCTGAACTAGATGTATCCTCAAAAGACCGACGGTTGCGCTCTAACCACACTATCCACATCAAACATAAAGGAATAAGATTCCAAATATCTGAAGAGAGCGGGGACTCTGGTGACACCTAAAGGCACCAGCAAACAGTCACGGGGAGTAAGGGAGTTGAAGAATCTGGCCTCTTCCATCAACTATGAAGGGGGGAGTTCTAAGAGGTGTACTAGGAACAGCGGAGGGGCATTCCTATTGACATGTCAATAAGGCTCGTCTCATGGAATGTGCGGGGCCTGAATGAAGGTTCCAAACGATTAACAGTGCGGAATCTTCTAAGGCAATGGAAGGCGGATCTTGTCTGTCTTCAGGAAACAAAGCTGCAGAGTATGTCCCGAAGTTTAATTCGGAGTTTATGGGGTGGACATCATGTCGATTGGTTATTTGTTGGGTCTAATGGGGCATCTGGAGGTCTTTTAATTCTTTGGGACAAGCGATGCTTGGAGAAGGTTGATGAGGCCTTGGGTTTGCACACTGCTTCTTGCAAATTTCGGTGTGTAGCTTCTGGTTTTGAATGGGCTTTTACGGGGGTCTATGGACCTCACGATGTTTCTGCCAGGAGGGTTTTTTGGGAGGAGATGGCTGGAGTTCATAGCTGGTGGGATGTTCCATGGGTTGTGGGAGGAGATTTTAATGTGGTTCGATTTCCTTCTGAGCGTTTGGGGGCAACACATCTCACCACGGCTATGCAAGACTTCTCCGATTTTATTTCCTCTACTGGTCTGATGGATATTCACATGGTTGGAGGGAGGTATACTTGGTCGAATAGTCAGTCCCGTTCCAGGTTGGACCGTTTTCTCTTCACTCCCACAGTAGAGGATCACTTCACCTTGCTGGTTCAAAGGCGACTCCCAAGGTTAGTTTCTGACCACTTTCCGATTTTGCTTGAGTGTGGGCCTATTGAGAATGGTAGGAGACCGTTTAGATTTGAGAACATGTGGCTCAAATCTGAAGGCTTTCTTGCTAAGGTTAAGGGGTGGTGGGAGTCATATACCTTTCAGGGCTCTCCTAGTTTTGTAGTGGCGAGTAAACTGAAGGCTTTGAAACGGGATTTGAAGATATGGAATGACGAGGAGTTTGGGAATATAGATGGCCGGAAATCTTCTTTGGCAGCTACTGTGAAAAGTCTGGATGATATTGAGGATGAGCGTCATCTGTCTGATATGGAGCATGCTCAAAGAGATCAAGCCAAGGCTGACCTGGAAAAGACTTTATTGATGGAGGACATTTGCTGGAGACAAAAGTCTCGAACCTTGTGGCTGAAAGAAGGGGACAAAAACACGAAATTCTTCCATCGCATCGCGAATTCCCATCGAAGAAAAAATGCAATTGGGCAACTGGAAGTTGAAGGGGTGACTGTTACTGATACAGGGGAGATTAAAGATAGGCTTGTTGATTTTTATAAAAATCTCTTTACAGAGATAAGAGTTAGAAGGCCTACTTTGGACAATCTCCCTTTCTCAACTATTGACAGTGAAGAGGCAGCAGGGCTTGAGGCAGACTTCACTGAGGAGGAAGTCTTTGAAGCAGTTCATAACATGAATGGGGATAAAGCTCCAGGTCCAAACGGTTTTTCTTTGGCTTTTTTCCAATTTTGCTGGTCAGTGGTAAAGGGGGACATCATGCAGATTTTCCATCACTTTTTCAACCATGGGTCTTTTACAAAGAGCATCAATGCCACTTTCATTGCCTTAATTCCAAAGAAACCAGGTGCGGTAGAAATTAAAGATTTCAGGCCAATTAGCTTAGTTACTGGGCTTTATAAGATTGTGGCGAAAGTTCTAGCAAATAGATTGAAGGCGGTCTTGGGGAAAGTGGTTTCAGCTCCTCAGAATGCTTTTGTCAAAGGGAGACAGATTCTGGATTCGGTTTTAATCGCAAACGAGTGTCTTGACAGTCGTTTGAAGGCGGGAGACCTAGGGGTGTTGTGCAAGCTGGATTTAGAGAAGGCCTACGATCATGTAAATTGGGGATTTCTCATTTACATGCTTCGTCGTTGTGGTTTTAATCGGAGATGGCGTCAATGGATATATATGTGCATCTCCACTGCCCGTTTCTCAATTCTAGTCAATGGTACACCATGTGGGTTCTTTCCTAGCTCGCGTGGATTGCGTCAGGGTGATCCTTTATCCCCGTTATTATTCATTATTGTCATGGAGGCGCTGAGCAGGCTGCTGGCTCGGGCTCGGGATGGCTGTTACATCTCAGGATTCGATGTTGGCAGGGTTAATCACATCTCTATTTCTCATCTCCTCTTCGCTGATGACACGCTGATTCTGTGTGGGGCTGCTCGGGACCAACTTTGCCATTTGAAAAGTGTGTTTGTTTGGTTCCAAGCTTCCTCGGGACTCAAGATAAATTTGGGGAAATCTGAATTGGTTCCTGTGGGTTCTGTTCCAGATGTGGAGGAGTTGGCTGTTGTGCTGGGCTGTAAGGTTGGCACACTTCCTATGTCTTATTTGGGGCTGCCTTTAGGGTCCTCATTTAAAGACAAAACAATCTGGAATGGTATTGTTGAGAAGCTGGAGACTCGGTTGGCTGGTTGGAAACGTATGTACCTCTCCAAAGGAGGCCGAGTGACGTTAATTAAGAGTACGTTGTCTAATATCCCTACCTATTATCTTTCTTTGTTTCCTATCCCTGTGGGTGTTGCCCATCGTATTGAGAAGATTCAGAGAGACTTTCTATGGGGAGGATTGGGAGAGGATTTCAAGTACCATCTGGTTAGTTGGGACCGTGTCTGTACCCCCCTTTATTACGGAGGTCTGGGAATCAGAAGGTTGCTGCCATACAATCAAGCCTTGTTGGGTAAATGGCTATGGAGGTATGCGAGAGAAAAAGAAGCATTATGGCGCAAAATTGTTGAGCTCAAGTATGGTGGATTGTGGGGGGGCTGGTGTTCCAACTCTGTCCATGGTACATATGGAAAAAGCTTATGGAAGCACATTAGGAAAGGTTGGCCTACATTTGCTAAGAATGTGTATTTCAAAGTGGGGGATGGGGCTCATATTAAATTTTGGCAGCACCAGTGGTGTGGTGAGACAACTTTGAAAAGCAGATTTCCCGAGCTCTATCAACTTGTAAGCAATCCTGAAGCTTCGGTGCAAGAGTTGGCATCGTTTATTGGATCTAGCTTTCACTGGAATGTCAGTTTTACTCGATCAATTCAGGATTGGGAGCTGGAATCTGTTGCAGAATTTTTAGATGTTATTTATACAACGGTTCCAACTCCGGGGGTTCTAGACACTATTCACTGGAAATATTCTTCACAGAAGGAGTTCTCTGTCAGCTCTTTTTACAAGTGTCTTCTATTGTCTGCCAGTAGAGACTTTCCTTGGAAGAGTGTATGGAAGCCCCGTGTGCCTTCAAAGGTGAATTTTTTCATTTGGACAGCCTCTTTGGGAAAAGTGTTAACCATTGACAACTTACGGAAGCGCCAGTTGGTGATAATGGACTGGTGTTGTATGTGCAAAGAAGCTGGGGAGTCCATTGATCATCTCTTTCTTCACTGCCATATAGCTAGGGAATTATGGGCGTTAGTATTTTCTATGTTTGGGGTTAGTTGGGTTCTGCCCAGGCATGTGGTGGATTTGATGGCGTGCTGGAATGGTTGTACTCGCAGATGCAAGTCTGCAACTATATGGGGAATGATTCCACACTGCCTTATGTGGGTGATATGGAGAGAACGAAATGCTCGAACTTTTGAAGATTTAGAAAAGCAGACTCAGGAACTTAAACAATGCTTTCTTTCTATGTTATTGGAATGGGTCAATGCTTCAGACATATCCCATTTCGTTTCCTTGTATGAGCTGATCAACTTCTGTCAGCTCACCATGTAATTGGTACCTACTGTACACGCTTTGTGTACATGGGTGTTTTTATTTAATGAATCATTACTTATCAAAAAAAAAGAAGATCCATAACATTTCCAGAAAACACCCAAGAGATCCCAAAAGCTCTTAAAATCCAGCACCATAAACTCCTGGCCACTTGACAATGAATCAAAAGGTGATCCACTGTCTCACCACTACACTTACACATGCAGCACCAGCTTGTTATAAGGAATCCCCTCTTGATAAGATTGTCACAAGTTAAGACCTTATTCCAAGCCGCCGCCCAAACAAAGAATTGAACTCTTCGGGGTGCTTTGGGGCGCCAAATACTCCTCCAAGGGAAAACAGTAGGGGTAGCTGCACGAATAGCACCATACCAGGAACGAATACCAAATCTGCCATTCCTCCTAAGATGCCACCAAGAGCCTTCCGCAACCTCCCTTATAGGTGACTTGGATTCAAGCATATTCAAAAAAGTAGTGACTGTATCCATTTCCCAATCATTAAAGTTCCGACCAAAAGTCACATTCCAAATCACCCTACCATGCTGACGAACCATCACTTCACTAAGGAGAGCATCCTTATGTGTGGCACAAGAAAAAAGAGTAGGAAAAACTTCCTTTAGAACGATATCACCACACCACCGATCATGCCAAAGACGCACTCTATCCCCCATACCCACTGTATAACTCATAAATGTGCTGAAGTGCTCCCAACCTAACATAATGCCCTTGCACAAACCACACCCATACGGTCCCCGCACCTGGCGAGTGCACCAACCCCCACCAACCACCCCATAACGGGCTGCCATCACTTGCCTCCATAAACGATTCTCCTCCCTTCCAAACCCCCACAACCATTTACCCAACAATGCCCGATTAAAAGGCACCAGCTTACGAATACCAAGCCCACCTTTATCAATAGGAGAACATACTGTATCCCACCTGACCAGACTGGGTTTATGTTCCTCCCCCATCCCACCCCAAAGGAAATTCCTTTGAAGTTGCTCCAATCTCTTAGCCACACTAACAGGAATAGTAAATAAGGACATATAATATGTAGGTAAGCTAGAAAGCGTACTTTTTAACAAAGTAAGTCTACCTCCCTTAGAAAGATAAAGTCTCTGCCATCCAGCTAATCGCTTTTCCATTTTTTCAATGATAGGATTCCAGATAGAAAGGGCTTTGAAGTTAGAACCCAGAGGCATGCCTAGGTAAGTCATAGGCAACTTTCCAATCCGACAACAAAGAATATCTGCCAAAACCTACAAATTCCCAACCTCTCCAACTGGAACCATCTCACTTTTTGCCAGATTCACCTTGAGCCCTGTAACTGCTTCAAAACCCGTCAAAACTAACCGGACATACATCAACTGTTCGGGGTCAGTGTTACACATCACCATGGTATCATCAGCATACAATAGGTGAGATATACTCACCTCCTCAAAACTATTCCCACTCACTTTGAAACTTGTGATGAATCCACCCTCCACCATCTTTTTGAACATCTTACTCAATATCTCCATCATCAGTAAAAACAAGAGAGGAGATAGAGGATCCCCTTGTCTCAAACCCCTAGAACTACCAAAGAAACCTGCCGGGGATTCATTAACTAAAACCGAGAAACGGACCGAAGAAATACATGCTCGGATCCAACCTTGCCATTTCACCCCAAAACCCATACAACCAAGAAGATGAATAAGACACTCCCAATTGACATGATCATAAGCCTTCTCAATGTCGAATTTGCAGAGGATACTTGGAATTCCACTTTTGAGTCAACTGTCTAAACACTTATTAGCAATGAGGACTGAATCTATCATTTGACGACCACCCACAAAAGCATTCTGAGAATTCGAAATGAGCCCATCAAGAAACAATCTAAGTCTATTAGCCAATACCTTAGCTAATATCTTATATATGCTCCCAATAAGACTAATAGGGCGAAAATCCTTAATATTCACAGCGTTGCTTTTCTTAGGGATTAAAGCAAGAAATGTAGCATTAAAAGATTTTTCAAATTGCCCATGTTCAAAAATTTCATCAAAAAAACCCATAATATCATCCTGTAGAACCTGCCAACAATGCTGAAAAAAAGCCATTGTGAAGCCGTCTGGCCCAGGAGCTTTATCCCCCTGCATGTCTTTTATTACCCCTAACACCTCCTTCTCAAATCTTCTCTCCAGCATTCTACAATCTTCCTCCTCAATGGTCGCAAATGATAGACCATCCACATCAGGCCTCCAAACTTCATTTTCCTGATATAATGAAGTATAAAATTGAACCATTTGCTCCTTGATATCAGATTCTTCATCATTGCTAATCCCATCCACCTCAATACTTAGAATCTGATTTCTTCGCCTGTGAGAGTTGGCCATCTTGTGAAAAAACTTCGTGTTATTATCTCCCTCCTTTAACCAAAGAGCCAGTGATTTTTGGCGCCAAGACACCTCATCTAAGTGAGCTAGTTTGTCCTATTTAGCCTTTAAATCATCCCTTTGCAGATGATCTTCAGCAGACAACAAGCCTTGGTATTCTTTCTCATCAAGCTGCAATAAATCAACCATAACTCCCTTCTTCTTAAGACCCACATCCCCAAACACCTCCCTGCTCCAGAACTTCAAATCTTCCTTAAGGGCTTTTAGCTTCTTTGCCAGCACCAGGCTAGGGGGGCCACTAAAGGAATAACTAGACCACCACCCTTGAATTTTATCCCTAAACCCATCCACCTTCAACCACATATTCTCAAACTTGAAAGCACTTTTACCTCTAGCCATCCCACCAGCTTCCACCAGTAAAGGACTATGATCAGAAACTGGCTTGGGTAAAAGTTTCTGGTTGACATCAGGAAAATGATCCTCCCAATCCCTTGAGACCAACACCCTGTCAATACGGGACATAGACGGAGGGTCTGACCCATTACTCCAAGTAAAAGGCCCTCCTACAAGAGGCAAATCCATAAGATTTACTGAATCAATGAAATTAGAAAAATCTATCATTGCCTGATTGAAATTAGTACATCCCAACCGCTCTCTTGGATATTGAACAACATTGAAATCACCAAACACGCACCAAGGAGAAGTCCATCTATCTCTCACCAACCGTAACTCGTCCCAGAAGAAGCTTCTTGCACTATCCAGATTAGGACCATATACACCAGTGCCGGTCCACACAAAGCCATCTTCCAAACTTCTCTATTGACAAGAAACAGAATATTCACTTATCCTGACATCAACTTTCTCCAAAATCCTCTTATCCCACATAAGAATAATCCCGCCAGCCGTGTTCACAGCATTCAGAGCTTCCCATCCTACATACACATTACCCCACAAACTTCGAATAATTTTTTGATCCACCAAATCTAACTTGGTTTCCTGTAAACAAATTACATCCCCCTTCCAGTCTCGCAAGAAGTTTTTTACCACTTCTCTTTTACGAGAATTGTTCAATCCTTTGACATTCCATGATAAAATTCTTAGCTTCATTAACAATATAATATCCCCATCTTCAAACCACTTCCAACCAATCAACAAATACTGGCAACCTTTTTCCCTTCATAATTGATAGTGGAGATAAGATTACGAAATTCACGTGTACCTTTTCTGGTTGAACTTGGTGGGCGGCGAGGTCTGGATTCAAGTCGAATTTTCTTCCGTTCTTCATCAATGCGACGCAGCAACGCAATAACTTGAAAGGAACCCCTTGGTTTATCTCTCAAGAACACTCAATCTCCCTTCAACAATCACACACAATCAACACACACTTTGAATAATCCAATCCGATAGGATGGATCCCCTTGGATTTATGAAGAAAACCTACTAATTCTTATTGAATTCTACCAACTAATGTATCTAATCTCCTAGAGAGAATCCTATGAGTAACAATGGAGTTATTTGGATAATGAGCAACAATGGAGGAGTGGGAGAGATAATATCTCATGCACTCCTCTCATTGGCCGAGCATGCTCTCCTCTCATTGGCCGAGAGGATCATGCATTTGTCATGCATTCTCATACTCCCCTCTCATTGGCCAAGCCATGCTCTCCTCTCATTGGCTGAGTTGGTCATGCATTTCTCATGCACAACCAAGGTACAACCTTAGGATCTCTAACAATTAAGTACAAGGGGTTAAAGCCTAGGAATGTACTAGACCCCCAATGCACCTAATTAACTAACAAGGTACAAGCTTGGTTAGCTTGGACCTTACTAATTATGAATATAAGCTAATACATGTTTAATCAAATGTTTAAGCTAAGCCAATCCGTGCCTTAGTGGCTAGGGTAAGCATACCCACGGATGTGGGATGGTTGGGGTCTTAACATTGCCCCCCCCATCTAAAACACCTTGCCCACAAGGTGTGGGTAGTCTTCTTGGAGCTTGAACAAGAGCTCCCATGTAGCATCATCCGGATCTCCCCCTTCCCATTGCACAAGCACTTCTGTCACTGCAGGAAGTCCTCTCTTCTTGATGGTCCGTGTCTCAAGGATCCTTGCTGGTTGAGGAGCTAAATAACCCAATGCATCCGTGGGTGGAAGCCTTGATATAGGAGTGATAGTCTCCCCCAACTTAGCCTTGAGGAAAGACATATGGAAAACTGGATGTATAGAAGCCCCATCGGGTAGCTCAAGCTTGCTAGCCTCATGCTTGAGTAGTATTTGGTCCTCATGGTTCCTCTTGGGAGGCAAACCCCCGGGTTCCTCAAGGACTTGAGGACATTCTTTTACAAACTCTTGGATTGGAGCATCAATCCCTTCTTGTATACTAGCCAACTCACAAGGCATAATCTGAAAGAGTAGTCCCTTCATGGTAGCCTTCCCCTTGAAGTCCTTGCTACCTTGTATCAAGTTGGGTTTTTCCTTCAACCCTTGCAGCCACACTTTATTTCCTTCATGCATGAACCCCATCATAAGGTTCTTGAAGTCCCAATTAATCATCCCAAGTGTGCTCAACCATTGGGTACCCAATACTATGCCATATCCTCCCAATTCTAGCAAGTTGAAATTCAAATTCAAGTGCAAGCCCTGCATCTTGAACTTCACTTCTTTGCATTCACCCAAAGTTCTTAGTACTTGGCCATTTGCTACCCTCACTCCAAAGTTGCTTTCCCCATCAATTGGTAGCTTCAATGTCTTTGCCAAAGTCCCATCCATGAAGTTATGGGTGCTTCCAGTATCAAGAAGAACAACAGTCGTCTGGCCATTCACAATGGCAATCACTCTCATGGTGGAAGGAGAGGTGCTTCCCAACAATGCACACAAAGTAATCTCGGCATTCTCATCTCCCAATTCAGCCTCAACTTCTTCTTCTTCAACCTCTACTAATTCGGCCTCTTCATCATCCACTTCTTCCATAAGATATAGCTTCCTATTCTTGCACCTGTGATCTGAACTCCATCTCTCATCACAATTGTAGCACAAACCCTTCTTCCTCCTCTTTGACATTTGCATAGGTGTTAACCTTTGCACTTGCATAGAAGGTCTTGCACTATACTCTTTGGAATCCCCACTCTTGTTCTCAACCTGAGCTGCCCCTTGTTGGGCTTGTGACTGGACCCATGAGCCTCGGCTTGGCTCATAGGTTGGTCTTGCACTTCTCTTCACAGTTGCCAAGTACTCCTCTTGTATCTTGGCCAAGGCATAGGCCTCCCCTAAGTTCCTTGGCCCTTGCATTTTTACAGCCAACCTAATTTCATCTTTCATGCCACTCATGAAACAACTCAATTTATGCATGTCAGATAAATCCCTCACCCTATTGCTAGTAGACTCAAATAGACTCTTATATGCAGCAATATTATGAGTTTGTTTCAATTTAGTCAACAATTCCATAGGATCATCATAGCTAGCAGGCCCAAACCTAATTTGTATAGCTCTAACAAAATCATTCCATCCATGCAATTCATGCTCACAATCTTGGAACCACACTAGGGCTTCCTCATCTAAGTGATAAGAAGCATGCATTACCTTTTCCGGTTCAAGGACTTGATAGTAGTGGAAGTATTGCAATGCCCTATACACCCAAGCCGTTGGATCACCACCTTTGAACCTTGGAAAGTCCAGCTTCATTGGCCTCGGGTCCCTTGCTCTTCCTTGGTTCCATGGAGGTCCATCTTGCTCTTGCCAATAAGGATCTCTATGGTGAGCTCCTTGGTACTGCCTTGGCCTTTCCCTAGCTGGTCTCCCACCTTTTGGATCAAACCAAGCTTCATCTTGGTCATTCAAACCCCATTGGTCCTCTCTCGGGTCACCAAAGTGCAAACCATGCCTTGGAGGGGCTGCATGGGGCTGAAACTGTGCTTGCTGCCCCTGCTGCCCTTGCTGCCTTCCTTGCCTCCTTCCTAGCCAAGGTTCCTCATAAGGAGCATCAAAATGCCCTTGAAATGGAGGCATGAACCTAGCATTGTTCCCCACATTCCTTCTCTCCTCAATCGGGTCACCAAAGTCACCCAAAATGGGCTCAAGCTGTGCTTGCTGCCCTTGCTGCCCGTGCTGCCTTCCTTGCCTCATTCCTTGCCAAGGTTCCTCATAAGGAGCATTAAAATGCCCTTGAAATGGAGGCATGACCCTAGCATTGTTCCCCACATTCCTTCTCTCCTCAATCGGGTCACCAAAATCACCCAAAATGGGCCTATTTTGCCCATTTTCCATACCTTCTCCCATTTGCACTCCAACTCGGGTTTGATTGGGCTGGAGCCTAATGTCTTGGTTTGGAGGTCTCATTGGCATGCCATTCCTCTCCTCAGCCCCAATTGGAAGCCTATGAGTGCTTGGAGGAGTAGTTGGCAATTGCTCACCAAAACTAGGTTGAACCCGAATTGAACTTGAAGCTTGGTTAACATTCGGTTCTGCTGGTTTGGGCAGCCGCTCCTCCATCATGGCTTGAAGACCAGAAAATGCCAATTGAAAACCAGAAAGTGTACCTTGAAAACCAGAAAATGTCGCTTTGAACTCACCAAAATTGCTCTCCATTCGATCCAATTTCACATTGATCAACCCGATTTGATTGGAATGCTCATCCAATTGTTGTTGAATCCCTTGGACATTCTCATTGAGAGCTCCGATTTGAGCTCCTCCTCTTGTTTCAATCACCATGGCTCGTAATTAGCTCTTGATACCAAATGAAAGGAACCCCTTGGTTTATCTCTCAAGAACACTCAATCTCCCTTCAACAATCACACACAATCAACACACACTTTGAATAATCCAATCCGATAGGATGGATCCCCTTGGATTTATGAAGAAAACCTACTAATTCTTATTGAATTCTACCAACTAATGTATCTAATCTCCTAGAGAGAATCCTATGAGTAACAATGGAGTTATTTGGATAATGAGCAACAATGGAGGAGTGGGAGAGATAATATCTCATGCACTCCTCTCATTGGCCGAGCATGCTCTCCTCTCATTGGCCGAGAGGATCATGCATTTGTCATGCATTCTCATACTCCCCTCTCATTGGCCAAGCCATGCTCTCCTCTCATTGGCTGAGTTGGTCATGCATTTCTCATGCACAACCAAGGTACAACCTTAGGATCTCTAACAATTAAGTACAAGGGGTTAAAGCCTAGGAATGTACTAGACCCCCAATGCACCTAATTAACTAACAAGGTACAAGCTTGGTTAGCTTGGACCTTACTAATTATGAATATAAGCTAATACATGTTTAATCAAATGTTTAAGCTAAGCCAATCCGTGCCTTAGTGGCTAGGGTAAGCATACCCACGGATGTGGGATGGTTGGGGTCTTAACATAACTTCACTTTCAAACTCCACTATTGGCATACCCACTAGTTTACCAAAACTCTTGTATGTCTGTTCAACCCACACCGACATAGCCTCCTCCAACGCAAGAACATCTCCTGAGTATTGTGCCGTAAACTCAGCGAACCCCACAGGATCAATTCTGGCCAAAGGTTCACATGTGATAGGACTTTGGACTCTGTTAGACGACTCAACCAATACCACTAGAAGCGGTATAAATGGTAATCCGCTTTCACAAGAGCTTCCGAGCAGCAATGACGTTGGTGGTCCCATATCCCTCTCCTCGACCTTAAATCCCAACTCATCCAGCACCGACATCTCCATATCAAGACCATTGAGATTCATAAAGCCATTATCACTGCCCTCTCCTTTCTCGGAAAGCACCTCCACCTCCTCCGACTCCTCACCATCCGAAAAAGACTTGGCCATAGAAGTTGTAGGAGAGCCTTCATTTTGCGAACCCAGCGGATTATCCCTCTCATCCTTGTCACCAGGCAGAAGCTTATCCTCTTCTTTTCCCACAGAAGATATTTGTTGAACCACAACTGGACTGGGTCGTGACACCAGCTCCAAATTGTCTATAATACTTGTTTGGGCCGGATATTGCTTAGGGGCCCAGGTAGACGTTTGTGTATGTGGATCAGTTTTTTGTTCCGTGCGAATCGTGGTCTCAGTAGCTTCATTACTAGGCCCAGCAAGAGAAACCCATTTAACTACATGTGACCCACCCTCATCACAACTAATACGTAGCGTTTTATTAAGTGATTTCCAAATAAAATCGCACTGACGCGTAGGACTTGGTGCGTCAGCTACTAAGGGAAAACGAGTGTGCTGCTTATTCTGTTTCTCTCTCCACCTTGAAACGTAACCAGAATCAAAGCCCTTCCCTAAATCACGCTTTCCCCCGGCAATCTCGCATGCAATTGATTTCCCCAAATCATGTTTCAGCCCTGAAATCTTGCGTTCTCCCAATTTATTTGGTAACAGATGACCCACGTCAGAGACCGCCGTCGGAGATGTTTCCCAGACAAAAAATATCGCCGGAGCTCCCTCTCGAAGAAAGCCCAACCAGCGCCACGCCGACCTTCTGGGACCTTTATTCCTCCTTGTTGAGGCCCACTATGAAACTCCAAGATCTCAATATAGCAACTTCTGTCATTTTTCATACCGCTTTCCTCTAAAGCCCGATAACCATCTCGAAAATGTTAAATGAAACCTTGGGGGTTAATTTGTGGGGTGCGCAACTTGGCCAGCACTTCTTGCAGCCATTTCAGACCTGCAATCCCCATCCAAATCGAACCTTGAAAACGACCCCGCCGTTCCTTGATGTTATAAGGATCGGCTCGACCACCCTCAACATACAAGAAGAACGTCTTAGCCCCTAGGTGAAAAATAGAGTTCTCTTGCCTGCTCCCAAAAGTTCTGTGAGTTGGTGCTGTTCCAATTGGTTTATTTGGTGCTAATGTTTGGGTGGATTTATGAATGTTTGTATTGGTAGTATCAGGGAATGGGTGTGAGGATTGGGATTTTGGGAGCTGTGTGTGGGTCGCTTGAAAAAACCAAGGAAGGGGTTGGGTATACATTGATTGGATTGAAGGGGGCCCAAACAATGTATGTGGAGGGGGAGGGAAATAGACAGGGGGTTGAGTGATGGTGTTTTGTGGTGGAGGTGGTGGTGGCCGAGGCCATTGGGTTGGGCAACGGGGGGGGAGGGGGGGGAAGGGAAAGGGAGGAGGGGGAGGGGGTAAGGGGTTCATGTGGTCTTTTTCTACACCACCAAGTGTAATTGGTTTACAATATTATGACTAATATATATTGTGAGGGGAATTTTTAGAAGCATTATATAAATAATATGTATCGTGTTAGGGTAATTTAATTTTAACCCTACTCACTTCCCGAAGAATACCAGTATAATTATTAAGCAATGGAGTGTGCATGACTGGGAGCTGGAGTCCCTCTCTTCGTTTATGGATATCATTTATGCTACTCCTTTGAATGGGATTGGTGAGGATCTCCTTTGTTGGGAAAGTCCTTCTAATCACAAATATGCTGTCAAGAGGTATTATCGTTCTTTAAGTCCTCGTTCTTCTATTTCGTTTTCTTGGAAGCCCATTCGGAAGGTCAAGGTACCTCCCCGGGTTGCCTTTTTATCTTGGACGGTTACTTTGGGGAAGGTCCCCACTATAGATAATCTGCGGAAACGGGGTCTCATTATCCAAGAGTGGTGTTGTATGTGCAAACGGAGTGGGGAGAGTGTGGACCATCTTTTTCTGCATTGTTCTGTGGCAATAGAGCTATGGTCCATGGTGTTTGGTATGTTTGGGGTGCATTGGGTCATGCCCTGCACTGTGATGGATCTGTTCTGCACATGGCTGGGGCAGAGGGGGCAGCATAGTTCTCTCTTGATTTGGAAGATGATTCCACATTGTTTGGTTTGGTGTATATGGGTGGAACGTAATTCTCGTCATTTTGAGGATTCGGAACGATCTATTCCTGAACTCAAGCTGTTTTTCTTTCACATTTTATTTGATTGGGTTCTGGGTTTGGGTGCTTTTCTATTCATTCCGTCTCGGAATTAATAGATCTTTGTACATTATGATTTATTTGTCCTGAGTATACTTTTGTATGCTTTGGTCCTTCTCAATAAACTTCATTATTTATCAAAAAAAATTATTAAGCAATGGAGCAATTCAGAGTTTTGTGATTGTTTTGCCACTTTCTAACAAGAATTAGCTTCGTATAGAAATTTATGCTTTTCCAAGAATTAGGCTTTTCTTGGATATTTTTATTTGTGTCGTTGAAGTTACATTAGTATTGTGGATGTATTGGTCATGATTTAAATGGTTTCACTCAGCAATTTTTTTTTTTACATAATTGGTAATTTTGATATGTTTTTTAGGAGGGGAACTTTAAACCATAAAATACAGAACAAGATCATGCCTTCCTGCTGCAGCTGTTTTTCTGGTAAAAAAAATCCTTCAGGTGTTTTCTCTTACTTTTCCGTTTTTGCTCTTGGACTTCCACACAAATCTATTGAATACTGCAATTGCATATTATAGAAAAAGAAACTGCACATCTTTCAACATAGCAATAGAAAATGATTGATAGTGAATCATGTTTTTCTTTTCATACAAATATATTGTTTTTGTAACTTCAGGATTGTATGGAATTACCTGTTACAATGGGGGAGAAAAAGAGTACAGTATGTTAGAAACTTAAAAACAAGTAGAAGTCAGATACAGGAAGGGTTCGCTAGAACTGAACAAGGGGGAAAGGGTGGGGGTTAATTTCTCATTAGCAGTTGAATGTCTGCCGACTTTTTCTTCGGCTTGATTTTAATGTCATACTTCTGATGTGTTAGGGAAATATTTTCTCCAATAAACTTCAATGACCTATTTTTTAGTTTGGTGAATATGTTATGAACTAAAAATACATCCACCTTGATTAGCAACAACAATTTAATGCCAAAATGCTGGACTTCACCAAGAGAACTCAATACGAAGCCACTATCATGTCTTCCTTAATTTTGCTAAATTCTTGATCCATCCCATTGGATTTTGAATGTTTAGATATTGATTTGCAACAAAAGGGGGAAAAATAGTGCCCAATTTTATTTGGTAAACTTAAGTCCCTTTGTCTTGTCATCTAGACATGAAGTAGTCATTCACTCATTTGTATATGGTAATTTCTAAGTTCAATGGGTAGCTAATTAAAGTTTTCAGTCAATGGATATTATTATTGATTTTGATAGACATGCATGTTTCTCTTCCAAAAACTGGTTCTCTTGTAAATAGTTTTAGATATGAGCAAATTTTGGGTGGCATGTGATAAGAAGTAAAATTTATTTGCTTTTCTTTGTATTCTTTGATTTTCTTTGTCCTTTTGTATACTTCTAGTATACTGGGACCTTTCTAATAAAGTTTTCATTACTTATCAAAAAAAAAAAAAGAAGTAAAATTTATTTGCAAATAGTCCATCAAGGAAGAATGAATTACTTGATAATCTATTATCCAGTTTTGGGGCTAGTTGTCACTGAGGATAGTTTGAATGGTTTAGAAATTTTTTATGCTTCATAAACTTATATGAGTTGGTATGGTGGTTCAGTAACATTTGGAATATCAGGTGTGGGGTCGAGGTGTTGAAATCAATTTGAAGCTCCTTTATCTTTGGGAAAGTGGTGTGCGCATTGCCTTACAGACTCTTAAGACACTCTTAAAAGATTTCTTTAGTGTCAACTTTACCAGTTTGGTAACAGAATCAGTTTGACTTGGGTTTTAAACTTTGAGAGGTTTTAGTTTCTTTAGAAATGGAAATGTGGAGTTTCTTCATGTATGTTTATGTAAGTTTATTATCATGTAATATATGTGAAAGCCTTTGCTCTTGGAAACTTGAAGACCTACAAGAATAATTGGTCTAGTGTCACTTGTTATGTTTATCACGTTTTTGTGTTTGAGAATTATTATTTTTTTTCTGTGGCTATGCTGAGTTTGTTTTAATTTTCATTATAACAGACATTTTGTTCTCTTTTGCAATGAATGGCTGACAGGCTGAATCTTGCTTTTGTGTGTTTGTCATGTGCTCTGGAACTGTAGTTGGGTCAATATGCCTCCTTGTGAAGGTTGTGGCAGTGAAACCATAAGTCAAGGCATGGGGTCTCCACTTTCTTCAGAAATTCAATATGGAGCATCTCGAGTTGAACTCTATCGGGATGACTATTAATCTACTTATTCCTAAAATCTGATTTTTCTGTTCTAGTTTTCAACTTTAGTTTTTATTCATATATTGTTTAATGAATTTAATTGGGACCCACATTATACTGCAGTTTTTTTTTTTTTAATAATTTTATTAAAAAAAAACCAAGTATACTAGACGTGTACTAGGAGAAAGAATACAGACAGCTTAAAAAGAGCAAGAATCTATAAGATCAAGCACATTTGTAAAATGAAACAATCCTGTAACTGATAACCACTCAAATAATAACCGATAGAAGTGAAGCTTCAAATCAACAACACTTGTTTCACATCCCTCAAAGGTCCTTGCATTACGCTCCCTCCATAAACACCACAACACACAATGAGGGACAGCCCTCCAAATCACAGAGTTCTGAAGACGACCCAGACTCCCTTGCCAACAATCAAACATAGCCATGACACTCCTAGGCATCACCCAATGAACCCCAAATAACACAAAGATCATGTCCCATAACTCTTTAGCATAAGTGCAGTGAAGAAGAATATGATCAATAGATTCCCTAGCTACCTTGCACATGCAGCACCAATTCACTAGAATAATACCACAATGCTGCAAATTATCTGCAGTCAAGATTTTCCCCAATGCAACTACCCATGAGAAGAAAGCAACCCTTGGGGGGGCCTTGGTCTTCCATATGCTCTTCCAAGGGAAAGAACCAAAACCAGGAGAACAAAATACATTGTAAAAAGACTTTACCTGAAAGCCTTTATTTGGTGAAAGTTTCTAAATCAACTTATCCTCATATCTGTGAACAGGAACTGAATACAGTAAATCCAGAAACGAAGAAACGGATTCCAGCTCCCAATCCTATATCAACCTAGTGAAATTTACCTCCCAATGCATAAAATCACCCCTAAAATGCAAACAATTAGCCACAGTAGCATCTTTCACCTGAGCAATACGATACAACTCCGAAAAAGCTTCCTTAAGAGGATCCCCACCACACCACACCACACATCATTCCAAAATCGAATACGAGACCCATCGCCTACTTCAAAAGATAGAAATCTAGCAAAAGTATTCCAGCCACTCTGGATAAACTTCCACAAGCCAACTCCATATGGCCTAGAGGGGATTTTGGTCATCCACCCACCCTCCATAGAGCCATATTTCTCCATAACAACCCGCCTCCAAAGAGCATCCCTTTCCACCCGAAAATGCCATAACCATTTCTCGAGGAGAGCTGCATTGAACTGTCTAATGTTCTTGATAGACAGACCTCCATGAGAGTATGGCCTACATATCTGTACCCACTTAACTAGAGGAAATTTAACAGATTCCATGGAGCTCCCCCAAAGGAAGTTTCGTTGAATTTGTTCAATTCTCTTAGCCATAGCAGTTGGAATGGGGAAAAGAGATAAGAAATATGTGGGTAAGTTAGACACAGTGCTTTTTATCAGAGTAAGCCGGCCTTCTTTTGAAAGATAACTCTGTTTCCAACCTGCCAAACGGCGCTCCATTTTCTCACTATTGGGTTCCAAATATCCTTTGCTTTGAATTTGGCCCCCAAAGGCAAACCCAAACACTTCATTGGAAGAGACGAAGTTTGGCAGCCCAAAATATCCGCTAACTCCTCAAGAAAAGGCATGTCACCAACCTGGACCAATTTGGATTTGCCTAGATTAACTCGCTACCCAGACGTGGTTTCAAACCAAAGAAGGATAGAGCGCAAGTGATCCATATGCTCATGGTTAGCCTCACAGAAAATGAGAGTATCATCAGCAAATAACAAGTGGGAAATGAGCAAAGGATCCTGCACATTCCTACTTACAGCAAACCCAGACAACATTCCAACCTCAATAGCCTTTTCGATCATCCTACTCAATGCCTCCATAATGATGACAAACAACATTGGAGACAAAGGATCCCCCTGACGGATGCCTCACGAACTCTGAAAGAACCCGCACGGGCTGCCATTCACCAAAATAGAAAACCGCACTGGAGAGATACAAAAATAAATCCATTGCCTCCAGTTAGCCGAGAACCCACACCTCCGAAGTAAATACAAGAGAAAAGCCCAATTGACATGGTCATAAGCTTTCTCCAAATCCAGCTAACAAATCACCCCTGGGATGGCTGATTGGAGTCTAGTGTCTAAGCACTCATTTGCAATAAGCACCGAGTCCAAAATTTGCCTTCTTTTCATGAATGCATTTTGAGACGGAGACACAATCTTCCCCAAAACAATATTCAATCTGTTCGCCAAAAGCTTGGTTATGATTTTATACTTTCCCCCAACCAAACTAATCGTTCTGAAGTCTTTTAATTGATTCACCCCATGCATCTTAGGAATGAGGGAGACAAAAGTAGCATTAAGATTCCGTTCAAACTGGCAATGCTCATGAAATTCCTTGCAAACTGCCAAAATGTCATTGCGAACAGTGCTCCAACAATGCTGAAAAAAAAGCTAAAGAGAACCCATCTGGGCTCGGAGCCTTGTCTCCATTGCATTCTTGGGCTACATTGGTGATCTCATCCTCATCAAAAGGCCGATCTAACCAATCTGCATCTTCGACAGAAATAGTGGAGAACTGAATCCCATCTAAATATGGTCTATGATGCCCATCCTCTAAATACAACTACTCATAAAACTCGGCAATGTGGTCTCTGATCTCATCTTGATTGGTGGAGGAAGTGCCATTAATGATAAGTTGACTAATAGTATTAGTATTCCGGTTTGAGTTAGCTATTCGATGGAAAAAAGAAGAATTCTTGTCTCCCTTTTGTCTCCAACTTATCTCATCCATAAGAATGACGTTCTCCAAACCAGCAATAAGGTGCTCCCTCCTCCCTCTTTCGTCAACGGATAAAGGATAAGAATGCTCCATTTCATCAAGATCCCTCAAATCAGCCATCATCTGCTTCTTTTGCAAGGATACATGCCCAAATTGGGTGTCATTCCATTTCTTTAAGTCCACTTTTAAGGCTTTTAGTTTAGCAACAAACACAAAGCTGTCAGTACCATCCACAGAATATGACTCCCACTAATTCTTGACCAAATCCGCAAAACCTTCCGCCTTCAACCACATATTTTCAAACCGGAATGGGCAGCTTCTCTGTTGAATAGTACCACAATCCAACAATACAGGGAAATGATTAGAGCCCATTCTGACCAGCCCCTTCTGAGAGATATTAACGAAACCTTCATTCCAACCAGCTGTGAAGAGGAAACGGTTAAGGTGGGACATAGAACTAACCTCTCTATTGTTTGACCACGTAAAGACTCCCCCTGACAATGGAATGTCCAGCAGCCCATGATCAGAAATGAAATAAGAGAAGTCATACATTGGAGAAGAAAAGGACTCCGACCCCACCCTTTCTGAAGGAAATCTCACCACATTGAGATCCCCACCCACACACCACGGCACATCCCACCAGCTGTGAATGCTAGCCAGTTCATCCCACATTAACCTCCCGTCACTATCATTATTGGGCCCATACACTCCTATGAACATCCACACCTTTTGATCTTCTACATTTTTAAACTTACAGGATACAGAGAACTGCCTAACTGCATCTTCTACTTTTTCAACAACTCTTTTGTCCCACATTAGCAGAATACCACCCGAAGCACCAATAGACCCTAGAAACACCTAGTCCACAAACTGACACTGCCGCAAACTGCGAACAATTTGGGCCATAATAAATTCCAATTTGGTTTCTTGCAAACAAATAATATCAGCATGCCAATCTTTGATCATGTTCTTGAGACGGAGCCTTTTATCCCGATTATTCAACCCCCTCACATTCCAAGTTAAGATTTTCAGACTCATTAATCCACCACAACATCCCCCCCTGAAGCCTTACCTTTTCCTTTTGCCTCCTTGGAATGTCTTGCTTCATAGTTGATAGAACTAACCAGTCTTTTGAGCTCTCTACTACATTTGTTTCCCGAGCTTATAGGCTTCCGTATACCAACCATGGCAGCTTTCCTCTCAATATGCTTGGCTTCTATTTCCATTAGTAGCTCTATGACTGCCTGTTCATACCTTTCATAACTTGCCCCCAAAACTTTTCCAATACCTTTTTCCTTCCTCATAACCCAGTTTGATGGCTTTCTTCCAAGACTTCCACCTATCTCAGACCCAGAGCCCTCCATCCCATGAGGAGCAATTATGGCCAAAGGCTCCACCCTAATGGGTTCTAAAACCTCACTTCCCTCCACAACTCCCCCATTAGTCCCAATAGACCCCTCATTGAGCAGAGCCAAAGACTCACACTCTCCACCACTCACATCGTTACCCCCATCAGTTAGAGCCAACGACTCAACATTAGGTGGTGTAGAAGACTCTCCTCCAGCGAAATCAACCAAAGCCAGGTCATTTTGTGTCGGCGTCGGAGAGGTGATGCCATTGGTTCCAACGAGGTCAAAACCACCCACTGAAATCCCTAAATCCCATTCTGAGTCATCTTCCCAGTCGCCGAACTCAGACTCCTCTCACTTCGCCGTGACCCATTGAAGAAGTTTTTGTGCTATCTCCTCCTCTTGAGGAGATTTGGCCACTGGAGCACTCAAATCCACCGGGACGCACAACTGTCGGCCGTCCCTAAGGTCTAGGAACCAGTCATTCGACGAACCCCACGATCTCTCTACCACTCCAAATCCTTTCATAACCTCTGCGATAGGCCGATCGCCCAAGTTCACCGGAGCTAAGTGGGTGGAGAGCTGCGAATTGGTGTCGCAACTACGGACCGACACATGATCTACGTCGGACCTGGTGGAAGTTGACCCCGACAGAGCTTCGGAAGGCTTCTGGACATTTCTAGCACCAGTCACACGTGGTCTCCAAACCTTGTGAGTATTTGGTGCATGTTTAATGGGCCAACAGGCCTTGGGCCTAACCGGTATCTCAAACTTAGTTGGGTTCGCACTATTCCGTGGGTGGGATTAATAATAGAGGGCTTAACTGCTTGTTGGGCCTGGTGTTGAAGAGAACTCGGTTCCCTACTTGACCCATTAACTACCCCAGCCCATTTTACTTCCCAGTTATTCTTGTGGAGAATTCCTAAAATAATTTTAAGAGAGATTTCTGTGGCCCCATTGACCAAACTGTTACCAACTTGGTTCAAATCAATATTAACTCCAGTATTAATGTGCGAAACTTTTGGGATATTACTTCCGAGTATTACGGCTTCTTTGAAACTGTGATATTCCTTCCTAATATGGTCTTCCGCCGTGGAATTGCCTCCCTCCGGCCTTCGTGGATTAACACCTTGCTGTTCCCTGGTCTTTGGCCTTAGAAAGTGGTCGATTTCATGGCTGACCCCACGCCATCCCCACACATTTCTCCCTTCAGGGATAATCACACAGCCTCTACCCTTTGCATCACCCAATACTGTCACCGATACAAAACTGCCCCAACCATTCATCTGTTTTTGAACCACATACACCTTATTGCCTTCTCGGAATGAACGAAATAAGTTTGGATCATTGGATAATTTGGCTACCTCAAGTAGTGCATCATGGAGCCAGTGGGCTGCTGCAAAACCCATCGACACATTGCTCAAGTGTTTCCTTCCACGTTCGATGATCCTCAACTCAAATGCATTTTTTGTGATCTCAAAAGACTTGGATTCCACTTGAAAGAATCGTATATCGCCCAAGTTAACACTTAACGTCAAAAAACTACCACCTCCCTATCTTAAATGACCTCCCACCAAGGCCGTTTCCGGCAATGGAGGTCTGACTAGAAGGCTGGTGGCACCCCTACACTAGGTAAAGCTTTATACTGCAGTTATGTTTCTCTTTAATCTATCTCCTAGGCAAAGGCAGAGCAGGGGGGACGAGAGGGAGCAATTGCCCCCCCCCCCCCGGGCTGCCAAAAAAACTTAGCTATAAGACTACAAGTCTTTAATGCTTATTACAAAACAACGCCCCTCCCCACTACTTAACTTATAATATAATTTGATTTCTTTTTCTACTTATAATATAATTTGATTTCTTTTTCTTTTTGTTTGGTAAAGTTTTCTTGTTGATATAATTAATAAACCATTATATGTCAAAATTTCATTTTAAAATAAATAGAAACAAACATATTTTTATTGATGTCTATCTTTGTTAATAACATATTATAGAAAAACAATATTAGGGAAAAAAAATATAATTATGAATCAAGAGTTTTACTCAAAAAGGAAATAAAATTATTGTTATCTTTCAAAAAGTTATAAAAATTGATAATATGATAATAGTATCTGAAATTGTTTTTGTAATAATTTATTCTCCTTCATAAAAAATTGTGTATAAAAAATAAAGTATGGAGATAAATACAGAATAGATTACAGAGTCTAATATTGTTTTCGAACTAAACTCAGAAGTTTCAAGTATATAAATGTTCATAGTATAGTTTCAAATTATTACAGTTCTAACATTGCCAACATCAGAAATGGATTTTTTTTCTTTGTCTTAAATTTCATTTCTTTGCCAATGCCTGACATGTTGGGCCACCCCTTCATTACCTGTCACTTTTTATCCAGCTGCAAATTTTGCTCAAGGATTACTCGTTTCCCACGCTACAATGATCCATTAAAGGTACTTATTAGTTGCTTAAATTGGGGAAGAAGTTTATGCTCCATTTCATAAAGTTTTCATTTTCTCCCTTTCCTTATATGCAGCTTGTGGAAACAAGAGGGGGGCGTTGCGGGGAGTGGGCCATTTGCTTTACACTTTATTGTCGAGCTTTTGGCTATGAATCCCGTCTGGTTAGTCAGTTCTCAGCATGTTAATAAACTACCAGATATCTATTAATTCATTTTAACGCTAAAATTTACATTTCCTTTTGTGGAGCAGTGATCAAATCCATACGACAGACCAGGTTCTTTCGAATAATAAATTATTTCCTAAGATTAGGATATAGTATGGCCCTTAATAGAGTATGATGGAAAATCAGAAAGTTCTGCACCCAAAATATTTAGGACCTATGCTACATGGACAACTTCGTTCCCCAAATTACTTACGTTGTACTGAAATGACATATATAATTGATAATACGCCATCTGTCACATCAAACACTTATCCAACTATGTTGTCCAACAGATGTGGCACCAATCATATGGATACTTCTATGATAATTTTAATCTATCTTCTTTTCACTTGGCATATTGTTTGTTAAATCAGGCTTGGGAGATGAGAAGTTTTCTGTTAATTTTTATTTTATTTTATTTTATTTATTTATTTATTTTTATATTAGATCATGTGAGTACCACATAATTTTCAAAGTATTTAGGCTGGTGTGTGTATGTGTATGTGTGTTTCTTAGCATTATGACCATTAATGGAACTTTTAGTTATCTGTTATATGGAAATACTTGATGCTTGGGAGAATAGATATTTTCTGTGTACTAATGTCATATCATTTTTCAGATCTTGGATTTTACTGATCATGTTTGGACAGAGTGCTTCTCCAAGCTTTTAGGAATGTAGACTTCATCCACCAATTGCTGCTCTTCAATTTCTACTTTTGGAGCATTTGGAAATATTTATTATTGTGCTAGTGGATGTTTTCTAACACCTATGATTGTGCAGATGGATGCATCTTGATCCTTGTGAAGGAGTATATGACAAACCGTTGTTATATGAAAAGGAGTACTTCTGAGTTTTGCCAACCCAACTTACTTCTTTCCTGTGTTGTGATACTGGATGAGCTGTTATGTCCCTTCTTCATTCATATTACATCAGAACCCATGCCTTTCTTGTAGGTGGAATAAGAAATTAAATTATGCAATAGCCATTGCAAAAGATGGAGTTTATGATGTTACAAAACGCTACACAAGAAAGTGGCATGAGGTAATCATAAAAATAGTTTGACATCTTTCATCATCAAGATTGCATTGTTAAATTGTTGATGAGGATGAATTGTCTAAATTCACAGGTTCTGTCCCGACGAAACATTATTACAGAGCCTGCATTGTCTGCTTTCCTTACTACTCTAACACAAGAATGTAGAAGAGGCTTTACTTCTCAGGTGCTTTCTGAACTCGACAACTGTGACCGGAAGGAAAGAGTAAGAGATTGAGAGAGATTTACATTCTACAGATGATGCTTTGATCTCATTACCTGGAAGACAAAGTGGGGACGAAGAGTGGCGCAAGTCGAGACAACAATTTGGCTCTGATTCTCTAAGTAGTTCTTCTTGTCTAGTTCGTATATGCGTAGATGAGCATGTGACAAGGATTTACAGTGCATTTTGTCCTGTCCTTTCTCAGCTTGTTAAGGAAGAAGATTCCAAGTCTAAAGCCATTAAAGTACTTGAGTTTTTCAAAGGAATTCTCATGGATGTCAAGAATTCCCCCTTTAAAATGAGGAAGGCCTCCATAGATTCAGTGTCGGATAGTATAAAAGCTTTTGTGAATCAGTTGCTACCTTCTTTTGCTGAGTTACTCAATGCTGTTTCTCTGAAGAGTAAGGTGGACCTGATGGGAGGGCTGACATTTGTCTGGCTGGTGACCCTGTCAAAACCTCTTTGGCATTGCCTGTTGTGTTGGATGCTTGGGATGACATGATCCATAATCTTAGAAAAAATGACAACTTTGGTGAAGATTCTCTTTCATTTCCACTTCTGAAATTAAACAGAATACATTCCGGTTCAGTCCTTGCAAGTGGTGAGGAAATTCCTTTGGGAATTTTGAGTTCCTTTTACCCTTGCTTTTGTGTTTCATCTGTTCACTACTTTGAGAATATACATCATATGCACCTCAAATGAATCTCCATGTGATTCCATCTTCACAAATTTCAGGCCACATCAGCGTTTGATGGAACTTGTGATTCTAAATGGGAAGAACCTAATGGTGCAAAAGGTATTAAATTACAAATAAAGATTGTACCCTGTTGTTGCATTAGTACTGAGATAAACACAAGCAAAGCAAAAAAAAGGAAGAAAATGATTATGCAAATAATTCCTTCTTTGATTTTGAGAAGGTTTGCTAAATTCATTGAGTTGCTGTATCTGGCATTGTCGTAGTTAACCCATGGACAACTAACCAATACTTTGTTGTTTACAAGTCTCTAATTCTTGAGATGAGCTCATGCAATTCTGTTGACTTAAAGAGACCTTATTTCTACGTTTTAGACCCATTACATAAAAGGTAAATGATTAGTCCATGCCACTGCAAAATGATCAAAAGTTGCAACCAGCAATATAGCTTTTGGATTGAAACTCTACAGAATCATGTGGAGGTATTGACCTCTGGGAATAATTTAACCTTGGGCTTATACTGGTAGTGTTTTTGCTAAACAGCTGTAGGTTTCAAGGTTGATTAATGATTGACTGATGTCAATTTAGATTGATTGCAAACCATAAACTGTTGGCACACCTTGGCCAGCATATAATGTCAATTTAGATTGATTGCAAACCATAAACTGCTTGTACACCTTGGCCAGCATATAACTTTTAGTGATGCATTGTACAAGGGTGACTTTTTTATTGGAGAAAATAATAAAAAACTTATTATGTTTACCTGATTAATGGGGTATAACAAATTTTTGATCTTGTAGGCTGTTGGATTACGTATAAAGTTGCAGATGACAAGATGCACGAACTTGTGGCATATGAGATAATGTCAGCCAATGACGTACCAGAAAGGGATCCAATGAATTGGTATGTTTTCTTAGAACATCCAATCATCGATTAATAACTTTGTGCCCTAGCCTTTGCTTTGGTTCATTTTGTTTTGTTTTCATTTTGTATTTCAAATGAGTATAGTTGATAGGAACCAAGGTGGGCCTAGCTTTAAAGATCCTTTGCAAGTTCCAGATGGGCTAATTACAAGATCAAGAGCCAAGAAAATCAAGGAAGCAATGCAAAGATTGTGCAATCCACTTGCCCAACAATCAAATACAAGCTGTGGAAGACATGACTTAGGGAAGTTTGGGCCTATTGCTATTCAAAACTTTCAATTTATTAAAAAATTTATTTTATTAGTTTAGAATAAGTGGGCTTGAGGAAGGCCTTGTAACCGAATTATTGTAGCGTGGCACTGTTCACGCAGGGGTTTAAGGTTTTAATTAGGTTTTTAGTTTAAATACTCTTTGTAACCTCATTTGAAGGCAGACAATATATATTGAATTTTCATTGTGAATTGAGTTTACTCCTCTTATTCTTGATTGAACTTTTGAACTTATCAAAGGTAAATCACAACCTTTGTGGCGTTCCTCCATGTAATCTGGGTTCTTGAGATAGCTTCTTTAACGGGTCTAGATTTTAATATAATCTAGGTTCTTGAAACGGGTTCTCAACGGGTCTAGATTTTCCATCCATTGACTTGATCTTGGCTTTCTTGGGTGAGTTTTCTAATTGATTGTGGGCTCAAGGGATTCCATTCCTGCGAGTTCATATCATTTGGTATCAGAGTAAGGTTTCTAATCAGGTTTGATTCTATCTTTTGTTTCTTGTGTATTTGATTCTAGAGCTTCATTATTCTAGGGTTAAAAAAAAAAAAAAAAAAAAAAAAGGTGGCTGCCGAATTTCATTGTTCTAGTGTTTGTGTTGGCTGAAACCTCTTGTTCTAGAGTTTGTGTTGGCTGAAATCTCTTGTTCTTGGGGTTGCCGTATATCCTCTTATTCTAGGGTTTTTGAGTTATTGTTCAGGTTGTGTCAATTGCTTATTCATTTGATTGTGATCAAATTAGTTGCTGTAAAAAAAAAAAAAAAAATCCGAAATTTTTTTATGAGCCTTATCATCAACGGGGCTGCATACATCATTATAGTTACTCTTTCATTCGTTTTTATTCCCTTGTTCTTGTTCTTGTTTTTGTTCTGGTTCTTGTTCTTGTTCTTGTTTCTTGGACCTAATTACTAGTCGGGATAAAACAAGGTTGCATTGTCTTGATTGAGTTCAATTAGTTCTTAAAGAACTTTAGTGGGAAAACTCTTGAGGTAAAAGGCAAGAGAGTGTGAGACTATTATAAAAAAAAAAAAAAATTGCCAATTAAGAGTGAAATACGAGTGAAGTGCCATTATTCGAGTGTAAACACGTAAGATAGTGTGTGAGGTTTTCCACTAACATTTTTTTTTTTTTTGCAGCACATTACGATGTCTCATAAGAGTGACTCATCACCAAAGGGGAAGGCAGATAACTCATCATTTGTGTTGCAAGCCATGCAACAACAGTTTGAGCGATTGAACTTTGTGTTGGGTGAAGTGAGGGATAGGATGGATCATTAAGAAGCAGCAATTAGAAATCTACAAGGTGGGAGAGATAGGAGGTGATGTGAGCCTAGGGTTGAAAATGAGTATGAGAATTAAGAAGATGGTGAGGATGAGGAAGACTTAGCATCTGAAGTTGGGTCGGGTAGACATAGACGAGTTAGGCGTGAAAGAGGACATGAGGGGAACCTAGGGGGTCGGGATGGTGTAGATCGAAACCTTGGGAGTATCAAAATGAAAATACCATCTTTCCAAGGTAGAACTGACCCTGAGGTTTATCTGGAGTGGGAGAAAAAAATAGATTTGGTGTTTGATTGTCATAATTACTCTGAAGAGAAGAAAGTGAAGTTGGCGGTAATTAAGTTAATTGATTATGCTATTATTTGGTGGGATCAATTAGTGACCAATAGAAGGAGGAATAATGAGAGACCTGTAGAGACATGGGGAGAGTTGAAAGCTCTCATGAGGCGGAGATTTGTACTTAGCCACTTCTATAGGGACTTTTACCAAAAACTCCAAAATCTTACACAGGGGTCTAGGAGTGTGGAGGATTACCATAAGGAGATGGAGGTGGCGATGATTCAGGCTAATGTAGAGGAGAATTGGGAGGCCACCATGGCTAGATTTTTGAGTGGTTTGAATAGAGACATAGCCAATGTAATTGAATTGCAGCATTATGTGGAGATAGAGGACATAGTGTACATGACTATGAAGGTGGAGAGGTAGTTAAAGAGAAAAGGGACAGCAAGGTACACTTCGGTTTCTAACACAACTTGGAAATCAAAGTGGGATAGGAATGATCCAGCTGAAGTAAAGAGAAAGACCGAACCACCTAAGGGAAAAGATAAGGGAACTAGTAACAAACCCAAGGTGGAATCTCAACCTTCACGGAATAGAGATATTAAATGCTACACACATTAAGGCGGACGATGCAGAGCAACAGAGAGAGAACATTTTCCATACTAGATGCCACATCAACAATAAGGTATGTAGTATGATTATTGATGGGGGGGAGTTGTACTAATGTGGCTAGCACTATTTTGGTTGAGAAATTGAATTTACCAACCTTAAAACACTTTAGACCATACAAATTGTAGTGGTTGAATGATTGTGAAGAGGTTAGGGTGGATAGGCAAGTGTTAGTTACTTTTTCAATTGGGAAGTATCTGGATGAGGTGCTTTGTGATGTTGTGCCTATGCATGCTGGTTATATTTTGTTGGGGAGGCCGTGGTAGTATGATAGGAGGGTGACACATGATGGGTTCAAGAACATATACAACTTTGTAAAGGGGGGCAAAACCATCAAGCTTGCTCCTTTAACTCCAAGCTAGGTCTATGAGGACCAACTGAAACTGAAAAGCGAGGTTGCTCATAAAAGAAAGAGTGAAATTGAGAGTGATAAAAAAAGAAATAGTGAAAAAGAGATTGAGCAAAAAAGAAAGAGTGAGAGTGAAAATGAGAAAAAAGAAAGAGAGTCTGAAGAGAGAAAAGGAAAGACAAAAGTGAGTTTCTATGTAAGAGAGAGTGAGGTTAAGAGGGCTTTCTTTGCAGATCGCCCTATGATTTTTCTTGTCTATAAAGAGTTTTATCTTAATCTTGATGGAACTAACCAGTCGCTTTCTAGTTTGGCTGTTTTTTTGTTGTAGAAGTTTGAGGATGTATTCCCAGAGGAGATGCCTAATGAGTTGCCACCCATTAGAGACATTGAGCATCAGATTGATTTTGTGCCCGGAGTTGCTATTCCAAACTGACCAGCCTATAGGAGTAATTCGGAGGAGACAAAGGAGCTTTAGAGGCAAGTTGAGGATTTGATGAGGGTACGTGAGGGAGAGCATGAGCCCATGTACAGTACCAGTGCTATTAGTGCCAAAAAAGGATGGGAAGTGGAGGATGTGCGTTGATTGCAGGGCGATCAACAATATCACGGTAAAGTATCGCCATCCTATTCCTAGATTAGATGATATGCTTAATGAATTGCATGGCTCATATATTTTCAGTAAAATTGATCTTAAAAGTGAGTATCATCAAATTAGAATGAAAAAGGGTGATGAATGGAAAACTACTTTTAAGACTAAGTATGGGCTTTATGAATGGTTTGTTATGCCATTTGGCCTTACTAATGCACCTAGTACTTTCATGAAATTAATGAACCATGTCCTACGTGTGTTTATAGGCAAGTTTGTGATTATGTACTTTGATGACATCCTAGTATACAGCAAGGACTTAAATGAACATATTGAGCATTTGAGATATGTGTTTGATGTGTTGAAATGTGAAAAGTTGTATGCTAATTTCAAGAAATGTAACTTTTGCATGGAAAAAGTTGTTTTTCTTGGTTATGTTGTTAGTACAATAGGTATTAAGGTGGATGAAGAAAAAGTCAAGGCTATCAAGGAGTGGCCAATGCCAAAGAGCATCACTGAGGTAAGAAGTTTTCATGGCTTAGCTAGCTTTTATCGGCGTTTTGTTAAAGACTTTAGCACCCTGGTTGCACTACTCACTGAGGTAATTAAAAAGAATGTTAGGTTTCATTGGGGAGTTGATCAAGAAAATGCTTTTGCCACTATTAAAGAAAGGTTGTGCTCTGCATCTGTGTTAGCATTACCTGATTTTAACAACGCTTTTGAGATTGAATGTGATGCCTCAGGAATAGGGATTGGAGCTGTTTTAATGCAGGATAGGCGGCCCATAGCCTTCTTCAGTGACAAGCTAAGTGGGGCGTTCCTGAAGTACCCTACTTATGACAAAGAGCTTTATGCTCTTGTTTGTGCATTAGAGACTTGACAACACTACCTGTGGCCTAGGAAATTTGTGATCCACACCAATCATGAATCATTGAAGCATCTCAAGGGTTAAGGTAAGTTGAATCAAAGACATGCTAGATGGCTGGAATATATTGAGACCTTTCCGTATGTCATCTGTTACAAGCAAGGTAAGGAGAACATTGTTGCTAACACTTTATCCTGGAGGTATGTACTTCTTACTTCTATGAGTGCTAAGATGCTTGGGTTTGAATATGTTAAAGACATGTATGCCGATGACGCTAACTTTTTTTATGTGTATAAGGCATGCGATAAGGCGGCATTTGATAAGTTTTACAGGCATGATGGTTAATTGTTTAAAGAAAGCAAACTTTGCGTGCCAAGTTGTTCTATGCGTGAGTTATTGGTGCATGAGACACATGGTGGGGGATTAATGGGATACTTTGGTGTCAAGAAAACTTTAGACATTTTGCATGAACATTTCTTTTGGCCTAAGATGAAGAGAGATGTCAATCGCATTTGTGGCAAGTGCATTACATGTAGAAATGCCAAATCTAAGGTTTTGCCATATGGGTTGTATACACCCTTACCTGTTCTTAGTGAGTCATGGGTAGACATATCTATGAATTTTGTTTTGGGGCTGCCTAGGACAAAAATGGGTAGAGATTCTATTTTTGTGGTTGTGGATAGATTTAGTAAGATGACACATTTCATTCCATGCCATAAAACAGATGATGCCACAAACATAGCTGACTTGTTTTTCAGGAAGATAGTGCGACTCCATGGTGTACCTCGAAGTATTGTTTCTAATATGGATGTTAAATTCCTTAGCTACTTTTGGAAGGTGTTGTGGGGAAAATTGGGTACTAAACTCTTATTTTCCACTACTTGTCATCTGTAAACTGATGATCAAACTGAAGTAGTTAATAGGATTTTAACTCAGCTTTTACGCACTGGTGTTCATAAGAATTTAAAAATTTGGGAGGATTGTTTGCCATTTATAGAGTTTGCATATAATAGAGCCATGCATTCTACTACTTCTTATTCCCCTTTTGAAGTTGTTTATGGTTTTAATCCACTTACTCCTTTAGATTTCATGCCTTTACCTGTTGATGGCAGGAGTAGCTTGGATGGACAAAAGAAGGTGGAATTGGTAAAGTCACTTCAAGAGAGTGTACGGCTTTAAATTGCCCAAAAGAATGAAAGGGTTGCTTCCCAAGCCAACAAAGGGCGAAGGCGTGTCATCTTTGAACCAGAAGATTGGGTTTGGGTTCACATGCGCAAAGAAAGATTCCCAGCCCATAGAAAGACTAAGTTGCATCCTCAAGGAGATGGACCTTTCCAAATTCTTGAGAAAATTAATGACAATACTTATAAAGTGGACCTTCTAGGTGAGTATAAAGTTTCTGCTACTTTCAATGTTTTTGATCTTTCTCCATTTGATGTAGGTGAAGATTTGTGGTCAAATCCTTTTGAGGAGAGGGGGAATGATGGGAACCAAGGTGGGCCTAACCTTAAAGATCCTTTGCAAGTTTCAGATGGGCCAATTATAAGATCAAGAGCCAAGAAGATCAAGGAAGCAATGCAAGGATTGGTGCAATCCACTTGGGATGAAGCTAGCAAGAGCCCAACAATCAAAATGGGTTTGAAAGAAGGAGAACCAATTTTGATTCACTTGATACAAGCTGTGAAAGACATGACTTAGGGAAGTTTGGGCCTATTACTATTCAAGGTTTTCAATTTATTAAAGATTTATTTTATTACTTTAGAATAAGTGGGCTTGAGGAAGGCCTTGTAGCCGAATTACTGTAGCGTGGCACTGTTCACGTAGGGGTATTTTTGGAAGAATGGGTTTTATTTTGTTTAAGGTTTTAATTAGGCTTTTAGTTTAAATACTCTTTGTAGCCTCATTTGAAGGCAGACGATATATATTGAATTTTCATTGTGAGTTGAGTTTACTCCTCTTGTTCTTGATTGAACTTTTGAACTTATCAAAGGTAAATCACAACTTTTGTGGCGTTCCTCCATGTAATCTGGGTTCTTGAGATAGGTTCTTCAACGGGTCTAGATTTTAATATAATCTAGGTCTTGAAATGGGTTCTTAGCGGGTCTAGATTCTCCATCCATTGACTTGATCTTGGCTTTCTTGGGTGAGTTTTCTAATTAATTGTGGGTTCAAGGGATTCCATTCCTGCGGGTTCATATCAATAGTGAAGCTATAATGAATAGTAGTATGAAAGAAAAACAGCTTCCTTCTGAATAAGATAAGCAGCTTTCCTTCAGATATTTTAAATTACTGATATTCTTTAATTTGGTGGAGTCCATCTTCTACTATAAAGTTCCTTGAAGGTCTTTACTCTTTACCCACTATGTGCATCCAGATGTTGTCAATCATCTATTTTTTTCTTATTTAGGGTTGTTGAGGGAAGCAATGATGGTGGATCCACCTGGCATGTTTTGGATAAACAAACTTCTCAGATGTTTGAAGACCCCTTCCAGCGTAGAACATTTAAGATTACATCAGTAGGGCTCCAATTCAATGTTTTCAGGTAAAATATTTTCTCAAAATCTGTTCAAACATGGTAGCATTGACCTATATTTAAGATTACATCAGTAGGGCTCCAATTTAGATTTTTGGCGATTAAAAATGTTGAATCGAATTCACGGCTCCAACTTGGTAGCATTGACCTATATGCAAAAGGCAGTTAATTTGTGCAGAACCCAGTTGGATGATTTTTCCAATTTTCCTCACTGAGATGATGCACTGCCTCTATGATTATCTCATTGGAAAGTAAGGAAAACTCCAAGGGAAGTGAATGAAGCATGAAAATGTTCTGCTGACTGTCTGTAATCATTTCATGGTCTTAGGTGTGTTATTTATAATGTTCATTGTTCTCCTTATTTGGCAAAAACAACTTGATTTATGGTTCCTACTAAAAATAAATAAAGGAAAATATGATATCATCCTTCACAGCTGAGTGCTGACTGTATTATATACATGCTATTTGGTCAATACTGTTTTCAATCCCTCTTGCTGGTTTTTGTCAAGCTACTAAAGAATCCTAGAATATCATCGGAGTGATCTTGCAACTTCCAATATCTTTTTTTTATGAATGCTTTTGTCTAATAGAAAGTTGAAATTCCCAGCATCGTAGTTTTGTTTTCAATATGAGAGGGTATGGATAGTCAGAGGCCATAGGGGGACTAGAATACCATAGGTGACTTCAAAGTTGCATCTTGGTGGATCAAATGAAGTTGATGTTTCTGTAACCCGTACACCAAATTAGATGCGGATTGAAACTGAGGTGACCATAATGTTGAGGAGGAAGCATAACAGATGCCAGAAATTGAGAAATGAGTAATGTATGAATGTGCATGTAGACGTTCCCTTTCGAGCCTTTACCTTGACGACAAAGCTCACCAAGTTTCTCTGTACTGTGGGGGTCTCTCATTTTCCATTTTGATTGGCATTACTATGATGGGATTTTATAGAACATACTTCCTCCATTTTCTTGAAATTTCGACCAAGTAAAGCTTGCCTGAAGAGAGAATGGACCGTCTTTACTCTTTCGTCTCAATATTTCTCTTGTAACCTACCTGTCAATGTTCCCACTTTTTCCTTGAATGCCTTCTGCTCACACCAAGTCAACCTTCTTATTAGTGCCTTTATTTTTAAGGATTCAATTATGAATCATGATGCAGCCCTCTGCATATTTCTTTTATTTAAAAATCCATGGCATACAATTTTTTCACGAAAAAAGAATGTATTTCAACAATAGCATATGCAGATTGCAGAACACCCAAGTGAAACCATTTGTAAACACATAAACACATTTTCAAAACATTTTTTAGCTGTAAAAAGGCTGAGCCACGCTTCAATGTAACAATCAACCATCCTAAGCATTGACAACAAAAGTCCTCCAATTTAAATGATCTTAAAGCCTCACAAGACTCTTATTTGACGCCAGCTTACTCACTCCCTTTCACCTGAAAGTTGACTCATTGATGAACAAATGCACTCCCTGATCTAGACTACACTAACCTATTTGCTTAGAATTTCCTGGCAACTATATAGGTCAAGTTGACTGTATTTGCATAAATGAGAACCCAACTGCTGTTAGCATAACTGGATGGATGAACTGGACTACAGTTACTCTTAACTTTTTATTTATGATCACTATTAGCTAAAGTAGAATCACAACTGAAGCCAACCTTTAAGACAGTTGCAACATAGCACAGCAGTTCAGAACATAGTCTTCAAGTTCAGAAAATAAAAGTATTTCCAACATTAACAAGCAGACTGAAAGACAACATATTCCTTCAGTTTTTTTTTTTTTTTTTTTGGATAAGTCAAATGACAACTTATTCTTAAGCAATACATCAGAAGGATCGGTGACATGCACATTGGCTGAGAAGCATACATAGACCTGCATGTATGATTAACAAAGAGAAATCTTGGAAAGAAAAATAAAAAAATAAAACATAACAGAAGCTCCACCATTGCAATTCTAACAATCAATTCGAGCCACCAAATCAGCATTCTAACATGCTTGTAAGGAAATTCAGAGTATGTGAGCAAAGATAGTAAAATGGGCAGATGAATACATAACGTTACAGTACACGTCTTCTTTGTATCAATGCAAATCAAATATCAAATATCAACTAAATAACCAAGACAAAAGAAGCTTACAAGACCACATGCTTATGGGTAACTAGTGCCTACCATTCTTGGTGGCGCTCTCTTCCCCCCAACATGCAAGAACTACTTTCTGCAAGCAGGAACACAAAACTTCACCTCATGGTCATGGATATGTCACCAAAGAATGAGAGAAATTTCAATAAGTGATGAAATCAACATATACTAAATCTCTTCCCTTTAATTTATTCAGATGCTTTTAATCATGGTAACTGAAAGAAAATGACTTATTTCTCCTTAAAAAAGAAAAAGAAAAAAAGACTTAGTCATAGAAATAATGATGTAGTTGAAACCAAAATATCAATCAAAACGTTGTTTTAGCACTTAGACGACACTGCAATATTCTAATGTTGGCTAGAAAAAGAAAACACAAATTTGTTTACAATATAGAAAAGAAGGAAGATCACCCATTATATAGCACAGAATGCATCCCAAACTTATGGTTCAGAAGAAAACCTATCGTTGTGATAGAAGTACATCTTGTCATCAAAATCTTTTCTCTTACTTTTTGTTTCTTCCCACCTGGGTTTATCAGAATTTATAGCAGGTTGGTCTCTGTAAAATTGAGTTCAAATGAACATTTTTTTTTTTTTCGTCTGTCTTCTTTGGGAGAGGGTAGTAGTATGTTAAAACTGTAGAGATGCCTTTCTGCTCATTAAAATCACAACTAAAGGTCCAAACTCAGAGAAAAATCTGATAACTGAAAACTGCAAAAGCTATAATATTAGTTCAGCATCTGAAAAAGTTTCTACTCAAAACAAGCAAACTAAATAAAAATTGTACATGACTATTTTTTAACCAATACCTGGACGGGCTCCCAATAAAATATTTGGGCTCAATTTAATATTTAAAAAGATCAGCCCAATAAGCCCAACCCATTAAAATGCCCTATATAGCACCCAACAAGCCATTTGAGCCTATTTTAAGGTGTCTTGGCACTATTCAAGAGCCCAAAAAAGAGCCCGTGTAAAGCTCACAGCCCAAAATACACTAATGTAATGGTTATTGGACCCAAACACTATTTAGTCACTTAAAAAGAACAGCTGAGCCCAATAAGTGAGCAGCCTAGCACTTAAGTCAGCAATAGACAGCCTGTCCGTGGGCCCCAAAGGCCAGAAATCACAGCTGGCTGTTGTGGGCTCAATGTCTATTGCAAGTGGAGCCCACATGATGTCACCTTGTCATTATTAAAAGGGAGAACAGTGGCTGCCTACTCCTCTACTTGTACCAGAAGCACATGGTCTTCTTCCTCGAGCCTTTCCCTGCCGTTCCAGCGCAACCAGCTCACCATAGTTCTTCATTTCACCGGAAATTATGGATTTTGATACTGTTCATTCGGCAGACCTATGGGTAAAAGCTCAAAGACCGTTGGACACATCCAAGACACATGGGAAATGAGAAAATATGATGAAAACCCCATGACCCATGTCCATTTTAGTCCCGAAAAGGACTCAGGGAGTAGTCCCACGGCCCAGACCCGTGAGGGTACTACTCTCCTTATGTGGTTCATGTCATAACCCCATTTTTACTCCCGAGATTTTCTCGGGTGTCGGCACGCAAAACGAGGCAGCCCGAACCAAGCCGGCCTGATCCAACGAGGGCTCGCCACATCAAATAACCTCAAAATGGGGTTTGGGAGGCATTTCCCAGAGTTTGACCAAGTTTGACTGGGATTTGACCAAGTTTGACCAAGGTTTGACCAAGTCGTTTCTGACCCGACTGGGGCCCACCATGCCTAAAAAACCCTCAAAACGTGGTCCGAGATACATTTCCCAGAGTTTGGAGAGCTTTGACCAAGTTTGACCAAGTTTGACTAAGGTTGACCAAGTTTGACTGAGGTTTGATTGGACCGTTGACCAGACCGAAAAATGGATCGGATTGACCTCCCCCTGATAATGTGTAGAGCATGTCGAGAGTTTTGATTCGATACTTTATGGGTCAAAAATGGACGAGAAACGAGGGAGTTAGGGACAAAACTGCGAAAAAACGGTCCAACACTTAGCCAAATTTTGCTAAGTATTGTCGACAAAACAGCCCATTTGGGAGGCAACGTTTGTGCAATAGATTCTCTCCGACCCTGCTGCAACTTGGTCCACGAGCCTAAGACCCTTAGGCAAGAGGGTTCACTTCAGCTACACACGTGCAACTTTCCGGATCGTCAAGAGCTCCTCCGGTCAAGCCTGGAATCTCGATCAGAAAATGACCCCTTTGGACATAAGGAACATTCCTAACGGCCTCCTGTTCGCAAGATCATATCTTGCGAACCCAAGCTCGCCTCTGTGCAAGGCCTGTACCTTTAGAAAGTAGGATAGCAAAAGCTTTCCGACGATACCAAGATTGCTAAAATCCGACATCGGGAGCTGCGTCTACCACGCGCACGAAAACAGGCCGACGAAATAAGGCTGTGCTGAAAATTTCATAACTTTTCCCACCTGACGTTGCCACGCTTGCGCGCAGAGTCTTCCTGACTCGCAACAAGTTGATCCGCAAGCCCGGGCACGTTGGAAAGAGGACACATTCATGCACGACGTGGAACTCTCGGATCGCCTAAGACTTTCCCGGGTCTAACCGGAATCTTCGATCGGAAAAATGCCCTCAAACGGACCAAAAACACCCTCGGTGGACCTCTGTTCGCGGGACCATATCTCACAAGTCCCTAGCTCGGTTTCCCGCAAATCCAGAACCTTGAAGAAGAGGGTAGCACAAGCTTTTTGACGATACCAAGAACGTCAAAATCCAACTTCGGGAGCTAGGTCAAATACGCGCGCGAACACAGACAAAAAGTGAGGAAAAATGGACCGAAAGTTTGGTGCATTTTTCTTCCGGACAACTGCCTTCGCGCGCAGAGTCTTTCTTACTCGCTGCAAGTTGACGCGCGGGCCTGGGTGCGTTGGAAAGATGATGACTCCAGCTACGATGTACAACTCTCGGTTCGCCGGTGGCTTCCCCCCCTTTGACTGGAATCTTCGCCGGAAAAACACACAAAAACAACTCCGGCACCCCGACTTCCGGGAGTCATAACTCTCTCGTCCGAACTCTGATTCGCACAAACTTTATACCGTTGGAAAGTAACGTCGAAAGCTTTCCGACGATATGCTACATGACACATTTTGAACACTGGAAGACCCCCAAAACGGCCCTCGAAAATCAGGTCAGAAAAGGATATGTGCGCGAAAACCGAGGAGGATTCGGTGGGGGGTTGCTTGGAGGATAAGGCTGCCACGTGGCAGCTGTACAAACTCGCACGGGACCATGCTGCGCGGCGCGTGATGGACTCGCGCGAGGCGTGCAGCTCCCCCTATAAAACTAGCCCTACCCCCCCTCATTTGTACTCGATTTTGCTCGGGCTCTAGGCCTTCTTGAGTGTTAGAATAGGCAAAAATAAGGGTTTTAAGGGTCTTTAGGAGGGGTTTTTGGGTAGTTTTAGAGTGAGAGACTCCTCTCTAGGTATTCTCTCTCTCTAAGCTCTTTCTCTCTCTTCTCTCCTCTCTTTTTTCTTTTTAGTGGAGGTGACTAGTGATGATCCCTAAAATGGGAAGGGATTCACAAGGATCCACTTTTATTTATGCCTTATAGTTCATTTATTGCTTTATTTATGTTCTTCAAGTTCATTTATTGCTTTATTCACATGCTTTAAATTATTTATTGCTTTCATTTGTAGATCTGAGTATATTTATCGCTTTATTTATATTTACTACATATTTGTGAATATATTGTGTTGTGATTGTCCCTTTCCCTGTGTGTTTGGGTATGACGATGCCGAGTGGCTTTGGCGGATTACATAAGTCCTCCATGAGGCCGTAACAACCTATCAGCCCACGAGGTATTTGACCTGACAAACACACCCCCATGTTTAAATACCGTCATTTATCGCTTTATTTACTACTACGTTGTGAATATTTATTGTTACCCCCCTGTTTTTCCCCTTTGTGATTTGGGCGTGATAATCCCGATTGGTCGTGGTGGATTATGTAAGACCTCAAAGAGGCATTAACCATCACGTAATTCCATAGGGTATTAGATCCATAAAAACCCCTTTGCTTTAGATTCATTACTGCTTTAAATTTATTTATTACTTTCCGCAATGCTTTAAATATATTTATCACTTTCATTTATCACGTTGTGGATATCATATTATGAATATTCCCCATTTTTCTCCCTTTGTAAAATGGGCGTGATAATCCCGATTGGTTGTGGTGAATTATGTGAGACCTCAAAGAGGCATTAACCATCACGTAATTCCATAAGGCATTGGACCCACGAATCCCTTGTTTTAAATTCCATCATTGCTTTAAATACATTTATCGCTTTCCGTCATACTTTAAATTTATTTATTGTCATTATTTCATTATTTACTACGTTGTAAATATTGTTTACCCATTTTTTTTTTTTCTTTTGGGCATGAAAATACCGAACGGTATTGGTGGTTTTAGGTAAGTCTTGTAATAGCACTGAACCCCATGTAAATCCATGAGGCATTGGACCCGCAAAATCCCCAATGTATTTTCAAAAATGATTTTTTACTCATATAAGTCCTATTTGGCATCGAAGGTTTGGATAAGTCTTTCAATAGCACCAACCCTTCGTGTAAGCCCGAAAAGGCATTGAAACCCCCTTTCAAAAATGATTTTCACTCATATGAGTCCTATTTGGCGTCGAAGGTTTGGATAAGTCTTTCAATAGCACCAACCCTTCGTGTAAGCCCGAAAAGGCATTGAAACCCATTTTCAAAATAGATTTTCACTCATTTAAGTCCTATTTGGCGTCGAAGGTTTGGATAAGTCTTTCAATAGCACCAACCCTTCGTGTAAGCCCGAAAAGGCATTGAAACCCCATTTTCAAAATGATTTTTCTCATTTAAGTCCTATTTGGCGTCGAAGGTTTGGATAAGTCTTTCAATAGCACCAACCCTTCGTGTAAGCCCGAAAAGGCATTGAAACCCCATTTTCAAAATGATTTTCACTCATTATAAGTCCTATTTGGCGTCGAAGGTTTGGATAAGTCTTTCAATAGCACCTAACCCTTCGTGTAAGCCCGAAAAGGCATTGAAACCCTCTTTAGATTGCTTTTTTTATTCATGTAAATCCTATGGTGGTGTCGAGATTCGAGTAAGTCTTTCAATAGCATCGAATCCCGACCCCACGAGGTCTTGACCCTTTCCTTAAAAATTCTCACTTTGTCATAAATTGCACTTTGCATTAAGCATTATATTTATGCCAACCCATATTTGTCATCCTCATTCATTTTTATGATTTATGTGCTGCAAACATGCGATCATTCCATGCTCATTCATTCTTATGATTTATGTGCTGCGAACATGCCGTGATTATTTGTTTGACCATTTTACCATTTTGATTGATACTTGCTTGATTGTTTATTGCTTTGATATAAAAATGTGATTAAAATACACTTTGCCATGAAAACTTTAAAAAGAGTAAACATGGTAATGTGGGCGTTAGAAACGAAGTTGGTGCAACCCAAGGGCAACGGCTCGCCCTGGCTTTTGGGACCAGGTATGAGTCCTTTACACGGGGGCGTGGCTGGTACGTGCTTTCGTGTAAGGGATTCTACACGTTCTAACTCCCATAGGATCATGGTCTAAAATTCCCCAAAGTGTGAATTAATCATCCAAAACCCCGCCATTTGACGGACCGCTTTACTCTTGGAAATCAAGGGTAAAGAGATCCCGAATATGGCACCAAAAACATTAATTGTTTGTCCCGGCACTAGGTGTTAGGATTTCAAGTATATCCTACCACCGAAATGCCCGGAAATTTAAAAAGATACAAAGATAAAAGGGATGGTGAAATAAAGAGTCTAATCAAAACCGAACGAAGTCATATTACGTTTGCCATTTTTGGTATATCGTACGACGGAAATCGGGACATTTGTACATAATAAAAACCAACAAACTTAGGCTTAGCAAATAAAGAAAACATTAGGAAGGAGGTAACCGTTTTCTTAAACGGATGTCGTGGGGTGCCTAACACCTTCCCCACGCATAAGCAAACCCCCGAACCTATCTCTGGTTCAAGACCATTTAGTTTTAGATGTCTAAATAGGGATAAAATCTATTAGACATAGGTGCCCAATCACACCTTAAAATTTCCCATGGTTGGTGGCGACTCCAAATTTGTGCTCACACGCACACACGTACACAAGTTCCCACACACACACAACTCGTATCTCGAAACGGAAAAGTGATAGAGAGATCACACACACACACTCGCCAAATGAGGGTCGGGATCAAGGAAAAAAAAAAGAAAAGACCCAAAACCTTTTTAGAAAGGTTAAAGAGGTCAGTTTTTCCGCCGGTGTCGACAGCTTGGCGACTCCACTGGGGACTTAGAGGGTTTAAGCCTATAGTCTTTCGGTGTTTTCTTTGCTAAGCATGTGTGTATATATTTGTTGGTATTCATGGTTTGATTTATTCTCTTTATTTCATCTTGTATAGTGTTTTGATTTTAGCATGTCTATATTCTTGTACATATAAACTGCGAACATAGGATAGAGATTTATTTTATGCAACACATATTATATATTGTGCTTTGTACAAAAAAAAAAAAGTCTTTTCCCTTTTTACTTTCAAAATCATGACATTTACACTCATTGGACTTTTGGGTCGAACCCGGACTCAGGTGGGGCTGGGCTAGTACAGGCTCCACCACGAACCCTTTTATATCTAGGACATGGAACACGAGAATCCACCCTTCTCCCTTCACACCCGTGGAGATCGAGGGGGGCGTGCAAGTGCTTCCCCGGTGATCCAATACCCTTTTGACTTCCTTCGGGAGGATGAAATGGGCATGATCATCGGCCCCTTTAGGAAACAGAATTCCAAGCTGTGTCATACCATGTTGCATATAGTAAGCTATAGAGTAGAAAACTTACCTGTGAGGGCTCTGGTAAAAGCCAACCGAGTGAACATCCAACCTAAGATAGGATACCCAAAAATAGGATGTGTCTTTTCAAAATGAGTCAAGGGAAAAGCGTTGTGCTATTTTCCAGGTGGTGATAAAATAATTGGAGCCGAGTCAGGTTCTATCTATCTAAACCTTTGTTTGCATGTCATTGTTTGATAAAGGGATAGGATAACCACGTTGTCCATACCCGTGCAAACCACCCAAGCCCTAAAGAGTTCTTAACTCTACATAGGGACGTGTACATAGTCTTGTCGTATCCAACCAAAAGTATGACCCTAACATTTATCGACATCGGTTCCCAAAAAAATCTTTCAAAATGGAACCGAACGCCGAAAGGCTCGTCAAATTTTGGTAATGTGAGAGTCTATCTTTTCGTTGGTACGCTTATGGCCATTATGTATAGAGTCGTGTCGTCCTCAATCAAAAGTACGACCCTCACATCTACCGACATCGGTTCCCCAAAAAAAAAATCTTTCAAAATGGAACCGAACGCCGAAAGGCTCGTCAAATTTTCAGTAATGTGAGAGTCTATCTTTTCGTTGGTACGCTTATGGCCATTGTGTATAGAGTCGTGTCGTCCTCAACCAAAAGTACGACCCTCACATTTACCGACATCGGTTCCCAAAAAAAAAATCTTTCAAAATGGAACCGAACGCCGAAAGGCTCGTCAAATTTTGGTAATGTGAGAGTCTATCTTTTCGTTGGTACGCTTATGGCCATTGTGTATAGAGTCGTGTCGTCCTCAACCAAAAGTACGACCCTCACATCTACCGACATCGGTTCCCAAAAAAAAAAAAATCTTTCAAAATGGAACCGAACGCCGAAAGGCTCGTCAAATTTTGGCAATGTGAGAGTCTATCTTTTCGTTGATACGTTTGTAACCATTGTGTACATAGTCTTGTCGTCCAACCAAAAGTATGACCCTCACACCTACCGACATCGGTTCCCAAAAATCTTTCAAAACGGTACCGAATGCCGAAAGGCTCGTCAAATTTTGGTAATGTGGGAGTCCATCTTTTCGTTGATACGCTTGTAGCCATTGTATATAGAGTCGTGTTGTCCTCAACCAAAAGTATGACCCTCGCATTTACCAACATTGGTTCCCAAAAAAATCTTTCAAAATGGAACCGAACACCGAAAGGCTCGCCAAATCTTGGTAGTGCGAGAGTCTATCTTTTCGTTAGTACGCTTGTAAACCCCAAGAGTTTCCAAACTCCATAGGGATGTATAGAGTCGTGTCGTTCTCAACCAAAAGTACGACCCTCGCATCTACCGACACTGGTTCCCAAAAAAATCTTTCAAAATGGAACCACACGCCGAAAGGCTCGTCAAATCTTAGTAGTGCAAGAGTCTATCTTTTTGTTAGTTCGTTTGTAGACCCCAAGAGTTTCAAACTCTACATGGAATGTATAGAGTTGTGTCATGTTCGACCAAGAATACGACCTTCACACCAACTGACATCGGTTCCCAAAAATCTTTCAAAATGGAATCGAGCGCTGAAAGGCTCGTCAAATCTTGGTAGTGTGAAAGTCTATCTTTTTGTTAGTACACTCGTAACCATTATGTATATAGTCTCGTTACCCTCAACCAAGAGTACGACCCTCATATCAACCAACGTCGGTTCCCAAAAAATCTTTCAAAAATGGAACCGAGTGCCGAAAGGCTCGTCGAATTTTCAATGATGTGAGCATCTATCTCCTTGTTGATAAGTCCGTGTCCATAGTGTACAAACCCTAAGAGTTCCCAACTCTATATTGGAATGTTTACCCATCGTGTCACCAACCGAGAGTATGACCCTCACATCAACCGACATCGGTTCCAAAAATTTTTTTCTCAAAAATGAACCGAATGCCGAAAGGCTCGTCAAATTTTTGGTAATGTGAGAGTCTATCTCTTGGTTGATGAGTCTGTAACCATAGTGTACATACATGTATAAGCCCTAAGAGTTCCCGACTCTATATAGGGATGTAGATATTTACCCATTGTGTTGTCTTCAACCAAGAGTATGACTCTCACGTCGACTAACATCGGTTTCCCCAAAATTTTTCAAAATGGAACCGAGGGCCGAAAGGCTCGTCAATTTTCAGTGATGTGAGAATCCATCTCTTCGTTGACTTGTCCACCGTTTACATACGCATGTAAATCCTAAAAGTTTCCAACTCTGTACGGAAATGTAGATAGTCACCCATTGTGTCGTCTTCGACCAAGAGTACGATCCTCACATCGACTGACGTCGGTTCCCTAAAATTTTTTTTTTTCAAAATGGAACCGAACCCCGAAAGGTTCGTCGAATTTTTGGTGATGTAAAAGCCCATCTCCTTGTTGACATGTCCATGACCATCGTGTAAACCCTAGGAGTTTTTCAACTCCATATGAGGATGTGGATATTCACCTGTTTTTTCATTTTCGACCAAGAGTATGACTCTCATATCGACCAACATTGGTTCCCCCAAATTTTTTTTAAAATGGAACTGAGGGCCGAAAGGCTTGTCAATTTTAAGTGATGTGGGAGTCCATCTCTTCGTGACTTGTCCATTGTGTACATACACACGTAAACCTTGAGAGTTTCCAACTCTTAGTGGGGATTTAGGTACTCATCCATGTTAGCACGACCTTCACGGTTACCCAAAGTTTCAGAATGAAACCGTGAGCCGAAAGGCTCACCAAATCTTGGTAACCCGATAAGAGAGTCCATCTACTTGTTAATACATAATGCAATCATGCATTTCATGTGCACATTCATACTTAGCCATGGTTTACTCGTGGGGTAGGCCAAGGTCATGTACCTAACTGTGAATTCAAAGTCTAACTTGTTACCGTTTATTTGTAGGATCTTACCTATACACGCAGTCAGATGGCGGGAGAAACGAGTGGGCTGAATGAACGTGAGACTCGAATGGCCGCCTTGGAAAATGAATTTGACAACCCATCGAACCTCAACTGGTGCGAAAAAATTGATCTTGAAGATCTTTTAGACGAAGAGGACTCCAAGGGATACCGCATAGAGGAAGAGACACTTGATGCAAACACCTACTGGGAAATTGATTTCTCCGACCTATTCTGGTTTCCACACCTGATAATACCACATGGATTCGAGGTCCCAGAATTTGAAAAATTCGATGAATATGGAGATCTAGAGCTTCACCTACTGAAGTATTGTGAAGAGATGGCCGGATACACTAGGAACGAACTTTTGATGGTTTTGACATTTCCCGAGAGCCTGTCAAGGCATGCGGCCGCCTGGTTTTATCGACTGAGGGACCTTACCGGTTGGGAAGATTTGGCGAAGGCCTTTTTAACCCAGTACCGTTTCAATCCCGAGGCAATGCTTGACTACTTAGAGCTAGGAGATGAAGAAGAACTACATCTCACCCCTAACCCAGTCCCCATGGGAGAAAATGAAATGATCGTGGAAATTGAGGAGATGGCAGATATACCAACCCTATCAACACTGACTGAGCCTGATGAAGAGAGGGAGGTACAATGCTAAACTGACCAGACAACCGTATAGGAGAGGAAGAAGTACACACTAAGCAAACTGACCCCCCACCAGCAGAAGACACCAATACCACCCACGAAAGACAAGGCACAGAGAAACATTGAGATTCAATCACGATCCCACAAACTATCCGTGTTGAGTAGTTTGTTGTAGTGTTGTACAAATTTTCCAAAATCTATGCTTTTCCAAAAAATGTGCATAATAAATTCAAAATCACAAAAAGATTTGTTTGAAATGCATGCATCCATGAGGGGGACAAGTCAACACCATAATTCCACTCATGGAAAATGAGGTGTCTAAGTAAAATTAAAAATATGCCACTATCTGACAAAAAGAGGATGCGGCATGTGTTCTCTGATTCCACACCCACGCCCTAAAAAACTTTTTCTCAAACACATGAAGCCTAACCCTTTTTGCACATTCTTCCTACTTTTCACGACCAATGTTGGTGTGATCCTAAACCAGTAGGTGACTAAAAGTTCTAGCTTCACTGACCAATTGATTAGATATGAAATGATGGAGGCACTGTTTCTACTATTCAAACAGTTATAACGCTTGTAAACCCTGCTGATCCAAAGAATATATTTTTAAAGAAAATTCACCCGGATTTATGAAATGGCACTTAAGCTCTCTAGGCTAAGAAGTCAGTACCCAGGATGACGGAAAAGGCCTCCGTTCAGGCCTCACGTTCAACTATCCTCCCACTTGTAGAAAAATGCCACTTGCTAACCAAGTTGAGCCTGTTCGTTTTTCTTCTATGAAAAACCAGTCAAGGATTACCCCCCACACTAGGGCAGGTTAAATGGTTGTGAGAGTCTCACACTAGGCAAAAGCAAACAAAGTGAGTAAATGAGATTTTCGAAGGAAACAAGGTCAATCAAGTGAATTCCCCAAAAATGATAGGGGAAAAGAAGTCTAAAAACTGAAGAAAAAGTCAACCCAAGGAAAGCTAAACTCAGTGAATAGGAGAGTCTAGTGAAATGTTCAAATTGAGGACTAGGGTAGTGCTTAATGGAGTGAAATTCAAATGAAAAGTAATCCTTGACTTTAGGAAAACCCCTCAAGTAATTTCAAAGCCAAAATTATCCTCCCATAAGCCTAGGAGAACCAAAGCCCTACATTACGGTCCTTTGAAAGTCCTTCCTAACTGGGAGCGACTGCTTAGCCTAAGGAGCTTGCGCCAAAGAAACATCATGAGGTAATTTTGAGCCTTATATCCTTCGTTTCAAGCACCCTTTTAACCCCAAGGCCACGTTACAAGCCAACAAAGACCTCACTGATCATCAATGATCGGTTGGTCGTGTAGCAACGAACTTTTGGTCAAAAACTGGTAATGATGGAATCTAGATCACGCACCTTCAAGAGGTCGTATCTCATAAAGGGCACCGTCCACTTTGCACCATGGCCTTTGGGCCAAACAAGAGTGACTTCAATGTTTGAAGCCTCACCCTAATTCAAAAAGAAATAAAAGAAGAGCTCACTCAGAAAGCTCACAAGATAATGCCAAATAGATTAACCTGAGGGACCACACTTTCCATTCTCGGTAAGGGATGGTTGTTGAGCAGAGGCACCATTAACTGTAAAGGAAACAAGGCTTTGCCTAGCCTCTCTCAGACGATGCATGCATTTGAAAGAATTTTCAAAAGATTATACTCTTTAATGATTTTCCAAGAATAAAAAGATTTGAAAAATGATTGTCAAAATGATTTTCTAAGAAACAGTCCTCGAAATCTTGAATGAAAAAATTTTTCAAAGAAGGATTTGTGCAGAATTGCAACAACCTATGAAATTCATTTCACCCTCTAAACCACCAGTCAAGCCACTGGCCAAAAAACCCTGAAAGATGTTGAGCACTTTCTCCCTAGACTCCCTTCAAACAGCATGCCTTGATCAGAGAATGCCCAAACACGATCCCATACACTGGCTTTGGTCGAATGTTGTCCATAGAAAACGAAGGCCAGGCCCCAGTCTCAACCTTGATACTGGGGCAATCTTTCCTTCTTGGTTATACCAAGCCGTGGGTGGTATTCAAAAGTTTCAAAAAATGGGAAGGAAATCTCTCGTCATAGACACACTCAGTAGACACGGAGGTCGATACTGAGGCAGATTCCTAGACCATTGAAGATCTAAATCATCCAGGCAAATGGACACCTCTTGCAGAACCTCCCAGACTAGTGACAGTATCAGAGTCCGAAAATAAAGAATTCTAAATAGCAATGCGAGAAGGGTTTCAGAAAGAGAAATGAGACCCGAATTGGAGAAAACGTGAGAAAGACCTTCGATTTGCCCATGGGTCTCACCATTGATTTTATTGTGTCACACTGGGGCAATTTTTTTTCGCGAATGGAAAAATTAGAAGACAAACCAGAGATCAAGAGAGGACTACCACCGTCAAGAATGTGATGAAAGAATCAAAGGCTTGACCGGACGGATCGAAGATTGAGAAAGTATTGTCCGACCAAATGATCAAGAGCATCAGACAGACCAACCAGATGAGCTAATGACCAAGAGCATGTTGTCAGCACTGAGAAGACCGGAAAAGTTAAGAAGCAGCCAAGGAATGTCTCATGATTGAATTTGACAACACATTGTGGCAAATTTTTCAAAAGCGGTTTTGAAAAATTTTGAAGGAGAAGCGGCTCAACACTCGAACGGTTGTCTCGATCCAGGGCAAAGGAGACAGAAGCGGAAATTTGGATTCTGCATCGACACGTGTGATTCCACACTGGGGAAAATTTTTCAGTAAACTAAAAAATTGTGAAGAAGAGCTGGTTCGAGACTTGGGCAGTTAGTTTGGACCAAACCAAGAAGTATGTGCATGAAGAGTTTGGAAACTCGTACCGATCAAGATAATGCCATACTGGGCAAAATTTTTCCATTTTCAAGAAGCTGGAAAAATTTGTTTTGATATTCCATACTGGGGCAAAATTTTTCAAAAGAGTTTTGAAAAATGTCGAAGAAAAATAGTTCAACTCTCGGGTGGTTATCGCAGTCCGATGCAAAGAAGATAGAGGAAGAAATCCGGAATTCCGCATCAGCATGCATTGTTCCATACTGGGGCAAAATTTTTCTATCTTCAAGAAGTTAGAAAAATTTATTCAACACTCCATACTGGGGCAAATTTTTCCATTTTTGTCGGAGGAAAATGGAAAAATTCGAAAAGTCATCTGAATGGGCCTCGTGAAGGAGTAAGACCCAACATTTGCTAAATAGGCCTCGTGAAGGAGTAAGACCTAACATTTACGGAGACAGGCCTCATGAAGGAGTAAGACCCAACATTTGCTAAGATGGGCCTTGTGAAGGAGTAAGTCCCAATGATGATGAAAACGGGCCCCAAGGAGAGGTAAGCCCCGATATTTGTTGAACCGGGCCTCGCGGGGGATTGAGACCCGGTATCCATACAAATCCATGCACATAGCCAGAAATACATTCATACACAAACCCATAAACACAAACCCAAACACATAACTAGAAATACATCCATACATAAATCCATAAATACAAGCCCATAAACACAAACCTCAAACACTGTCCATAAATCATCAATGTCATATATACACAATAGCTCATGTCTGTAAATACAAAATGGCCGGCCAAAATACAAGGCCCCAAAAGAAAACAGAAGAAAAGAGAAAGATATGCATCATAAAGAAGGAGGGTCGTCAAAGAACAAGTCTCGAGAAACGGGATCAAGAGGCGGCGAAGAAGAAGTCTGACCATGACTGGACGAGCTAGCTCTGGTGAGAGGAGCAATACTTGCGCTTAAAAGTTGGTCCTCTAATCTCCGAATGCTCGCAACATGAGTGGCTAGCTCCACATCCCAAGAATCCACGTCCCTCTGCTGCTGGACCAAGTCCGCCTGCATCTGGGTCATCTCTCCTTGTCGCTGAGTCGCCTCCATCTGCATACGGGTTATCTCCCCTTGAAGTCGATCCACCTCGGCTACATGGCGGTCCTCACTGACTGACAGCTTAAGCTGGAGACGCAGTATCTCGCTTTGAAGCCTGTCTACCTCCCTAGAAGATCGGAAAAGATGACTGTCCATGGCCGTCCCGCCTATGACCTGACCACCCTCGACCTCGTGAAGGGACATCAAGGGCCCTAAAGAGTTCTGCTCAAATCACTCCTGGTATGGCACATCAACTCGGACCAAACCTGGATAAATGGCTACACCCTCCACGTAAGAATCACTTAGAGCACGCGGAATATAGCCCTCAATAGTCATCAATGGGGGAGGGTCACAGGAACAACGGCCTCGCCACCCAGCCACCGCATAGTCCTCTTAGCCACAGAAGCTCCCAAGACCTAGTGGATTGGATCCATATCCTCAGATGGGATAGCTCGACGGCCCTGAATACCTCAGGACGCTGAATCAAGGCTGAAGAATAAGGCTGGAAGACAATGTTGGCATCTCTGATACAATCCACCATCGCGTAGCATTCAAGAAGCGTCCGGATGGTCAATCTCCGAATCCGAGCCGAATCCCAACGCCTGGCGAGAGGAAAGTCAGGATCAGAGGCCAACGGAAGCCTGCTGGGGGCAAAAGAGGGAAAATGCTCGAAGGCCCAGAAAATGGTAAACTGCTAGAAGCTGAGAAAGCTGATCGACTCCCGTCGAGAGAAGCGACGCAGAGCCCGGATGTAGAACCCATACGTCAGCTCTCCCCGATCATACTCCCTCAAGGCGTCGATGTCCCGGAACATGTCGACAATGGGTGTGGGTACAGTAGACTTGTCATTGCCGAGAAAATAGCTAAAAATGAAGTATGCTGTCCACTGGCGATATCATAGCTCGGTAGGAGGCTCATCCCTCTCCCTCCTCAAGACATCCGCCAGATATCGAACCTTCATGGAAGGAAGCCTAGTGCCATCTATGGCATCAGGATCATCGATGCCTAGAATCTCCAAGGCCTCGAGGCCAGATATAGGCTCGCTAGGGGGAGCCCGACCCCCAAAGCGGATGCCCAGAATGGTGCTCCAGTCTACAGGAAGCACCCCTATCTCGCAGGTACTAAGATGGAAGGTCCCCGTATGGTGAAAGAACCTCTCCACCTAACACCTCACCAACGGGTGGTACACCTGCACGTAGGGGATGCCGAGGAAGGGGCCAAAGCCCAACTCTGTCAGGAACTCTCTATACTCCTGACGAGAAACCGCTAGATGTCTACCAAAATCGGACCACCCACCTCGGCCGACGCTCTCGGGAGGATCCTGCACAAAATTAGAAAGAAGAATGTCAGCATGAGGAATCATGAAGAGCCAAAAGCAAAAGAGACAATGGGAGCACGCAGGCACCTCACAACGGCGGACTAGAGATGACGGATGGTCAATGAGGCCCGTCAGGAGAGGCGTATCAGACACCGCAGTAGTGATGGGATGACGTGGTCGGATGCCACCCAGAGGAGGATATCTGAACCCCGGCGCAACGTAGTCCTCTGGCACAGGGTCCGCAGAAAGAGGAATGCGATCAGCTCTCTGCCTCTTCAGTCTCGTGGGAGGAGCACCCGTCGACCTAGTGGTGGGACAACAAGGAGTACCAGAAGGCCTAGCCCTGCCGCTACCACTGCCCTGACCGGCGCTGACCGCCGCTTCCACTGCCCTAACCAGACATCTGCAAAAGAAGACAACAAACAATCCAAGAGTCAGAGAAATCAGGTATATCTCATCCTCAAAAGATATAGGAAATACACAGTGATTAAAATTATACAAAAACAAACAAACAAACAATCCTTCCCCGACCATTTGGATGAATTTCCAAACTGGGTCTAACCACTAAAGTTGTGATTAGACGAAATATCGAATCACAAATCATCCCCGACGTGTTTGGTCTTAGGAGTTCCAGACCGTTGGATCACCCGATTTGAGACTTGGGTGGTCACCCAAGCCAAATTATCCCCGACGTGTTTGGACTCAGGAGTTCCAGACCGTTGGATCACCCGATTTGAGACTTGGGTGGTCACCCAAGCCAAATTATCCCCGAGGTGTTTGGACTCAGGAGTTGCAGACCGTTGGATCCCCTGATTTGAGACTTGGGTGGTCACCCAAGCCAAATTATCCCCGACGTGTTTGGACTCAAGATTTCTGGACCGTTGGATCACATGATTTGAGACTTGGGTGGTCACCCAAGCCAAATTATCCCCGATGTGTTTGGACTCAGGATTTCCAGATCGTTGGATCACCCGATTTGAGATTTGGATAATCTCCAAACCCCAAATTACCCCCGACGTGTTTGGACTCAGGATTTCCAGACCGTTGGATCACCCAATTTGAGATTTGGACAAGTTTCGAATCCAAATTATCCCCGACGTGTTTGGACTCAGGATTTCCGGACCGTTGGATCACCTGATTTGAGATTTGGATAATCTCCAAACCCCAAATTACCGCCGACGTGTTTGGACTTAGGATTTCTAGACCGTTGGATCACCCGATTTGAGACTTGGGTGGTCACCCAAGCCAAATTATCCCCGACGTGTTTGGACTCAGGATTTCCAGACCGTTGGATCACCCGATTTGAGATTTGGATAATCTCCAAACCCCAAATTACCTCCGACGTGTTTGGACTCAAGATTTCCAGACCGTTGGATCACCCAATTTGAGATTTGGACAAGTTTCGAATCCAAATTATCCCCGACGTGTTTGGACTCAGGAGTTGTAGACCGTTGGATCCCCTGATTTGAGACTTGGGTGATCAGTCAAGCCAAATTATCCCCGACGTGTTTGGAATCAAGATTTCTGGACCGTTGGATCACCTGATTTGAGACTTGGGTGATCACCCAAGCCAAATTATCCCCAATGTGTTTGGACTTAGGATTTCCAGACCGTTGGATCACCCAATTTGAGATTTGGAAAAGTTTCGAATCCCAATTTTCCCGACCTGTTTGGACTCAGGATTTCCAAACCGTCAGATGACCAATTTTCCCCGACCTGTTTGGACTTGGGATTTCCAAACCGTTGGTCTACCCATTGAGATTTGAACAAGTTTCAAATCCCAATTTTTCCCATACCTGTTTGGACCCAGGATTTCCAAACTGTCGGTTTACCCAAATTAAGATTTGGACGAGTTTCAAATCCTAATTTTCCCCGACCTGTTTGGACTCAGGATTTCCAAATCGTCAGCTTACCCCAAATTGAGATTTGGACAAGTTTCAAATCCCAAATTCTTCCGACCTGTTTGGACTCAGGATTTCCAAACCATCGAATCTCTCCAAATTGAGATTTGGTTCAAATCCCAATTTTTCCCAAACCCAACTAAGTTTGTGTAAATCCCAAATTTAGCCCATACTTTTCAAAATTTTTACCTCCACCAAAGGCACGCACATGGCGACGTACCTCAGAAGGCCGAACGGACTCTCGGAGCACGAGATTTGAGCTGGAAGGGAAAGAGAAAGCAGAAGTAGGAAAAGTAGAGTTTCAAGGGAAAACCAAGAATCTGAAACCTACCTTAACTTTTGACCCATGTGTCAACCGATTGAGAGCTAGCCCGTTTGGCAGAGAGTGACACGCAAACTGAGAAAAACTTCTCGTAGTACCTGAGGACAGGCACAAAAACCGAGAAACTCCCAGCGACAAAAATCGAGTCATTTATTCTTTGTCCGACATTCCTTGTGCCAAGAAACGCCAAACAAAGAAGGGGCAACTGTTATAACCCCATTTTTACCCCCGGGATTTTCTTGGGTGTCGACACGTAAAACAAGGCAACCCGAACCAAATCGGCCTAATCCGACAAGGGCTCGCCACATCAAATAACCTCAAAATGGGGATTGGGAGGCATTTCCCAGAGTTTGACCAAGGTTTGACTAAGCCGTTTCTGACTCGACTGGGGCTCACAATGCCCATAAAACCCTCAAAACGTGGTCCGGGATACATTTCCCAGAGTTCGGAGAGCTTTGACCAAGTTTGACTAAGGTTGACCAAGTTTGACCGAGGTTTGACTGGACCGTTGACCAGACTGAAAAATGGATCAAACTGACCTCTCCCTGACTAATGTGTAGAGCATGTCGAGAGCTTCGATTCGATACTTTACGGGTCAAAAACGGACGAGAAACGAGGGAGTTATGGACAAAACTGCGAAAAAACAGTCCAACACTTAGCCAAATTTTGCTAAGTATTGTCAACAAAACAGCCCATTTGGGAGGCAACGTTTGTGCATAGATTCTTTCCGACCCGCAGCAACTTGGTCCGCGAGCTGAAACCCTTAAGTAAGAGGGTTGCTTCAGCTACAACGTGCAACTCTCGGATCGTTAAGAGCTCCTTCGGTCAAGCCGGAATCTCGATTAGAAAATAACCCCTTGACATAAAGAACATTCCAACGGCCTCTGTTCGCAAGATCATATCTTGCGAACCCAAGTTCGCCTCTATGAAAGGCCTATACCTTTAGAAAGTAGGTAGCACAAGCTTTCCGACGACGCCAAGATTGCTGAAATCCGACGTCGGGAGCTGCGTCTACCACGCGCACGAAAATAGGTCAACGAAATAAGGCTGTGCTAAAAATTTCATAACTTTTCCCCCCGACGTTACCATACTTGCGCGCAGAGTCTTCCTGACTTACAACGAGTTGATCCGCAAGCCTAGGCACGTTGGAAGGAGGACACATTCATGCATGGTGTGGAACTCTCAGATCGCCAAGACTTTCCCCGGTCTAGCCGGAATCTTCACCGGAAAAATGCCCTCCGATGGACCAAAAACACCCCGGCGACCTCTGTTCGCGGAACCATATCTCTCTGTCCCTAGCTCGGTTTCCTGCAAATCCAGAACCATGAAGAAGAGGGTAGCGCAAGCTTTTTGACGATACCAAGAACTTCGAAAACTGACTCCGGGAGCTAGGTCAAATATGCGTGCAAACACAGACAAAAAGTGAGGAAAAATGGACCGAAAGTTTGGTGCTTTTTTCTTTCGGACAATCGCCTTCGCCTGCAGAGTCTTTCTGACTCGTTGCAAGTTGACGCACGGGCCTAGGTGCGTTGGAAAGATGATGACTCCAGCTACGACGTACAACTCTCGATTTGCCGGCGGCTTCCCCCGTTTGACCGGAATCTTCACCGGAAAAACACACAAAAACAGCTCCGGCACCCCGACTTTCGGGAGTCATAACTCTCTCGTCTGAACTCCGATTCGCGCAAACTTTATACCGTTGGAAAGTAGACGTCGAGAGATTTCCGAAGATATGCTAAACAACACATTTTGAGCACCGAAAGACCCCCAAAACTGCCCTAGAAAATCAGGTCAGAAAAGGATACGCGTGCGAAAACCGAGGAAGATTCTGTGGGGGGTTGCTTGGAGGATAAGGCTGCCACGTGGCAGCTGTACGAAATCGCGCAGGACCATGCCGGGCGGCGCGTGATGGACCCGCGTGAGGCGTGCAACTCCCCCTATAAAACCAGCCCTTACCCCCTCATTTGTACACGATTTTGCTCGGGCTCTAGGCCTTCTTGAGCGTTAGAACAGGCAGAAATAGGGGTTTTAGGGGTCTTTAGGAGGGGTTTTTGGGTAGTTTTAGAGTGAGAGACTCCTCTCTAGGTACTCTCTCTCTCTTCTCTCCTCTCTTTTTTCTTTTTAGTGGAGGTGACTAGTGATGATCCCTAAAATGGGAAGGGATTCACAAGGATCCACTTTTATTTATGCCTTATAGTTCATTTATTGCTTTATTTATATTCTTCAAGTTCATTTATTGCTTTATTCACATGTTTTAAGTTATTTATTACTTTCATTTGTAGATCTGAGTATATTTATCGCTTTATTTACATTTACTGTGAATATATTGTGTTGTGATTGTCCCTTTCCTTGTGTGTTTGGGTGCGACGATGCCGAGTGGCTTTGGCGGATTACATAAGTCCTCCATAAGGCCGTAACAACCATCTTAGCCCACGAGGTATTTGACCCGACAAACACACCCCCATGTTTAAATACCGTCATTTACCGCTTTACTATGTTGTGAATATTTATGTTACCCCCCTGTTTTTCCCCTTTGTAAAATGGGCGTGATAATCCCGATTGGTCGTGGTGGATTATATAAGACCTCAAAGAGGCATTAACCATCACGTAATTCCATAGGGTATTAGATCCATAAAAACCCCTTTGCTTTAGATTCATTATTGCTTTAAATTTATTTATTGCTTTCCGCAATGCTTTAAATATATTTATCGTTTTCATTTATTACGTTGTGGATATTATATTGTGAATATTCCCCATTTTTCTCCCTTTGTAAAATGGGGGTGATAATCCTGATTGGTCGTGGTGGATTATGTGAGACCTCAAAGAGGCATTAACCATCACGTAATTCCATAAGGCATTGGACCCACAAAAATCCCTTGTTTTAAATTCCGTCATTGCTTTAAATGCATTTATCGCTTTCCGTCATGCTTTAAATTTATTTATTGCCATTATTTCATTATTTACTACGTTATAAATATTGTTTACCCATCCTTTTTTTTTCCTTGAATTTTGGGCATGAAAACACCGATCGGTATTGGTGATTTTAGGTAAGTATTTCAATAGCACTAAACCCTATGTAAATCCATGAGGCGTTGGACCCGCAAAATCCCCAATGTATTTTCAAAAATGATTTTTTACTCATATAAGTCCTATTTGGCATCAAAGGTTTAGGTAAATCTTTCAATAGCACTAACCCTTTGTGTAAGCCCGAAAAGGCAATGAAACCCCTTTTCAAAAATGATTTTCACTCATATAAGTCCTATTTGGCATCAAAGGTTTGGATAAGTCTTTCAATAGCACCAACCCTTTGTGTAAGCCTGAAAAGGCATTGAAATCCCTTTTCAAAATGATTTTCACTCATATAGGTCCTATTTGGTATCAAAGGTTTAGGATAAGTCTTTCAATAGCACCTAACCCTTTGTGTAAGCCTCGAGAGGCATTGAAATCCCTTTTCAAAATGATTTTCACTCATATAAGTCCTATTTGGCATCAAAGGTTTGGATAAGTCTTTCAGTAGCACCAACCCTTTGTGTAAGCTCGAAAAGGCATTGAAACCCTTTTCAAAATGATTTTCACTCATATAAGTCCTATTTGGCATCGAGGGTTTAGGTAAGTCTTTTAATAGCACTAATCCTTCGTGTAAGCTCGAGAGACATTGAATTCTCTTTAGATTGCTTTATTTTATTCATGTAAATCCTGAGGTGGTGTTGAGATTCGAGTAAGTCTTTCAATAGTATCGAATCCCGACCCCACGAGGTCTTGACTTTTTCCTTTAAAATTCTCACGTTGTCATAGATTACACTTTGCGATTAAGCGTTATATTTATGTCAACCCATATTTGTCATCCTCATTCATTTTTATGATTTATGTGTTGCAAACATGCCGTGATCATTCCATACTCATTCATTCTTGTGATTTATTTGCTGCAAACATGCCGTGATTATTTGTTTGAATGTTTTACCATTTTGATGCCATGACTACTTGCTTGCTTGTTTATTCGCTTTGATATAAATGTGATTAAAATACACTTTGCCATGAAAACTTTAAAAAGAGTAAACATGGTAATGTGGGCATTAGAAACGAAGTTGGTGCAACCCAAGGGCAACGGCTCGCCCTGGCTTTTGGGACACCATGGTATGAGTCCTTTACACGGGGGCGTGGCTGGTATGTGTTTTCGTGTAAGGGATTCTACACATTCTAACTCCCATAGGATCATGACCTAAAATTCCCCAAAGTGTGAATTAATCATCCAAAACCCCGCCATTTGACGGACCGCTTTACTCTTGGAAATCAAGGGTAAAGAGATCCCGAATATGGCACCAAAAACATTAATTGTTTGTCCCGGCACTAGGTGTTAGGATTTCAAGTATATCCTACCACCGAACTGCCCGAAAACTTAAAAAATACAAAGATGAGGGAAGGTGAAATAAAGAGTCTAATCAAAACCAAATGAAGTCAAATTGCATTTGCCATTCTTGGTATATTGCACAACGGAATTTGGGACATTTGTTCATAATTAAAACCAACAAATCTAGGCTTAGCAAATAAAGGGAACACTAGAAGGGAGGTAACCGTTTTCTTAAACGGATGTCGTGGGGTGCCTAACACCTTCCCCACGCATAAGCAAACCCCCGAACCCATCTTTGGTTCAAGACCATTTAGTTTTAGATGTCTGAATAAGATAAAATCTGTTAGACATAGGTGCCCAATTACACCTTAAATTTCCCATGGTTGGTGGCGACTCCAAATTTGTGCTCACACGCACACACGTACACATGTTCCCACACACACACAACTCATATCTTGAAACTAAAAAGAGATAGAGAGATCACACACACACTCGCCAAATGGGGGTCAGGATCTAGGAAAAAAAAAAAGAAAAGACCCAAAACCTTTTTAGAGAGGTTAAAGAGGTTGGTTTTTCCGTCGGTGTCTACACGAATCGGGATTATCATGCCTAAATCACAAAGGAAAAAGGGGGAGAAAATAACAATATTCATAACGTAGTAAAACAATAGATGACGGAATTTGAACATGGGGGTTGTATTCTTGGATCCAATGCCTCGTGGGTTTATATGGTTGTTAATGCCTCTTTGAGGTCTTACATAATCCACCAAGACCAACTAAGGATTTTCACGCCCAAATCACAAGGGAAAAAGGGGAAGAAAATAACAATATTCACAACGTAGTAAAATAATAAATGACGGAATTTAACAAAGGGGAGTGTGTTTTTGGATCCAATGTCTCGTGGGTTTACATGGTTGTTAATGTCTCTTTGAGGTCTTACATAATCCACCAAGACCAACTAAGGATTTTCACGCCCAAATCACAAGGGAAAAAGGGGGAGAAAATAACAATATTCACAACGTGGTAAAATAATAAATGACGGAATTTAACAAAGGGGAGTGTGCTCTTGGATCTAATGCCTTGTGGGCTAACATGGTTGTTAAGGCCTCATAGAGGACTTATATAATCCACCAAAGCCACTCGGATTTTCATACCCAAATACACGGGGGGGAGGGATAATCACAATATAATATTCACAAGTACATAGTAAATGTAAACAAAGCGATAAATATATTCAGAGCTACAAACGAGAGCAATAAATAACTCAAAGCATGTGAATAAAGCAATAAACAAGACAATAAATGAATTAGGAGAGCATAAATAGAGCATAAATGAACTAAGAAGCATAAGTAAAAGTGGATCCTTGTGAATCCCTTCCCATTTTAGGGATTATCACTAGTCACCTCCACTAAAAAGGAAAAAAAAAAAGAGAGAGAGAAGAGAGAGAAAGAGCTTAGAGAGAGAGAATACCTAGAGAGGAGTCTCTCACTCTAAAACTACCCAAAAACCCCTTCTAAGGACCCCCAAAACCCCTATTTCTGCCTATTCTAACGCTTAAAGAGGTCTAGAGCCGAGCAAAATCGTGCTGGAAATGAGGGGGGGAGGGTCTGTTTTATAGGCCGAGCTGCATGCCTCGTGCGGCATGATGCCGCGCGGCGTGTGATGATGCCGCGTGAGTTCGTACAGGGGCCATGTGGCGATCTTATCCTCCACGCAGCTCCTCCACCGAATCTTCCTCGGTTTTCGCACGTGTACCTTTTTCTGACCCGATTTTTTAAGGCATTTTTGGAGGTCTTCTGGTGCTCAAAATGTGTCATGCAGCATATCTTCGGAAAGCTCTCAACGTATACTTTCCAATGATATAAAGTTTGCGCGTATCGGAGTTTGGACGTGAGAGTTATGACTCCCAGAAGTCGGGGTGCCGGAGCTGTTTTTGCGTGTTTTTCCGGTGAAGATTCTAGTCAAACGGGGGAAGCCACCGGTGAATCAAGATATCATCTATAAAAACCACTAAAAATTGATCTAGGGAAGGCTTGAACACCCTATTCATCAAATCCATGAAGGCTACAGTTGCATTGGTTAGCCCAAAGGGCATCACCAAAAATTCATAATGTCCGTACCTTGTTCAAAAAGCGGTCTGAGGCACATCATTTGGTTTAATTTTCAATTGGTGATAACCTAATCGAAGGTCGATCTTAGAGAAAATTTGTGCTTCTTGCAACTGATCGAACAAATCATCAATTCTTGGTAATGGGTACTTGTTTCGCATTGTCACTCTATTTATCTCCCTGTAATCAATACAAAGTCGCATGCTTCCATCCTTCTTCTTCACGAACAACACTGGTGCGCCCCAAGGTGAGACACTTGGCCTAATAAAGCCCTTATCCAGTAACTCTTGCAACTGCTCTTTCAGCTCCTTCAACTCAGCTAGCACCATACGATACGGAGCTTTTGAAATAGGGCCTGAACCTGGTAGTAAATCAATTGAAAATTCAATCTCCCTATCTGGTGGCAATCTTGGCAAATCTTCTTGAAAGATTTCAGGAAATTCGCTCACTTTAGGAATATTCTCTAATTTCAATTCATCTTGTTGGGTATCCCTTACTGTGGCTAGATACCCTCTACATCCCTTCCTTAGCATCTGTTTAGCTTGTAGAGTTGAAATCACACATGGAGTAACACTTGCCCCACTTCCCACAAAGCTAAATTCCATCTCACCTAGTATTTGAAACTTCACCTTCTTGCTATGACAATTCACAGAGGCATAGTTGGCAGCCAGCCAATCCATCCCAAGTATAACATCAAAATCCTTCATTTCCAACAATGTTAGGTCTGCCACTAATTCCCTATCTGCTATTTTGGTAACACATGACTTACAAATATCAAACACATTTAAAATATACTTGAATTCCAAAACATAATGATTTTCAAACCGTATTCAAATTACGTATAGAAACAAATCCATTTAACAAATAAGCTGTATAAAGATTCTTGTAGCATATAATCACATGCTTGATCCAAATTTTGAAGTAAACAATACTTCACAAATACAATGATTTTTCTGATATTTCGAAACAAAATTGATTTTGGCATAATAGAATAGTAAAACTGTAATAATAAGTTCGCAAATAGGAATATTTAATATTTAAAAGGGGAAATTACACTTTACCACCCTCAACTATCACCCATTTTTCACTTCACCCCCTAAACTTTAAAAAGTAACAATTACCCCCCTAAACTAATCGAATTGCACGACCGTTACCCCCTGAGGCTAAAATCGAGTTAAAATAGAAGAAATAGAGCAACACGGAATAGGCCAACTTGTATCTCTGAGTTTTCTTTTGACTCTTCTTCAAGTATGGCTCCTTCCAGTGGGTAACGGCCTACTCTATTCTGTCTATTTTAACTCGATTTTGGCCTCAGGGGGTAACGGCCGTGCAATTAGATTAGTTTAGGGGGGCAATTGTTACTTTTTAAAGTTTAGGGGGTGAAGTGAAAAATGGGTGATAGTTGAGGGTGGTAAAGTGTAATTTCCCCTATTTAAAATTGAGAAAATACTAGTTAAGGATAAATGTTACTTACCTCTAGCAAAAACAGATGTAATATTCCTCTCCTTTTAAAATTCACAAGTCCAACCTAAAACAATTTGCAATAATCCAATTGTATCAATCTATAGAAAATATTATTTACTTGGGGACTCATGGTCAACTTAAAACCTTATGATGATAGCCGGCCATTAAAGTTGTCTCAAAGTGTTCAACTAAGTCTACTGGTGGCTCCTTCTCTATAATTAAAATTATATCTGATTCCTAAAATCACTCCATATAATTAATGAAGTCTAAATAATCTAGCAATAATTCTTAAACTTAAACTATTTTTGGTCTCTAAATTAATGGGCAATCACTATGACTTCTATACAATTAGATGTAGTATGGTAGACACAGGCAGCAAGTATTATAAACAATATATCAAACTTGAAACCATCCCCACGTGAACCTTTACCAACTCTAATGCTTTAACTTGTCAATAGATAGGTCTAAGTCAACTTAGCCTTTCTTTTTGCTCCCTAGTCTATATGGGAATTTCATTAATCAATGATATTAGGCCACCTGACAAGTATAGTACCTAGAACTAAAGCAATAGAACTAAATCAAGCTATGTGTACCAATTTCACACCAACATATATGATCTTTTATGCTACTGGGACAAAAATCGTTCAACCAATGGCCGGTAATCATCAAAAACCAAATCGGTTTACTTTATTTGTTGGCCAGATTTCTTCACAAACCGTATATTCAATGAAATAGAATAAGTTTTATATGCTCTTACCTCAAGAATTCTCTGATTCATCTTTTCTTGAAATCCTTCAAAATCTTGTCGTCAAAGAGTGTCTGTAGGTATTGAAATAAAGTTTATAACTCTATTTATACCTAAATATTGCTAGGGTTACAACCCATTTATTTTTATTTCTAGAAACTTCTTAAATAAATGATTTATTTGTATTTTTACCCTACAGTTAAAATTTACTAAATTACTCACTTAAACAAAAATTCTTTTCTTTTCTCATGTGATGCCCAAATTCTGATAAGTGTGTGCGTTTGTTGAGTCCCACATCGGGTATTTATTGGGTCGAACTAGGCTTTATTAACAATTGCAAGGAATCCCAATTGTAACTTGACTAGTCCTTTTGGGGTATAAATGCAGATATGGCTAGCACATTCCTTGGGTTGTTACTAACGGTATCTGAGTCAACCCAGTATCCTGCGTGAGCTCGAACATATGGGCCCTAATGAGGACATTAGGGATTTAAGTGGGGGAGATTGTGATGCCCCAAATTTTGATAAGTGTGTGTGTGTTTGCTAAGTTTCATATCAGGTATTTATTGGGTCGAACTGAGCTTTATTAACAATTGCAAAGAACCCCAATTGTAACTTGACTAGTCCTTTTAGGGTATGAGTGTTACAATTGGGCCTCCTTGCAATTGTTAATAAAACTCAGTTCGACCTAATAAATGCTCGATGTGGGACTCAGCAAACACACACACTTAACATAATTTGGGGCATCACACATTTAAAGCATTAAATAGGAAACCCATGGATCATTGTGAATCCTTTCCCATTGTAGGATCATCACATATCATTTCCATTGTGAAATGAAAAATGGGTATGCGAGAGTGTATGAGTGAAGAGAGGGAATGGATGAGAGGAGATTTGAGAGGTAGAGGGAGAGACTACCTAAGTAAAACCTCTTAAGTCCTAACCAAAAATTAGCCTAAACTAGAGAGAAAACCCTTTTTCCTGAGTTTTTGCCCCAAAACCCTTTTTTTCTGCCTAAAACCCTCGAGCTCAGCCTGTTAAATGAGGTGGGAGGGGGGATATATTTATATCCAAAAGTCACATAGCATTATGTTGCATGACACCTGGCATTCCTATCTGCCACCTGCCCTTCCTGCGGAACTTACCTCTTTTGGCTCGGAATTTTTGACAGCTTTTTACCCTTTTTCGAGGCAGCTTTTGGAGGCCTTATGGTATTCAAAATAGGTCATTCTTAGTATCGTTGGAAAGATCAAGAAGTCTAATTTCTAACGATATCAAGTTTGCACAAATCAGAGCTCGGACGGAAAACTTATGGTTCCCGAAAGTGGGGGTGTCTGAGCAGTTTTTCTGTATTTTTCCGATGAAGATTCCGGCCAAACCAGAGATTTTGTTGGTGAATCGAGAGTTGCACGTCGCAGCCAAAGTCACCCTCTTTCTTAAAGTTCCTGACTTGTGGACCAACACGTATCGAGTTAAGAAGACTTTATGCACTAATGTCGCCCTAGAATGAGCCTGTTTTTGTTAATAACACCTAGCCAAATTTGGTTAAGTGTCGGACCAATTTCTACGGTTTTGCCCATAACTCCCTCGTTCCTTGTCCATTTTCGACCCGTGAAGTATCGAATCGAAGGTCTTGATGTGCTCTTCGCAATGGTCAGAAAGTGGTCAATCAAATCTTGCTTTTGGCCTACTCATGGTCTTGGTCAAATTTTGGTCAAACTTGGTCAACTCCAGTCAACTTTAGTCAACTCTGGTTAAACTTGATCAACATTGGTCAAACCATTCCAAACCTCACGAAATGTGCCCCCAGCCATGTTTTGAGAACTTTTTGATGCATTTAAGCCTCTTTCGGGTCGAACTCGGCTTAGTTTGGCTATCTCATTTTGTGTGCCAACACCCGAGGAAATCCCGGGGGTAAAAATAGGGTTATGACACTATGTCTAATGGATTTTATCTTACTTAGATATACAAAAATGGTTTGAACCTGAGATGGGTTAGAGGGTTAGATTATGCATAGGGAAGGTGTTAGACACCCCACGACATCTGTTAAAAAACGGTTACGTCCCTTCGAGTGTTCCCTTATGCTTGCTTAGCATGGATGTTGGTTTTAATTAGACACAAATGTCCCAATTTCCGTCAAGCAATATACAAGAATGGTATATGCAAATTGACTTCGTTTGGTTCTTGTTTAGACTCTTTGTTTCACTTTTCTATATCTTTTTGTATTTTAAGGGTTCCGGGCAATTCAATGGTAGGATGTACTTGAAATCCTAACATTGAAAGCCGGGACAAACAATTATGTTTTTGGTGCTATATTTGGGATCTCTTTATCCTTGATTTTCAAGAATAAAGTAGTCCATTGAATAGCTGGTTTTGGATGATTCATTATCTCTTTGGGAATTTTTAACCATAATATTATGCGTATTATAACGTGTAGAATCTCTTATGACGCGTCAATGGCAAGCCATTTTGACGCATAAAGTACTCATACCATGGTATCCCAAGACTAGGTCAAGCCATAGAACTTATGATGGACCAATCTCATTTGTAATGCCCAAAATACCATGTTTTCTCCTTTTAAGGTTTTCAGGACAAAATGTACATATTTTAACCACATTTATATCAAAACAAATAATCATTCAAAGCATGTGATCATGGCATGTTTGCGGCACTATAATCACAAAGCACAAGTATGGGATGAATATGACATAATTACAACACTTAATCAAAATGGCAAATATGGAATGATTATGAAATGATAATATGAGGTGGATTTAATGAAAGGGTCAATACCTTATGGGATTGGAGATTAATGCTATTGAAAGACTTTCATAATCTCCAATACTATCTTAGGGTTTAGATGAATAAAAGCAGAAAAAGTAAAGAGGAGTTCAATACCTCATGGAATTACATGAAGGTTAGTGCTATTGAAAGATTTACCTAAACCTCCAAGACCATTTAGGATTTATATGAACAACTAAATATTCAAGATCAATCAAAGGGGAAAATCGATTAAAGAGGATCCAATATCTTATAGAATTACATTAAGGTTAGTACTATTGAAAGTCTTACCTAAACCTCCAAGACCATTTAAGGTTTATATGAACAAGTAAATAGTCAAGATTAATCAAAAGGGAAAAATCAAATATAAAGTCAAAAGGGAAAAATCAAATTTAATGATCCAATACCTTATGGGATTACATGGAGGTTAGTACTAATGAAAGTCTTACCTAAACCTCCAAGACCATTTAGGGTTTCTATGGAATTAAAGAGGGTTGAATCAATCCCAAAGGGGAAAATCAAATTAAACAAAGGGAAAATCTCGAGGGTCCAATACCTTATGGGATTACATGGAGGCTAGTGCTAATGAAAGTCTTACCTTAATCTCCAAGACCAATTAAGGTTTACATGCCCAAATAAAGGGGATCAATCAAGAGAGGGGAATTGATTAAATTAAACAAGAGGGAATCTTGAGTGTCCAATATCTTATGGGATTACATGGAGATTAGTGCTAATGAAAGTCATACCTCAACCTCCAAGACGAATTAGGGTTTATATGCCTAAATAGGGGAAATCAATTAAAGGTGGGGATGAATCAAATAAGCAAAGGGGATTAATCACAAGGGTCCAACATCTTATGGGATTACATGGAGGTTAGTGCTAGTGAAAGTCTTATCTCAACCTCCAAGACCAATTAGGGTTTATATGCCCAAATAGGGGAAATCAATTAGAGGGGGGGGGGATTAAAATAGCAAAGGGGATTAATCACAAGGGTCCAACACCTTATGAGATTACATGGAGGTTAGTGCTAATGAAAGTCTTACCTCAACCTCCAAGATCAATTAAGGTTTATATGCCCAAATAGGGGAAATCAATTAAAGGGGGGATTAATGATATTGGCAAAGAGGATCAATGGCAAGGGTTCAACACCTTATGGGATTACATAGAGGTTAGTGCTAATGAAAGTCTTACGTCAACCTCCAAGACCAATTAGGGTTTATATGCCCAAATAGGGGAAATCAATCAAAGGGGGGGAATAATGAATGAAACATCATGAGTCATTTCCCATTGTAGGATCCTCACATATTCACACAACCACATAGTTAATTTAAATGACGTAAAAGGAAACAATCAACCACATAGTGAAAGCAATAAAGGCATATTTAAAGCTTTAAACAATGGATCATTATGAGTCATTTCCCATTGTAGGATCCTCACATATCATCCCCATTCACACAACCACATAGTGAAATGTAAATGACACAATAAGAAATACACAACCATATGGTGAAAGCTATAAACACGTAGTGAAAGCTATCAACACATAGTGAAAGCAATAAACATATTGAAAGCTTTAAACACATAGTAAAAACAATAAAACACATAGTGAAAGCAATAAACATAGAGAAAGCATTAAACACATAAACCCGTGGATCATCATGAATCATCTCCCATTGTAGGATCATCACATATCATCTCCATTTACAAAACCCACATAGTAAAAGGGAAATAAATGAAGCAACAAGTAAAGGGTGGATCACATAGAGTCATTTCCCATTGTAGGATCCTTTAGCATCATCTCCACCATGCATGTAATGAAGAATGGGTATGGGAGAGTGTATAGGTAAAGAGGGGGAATGCATGAGAGGAGCTTTGAGAGGGAGAGAGAGGGATTACCTAAGTAAAACCCTTTGAAATCTACCTAAAATGGCCTAGAAACTAGAAAGAATAGACCCTTTCCCGAGTTTTAGCCTCTTTTTCTCTCGAATTGGGTGTGTATGATGGTGGGGGGGCTCCCTTTATTTATAGTTGGGATTTTGGGGCTTCATGTAGCTTCATTCTGCATCACGCAGCAAGATACTGCATGCCCGTTGGCCTTATCTACCAGCGCAGCTCCTCCTCGATCTTTTCTCTTCGACTCAAAATTTTTTACTGCTTTTTACCATCTTTTTCTAGGCCACTTTTGTAGGTCTTCCAATGTCCAAAATAAGTCATTATTAGTACTCTTGGAAATATTGAGATGTCTTCTTCCAATGGTATCAAGTTTGCATGAATCGGAGCTTGGATGACAGAGTTATGGCTCCCGGAACCAAGGGTGTTCGAGTAGTTTTTCTCAGCTTTTTTGGTGAAGATTCTGGCCAAATTGAAGATGTTACCGGCGAATCGAGATTTGCTCGTCGTAGTTGAGATTATCTTATTTCTTAAAGTTCTTGACTTGCAGATTAACTCGTAGCGAGTCAGGAAGACTCTGCACTTGAAGGTGGCCTCCCTGGTAGAAAAACGTGTTGGATTTCTAGCACAATTTCTTTACTTTCGTCAATTTCCTGCATATAGTTGATGTAGCTCCTAGAGTCGGTTTGATCTTAGTGTCTCTGGAAATCTTATGATGTCTTATTCGAAGTGTCATAAATCTCATGAGGAGTCGAGCTTGGACCCGTGAACTACAGCCTTGTGAACAGAGGCTACCAGAGTGATTTTCATGGTAAGGAATCATTTTCCAATCAAGATTCTAGCCTAACCGAAGAAGCTCTTGGCAATCCGAGAGTTGCTAGTCGTAGGTAAAGTTACCCTCTTCCTTAAAGTTTCTGACTTGTGGACCAACTTGTAGTGAGTCGAGAAGACTCTGTGCACGAATATCGTCGTAGAATGGGTCTGTTTTGGTCAATAACACTTAGCCAAATTTGGCTAAGTATCAAACCAATTTTTACGGTTTTGTCTATAACTTCTTCGTTTCTCATTCGTTTTCAACCCGTGAAGTATCAAATCGAAGGTCATGATGTACTCTTTCCAATGGTCAGAAAATGATCAATCAAATCTTGATTTTGGCCTGGTCATTGTCTTGGTCAAACCTTGGTCAAACTTTACCAAGCCTTGTGAATGTGCCCTCAGCCATGTTCAAGGTTTTTGCCACGCTCGGGCTGCTTTCGGACTAATCTCGACTCGATCTGGTTACCTCGTTTTGTGTGAAAGTATCCTAGAAAATCCCTAGGGGTGAAAAATAAGGTTATATATATATATATATAGAGAGAGAGAGAGAGAGAGGGAGAGAAAATTAAAAAAAAAATTGGAGACTTGGGTTTTGATTGTTATATATATATATATATATATATATAAATTTCTAATCTCTCTCTCTCTCTCTCTCTCTCTATATATATATATATATATATAACATTCAAAATCCAAGTCTCCAAAATATTTTAAAATTATTAATACTCGTATATTAATCATGTTGTTCTAAAATATAGAATACAGATTCAGGGTTCTATTCATTTGTTGTCACCAAACAGATGAATGGTAATATTTATTATATTAAAACTTCTTCTATTCCTTGTAATGCTGATTACTATTAGAGTGTACCAAACGTGCCTTTAATGAAATTTTACTAATTGTTGGGCCTTTTTCCGCGGTTTCAGCCATAACTTCTTTATTCCAGGTCTGTTTTAGGCCCATGAACTATCAAACTGAAGGTTTTCATGTGCTCCTTCAAATGATGGTAAAATGATCAATCAATTCTTGATAAAGCTTAGCGATGGCTTTGGTCAAACTTGGTCAAACCTGCCAAAACCCTTCTATCTTTGAAATGCGGTCTTGGATTGACGGATTTTAGCATGTTTGGGTATTTTCAGCCTGTTCTTGCATTAATCGGGCCACCTCGATTTGCATGCCAAAAACTTGGGAAAATCCTTAGGGTTAAAATGGGGTTATGACAATCGCCATGATGGATCCATTGAAGTATCTCTTCGAGAAGCTTGCTCTCACCAAAAAGTTGTCAAGATGGCTAATCCTGCTAATAGAGTTCGATTTGACTTATATAGCCAAGAATACTATCAAAGGAATAATAATTGCAGAACATTGTGCTGGTCATCCTGTAGGAGAAGACCATGTCAACAATAACTTCCTAGATGAAGATGTGCTAAATATAGATGAAAAAGAGATATGGAAATTGTATTTCGACGGAGCTTCCAATCAATAGTTATGGAGTAGGGGTCCTCCTCATTGCATCAAATGGAGTACACATACCGTTATCGATTAAACTGAATTTCGTTGCCACCAACAATGTCGTAGAATACAAGCATGTATTATAGGTCTTGAAGCACTATTGGCCATTAGCGTGAAGGAAGTGGAGATCTACAGGGACTCCGCATTGGTATTAGTGCAAGCTCAGAGAATATCGAAGAAAAAAAAGAACATCTGAAGCTTTATCAAGCCTATCTCGAGAGAGTATGCCAGAAGTTCACCAAGATTGAGTACACGTATGTACCTAGATCCCATAATCAATTCGCAAATGCTTTCACTACATTAGCATCATTGGTACAATACTCGAAGGCACTTTCATACAACCAATAGAGATCGAACGAAGGGAAGTCCCGGCACATGAAACGAAGAACTATGTGTTAGATGACGAGATCAATGATGGGAAGCCAAGTACTTTGACATCCGTAACTTTGTAGAAGACATGACATATCCCGAAGGAGCGGACATAAAAGATTGGAAAGCATTGAGGTTGCTAGCTACCCAATACATCTTATGCGATGGTGTTCTATATCGAAGGTCTTATGAAGGGGTGCACTTAAGATGTGTCAACAAAGAAGAGGCAGAAAAACTTATTAAAGAAGTTTATCAAGGGGTGGGCAGATGCTTGGTAAGAAGATTGTGAGGTTTGGGTTCTATTGGGTTACAATGGAAGTAAACTGCGTTGAGCACGCGAAGAAATGTCATCAATGTCAGATTCATTCCAATTTCAATCATCTTCCTCCAAAGAAACTTTGCAACATGATATCCCCGTGACCATTTTTAGTATGCGGGATCAACATCATTGTGAAGATTACTCCCAAAGCATCAAACGGGCATGAATTCAAGTGGGTAGAAGCCGCATCATTCTCGGTATTGAAGGCCAAGCATGTGGCCAGGTTCATCGAAAGCAATATTGTTTGCTGTTATGGAGTTCCTCATGATATCATCTCAGACAATGGCATACGTTTTGAAGACGAAGTGCAGAGAATCCTGCAAAAATATGGTGTCAAGCATCATAAATCATCTTCCTATCGACCGCAAACAAATGGCGTAGTGGAATCAACTAACAAGAATGTGAAGGTCATTCTAGAGAAGACTATCGAAAGATATTGAGACTAGGCAGATAAGCTACCATTTGCATTATGGGGATACTGTACTTCTATTTTGACATCTACTAGCACTACAAGAAAATAGGTCATTAGCAACAAAACCTTTTCGTCGCACAAAAGTCTCAATTTCGTCGCTTGATGTACCAAGTGACGAAATAGCACATTAGGCGAAAAAAATCGTTTTGTCAACTAATGTTGGTAGACGAAAAGTCCTGGCGACGAAATATTTTTGTCATCTAATAGTTTCAACATTTAGCAACGAATGTTTTCGTCGCCTAAATATTATTTGGCGATGAATTTATTTTTGTTGCCAAAAGTTGATTTGTTGATGAAACATAATTCGTCGCCCAAAAATCTATAGGCGACAAAACTTACTTTTGTAGCTAAATAATCTTTACGCGAGGAATTTTACATCCCCGCCTATTGATTTTCGTCGCCAATCACCAAATATATATATATATATATATATATATATATATATTTATTTATTTATTTATTATATACCTACTCATTACCACCTTGTTATTAAGAAATCAATTCATTTTCAACAATAAATCCATAAACAAATCATTCATACATTCCATATGTAAATAATATACAAGTTTAAAATTATCATAAATACAATCAGTACCATAATTTGTTAATTATGAATAAACATACTATATTAAATGAAACAAGGCTTGTCAGCCCACAAAAGCAGAGGAACCAAACCTTTTAGCTCATTCCTTAAACACAAAAAAGGGGAATGGAAGAGATTGGAATAGTTCCCGAGCAGTTACAATTGAAGGTCCATCTAACTACAGAGTGCGATTAATACAAATGAAAAAAGATGTCTTTTAACAATACAAAAACAAAAAAGATGACTTCAAATGAGAAAATATGTCATCATTCCCCTAAGCTCATATAATCTGCACAAAATATCAATAAAATAACATTAAGACGAATGAGCAAAAACATAATTTGTAAGAAATATGAGAATTATTTTTAAGCATACGTAAAACTAATGACACCATGGCTTTTAGTGCTTTTACCCTTTCCCCACTCATTTCTAAGTGTTATGAAACAGACATTTGCATGCGCATATCTCTCTAACCGTGAGTCCTATTAAAGTATTGTAAGTTCATACGTTTTACTTTGGGCTCGAGTGTCATGTTCATGTTGGTCACACGCCTTCCATGGTCTTTTTATGTTTTCATCCCTTTGCAGGACATTTATAAGCTAAAGTGTTATTAAACGCACCTTAAGTTGTGCATAACTCTCTAACCGTCAATCCTACCCTCATTCCACAAATTCCTAAATGTTACTTTGAACCAAAGGGTCGTGGTCATATAGGTTCACTGGTCGTTCCTTGACCGGTTATTCATTACATTTGGCGACGAAAATCAAATTTTGTCGCCTAAAGTGTAAATTCAAGTGATATTAGGCGACGAAAATTGAGTTTTGTCGCCGAATTGTAATTACAAATAACATTGGGCAACGAAATTTGATTTTCGTCGCATAAATCTTAAAAAAGGCATACATTAGGCGACAAAAAAAGTTATTCGTCGCCCAATGTAATCTATGTTTTGGAATGTAGCGATGAAATATAAATTTCGTCGCCTAAGATTTATATTTGGTGACAAATAAAATATTTTGTCACCTAAGATAGATATTGGGCGACAAAAAAAAAATTTGGTCGCTAGATTTCGTCACCAAATAATCATATTGTTGTAGTGTGGAATAACACCGTATTCACTAGTTTATGGTATTGTAGCTGTTTTTACCAACTGAAGTGGAAGCAAAATCTCTAAGGATAATTCTAGAATCTCAAATCCCAAAAGCAGAATGGGTGAAGGCCCGATATGAGAAGTTAGTTCTTACAAATGAAAAGAGATTAAAGGTCTTATACCATGTACAAAGGTACCAGAGAAGAATGGCTCATGCCTTCAATAAGAAAGTAAAGCCTAGAAATTTGAAGGAAGGAGATTTAGTTCTCAAAGAACTTAGAGCACCAGTGTTCGATCCTAGAGGAAAGTTTTAAGCCTAATTGGGTTGGGCCATACGTTATCAAGACTATGTTTTCAGGAGGAGCAGCTAAGCTAATGGATATGGATGGGTAAGAGCCTTTCCAACCGATTAATCTTGATAGATTGCGTAAGTATTATGTGTAAAAAAAAAAAAAATAAAAAAAAAGACCATGGGTGTGGTGAAAACCTGAAAGGGCATCACAAGTGAAAATATGGCAAATAGAAAAGAAATTCTCATAAATGACATTGCAAAAGCTAATTAAAGTAGCTATATTTTAAAAGGCGAGATTTAAACTACATCTCCATTATTAATTAAAAGTGCAGAAATTTAAAAAGACTGAAAGTAAATAAAGCTAAATTGCCGAGGGCTGCATGGTGTGATCATTGTATCTCTTTCTCTTCACACTTGGACTTTCTTCTTTTTCATCCTCTGAAGAGTCATTCAAACCTATAGCCTTGTTCTTCATGTTCTCAACATAGACAGCATCAGCAGAAGCCTTAAGTATGTCTTCTTCAAGACAAATTGCATATAAGTGATTAGGATCCTCAAAGCATGGCTCCATAAAATCCATGAACTTTGAGCGCCTCGCCCAAGTATTAGCAAGATGATCCAAGAAGTGATGGGTCCATGTATCATCATAGCATGGCCTCACTTTGATGGGAACCAAGGTGGGCTTAGCCTTAAAGATCCTTTGCAAGTTCCAGATGGGCCAATTACAAGATCAAGAGTCAAGAAGATCAAGGAAGCAATGCAAGGATTGGTGCAATCCACTTGGGATGAAGCTAGCAAGAGCCCAACAATCAAAGTGGGTTTGAAAGAAGGAGAACCAATTTTGATCCACTTGATACAAGCTGTGGAAGATATGACTTAAGGAAGTTTGGGCCTATTGCTATTCAAAGCTTTCAATTTATTAAAAGATTTATTTTATTAGTTTAGAATAAGTGGGCTTGAGGAAGGCTTGTAGCTGAATTACTGTAGCGTGGCACTGTTACGCAGGGGTATTTTTGGAAGAATGGGTTTTATTTTGTTTAAGGTTTTAATTAGGTTTTTAGTTTAAACACTCTTTGTAGCCTCATTTGAAGGCAGACAATATATTGAATTTTCATTGTGAGTTGAGTTTACTCCTCTTGTTCTTGATTGAACTTTTGAACTTATCAAAGGTAAATCACAACCTTTGTGGACGTTCCTCCTTGTAATCTGGGTTCTTGAGATAGGTTCTTCAACGGGTCTTGATTTTAATATAATCTAGGTTCTTGAAACGAGTTCTCAGCGGGTCTAGATTCTCCATTCATTGACGTGATCTTGGCTTTCTTGGGTGAGTTTTCAAACTGATTGTGGGTTCAAGGGATTCCATTCCCGCGGGTTCATATCATTTGGTATCAGAGCAAGGTTTCCAATCAGGTCTGATTCTATCTTTTGTTTCTTGCGTATTTGATTCTAGGGCTTCATTGTTCTAGGGTTACAAAAAAAAAAAAAAAAAAAAAAAAAAAAAAAAAAAAAAAAAAAAAAAAGGTGGCTGCCGAATTTCATTGTTCTAGTGTTTGTGTTTGCTGAAACATCTTATTCAAGAGTTTGTGTTGGCTGAAACTTCTTGTTCTAGAGTTTGTGTTGGCTGAAATCTCTTATTCTAGGGTTTTTGAGTTATTTTTTAGGTTTTGTCAATTACTTATTCGTTTGATTGTGATCAAATCAGTTGCTGAAAAAAAAAATCCGAAATTTTTTTTTATGAGCCTCAACGGGGTTGCATACATCATTATAGTTACTCTTTCATTCGTTTTATTCCCTTGTTCTTGTTCTTGTTCTTGTTCTTGTTTCTTGGACCTAATTACTAGTTAGGATAAAACAAGGTTTCATTGTCTTGATTGAGTTCAATTAGTTCTTAAAGAACTTGACTGGGAAAACTCTTGAGGTAAAAGGCAAGAGAGTGTGAGACTATTATAAAAAAAAAATAATAATAATAGCCAATTAAGAGTGAAATACGAGTGGAGTGCCATTGTTCAATAGTAAACACGTAAGGGAGTGTGTGAGGTTTTCCACTAACATTTTTTTTTTTGCAGCACATTACAATGTCTCATAGGAGTGACTCATCACCTAAGGGGAAGGCAGATAACTCATCCTTTGTGTTGCAAGCCATGCAACAACAGTTTGAGCGGTTGAACTTTGTGTTGGGTGAAGTGAGGGATAGGATGGATCATCAAGAAGCAGCGATTAGAAATCTGCAAGGTGGGAGAGATAGGAGGCGACGTGAGCTTAGGGTTGAAAATGAGTATGAGAATGAAGGAGATGGTGAGGATGAGGAAGACTTAGCATCTGAAGTTGGGTCGGGTAGACATAGACGATTTAGGCGTGAAAGAGGACATGAGGGGAACCGAGGGGGTCGGGATGGTTTAGATCGAAACCTTGGGAGCATCAAAATGAAAATACCATCTTTCCAAGGTAGAACTGACCCTGAGGTTTATCTAGAGTGGGAGAAAAAAATAGACCTAGTGTTTGATTGTCATAATTACTCTGAAGAGAAGAAAGTGAAGTTGGCGGTAATAGAGTTCACTGATTATGCTATTATTTGGTGGGATCAATTAGTGACCAATAGAAGGAGGAATAATGAGAGGCCTGTAGAGACGTGGGGAGAGTTGAAAGCTCTCATGAGGCGGAGATTTGTACCTAGCCACTTCTATAGGGACCTTTACCAAAAGCTCCAAAATCTTACACAGGGGTCTAGGAGTGTGGAGGATTACCATAAGGAGATGGAGGTGGCGATGATTCGGGCTAATGTAGAGGAGGATCGGGAGGCCACCATGGCTAGATTTTTGAGTGGTTTGAATAGGGACATAGCCAATGTAATTGAATTGCAGCATTATGTGGAGATAGAGGACATGGTGCACATGGCTATGAAGGTGGAGAGGCAGTTAAAGAGAAAAGGGACAGCAAGGTACACTTCGGTTTCTAACACTACTTGGAAATCAAAGTGGGATAGGAATGATCCAGCTGAAGCAAAGAGAAAGACCGAACCACCTAAGGGAAAAGATGAGGGAACTAGCAACAAACCCAAGGTAGAATCTCAACCTTCACGGAATAGAGATATTAAATGCTTTAAGTGTTTGGGTTCAGGGCACATCGCTTCTCAATGTCCAAACAGATGGGTGATGATTATGCGCGACAATGGGGAGGTGATGACTGAGAGTGAGGATGATAGTGATGGGATGCCTCGAGTTGGTTGATGCTAGTGATGATGATGGAGTGGTATACCCCGTGACAGGTGAGTCTCTTGTTGCCAGGTGTGCTCTCAATACACACATTAAGGTGGATGATACAGAGCAACAGAGAGAGAACATTTTCCATACTAGATGCCACGTCAACAATAAGGTATGTAGTATGATCATTGATGGGGGGAGTTGTACTAATGTGGCTAGCACTATTTTGGTAGAGAAATTGAATTTACCAACCTTAAAACACTCTAGACCATACAAATTGCAGTGGTTGAATGATTGTGGAGAGGTTAGGGTGGATAGGCAAGTGTTAGTTACTTTTTCAATTGGGAAGTATCTGGATGAGGTGCTTTGTGATGTTGTGCCTATGCATGCTGGCCATATTTTGTTGGGTAGGCCGTGGCAGTATGATAGGAAGGTGAAACATGATAAGTTCAAGAACATGTACAGCTTTTTAAAGAGGGGCAAAACAATCAAGCTTGCTCCTTTAACTCTGAGCTAGATCCATGAGGATCAACTGAAACTGAAAAGTGAGGTTGCTCATAAAAGAAAGAGTGAAAATGAGAGTGATCAAAAAAGAAAGTGTGAAAAAGAGATTAAGCAAAAAAGAAAGAGTGAGAGTGAAAATGAGAAAAAAGAAAGAGAGTCTACAGAGAGAAAAGGAAAGACAAAAGTGAGTTTCTATGCAAGAGAGAGTGAGGTTAAGAGGGCTTTCTTCACAGATTGCCCTATGATTTTTCTTGTCTATAAAGAGTCTTATCTTAATCTTGAGGAAACTAACCAGTCTCTTCCTAGTTTGGCTGTTTCTTTGTTGCAGGAGTTTGAGGAAGTATTCCCAAAAGAGATGCCTAATGAGTTGCCACCCATTAGAGGCATTGAGCATCAGATTGATTTTGTGCCCGGAGCTGCTATTCCAAACCGACTAGCCTATAAGAGTAATCCGGAGGAGACAAAGGAACTTTAGAGGCAAGTTGAGGATTTGATGAGCAAGGGGTACGTGAGGGAGAGCATGAGCCCATGTGCAGTACCAGTGCTACTAGTGCCAAAGAAGGATGGGACGTGGAGGATGTGCGTTGATTGCAGGGCGATCAACAATATCACAGTAAAGTATCGCCATCCCATTCCTAGATTAGATGATATGCTTGATGAATTGCATGGCTCATGTATTTTCAGTAAAATTGATCTTAAAAGTGGGTATCATCAAATTAGAATGAAAGAGGGTGATGAATGGAAAACTGTTTTAAGACTAGGTATGGGCTTTATGAATGGTTGGTTATGCCATTTGGCCTTACTAATGCACCCAGTACTTTCATGAGATTAATGAACCATGTCATACGTGTGTTCATAGGCAAGTTTGTGGCTGTGTACTTTGATGACATCCTAGTATACAGCAAGGACTTAAATGAACATATTGAGCATTTGAGATATGTGTTTGATGTGTTGAAATGTGAAAAGTTGTATACTAATTTCAAGAAATGTAACTTTTGCATGAAAAAAGTTGTTTTTCTTGGTTATGTTGTTAATACAACAAGTATTGAGGTAGATGAAGAAAAAGTCAAGGCCATCAAGGAGTGGCCAACGCCAAAGAGCATCACTGAGGTAAGAAGCTTTCATGGCTTAGCTAACTTTTATCAGCATTTTGTTAAAGACTTTAGCACCCTGGCTGCACCATTCACTAAGGTAATTAAAAAGAATGTTGGGTTTCATTGGGGAGCTGATCAAGAAAATGCTTTTGCCACTATTAAAGAAAGGTTGTGCTCTGCACCTGTGTTAGCATTACCTGATTTTAACAAAACTTTTGAGATTGAATGTGATGCCTTAGGAATAGGGATTGGAGCTGTTTTAATGCAGGATGGGCGACCCATAGCCTTCTTCAGTGAGAAGCTAAGTGGGGTGTCCCTGAAGTACCTTACTTATGACAAAGAGCTTCATGCTGAGTTCGTGCATTAGAGACATGGCAGTACTACCTGTGGCCTAGGGAATTTGTGATCCACACCGATCATGAATCATTGAAGCATTTCAAGGGTCAAGGTAAGTTGAATCAAAGGCATGCTAGATGGCTAGAATACATTGAGACCTTTCCATATGTCATCCGTTATAAATAAGGTAAGGAGAACATTGTTGCTGATGCTTTATCCCGGAGGTATGTACTTCTTACTTCTATGAGTGCTAAGATGCTTGGGTTTGAATATGTTAAAGACATGTATGCCGATGACGCTGACTTTTCTGATGTGTATAAGGCATGCGATAAGGCGGCATTTGGTAAGTTTTACAAGCATGATGGTTATTTGTTTAAAGAAAGCAAACTTTGCGTGCCAAGTTATTCTATGCGTGAGTTATTGGTGCGTGAGGCACATGGTGGGGGATTAATGGGACACTTTGGTGTTAAGAAAACTTTAGACATTTTGCATGAACATTTCTTTTGGCCTAAGATGAAGAGAGATGTCAATCGCATTTGTGGTAGGTGCATTACATGTAGAAAGGCCAAATCTAAGGTTTTGCAAAGGCGTGTCATCTTTGAACCAAGAGATTGGGTTTGGGTTCACATGCGCAAAGAAAGATTCCCATCCCATAAAAAGACTAAGTTACATCCTCGAGGAGATGGACCTTTCCAAATTCTTGAGAAAATTAATGACAATGCTTATAAAGTGGACCTTCCATGTGAGTATAAAGTTTCTGCTACTTTCAATGTTTCTGATCTTTCTCCATTTGATGTAGGTGAAGATTCGTGGTCGAATCCTTTTGAGGAGAGGGGGAATGATGGGAACCAAGGTGGGCCTAGCCTTAAAGATCCTTTGCAAGTTCCAGATGGGCCAATTACAAGATCAAGAGCCAAGAAGATCAAGGAAGCAATGCAAGGATTGGTACAATCCACTTGGGATGAAGCTAGCAAGAGCCCAACAATCAAAGTGGGTTTGAAAGAAGGAGAACCAATTTTGATCCACTTGATACAAGCTGTGGAAGACATGACTTAGGGAAGTTTGGGCCTATTGCTATTCAAGGCTTTCAATTTATTAAAAGATTTATTTTATTAGTTTAGAATAAGTGGGCTTGAGGAAGGCCTTGTAGCCGAATTACTGTAGCGTGGCACTGTTCACGCAAGGGTATTTTTGGAAGAATGGGTTTTATTTTGTTTAAGGTTTTAATTAGGTTTTTAGTTTAAATACTCTTTATAGCCTCATTTGAAGGCAGACAATATATTGATTTTTCATTGTGAGTTGAGTTTACTCCTCTTGTTCTTGATTGAACTTTTGAACTTATCAAAGGTAAATCACAACTTTTGTGGCGTTTCTCCTTGTAATCTAGGTTCTTAAGATAGGTTCTTCAACGGGTCTTGATTTTAATATAATCTAGGTTCTTGAAACGAGTTCTCAGCGGGTCTAGATTCTCCATTCATTGACGTGATCTTGGCTTTCTTGGGTGAGTTTTCAAACTGATTGTGGGTTCAAGGGATTCCATTCCCGCGGGTTCATATCACACTTCCTTCTGAATGGATTGAATGTGGCCCCACTGATGTTTGATACTTGAAGGATAGTAGAAGGAAATCTTTTGCATGGCAGCTAGCATGACAACACTTCTCTCAAAGGTATCGAAGGTTACGTTTCGAACTCTCCATCAGGCGAAGGTCTAAACTATGTCTTTGGGAGTGATGTTCTCAACAACTTTAGAAAACCTTCTCACAGTAGGGAAGAGATCCACCACCGTCAGAGAGGTGTTGCAATCCAGGGTCATACCTATCAGGTACAAAAAAAAGGCCCTAGCCATTCTGGTGGTTTCCTCCGTTGTGTCCTGAGGAGCGTTAACAAAAGCATGTAGAAGACCAGGGAGATTAGCCATGGTCTCTCCCAAGTCCAAACCAAGATACTCCCGATCAGCTCGGAAGCGTGCTGGGAATCCAGTGAAAGTAGGGGTGAGACCGTCCACCCTCAAGTCTGTCAACCTATGAATGTCATAGGGAATAACTGTCATCCCCACACCAGCAATATGTAAAGTGTGAGTGGTGTCCCACCATCTCTTAGCCAAGGCATAGAGGAAAATCTTCTTGGCGAACTCTGTAGGCTGCAGCTCAATGAATTTCTTGAAATCCGCCAATTTTACCAAGGCGTGGGTCATAGAAGCCAGTCTCCTCCACCAGTTGTCAATCTAAGTTGGATTGCCTTGAGAGACAAGAGAGTGAAAAGGCTACACAGATGAAGAAAACAAGTAGAAAAGACATAAGTTAGTAAAGGAAATGCAGAAAAGAAGCATAAAATATACGGAGAATATCAATTCTGTTGAGCAAAGAGGCGTGCACCCTTTTCACGTGGACGTGCGTCTTTAGTGATGAGCCGCCCATCTCTCAAAAGCACACACATGCCTTTAATTTTGAAAGAGGAACCCTAGTAGGTGTATGCCACCTCGTGGAGGATGCACTCCAGAGAGAAAGAAGTGTACGCCGTTTTTCCCAGATCATGATTTCAATTGGATTTTTCAACATTTCTCAACCAAAACTCAAAATTTTCAACATCTAGCCTATTGGGTTTTGTTCCTATGCTAGTGTAGATGCATTATATGAAGTTCTGAAGCCTAAAACTAACATTTTGACATGCAAATCAAAGGAAATCTGAAAATGCAAAAGTGAAGATTTTGGAGATTTACCTCCCTATTTTACGCTCTATGCGAAATGTGCTCCTCTGAAAATGCAAAAGTATAGGCAGCCACCAATTCATCGAAAAATGGTTGTCAACTGGGCATAAATCCATATTTGCAGTATTGGTAGAGGAACCCGCACTACTCTGACTTCGAGAAGAGACATGGTATAAAGTAGAAGAAAGTGTGGTTTTTAAGAGAAATGCACTAAAACTGCTTTGAAAACAAGGAAAAACAGAAGAAATGAAAGGGTGTGAATGAGAAAATTTCAAAAACCGCTCAAGTAACTGAAGCCGAAGCAGCGTACGTCTATTCACTATAGGCGTACGTCTGCTCGTGTGAAGTGTACACCACCTCGTGGAGGATGTACGCCTGTTCGCAAAGGAGAAAGAAGAAACAAAGAAGATTTTCCCAGAGCACCATAATGCAAAAAGAACTAGTTTTTAGTCCACGAGTTTTTAAACAGAATCATTGTCAAACAAAATTCTAATGAACAAGCTCATCTTGAAATCATCATGCAGATCTGACTAAGGGACTTATTCATCACCTTACACCAACTAATCTCAAAGTGAAAGTAGTTGTCTTAAAATTTTAAAGCATAAAACACATTTATAAACTTACCTCTTTAGCATATTTATTTTGATAAAGTTTTAACATGCAAGAGAAAGGGAAATCTTTGTTTTCATTTATTTTGCAGGTATTCAACGATGACAGAATTAGATTAGATGGAAGCATCTTGAAGAAATCAGACTGAAGCATCTCGAATGAATTAGACAAAAGTGTCACAAAGAAATTAGACGAAAGCATCTCAAAGAAATTAGATAGAAGCGTCCCAAATGAATTAGACGGAAGCATCTCGAAGAAATTAGAAGGAAGCGTCCTAAATTAATTAGACGGAAGTGTCACGAGTAAATTAGACGGAAGCGTCATGAATAAATTAGACAGAAGCGTCTTGAATGAATTAGATGGAAGCATCTTGAATAGATCAGCAGAAGTAATAAGAAGTGTCTCGAAGAAATTAGACAGAAGTGTCCCGAATAAATTAGACGGAAGCGTCCCGAATAAATTAAACGAAAGCGTCACGAGTAAATTAGACGGAAGCGTCACGAATAAATTAGACGGAAGCGTCTCGAATGAATTAGATGGAAGTGTCTTGAATAGATCAGGAAAAGTAATAAGATAGAAAAGTCTTAAGATGAGACCTCATACAAAAATACAAGGGTACTTGTATATTTGAAAATTGAAGACAAAAGAGTCTTGAGGAAGAAGCGTCAAACTATCAGCAAAAGTGCTAAGACAGAAGCGTCTTGAGGAGAAGTCTCTAATAATTAGTACAAAGGTACTAACATATCCAAAGATTGAAGACAGAAGTTTCTCTCTTCCCCCTTGCGAGGCCCATTTCACATCGGCAAAGGTAAGAAAAGGTACGTGTTTTATCTTATTCTTAGCATTCAAGTCATCAGTGATTTCCATAGATTTTTACCTTCAGTTTTTTTTTCTTTTCATCCCCAATGGATTTGTTCCGTGTTTTCTCAGAGAAAACTTTCACTGATTTTACCCTCAAGTGGTTCTTTATTTTCATCCCAGTGGATTTTTTCCGTGTTTCCTTAGAGAAAAATTTCGCGGATTTTACCCTCAATGCCTTTTTATTTTCATTCCTAGTGGATTTGTTCTGTGTTTCCTCAGAGAAAACTTTCATGGATTTTACCCTCAGTGGTTTTTTATTTTCATCCCTAGTGGATTTGTTCTGTGTTTCCTCAAAGAAAAATTTCACGGATTTTACCCTTAGTGGTTTTTTATTTCCATCCCTAGTAGATTTTTTCTGTGTTTCCTTAGAGAAAACTTTCATGGATTTTACCATTAGTGGTCTTTCTTCTTCTTTCAGAGAGTTTGTTGTCTTTCTTGTTAGGAAGTTTATACATCAGTGGATTTCAAATCTTTCATTGTTATGATATTTTAAATCCCCGACGGTTTTGTCCTTCAAAGAACCTTTCATTGTTATTTTTGTGATGTGTGAGTGTGTGGACTCATGAGTATTAACCTATAAATGACTTCGTCTATTGGCTTTCGATCTTTGATGCTTCAGAGAAACTAAGTCGAAAGAGGGGTACTGTAGACTCCCCAATTTGTACCAGTCAATACTCACGGTCCTCGGTCTCAGTGATGATTGTTCAAGACTCTCATAAGGCAAATGTGTGTTGAAAACCACTTAGAATCTTCTAGAAATTGAATTTGAAGCTGTCTCTTATCTTAAAGGACGTGCGCCTCATTTATTCAGGTGTACGTCTATAGTGAAGAGGCGAATGTCTCTATAAAGAGACGTATGCCAATGTTGCCAGCCAGAAACCCTAATTGTGGAGATTGAGTTGTTTTTTGCAGGAACAACCCAATTTACCCATTTTGCAAGCAAACCTAACCCCTTGAGTTTAGAGGTAGCAGTTCTAAGAGGAACGAAGCCCTACTTAGTTAGTTAAAAGGAGGTAGTGAGAAAGATTTCTTGAGCAAGTAGTTATTCTCTAGTTGAAGAACTAGAAGACTAACCCCTTTCTCACAAAACTCCAATCATTAACCTAGGCATTCATAGCCTTTTCTTTTGGCGGTCAACACACAACTCTGTCAGAGAGATCAAGTCTGTCATGGTGCAGATTTGAGTTAGCCACATTGCGGGATTTTTAATAACTTATGTAGAACTCTTTTTTAGCTAAATTTTTCGTGGTAATTGTACTCATATGGGAGTATATCCCTATAAATTCTATAGCTAATTGGCTAACTCTAAGTGGGACAAACGAATTTTACAAAGGGGCTGACCTGCTTTCATTTTAATTAGAAAGTAGATGAATAAAGTACAATTTTTGTGGAATTTATTCCAAGCTTTTATTTATTGGATTGAGTTGAAATTTCATAAGAGTATTCTTTGACATGTCTATCACTTGTTGGAGTTTTATTGTGGCTTGGTTATACTGTTTAGTACCAAAAAGAAAAACAAATGTTTTTCTACCTTAGTTTTTGATAATGCTTTATTCCATGGATGATATGTTTTGAGTTATCCTAATTAATGCACATTGCTTTTAATGGGGCGTTAAGATACTTTGGTAGCATTATGATCCTTGAGATTTCTTGTATGTTTGTTTGATTCTCAATTGGGAATGGATCCTTGTCTTAGGATAGTCAAATTAGGTCTTAGGGTCTTCGATTTGAATATTAGGGGATCTTATTTGTTTATGGAGAAACGTGTAGTGTTCTACTTTGTGATAGGTATTATTCTTAATAGGCTTGATGCTATGTTTCTAGGTTCCAAAGAACTTGGTGATGGACCTAATGAATAGGTTGGCTTGCTTTTATGGTGCTCGCAAGAGGGAAATTTGGATTGTCTCGCGAGATAAGTAGCTTCTTAATGGGATTTTAGAAAAATAAATAATTATTGCAAATTGACATTTTAAGTTTCAAACACATTTGGGAATATTTTTCATGGTTTTCCTAAAAGGTACCTTGTGTACAATTCTTGTTACTTATTGATTTATGGAAAATGCACAAAGCATGGAAATTTGCATTATATTTATATTAGGGGAAATGCATGATTTGTTAGTTTGGAAAAGATAAACTTCTTTGATTTAATCCTTTGACAATGGATTTGATGAATTTATTGGATTATTTGGAAATTCTAAAGATGTTTTATCTTAGCATATTTATTTGGGAAATTTGATAGAAAACCTTATTGACAAGAAATGGTTTTGGAAAGTTTGCGACAACTTTGTCTTCATGATGATTATTATGTCTTTATGACAACATCTTTGTGACCAACATATCTTTGTGAACTTGTTTAATAAAAATATTTGGAAATATACTAAACTTGTGAGTTTAAGTTTTGCCCTTGTGTTGTGACATATGTGATTACCTGATGATTACCTAGCTGGATACCAAAGTCTTTGTGATGTTGGTATCTTGGCACCTAGTCTGTGTGACGGTTATTGAGTTCCGTCTGGTTAACGACGATAATGAGTTCTACCTGTGTGACGACAATATTGAATTATGTCTGTGTGATGAAGATTATTTCTTCATGACACTAGTTCCGTCTATGCGAGGGATAATGTGTTTTGTCTTTGTGACAATGAAGAGTTCCATCTTTGTGAGGGAAAATTGTGACAGCTTTTCACTTGATCTTGGTTGGATTTCCTGTTTTGAATTATTGATTTTGTTAAGGCTCACAATACGTATTATGTAGTTCCATGGTGAGATATTTTTAAAAGCTTTGTGTTGCTTTGTTTTATTCATTCTTGTCTTGTTTGTCAATGAAACTGATTAAGAAGAATCCAATTGGCAATTCCCAAATTATAGCATGTTTTATAAAATGCTTATTATCATCAAGAAACTTGCATTTCCCCAACCCCCATTATTTATTCTACTTACAGGGCTTTAGTTCATTCCAATTATTTATCTAGCTCTTCAGATCAGTTAGCTGTACCTTGAGCTTAAAGCTGTGATTGGAGCACTACGCCAAATTGGAAGACTTGTTTTATCAAATGGTTTGTAACCAGTTTTGGGTCTTATTCATTATCTTTTGATGGAGACAATAGTTACGTTTATTGGAGGTGTACTATAATTTGTATTGTTGTAAATGTTTTCTAGAGATCTGACTTACTTTGTGGAGATTATGTTGATATTTTATATTATGGAAATATTGTGTATATGATGAAGCAAAAAGAAAAATCTCATACAGTTTTTCTTGATGGTTTGGTTTCTCATGCTTTGGACCCTAGTGGGTTCGGGGCGTGACAATTAGAATGTTGTAGGTCATAATATTAAGCACATGCATTGTAACAACCCCCCAAACTGAAACTTTGATATCTCATCAAATCTCATCAACTCTATATATATAAATATCATCAAATCACAGCGAAAGACAACATGAACCATAATTCAAAGGTAACTAACTTTCATTACTCCTCAAAAGATTACATCTTTACAACATAATTTACAGTGATAATCTTAACAGAATTGAAAGCCTCAGCTGTTCTAAGATATCATCAAAAGTTACTACAACGAAAAAAAAAATTATTCAATTTCAGCTTGGACATTCAAGAGCCATAGCTGCTGCCTTTATCCACCGTCTCTTAAAAAATATAATTGTGTAACACCATGAGCAACACGATTCAATGGGTAGTTCATCTTTCCATTATTCCATATCAAACTCAATCAACTAACAAAGATAAAACTTTACTCATTTAATTCAAGATATCAATATGAATCAATACATGATAGTTTATGCATGTATTTTAAACTTGTATCATTAAGATACCTTGTAAAAGAAAACCCGATTCATGAAGATAATAGCCCACAGCCACAGCACACATGCCTCCTTGCATATTGCTTTCACCAAAGGATGACTCAATCCTTGCTGTGTCTACAACCATTAAAACAAATGCAATTTCATGCTGAGTTTCAACATAAAATAAAAGAAGATGAATTTCCTCACCATAACCACAAATAGCTTGATCTAGCCTTCTTCTCTTTTCTCAGTTTTTATCTTGTTTCCTTACTTCTCTTTTCAAAATATATCCATTTGACATTCCAATTTATAGATATTATCAAATAGGTAACAAATCAGATAAGACTAACTCCTTGTGTGACACATCATGCTAAGGCTTGCCTAGTCATCAAGACATGTGTCAAAGGATCTGCATACTCATCAAGACAAGTTGACACCTCGTGCTTAAGAGATTTCTTAGTCATCAACAAGTTGACACCTCATGCTTAAGGGATTGCCTAGCCATCAAGACATGTGTCAAATGATCTGCATACTCATTAAGACAAGTTGACACCTCATGCTTAAGAGATTGCTTAGTCATCAAGGAGCTGACACCTCCTGCTTAAGGGATTACCTAGTCATCAAGACATGTGTCAAAGGATCTGCATATTCATCAAGACAAGTTCACACCTCTTGCTTAAGAGATTGCTTAGTCATCAAGAAGTTGACACCTCATGCTTAAGAGATTGCTTAGTCATCAAAAAGCTGACACCTCATGCTTAATCTCCCTCCTTGAAATGTCATGCTTAGATAATACTGAAACTTGAAAACTAGGGTTATCAAAGGTGTTTACTGTCTACATGTCTTTGGATCAATGCCATTGCCTAAGCAAGATGCTGACTTTTGCATAAGACATCTATAAGACAAAATAAGTATATATTTGGAATTTGACAATGAGCATGCATCTGACTATTAGCAATCTCCTTTACAGTAGCAATTCTCCCTATAATTTGCACAAGCCATCAATAAGAGAGGTGTAAATAAAACATCAAGAATAATTTTCTTGTGACATATTCATTGAAAGAGATTCAGGGCTTCATCTATTATTTCATTCTTGCAATATTTATTGATTAAGATGCTATAAATAAGGTTTCATAGTGTAGTTGGTTCATGGAGTGAAGATATAAGGGCAGCTGGTTTTAGGACAAGTCCAGAACACAATGGTTCAAGAATATTATATCAAGGGATTATATATAAAAAAATAAAAATAAAAAATAAAAAAGAATATTATATCAAGGGCAGTCCATATGGAGACTAATAAGAAGTTGAACATTATGATAATAAATGTTTTTATCAATTTTCTTAGAAAAAAAAAAAAAAAAAAAAAACTTTTGTTTAGTTGCACTACTAGAACTTAACAACATATTTAAAAGACATTAAATTAGGAAAAGGAATCTTTTTTTTTTTTTTTAAGTATACAAGTTACATTGAAAGTGAAACAACTACAATTTCACTCATAACAAACCAGTATTACAGCTCCGCTATCTTATCCCCATAAATCAAACCACAAATGGAGAACATATCTCCGGTACCCGTCGATGCATGGTAGCCCAGTACTGGTAGTTGGATCAACAAAAGCCACTACAATGTATGATAACGTTAGGCACCCAACCATTACATCAGCGGTGATAGCAAGCCCAATGGATTTTGCTAGCACTACATGGATGCCAGAAACAAATGCTAATACCATCCCTATAATGGCGAAGGATGTGCATAATGCAGCGACATTCATGTATCGAATTTGGGCTTGGGTTCGGTACTCTCGAGAGAGCTTCAATTGAAGAAACACAGAAATAACTGAAAAGAAGAAGGCAGTGGTGTTAAAAATGACAAATGCCTTGAAAGCTGCTTTTTCCGTTAAATTTGCCAGTCCCTGGTCAGGTCCCTGGCTTTGATAGCCACCAGGCATTGTGAAGGCTGCTGCAAAGGTGACAGTGGCAACCAGCATTGCTACCAGCAAATTAGTTTCAAGTGACTTTCTCTTTATAAAATCAAGCTTGTCTGCATTATCCATGCTTTCTGTGTTCAGTGAGCTAGATGACCTCGTGTCTACTGGTGGTTGCTTCAGCTTGCTTCTGCTGATCCGCAGTTGCACCCCTTGGATTCCATTATAGTTTTTAAGTAGATGACGAGCTTTTTCATCTCTGAAACTCCACTGGACATAGCTTTCATCGATAAGCAATGGTTCTCACCAAAATAATTGCATTCAATTTTTTGACAAATAGTGTTACATAGGATATGTTTTACGTCTATAAATAATGTTGTAGAAACTGTTTTCGCTAAGATACATTTTCTTCATTTGTTGAGCTTGAAATTTTCTCCTTATGGTTTCTAAAATGACTTTATGAGGAAAAAGATTATCTCCATTTCAAAATCCCTCAATTTGATCCATTTCATGGGTCAGATTAAATTGTACAAATTTAATATTATACAGACTACCACATTATTAAAATTTTCAATAACATAGTAATCTGTACACTATTAGATCTAAAAAATAAAATCTGAAGTATAAAATGGACAAATAAAGGTATTTTGAAATGAAGAAGATCCTTTTTCACTCAAAAGTGACAATTTACTAGCTTTGTTTTTCTAATATTTTGGCTCAAAAGTAACACTTTACTACGTGTGCTTTTCTAATATTTGGGACTTTTATCTAACAGATGGACATTCGGTGGGTTACCAAGGTTGATGGAGAAAAGCACAGATAGACAAAGTGAACTTCTTCCAAACCAAATGTGGGTAAATAGTAATTATTGGTAATTTTAATGTATTTCTAATAAATCACAATTTTCCAAAGAGTGTACTATGTTGTAGAATTTATAATACTTACAGTGAGATACATAGTTCTAGCATCACCTGAAGAATCCAATTTCTATTAAAACAAAAAATTATAATTTATTATTAAAATAATATAAAATACCTTTCTTCTGCTTCTAAAAAAAATGGTGTAGGCAGTTAAGTTTTCCTTGTTTGTGGCTTTGATATCTACTCTTTCTTCCCGTGCTAGCATGTATATAATTCTATAATCTTCGCAAATGACAGACATATGCAAAGGGGTGTTTCCATCCTTATCTGGTTCATTTATGAGGCACTTAAGCCCTGGTGTCTTCAATATGTACTTGACTACGTCTCCTTGCCCTCCTAAAATTGCAACATGAAGAGCTGTTTGGCCTTTGTGATTTGTTAGATCACAAACGTCAGGACAACATTTTATCATCTCTTCAATTGCATTGATGTGACCGCGGTGTGCTGCAATGTGCAGAGCAGATTCTCCATCGTTGTCTAAGAGATAAGCAACAAAACTATCATGATTCAGAAATTGTCGAACTAATTCAGCCAATCCCCAGCTAGCAGCATAGTGAAGTGGAGTCCATCCAAGATTATCTTGTTCCCTGATTATATTCGGTCTCTTCTCCAAAAGAATTTCTATAAAATCTTCAAAATTTGAAACAAATGATTAAAGACAGAAAGATAGAAGAAGAATTTCAGCACCAATATATACAAATTATCCTTGTGTGGATGTTTGAGTTGACCAAGATAAAAGAAATTCCATTCAATCTAGTTTTTTGTTTACCTTTTTCAGTTGAAACTTTGCGCTTCAAAAATGCCTCATATGAATGAGTGTAGACGGACTGTACTACTCTTCCTATCATATTAAATACAATTCGATAACCAAATCAACAAGATGAATACAACAGCTCAATTTTTTTTTTTTTTTTTGTCGCAATAAATTAATAACCTGAAAATAAGAATCTTAAACCAGGTGAAATAATTACCATGAATTTTACAATACAGTGTTGCATGCAATGCTGTTATGCCATTGGGGCCAACATGAGATGTTGAAGATGGAGAAGCATTTAAGATCAGCTTAGCTATGTCTGTAAAATCTCTGGAAGCGGCAAGGTAAAGCGGTGACTCATCAGCATTGTTGGCAAGATCAGACAACTCCAGATCTGCTTCAATCAACAGCTCCACAGATTGATAGTGACCGTTTCGGGCAGCACAATGTAACGCCGTATCCTTTTCCACATTCACCATCCGAAGGAACTCCTTATGACTTTCAACCTGTCCACTTTCAACATCTACTTCAAGTGACTGTGCATGAGAGATAAAAATACGGATTATTTCAGCGGACCCAACTCTCGCGGCAATGTGCAAGGGAGTATCACCCTTGGAGTTTGCTTGGTAGAAAAGTAATGGACACCGGTGGGTCACTGCTTCCACGATTTTTGACTGGTTGAATTCAACTGCAACGTGCAGAACAGTGTTCTTCTTTGGTGTAACTTGGCAAAGAAAGTTTGAATTAGCATCCTCATTCAAGCTTTCCAAGAAAAGCAAGTCCCCGGTCATTGCAGCATTGTAGAGTTTAGAATCCATAGTAATTGTGGCCTCTCTCTTCCAATTTGTTTGTCATTGGAGTTAATTATTCTATCCACACTTATATTAACAATTAACAATAAGTCTTAAGGGTTAAGGCTTGGTCGCTATGAAGAAGCATCAAGGAAAGGCAGTGAGAAACGACTCCCGTTGTTTCCAGGAATTCAGGAAATTGAGCTATAAAAAATGTCGGTACTTTACAACACTAATTCACTTATTGGGCTATAAAAAATGTCAGTGCTCTTACAACACTAATTTACTTTTACACTATTCCAGTAAAGTAGGAAGAAATCTCTTAGGCACACACTTTTGGAATGTAGCTTATGCATTCACATTCATTTTCGAACTTTAAAGAAAGGAGGACATAATTTCCTTCCCTTTTTCGACTGCCCCACTCAATTTTTTTCTCGTTAATTCGCCTTTTCTCTCATTTGTTTTGTACTCTCTTTTCTACTTTTTCTTCTCTTTTTGACTGTCCCCTCTTCTTTTTTATGAGACTACTTGACAAATATTTAACACTTTATCAAATAGAATTGATACTTTGCTTCTCCACTAAATTATTGTTGTGTGTGGGAACCTATAATAATATATAGAGACTAATATTTAGACAGTAAAAAAATGGAAATATAAAATGAGAGATATAGAAAGGAATTATGTGGTTTGGTACTATGGCCTAGGATAAAACCTTAAGATGCTACATCTTTATTATAGTTAGAGTCTGTTTGGCCCCCTGTTGGCGTGAAGCAAAACAACATTTTGAACCAAAATCGCAAAATTGGATGAGTTTGGGCCAGCGATTTATAAAAATTTGTGGTTTTAAAAACACCAAATTCCAGTGTTTTAACACCGAAGCTGAACCCAGCTTTTTTGAAAACGGTGGTTTTAATGTTTGCACGTTACACTTTTTTCACATGTTAGATTACTAAACTGACCTCAAATATTTGTTAATTGACAAAAAACCCAAAAGCAGGTATATAAGCATCTCTTTTTCTCCTCAGCTCTTTCTACTATACTGTGCCACTCACTGTTGGTGTCAAGAATTTCAATCCTCAATTTTTTCTTGCACATCTGCTTCAAAAATCTCAAGTATCCAAAAGAAATTGTTCATCGATTTGTGACTAAAGTTCAAATATAAATTATTAGATTGTTTCTGTGGTATTTATATACTTCATGACTTTGTAAAAAGATATAAAATAGGGAATAAAAATAACAACACTTACAAAACTTGGAGTAGGAGAACTAAATCTGAAGTGGCTGAAACATGAGAAGACTCTAATTTTAGCTTGCTGTTTGCTTTGGTTGAGTAGCTTTCTTTCTTTGAATGCAAAGATTAAGTGAACAAAAAAAAAAAAAGCTTCATTGGCACTCGCCCACATTGCTAGGTTTGGCTCCCTTCTTTCATTGCTTCTTCTTCTTCGTACCCATCCCCCTCTATTTCCTTTTCTTTCTTCTTCTTCAAATTTTTTACTTTTCTACTTCTGTTTGTGAGTTTATCTGCCGAGTTTGTATTTGACCTTTTGATTTTATTTTGTCACTTTGTATGGCCTTTGTCTCTCCACGTTTACATCTTCTTTTTCAATTTTCAATGAATGCCACCTACTTGCAACTATCCTTAACACTAATATTGCCCTTTCAAGTTGCAAGAATTGCCAATTTGCCATGACTATCCTTAGCTGAAAAGTGTTGGTGGTAGATCTAAATTGGTCATTGACTTTAACAAGTGATAGATGTAAATTTGCCAATTTGCCACTTTGGTGAATAGTTCCCAGGATTTGTTTTTAATGCTACAACTTGTCATGAATATAGGCCATGGCAGTGACTTGTTATTTATTTTATTTTTTTTGTTTTTGTCTTACCCTCAGTGAAACATATAGGCTATGAATATAAGCATATTGTCTTACCCTTAGCTACAACTAGTCACGAATATAAGCATATTGACTGCATTTTTTTTATAAAAAAAAAAAATGTTAAGATAACCTTAATAGTATAGTTAAGTCTTTTTTGGTCATTTATACCAAAAACAGCAGTTTTAAACTAGAATTATCCAAACATTTCATTAACAGAAATCGCACATTTTCACAATTTTACCAAACGGTTAAATGTGATTTTCAAAATCGTGATTCCAAAACGATCATTTTGAAATTGCTGTTTTTAAAAACGTTATTTTTCAAACAGCTCCCCGAAACAGACCCTTAGTGTTTACATGATTATAATGTGTTGTGGGGTATCCTAATAGTGTGAATTTTTAATAATGTGGGATTCCTTAATAGTGTGAATTTTTCTATCATGTCTCCGGAAGAGTGGTCCTCGTTTTGATTGCGATTAGGTGCAATAGTTTGACTCGCGTAATATTTTTAGACCACTGAAATTGAAACTATTCTTTTTTCCAACTTTTCATCTTGGCCGTTCAAACAAAAATAACTTTTTATACTTTTTTAATAAATTTATTTGGACGGTAGATGAAAAATTAGAAAAATTTATAAAAAAATAAAATAAAATACACTTTCACTTTCGACCAGTTTAAAATTATTGCACGGTACAATAGTTTTCAAATTATTGCACTCGATCTCAATCCATTGCTGCATCTGTATAGTCATACTTCACATACTCAAAAGATTCTAATTATTGCAATTTCGGCTGCTTAAAGTTTGCAGTTCCAACGTTTAGCTGCACAAGTATTTGTGATGTTAAAACTTAAATGTGGAGTAATGCAGACGCATGAATCTCATGCTGATTTCCTTACAGGGATAATTTAAAGGGATCTGAAGCCCGAAATTGTTTAACTCCTGAGCAATGGGCAAGTTCCTTGATAGATTTTGATTTGTCATATTGACATCTTGCAAACCACAGGTATTCATAATGTCAACCATCTCTCATTTGGCTCTAAAAAAAGAAAAATGCTTTGGCCGTTCGGTGTGACACTTTTGCTACTAAATCTGTTCCGTGAGAAATTAGACCCCAACTTAGTTTCTTTTAACTCAAATTATCAAATCAATACTCCCTCCATCCCAAAAAGTTGAGGAGAGGAGGAAGAAGTTGATTATAATCTCAACATTTTGAGAATTGAAAGGGAAATGACAAACACTGCCTGTTAAAAGAAAAGGCGCCCAATTAACCCTAATTGTCTAATCAATTCAATGGCAACGATAACATTAAGTGGACACAACAAGCAACGGAACTTGGCAAAGAAAGTTTGAATTAGCATCCTCATTCAAGCTTTCCAAGAAATCCAAGTCCCCGGTCATTGGAGCATTGTAGAGTTTAGAATCCATAGTAATTGTGGCTTCTCTCTTCCAATTTGTTTGTCATTAGAGTTAATTATTTTATTCACACTTAAATTAACAATTAACAATAAGTCTTAAGGGTTAAGGCTTGGTCGCTATGAAGAAGCATCAAGGAAAGGCAGTGAGAAACGACTCCACGTTGTTTCCAGGAATTCAGGAAATTGAGCTATAAAAAATGTCAATGCTCTTACAACAGTAACTCACATTTACACTATTCCAGTAAAGTACGAGGAAATTTTTTAGGCACACACTTTTGGAACACACTTTTGGAATGTAGCATATGCATTCACATTCATTTTTCGAATTTTAAAGATAGGAGGACATAATTTCCTTTCCCCTTTTTTGACCGTATTTGAGTGATCATATTATAATCGTGTGGACACTCATATACCATAGCATAGCCAATAGGTGGTTGGCTATTCCCTTGAAAAGAGAGAAACATTCAGATAACTGCTAATAACTATTTAGCAACTATTGACAGTTACTGGGAGTGGAGTAATTGTAGGAGAATTATTCTTCAATACCCAAGTATTGTAACTGTTGACAATTCTATTATAAATAGGACTATTAACCATTCAATTAATTATATGTTGCACTCTCTCTCTCTCAAGTGATAAACACTTTAATGGGAATCCACTAGTTTCATATTTGTTTTTGCTTAATTATTTCCATAAGTGATATCAGAGCCTTCATGGTGGAAGAAGAGAGAAAGAAATATTCTTTAAACTTGCTGTCAGTGATCTCTATGACCATTGACAGACAAGTTTTAGGATTAGCAACTTAAATTGCTTGGTATAATCACAATAGTTCAATTGTATATCCTAAAGACAATTTATTTCAAGTGACCATAGGCAATTTGCACTATACTGGAGATTTAGTGCGACTTGAAGATCTCTACAACAAAGAAGAAAAATTTTGGAAGAGATTTTCTGAAAAATTAAATGAAGAACAAAATACTCACAGTGAGAAAAACATTCTTTTTGTGGAAAATCTTCTCAGTGACGTTACAAGTGCAGTCAAGGAATTTGTGGAGAAGAACGACACCACTTGAGGAGGATCTTTTCCAGTGAGTTCAGGAAGTGTTGGAAATCGAAACTTCGATGAAGACGAAGCAAAAAGTGAGAGTGTGGAAGAGATCTCTTCATCGCCACCCAAAACCATCGCAGCGCCACCATTCAAAGATCCACCACCATTGTTGCAAAAATTCTTCACACAGGCACCGCTGCACCAACCCATCCCCCCACCATCGCTGTCGTCTAGGCCGTTTCCATCCAAGTTTGTCTTCATCACAACCAAGTGCATCGCTACAATCAAGCTCCTCTTTAGTCAGACAATGTACAAAGTTGAAGATGAAGAAAATTTTATTTTTTTCTAAGATTGGGCAAGACGACATTGTGTGGGGAGGAAATAAATTAAACGTTGCAGAAATGAAAGAAGGGCCATGTTTGAGTACTGTGTAAGCCCAACATGTGAAAAAATCAGGCCCACACATAAGGTTGACAGCCCGCAAGTCTGTACCAATTCATTTCAAAAATTCACTTTTGAATATCCAAAATTGGCCTGTGATCCAAAGGCCTAAGCTCACTTCGGAAATCCAACCCAGGCAAGCGACCCACGTGGATCTCCAACATGACCTGATCCGTGGCGATCCAGTACCAGGTGCGCGACCCGCTTTTGTCCACTCACTACAAGAAAATAGGTCTACGGCAACAAAACCTTTTCATCGCACAAAAGTCTCAATTTCGTCGCTTGAAGTACCAGGCGACGAAATAGTACATTAGGCGACAAAAATCGTTTCATCAACTAATGTTGGTCGCCGAAAAGTCCAGGGACAAAATATTTTTGTCGCCTAATACTTTCAACATTTAGCAACAAATGTTTTCGTCGCCTATTCATTTCGTCGCCTAAATAGTATTTGGCTACAAATTTATTTTTGTTGCCTAAAGATCATTTGTCGACGAAATATGGTTCGTCGCCCAAAAAACTAAAGGCAACCAAACTTATTTTTGTCGCCAAGTAATCATTACGCGAGGAAATTTATATCCTCGCCTATTGAATTTCAGGCGACGAAACATTTCGTCGCCAATTGTTTTTTGTTTTTTTTTTTGGTTCAACCTGTTAGGCGACGAAAATGTGCATCGCCAAATAAATATATATATATATAATCAGGTTTTTGTATTTTTAATATTTATACCTACTCATTACAACCTGTCATTAAGAAATCAATTCATTTTCAACAACATATCCATAAACAAATCATCCATACATTCCAAAAGTAAATAATTATTACAAAATACAATCAGTACTACAATTAATACAAATGTAAAAGATGTCATCTAACAATACAAAAAAAAAAAAAAATTCACAGGAGAAAATATGTCTTCATTCCCCCGAAGCTCATATAATCTGCACAAAATATTAAAAAAAAAAAAAAAAAAAACATTAAGATCGAAGAGCAAAAACATTATTTTTGTAAAAAAAATATGAGAAACATATTTAAGCATATGTAAAACTAGTGACACCTTTTTTGTAAATTCATGTGTTCTTTGGACCCGATGATCGTGTTTATGTAGTTCCACAAGCTGTTCCATGGTCATTTTATATTTTTATCCTTTGAAAACTCATTCTAAGCTTAATTTTTATTAAACACACATTTGCGCACATCTCTCTAACCGTGAGCTCTATCAAAATATTATAAGTTCCTTCATTCTACTTTGAACCCAAGGGTCAAGTTTTTGTCGATCCGAAGGCCGTTCCATGACCTTTTTATGTTTTTGCTCCTTTACAGGGCATTTCTAAGCTAAAGTATTCTGAAATGTACATTTGCGCATAACTCTCTAACCGTGAGCCCTATCATCATTCTGTAAGTTCCTACGTGTTACTTTGGCTCTGAGGGTCGTGTTCGTGTTGGGTCACGAGCCATTTAGTGGTTTTTTTACATTTTTGCCTCTTGGCGAGACATTTCTATGCTTAAGTGTTATGAAACACATATTTACGCATAACTCTCTAACTGTGAGTCTTATCAAAGTTTTGTAAGTTACTACGTGTTACTTTGGACACGAGGGTCGTGTTCGTTTTGGTCCACGGGATATTCCGTGGCCTTTTACATGTTTTTCCCTTTGGTGGAACATTTTTAAGCTTAATTTTTATGAAACGCACTATTGCGCATAACTCTCTAACCGTGGTCATTTTACATTTTTTCCCTTGATGGGATATTTCTAGTAATGAAATATTGCAATTAATACACGAACCTCAAGTAGCTAGATTACAACTTAGGCAAAAAAATAATAATAAATTCAAGGTTGTTTTGCATGAGAGAGCGTGTGTGTTAATGTCAATATAAAATGGCTTACCACCAAATGTATTTTTCTTCTTGATCCCTAAAAATCCAAAAAAAAAAAAAAACAATAGAAAATTTATACATCTTAAATCATCCATAAAATTGGCAAATGAAAAAGAAATCAACAAAATTATAACATATACTCACAGAGAAACACTGGCCCCACTCCTTGTCCAAGTAGTGTCTATCTTTGAAAAATTTAAGAAACAAAAACATGAAATATATACCCAAACAACAACATAAAAACTCATTGGCTATATACCCAATGATTGAAGAATGAATGTATCATATTATCAATCTGTAAGTTCTTATGTGTTACTTTGGTTTCGAATATCAAATTCATGTAGGTCCACAGGTCGTTCCATGACAGTTTTATATTTTTTCCATTTGATCACTCATTTCTAAGTTTAAGTTTTATGAAACGTATATTTGCACATTTGCCCTTAGGGTTTGAATTGAAACTCATTCAATTCACATAGATATAAGTGCATGTCTATATTCCTCTCAACCCAAATTCACACACAAAACCCAAAACAAACAGGATTCGGAATTGGGCCGGCATATAAATAACAAGTCACTAGATAAGAGTAGCATGTGTCCTAAAAGTTTCAGCTCGAGTTAACTTTTCTATAATTTATTAAAATTCCCAAGATTCAGTAAGCTCAATTATGTCAAACAGCCAATTCCAGAAGAGTGTAACACACTTATAAACTTCATTTTCACTATCAAAACACATCCACTTGGATAAACATCTAGAGAAACCTTTAATTATGTGTCTATAACAGACCATAAAAAATATGGATCAAAATTAGCTTCATATAATTTTATAAAATTCACACAACTCAGCAACATCGAATCTTCCATACAATTTCTAGAATTTTGAAAACAAATTGACTAAAAATCATACATTCATCAAATCACTATAAATTTTTTTCAAATTAACCTCAAGGGTGTTAGCTTTCATTCTACACAAAATTAGTCTCAAAATTCCCCATGTGGAATTTATGGTAAATTTTACAACACACGATGCACAAAACTGTCTTGTGGGCAGATTTGACTAGTTCTCTTATAAATTCACAAATAAATATCAAACAATGATATTTTCTCATGAACTTTAATACACATATACTAGACACATGATATAAGAATTTCCAAAAAGCCATTTTCTCATATTTATCTTCAATAAAAACAGAATTTCAATTGAAATTTACTGTTCATTCAGTAGTAGAAAAATCAGCAACAAATTTAGTTCTTCCTTTTGGTAACTTAATAAATCTTCATATACATGAAACCAATTTCACCAAATCTCAACCAAAATCAGCCTAAAAATGTTTTAGAGTCATTCTAAATGGAAAAATAAACATTTTTCATCAAGGGTACATGACCAAATTCTTCACCATTTGGAATTTGCTTCCAAATGGTCATTTAATCAAACACTTGGTGGACAACTTTACATATTACCTACACATGAGTTTTCTTCACAAAACCCATTTTTAGAGTTTAGACACACAATATCTACTCTAAATGTGTTACAAATGCATTCTCAAACAACAACAACATAAACCCATCACAAAGTGGAATACAAAAACCCAAAACATGTAATAATCAACTCCAAAAAACACAAAATACCCATAAATCCGAAAATTACATCAATAAATCTAAAACATTTTAAGTTTGAGTGTTTAATAATACTAAAAGTGTTTTTTTGTTTTTTAACTTATAGGCCCATCATATTCAAATATTTTTAATAAAATCCTTTTTTGGTTTGGTATCGCTGAAAATAGTGGGAATGATGTTTTGACCTAGTGGGAGGATACCATTAGTGCATAAATGTGATTTCTAGGGTCCTTAGTGGTGTCTAGCTAGTTTGGACTCCCTCATTATTGGTGGACTTGTAGAGAATCCTAAGCTCCACCATATTAGTATTGTTGTCTCCACCTACTTGTTTAGAATGGTTAACCATTGGGCGATGAGAATAGAAATGAGGGAAAAACATGGGTATACAATGTACACATATATCATAGAGTTTCTAATGTGTTACCTCTTAGGTTTTGTGAGTAAAACCTAGTATACCTCTTTGCAGCGGAATGATCTTGCCAAGTCTCTTCCCACGTGCCTTTGTGCCCAACAACAAGTCTTCACATATATTCTTCTCTTGTTAATGTGAAGGTGCCACAATCTCAAGCACTTCATCTTAATCCACGGACCAAGACCTAGGGTTTGTTGATGAAACCCTAAGACAATGAGAGCTAATGAGAGAGAGGGTGATGGCTATTTTTTGTGTAAACTCGCCTCAGCTTTTGTCTGAATAATGCAATCTTATATTGCATCTTTTGGGAACCCTAGTCTTAGGGTTTTGTCTTAATGGGCTGCCCACATGGGCGCCTATTTGGGCCAACCCAATGGCCCAAATGCCAACAAACTCCCACTCGACTATAGTGGGCAAACTAATAATCATCTCTCATTTGCTTCCATCCATTTGTCTTCACAAACAACAGGAAATAGTCCGTGCAACCGACAAGCCCAACCTACAAGGCGGGGACACTACAGCCAAGCTCCATCAAAACTAGCATAGTGTAACCTCTAAATAAAAACGGCTTGTTATGCCCCAAACTTTCTGATCACATCAAATTGAGTATCTTCTAATCCCTCATGAGTTCCAACAAACTCAGAACAACACTCAACCTTTCTCACGAAATCACTTCATCTTGTACCCACATTCATGACCTAGACTCCCAGAGTTGACTTGAATTCCGGACGCAGGTACTAGACTGAGATGTGTTATCAGATTGTCTTCCCTTCGCCCTAATGTCACTCAACTTTGGTTCGACGCTCCTCCCGGTCATGTCCCTTAAAGCCGAATAATCCATGGCTATAGGCAACATGCCAAAGAAATAGTCATCAAGTCTCTGTCTTGTGACACAGTCAAAGGTCACATAGGGCATAGTATGATCAAGATCAGACTCACACGGTGAGGAAATAGGGATTCATTCTCTCACCTCTATATCTAATGGTCACTGCAAGCACATGTGGTATGGAGACATGCTGCGGTGGGATCCTCCTTTATTTCCAAAAAAAAAAAGGAGTGTATGTCTTAATATGCATGTATATATATGTTTCCACCGCACGGATCTTAGTCTAATCGCTCCAAGCGCCTGACGCGAGTCCTTTATTAGCCTGCTATCCTCAAGCATCTGAGAGGCCTCGTATCCGGCTCCTCCAGGCAACATGATCATGGGAGTAAATCATGTACAGTCTCATTTCCAAAATGTAGACCTCATCTTAGTCCAACTGAGGCGACGAGAAAAATAGATTGGTGTAATTTCTTTTCTTGCTCCAAAAAGCATTGAAGGTATTTACACACTCCTTGAGTGTCAAAGAACACCACGTCTCATCTCCACCCGCTATCCAAGCATCAGAGGTGGTCGCTTGTGTGAGTGAGCCAACCTAAGCCTGGTGACATACCTTCACACCGTGGCTCCCAGCCACATGGTGTGTGTGTGTGTGTGCACTTCTGAGTTGTCCACCAACTCTCAAATCATGCCCTAATGATATTCCCAACATCATATACATGATTAAGGACAACCATCTATATCAATGGTGAACTACGAAATTCCCAAAAACGGTATGTGTTCCATGACCATGCCTATGCGCAATGTCTTAGATGTAGTGGACCAAAAAGAGGATATATGTTTTCCCTTAGGTATTAGGATTCTAGTTGTTGCATACTAAAGCCACCAAACAATCTTACAATTGGTCGACAACCCAGTTGTCATCTATAGGCGCTTCAAGAATCCTCTTTCATCACTTATTTACCAAAATTGGGATACACAAATACCATCACATCACAATTGAGGATTGAGCAATTTTGTTACTATCCCACTATGCTTGGCCTAGCAAACAAGTGAATATAACTTGGGTTTCATGTAAACCTGAATTGCTATTCCAATGTGCTACACCATATTTATACAAATGTGTTTGCTCCCACTCAGCGAAGCATGCGGTAAGCATCCTTAGGATGGTATTACTGATCTCATAGTTTAACTCTCATGAGCAACTCAAAAAGAATCGAACACTATTTATGTAAGTGTACATACTTTAGCACTCAAAAGATCTAATTATGGTACATGAGCCATCTTTCTACCATTAGTCATAGGGCTATGCTAGGTGCTCTATCTCAACAAAAATGTCAATGGGTTCTAGAGTTATGCATCTAAAACTATATTTTTAACAGTTTCTTAAGAGCCAAACTCCAAGCAAAGACTACATTCAACCCATTCCAAAAAATCCCAATGGTGACATTCTATCCCAAAATTACTCTAGCTACTAATTGTCAACATGAATCATTTAAGAACGATGTGGACTGTTTTTCAAGAATCAATGAATAATAAATAGACCTATCAGTACAACATCGCAAGTCTATTTAGAAGAACTCAATGAGGTGAAGTAATCTTGGTCTAGGTTATAATATTAGGCTGCAAGGACTTACTAGCAAGCAACTGTTGTGCTTTAGTCCTTCACCACAAGAATCCCATATTGACAATTCTACTCAAAGAATCGACCATTTAATATCCTTCTAGAAAATGTCCTACTATCGATTTGTGACAATAATTAGAGGTTGTTATGAGACAGACTCGCATCCTAGTCCACAATTCTATCCTCGTCGCCCAACGGTTAACCATTCTAAACAAGCAGGTGGAGACAACAATACTACTATGGTGGAACTTAGGATTCTCTACAAGTCCACAAATAACGAGAGAGTCCAAACTAGCTAGCACACCACTAAGGACCCTAGAAATCACATTTATGCACTAATGGTATCCTCCCACTAGGTTAAAGCATCACTCCCACTATTTTCGGCGATACCAAACCAAAAAAGGATTTTATAAAAAATATTTGAATATGATGGGCCTATAAGTTAAAAAACAAAAAACACTTTTAATTCCTCAATTCCCCCACCTCACCGAAAATATGAGTGATTTCATTACATTTCCAATGTGATTTTATATCCCATCTCCAAATCTCACCATGCTCATGACACCATTTAAAGCGATCTCCAATTCATGCAACAAAACACATCTCAACTAATAAGACATTAACTTAAAGATATAGGCAGCAAACAAAATACAATGCGTCATTATCTAATTAAATACTTAGAGTATTTCCTATCCTCAGCATCCAATTGTGAGATATAAGGAAGATTCACCACTAAGTATTTAATACTTACATTATTGCAAATATGTGTCTTATGTCACTCAAGAAGAATCCCTATAAACTCATCCTGAAAATTACCTCAATATCTCTAGCAGACGTTTTAGGTGAGCCTCAACTTCAAACTCTGCGAGAATTAGGTGGACCATCACATATTTAAATGGTGAGACAACTATGTCCTTAACTAGTGCGCTACTTTGGAAATTGGTTAACCTTATTAAAAGAAAGATGCTCTAATTGCCTCTCTAAGTCTCTAATTGACTTCATTTCATTTGTCAAGGAGATGGTTCATCTAAGCGAGATGGTCCCCATGACTTACTCGAGCTTATAAAAAAAAAAAAAACCCATCATCTTGAGTCTATGCCTGGCGCTCTATAGCAAGCCAAGGCACAATCAATTTAGAGAAGATTAACTTAATTGACCATTGGATCCAATCATATTTATAACAAAAAATGCCACTAGAATTAAGGATAAAAACTTGGATCACTAAGAACTATTAGCCATATCATGTTTTGCCATACTCTAAGCGCTTATAAGATGTAACATGTGGTGCACAATCTTTGCACTCCAACATGATGAAGATAGTGTGCAATCTTTGCACTCCAACATGATGAAGATAGTGCGCAATCCTTGCGCTCTAACATGATAAAGATCCTTAAGCTACTTCCCAAAAATAGGGCAAAATGTCCCATTTCTTATTAACCTTGCAATTACTCCTATCACTTCAACTCCTTGAGGAGAGAAAAAGAAATAATTTAGGCTAGACACAAGTTAAAACATGTTTCAATTGCTCAAGTGCATTCACAAGCCAAAACACATGTATTAACAATTACAATAGCTGGTTGTCCAAACATTATCCTAAAGTCACTATGCTTCCTCCAAGGTGCACAATGCTACTTCCCTTTGCAAGGATATTATCCTCTAGCTATTCCTTATTGGAGTGCTATACTACAATCCTTGTGCTAGGGCCTAAATGCCTGCGCGAGCTATGTCTAGCAAGGACAAAGCCATGCCACTTGATGCTTTATCCTAAGTTCAAGATGATGCACAAGATCATTGAACTTGTGAATATCCTTCTTATGCATCACAATGAACTTTATATGCTCCAAAGAGTTAACTAAGGAATCTATAACGAGAAGTATTACCCAACATATCCCAGATACGCTTTTGTCTCATACAATGCATTATAGTCATGAATGCTAAGTGGAGCGCTCAAAATTAGTCCTTAAGCTTGGGCCTAAATGCCTCAAGTAGGCTAAAATGAGCAATCGACGCTAGTGCTACCAAGCATTTAGATTAGGCTCAAAATAATGTAGAAATGCAATCATGATGAGACTAATAAGCTCCCACTAAATGAGCATTTTCAAATGCATTTGTCCAATGAGACTTAACTAACACGTTACATAAATGCTCAACCCTAGCCAATTTGGGAGCAAACTTTTGTAACTGTCAATTCACACTCCAAGTGTGTAACCCAAAAAGTCATACATCTAGTGCATTCCACACAGGCTAAATGTTGCTTATTTATTGGATCTACCCCTATGATATTGTCATCGCAACTAATGCACACAATATCTTAATTCACAATGGTCACGAGGCAACGAATTTTATCTTAAGTTTTACTGTCCTAGTGTTCTATGCTCATGGTGGAGAAATTGAATTTGTGCCTTTAGAGGCCACAAACTATCAGTATTCAACTTCTCTATTTACCAAGATCCAACATGATCTTAATTTCATAAACCACTACATCTATGCGCATTTTTTTTTACACTATTTAGCACACACAACTATGTTTTGCCACATCCAACGAAATTAAATAACAATAATTTTACACAAGACGTGAGATCAAGACTTCGCTATGCTAGGAATCATCTCCCATGCACAAGTGTTACTTTTACTATATCTAACTTCTCTAATGCGCAAAACCTTCATGGGAGGATCTAATCAACTCCATCATAGTCCCCATTTAATTTTTTTCACATGCCTCAAATAATTTTACACACAAAATTAAACTGAAAGCACTCTCAATTAAAACAAATATTATCAATTTAATTATCACTTGAACAATTGTTCGTGAGGTATACCTCAAAGTGACAAAAGAAAATCTTTTTGAGCATGTGACAATTCACATTCAGCATGAAACAATTTAAATGTCATTTTCCATATTTTGCCACCATCAAAATTTAATTCACAAATTTTCCAATCACTCATTTTATGCCTCTAAATACAACAAAAATATTAGAGTGCAACCAAAAATATGGAAAAAATGAATTTAAATACTTACTTTGTGTGGCAACACAGAGTAAGACACTGAACATAAAATATCTTCAGTGCAATCAACAGAAACTTCATCTTGTCTTGCCAACGAATGAAGTTTAACCCATCAAACTTATCCAACTTCACAAAATCTTGATTCATCATCTTGTAAGCCATCTTTCTCCTTCCATTGCAGAAATCTAGTCTTAAAATTGTTAGGAATTTTAGGAAATGCAAAGGAGAACCAAGGCTTTGAGGCACGATAAATCACTATCTTTAAGACTAGTTTTGCCCCCTCTTCTCAGAGATTGCTAAGGGTTCAAGCAAATAGTCTCCAGGATACAACAAAGCCAAGAACAAAATGATAGCAATTCAATTTTGTTCTTTTGAACTTCTTAGAACATATATGTTTTCTGCATATAACGAAATTCCTTTTAATTGCAAGTGTATACCAGTCAAGAGTAACCATAAAAAAGCACCGTTTCAGCCTTTAACAGTCATTAACTGCCTCTAACTGCCATAATCCAGTCGCCTGAATAAGTGGTCCAGGCGACTGAGTTCAAGCAGAAACTTCCAGGCACAACATCTAGTCGACTGGACCACCAATCCAGGCAACTAGATCAACCATCCAGTTGACTGGTTTGGTGGTCCAGTCGACTGTGTTCAAGCAGAAACTCCAGACTTCTCCAGTCGACTGGTTTGGTGGTCCAGTCGACTATGTTCAGGCAGAAACTCCAAACCTCTAGTCCAGTCTACTGGATGCTATTCCAGGCGACTGGTTCTTGTAATTCCACTATAACCTACTTTTAGATAACAAATATCTAACAACCCTAGCCACCAAGAGTCCCAAAATCATCACATTGATTATCAGGAACCTATCAAAAGAAAATCAATCACAAATTATCAAAAGGAGGAAAAAAACCCATGAACCTAATCCCAAAAAATCAGAAACCAAAAAGGGGGAGAAGACACACCTTCGAGACAAAAATCACCATAGAACCACAAGGCCATAAAAAATATTTCAGCACAGGATTTAAATAGGAGATTGGAGAGCTTAAGAGATGGAGGGAGTTCAAAAGGTGAGCGACAAATAGAGTGGTAGATGAAGAGGTGAGGTAAGATAGAGGAACAACCATAGGTAGATGAAGAGGTGAACGTCAAAACCAAGCCGCTTGAGAGAGGGAGAGGCGAAGACGTGTGAGAGAGAAAGTTAAATATGAGTGTTAAATATGAGACATGATGATGATGTGGAATAGTGTGGGAGCAGCAAATCTGGCATTGCGATATTTTGAGGAGGCTTAAAAAAACCTGGATAATTCGCCTTTTATAGAATATTATAGATTATAGATATGCACAAGAAAATGTAATTTCCTGATATGCTTTATGTTTAATTCCATAGTGATGATTTAACAATTGGATTGCTATATTATCTCAAATTATTGTGAGCTCCATTTGCTTATTGAGGAAACCTGGGCTAAAGTGAAACATATAAGTTGAAATAATTTCTCATTTGGAATCAGATAATAAAACAAAACTCCCCCAGAATCTTTGGTGTTCATATTTTGTAAACCAAAACAGAATGATACATAAGATTGGAATTTTTTATTTTTTTATTGTCCCTTTTCTCCTTTATTGGAAGCCGGAAGGACAAGGAGTGGGTCAGCACTGGCCTAAGATTACTGACCAGCAGGTAACTTAAACGAATTTGAGAAGGATCCAACACTTTCATTCTAGAATCCAATCAGATGAATAGAAGTTTCCCTTGGATTTTCTTTAGACTTTGGTTAGTGGTCACCTCATTGCTTTTCAGCTATGTTTACTGGTGTTTATGCAATTTATCTGTCACTGATTTATTGCAGATTATCTCGTACAGCTCTATTCACCCAACACCCCGAAGACTGCTGCTTTACTTTTGTATATGATTCCAACAGTAAAATGTACAAGAATTTGACAATATGGATAGTAATTAAGATAAATATATAAAACTGCTTGCCCTGTAGATTACAGCAACTATAAAGCTTCCAACCAGTCTCACGGTTCCTTTAAATGGAAGGTGAGTCAACATGTCTTAAGAGCTTCATGGCCCTTATTGGCTTCTTTATATTTTGAGCATATAGATGTTGTATATTTGTTATACATATAGTGATATAGAAGTGGGTTTATGTTTGAAGGCATTAGTGACATATTTGGCACTTAGATACGTGGCACGTGCACGTGTGATTCTGATGCAGAAAATAACTAATTGGTATAGAAAATAACTAACTCATGGAAGTTATTTTTTAAAAAGTCATATTGTTCTAGAATGGTGGAAGTTATTTTCTGAAAGGTCATATTATTCTAAAATAATGGAAGTTATTTTCTGAAAGGTTATATTGTTTCAGAATAGTGCCTATTCATTATCTATAAATTAAAGTGTCTATTCATTGTCAAATACACAATTTTGTAGGAATACTCTTTAAAGGAATTATCGAAATTTGTTTTCTGTAATTGGTGACTTTGTTGTATCCTGGAGGTGAATTGCCTTAACCTGGAAGCAAAACTCTTTGAGAGCGGGGGCAATTATCACCTTAAAGATAGTGTTATCACGTCTCAAAATCGCATTTATTTTCTGATCTTCCCAAATTCCCCAACAATTTTAAGGTGATAATTAAAATGGTTCAGATCTGAAAAATGATGACTTTGAAAATGATAGGATTAGTAAATCATGGTGGTTGTTGTGGATGACTATGATGGCAACATTATGGTGTGTTGGCAACATGGAGAAAATTTGGATGGTGTGTTGCGAATGGAGTATTCTACAACAAACATTTTCTTTAAGGCGATGGCTCAAATCTTTACGGTAAAACACTCCTTTTACTGTTTTAATTTAATATTGTGATTCTCTGTGGAAAGTTGCTGCCTCTGTTATTGTTAAAATTGTTGAAACAAGTATAATATTATTGAAACTGTGAAACATTGTTTTTGTAAAACTGATACTGTTTCTTGTTTTGATGTTATAATATATATAACTTTGTTTCCTATGACTTTAACGTGTTGGCAACTGTACAAGAATATGGAGAATGTTGCTTTGGTTCTGGTCTTTCAATCATCACGTGGAAAAGAATAAGATGACAAAATTCATCTCATACAAGAAGTTGGCCATGTGTCTCAGACCACCACAAATCATGGCACTAGCAAAGGACCATCTCATTCGCAGATGAAAGCACCAATGAGCGAGATAACCGTTCTGTGTGATGGTGATGATCAAAAACACGTGCTGGCACCGTTTCAAAAATTTATACGGTAACTAGAGAAAGTGAAAGATGATTACTTTTTGATTGATCGGTGCAAATGACTATGTTCATGGGAACATAAGACCATTCTTTATTTGAATGGGGCCACCAATCCCATTTAACTATAGTGTTCCAAATGGGCTTGATCTATTACTAGCCAAATCTATATATAGTTATTTATCCATGCATCATTATCACATTGGCCGATTTAGGCCAAGTATAATTTCTACTATGAATTGCACAATTCCATAGTAGTGGACACTTATGAATCAATAAGTGGGTTAAGCCAAGTTATCAAATCTTGATGTTTTGCATTAAAAGAAGAAATGGATAGTGTGATGGAGGCATGGATAGTCCAATTTGAAAATTCAAAGATGAGATTTGAAGGAAATGCACAAGAAGACTACGTGAAATGAAGCAAATTGCAAAGGATAAGAACATAGGCCAGGAATGGTTATGATGTATTGCAGAATGTAGACCGAATTGGGACATGCGAAGCATATCAATGCACTCAAGGTGGATGTATACTAGGATATTCATCCTAGTGAATTGTGAGTTGGTAAATTTGATAGTGCTCTTTATTTTGTCACATGATATTGCAATAATACTTGTTGTTAGTATTATTATGTTTAGCATATATGGTGAGTGATAATAGTTATATTAATTTCTACATGATAGAGTATAATGTAATATACTTATGTGGATTGACTCACCATACTCTCACATGATTAAACCTTATGAATTTGATGTCTAAAATGTAACCACAAAAATGTAAGAAAAAGGGAAGGGTTATAAGTGCATGGTCCCACTTGATCGCATGTAAAGAGAATTTACATGGAAGTGACTGAATTGAAAAATGTGTCCATGAGCGCATGATTTCAATTTGAATATGCACTATGACAAGCATTGTCGTGGAATCACTTTGATTCGATTGCTATATGGAATGTAGCAAAGTTTTAAACTCGAATTCACATTTGTTGTGAAGGTAGGCATCATTGATCATTTTGGAAATGATTTGGTGAGGGGTGAGAGGATTAAGGCTAAAGATAAGTGGATGTGAAACTTTGATTATTTCAAAGTGTGGGGGTTTCCATATAAGTTATGGAATGTTAAAACCCAAAAGTATGGGGTATTAAGATCCAAGTGTGAGGTGGTCTTTAAAGGAGTTTTCGAATTCAGAAAAAGACTAAGCTAAGACTCTAAAGATGTGTTTGTAGATCAGGTTGAGAATTTTAAAGTCTTGGTGACTTAAGTGTGATATTATATTAGAATCAAGAGATGAATTTATTCAGATTAAATTCTATGATTCAATAAATATCTCAAAACCTAATCAAACACTTATCTTGACTGTAATTCAAGAATTTCTATTTGTGAAAATAAGAAAATAGAAATGAGTTCACGAAATGAACAACGAAAGAGTCAAAATATTGAAAGTGACTTGATCTCAATTTGCATGTACCTCTTATATGCTTTCTATGAGTTATGATCTTGAAATAAAATATGATTTTATAAACCCATGAGTTTGTATTTCCTATATTGGAAATAGAAATTAAGGTGAAGTAACATAGTGTGTAAAGTATGCAAGTTCTCATTGAGATTGAGATGATACTTTTCATTGTGTATGAAATGAAGCTTCTTGGTTTAATACTTTTCAAAAGTACAATGAAGCTAACTCACCTTTGTTCCAATCTAAAAGTTAGTGAAGTTATTAAAAGCATGATTTGAGTGTGCTAGTGCAATTATAGCATGTTGTGTCATGTGTTGTATTATATATACATGGTTTTCACATAGACTTTCAGAGTTTTGTAAACAAACTTAAGATCATTAGAAAGCATTGCATCATTAGATATGCAAGAGTAAATAGGATATCAATAATGGTTATTATTGTAAGTGATAAAATCCATATTTAGTTGGATATTCACTTTTGGTGGAAAAGCCAGTTAATAGGCATGAAAGAAACGAAGTGAGTTTCTTAATCCACCATAAAGATTGTATGGTTGGCAACGGGCAAGGGAAAGGAATAACATAAGATGTTATAAAAGAGATGTGGTCACATCCAATAATAGTTATATCTTGCATCGTAAGATTGAAGCCACCATAATTTGCGAAATGAGACGTCTAGATATTTGAGACTAAGATTTGAGTACGTAAAACAATAAATAGTTGGTTGAGCTCATAACTATTTTTACATAAAATCAAGTGACAACTTGATAACATTCTTTTACCTAAGGTGTCTCGAGAAATATTGGGTGAAAGGAAATATCTAGTGGAATGGGTTTGAAACCTTTTGTATAAAAGTCACCTATAATGGGAACCCAACCTTATATTATTGAACAAATAATTTTAAGGTTTAATGGGTAATAACAAGTTACAGTTATGTGACTGGGATAGCACTGAAGCATGTATGTTTTATTATGATAAACCCGTTCTAGGATATTCAGTGCAGACTGTTACAGTAATTTGAGGATGAGTGTTTACTCTTAATGAAGTTCATGTTGTTTTTAAATGTCTAAAGTAACAGGGACATGGAAAGGAACTTCACCTATATGAACATAAGAAGTGGAATAACTTCTGATAAAAGTTTAAGGTTTACTTTTGGAAATGTTCATGAAATGCCAGGATGGAGCAATTGGTTATGTGAAATTTTATTATTGTGAGTTTATTCGCTGAAATTGAATGGATTCATGTGTGTGGTATTTTCCTTTTCTAACACAAAAAGTCTTGGTTTAAGCTGAAGCCACCATTGACTTTGTTAGAAATTTGAGATGCTTACACTAATTGAGGTTTAAATCGAGAGATACCTTCTTGTATGCATGATGAAATCAGTATTTGACTAAACACTTCATATCACTAAGTGGGGGATTGTTGTATATTTGTTATACACATAGTGATATAGAAGTGGGTTTATGTTTGAAGACATTAGTGACATATTTGGCACTTGGACACATGGCACGTGCACGTGTGATTCTGATGCAGAAAATAACTAATTGATGTAGAAAATAACTAACTTATGGAAGTTATTTTTTGAAAGGTCATATTGTTCTACAATGGTGGAAGTTATTTTCTGAAATGTCATATTGTTCTAGAATGATGAAAGTTATTTTCTGAAAGGTTATATTGTTTCAGAATGGTGCCTATTCATTATCTATAAATTAAAGCGTCTATTCATTGTCAAATACACAATTTTGTAGGAATACTCTTTAAAGAAATTACCGAAATTTGCTTTCTATAATTGGTGACTTTGTTGTACCCTGGAGGTGAATTGCCTTAACCCGGAAGCAAAACTCTTTGAGAGTGGGGGCAATTATCACCTTAAAGATAGTGTTATCACGCCTCAAAGTCGCATTTATTTTCTGATCTTCCCAAATTCCCCAACAATAGATGCATTTGGCAAAAGAATGAATGGATTCTCTGTAATCTTATACAATCATGATACTAACATTTTTCTATCTTGCATTTCAGGAACAACGGCTATCATATGGCCTTGCAGTTGACTATTGCATGAGATAGTTTGAAATTCAAGCAGGGATAGCAGAAGATGGTTAGGATCACAAAATGATATGAGTCAAACCTTTACATCCACTGATCTCAAGGTACCTAAGATTGACAATTTTCCAAATACATGCAGCAATTCTTTAAGCTTAACACAATGTAGCCTGGTAAAATAAGTGGGCAACAGCTAGATATCTTCATTTTCATAAACATTAAGATATCTTAACAATAGCAAGTTACCAATTGAAGGTGGCACCATTTCAATCCCTGAGTCACGCAAATCCCACACATTCAAGCACCTAAAACTTGAAAGAAGTTAATCAAGAATTGATTTCTTCAACTTTCTCTTATATTGAGCAGACAAATTAAAGTAATTTTCGCTGCTTTCTAGTTTGAAGCAATTGAGCTGGAAGTTCCCATGATGAATTTAAACTAGAACCGAAAGAATCATGACAAGTTCTTTCATCATGAATATGTTCTGGCTTCTTGTTCGTGGAATTTATTTATCCTTTCAAGGAATTATTCAAACTTCTTCTGGAAAAGAAAAATCAACTCTTATTATTAGTACTTATGAAAATTGGTTTGCTTCTACATTTTACCCTATTCAAACCTAACTGTTACTACTCATGCAACTATGCAACAACCTGCAAAAATTAGTGTAATATGTTATTTCCTTTTTGTTTCTTATGTGTGTGTATGTGCACTCGCGTGTACCTTGCTTTCCATATTTTTGTTTAAACTAGATACCTTCATGTGTTTTGGTTTTCCAAAATCTCGTTTGCAATATGTTACACATATTATATTAATCATTGTGGACGTGACAGCATTTAACTTGAGTTTTTTGTCATTGTCTGGAAATCTAATTTCAAATTAAATACATTAAAGAACAATTTTTTTAACTTTATTTCAATATTGATTACTTTTTTTTTTTTTTTTTTTTTTGGCCAACTGGTCTTCTACAGGTTTCATTTAGAAGGAGATGCAGCTTGATGTTATATATCAGAGCAGTTTCCAATATCAACACAGGATTTAAGATTTTGGCTGGTCAATGCTGTAATTGGAGATGCAGCAATTTGTTCGCTTTGAAATATTTCCAAGGTAAACAGATTGTAACTTGAAAAAGGTATATATTTAATATAAAACAAAGTATAAGCTTTTTTCCTAAAACTCTCACGCCCATATGTCCAAACTTAAGCCCATCTTGCAACCTACCCTCATGCATTTCAAAAATCTTAGCTGCTTCTACTCATATTTTGTTGACAGTCACTGAACTAAATGGAGAAACTGGATTCAGTAATAACTTTGCTGGACTTGATAGGCAACCTTACTGGCTTCAGCGAATCAATGCGATGAGTGCAGTCAGGGTGATGATTTTGTAGGAGTGGATTGGCAACCTTACATGATTTCAAGTCCTCGATCATCAGATTCCCCAAATTGACATCACTGCCAGAAGAGATTTATTGCCTCACATTTTCACAGAAACCAAGAATTTCTGGCTGTACCCATTGATTGTTAAGATGCCAAGAGGAATGAGCAAGGATTGACCTGAGGTTGCTCATGTCAGTATGTTTCAACATTTTGAAAGGAATGATATTCATCTTGTTGCAGAACATATATATGCTCAGCTTCTTGGGATAAGTACTATAATCCTCATCTTCTGTAGGCAATTGAAATTATCTCTCTCCCATCATGGTTCTCTTGAATGTTTTAAATATTTTAAGGAATTTTTCAGTTATTTCTTTCAAAATTTGGACCAAGAAGCAAACAATATTATAAGAGCGGATGCTTATTCAAGAAACATTTGTTTAGATCTACTATATTAATGTGACAATCAAGTTGTATCTGATTCATTGTATTCTGTTTATTAGGATTTTCAATCTACAGATGATATTTTCATACATACAAAAGCGTCCCTTTTTCTTCTTCTTTTTTGTCCTTTCTCCTCTTACATTACAAGGGATGCACCAAAATGAGATTGAACCCCCACTAATGTGGAAGAGAAAATGGTCAAAGATGCCTTGATAACTACTTTTCACATTTTTTATGTGGAATTTTAAATATTAAGTTCATTATGGTTATTTTGATATTGGCTCATTTTCAAGTGACTCAAACATTTGAATATGTATATATGTGTGTCTATATACACTACTCTTTTTGCAATATTTGTCATGTGCATTGCACGTTAGCTACAAGTATCTTTTAATAAAGAAGTCCATGTGAATGTGGCTGATTCTCATATAAAATGACGAGTTTAATATTCATGGCAAGATCTGTCACTGGAGAAATAAAGGATACAGAAAATGGGAAGATAGCATTGTAAATTTTAAGTCCACTGCCATATACCAAAATCCTTTTTGACTGTAGGACAGCCAGTGGCTGTGTATTGGATCCCAATCAGTCTTTTACTTCCTACTCTGTAAGAATATCCTCTTTCTTATGGAATTGAATAATCTGTATGTTAGCCAAGTCCTTGGCAAATCACGAATACTGTAAAAAGTGAAAAGAAGCTCATAATCCAATCCCAACTCTGCAATTAATGTAACAAACAAACTAGCTGTGTGTTGCAAATTTGTAGAAGATATGCTGCATATATTTCGATAGGCAAATGTCCTAATTTCACATCCCCTCTCAAATGGACAATCAAGTCATCTTACCTCCTTGCTGATTGTCCATCTTAGAGAAAGATGTCAACATGGAATGGGTAAGGATATGCCTGGGAATGCTTGTGTCCAAGATTTATTCAAGAGCTGAGTCGATTGGTAAAATTATTTTGCAGCCATGAACTGAACAAAAAATTGAGATGTATATATCTCATCTTCTCTCATTGTCAGACTAGATATAAGAAATAAAATAAAATTTGCCATGCTACACACCTCATCCTTGTGGCCAAGACTATTGTGGATGTGAATGATTCAGCAACCAAATTCTAAAGCAACCTTGAGTTACTTTTTTATTTTCCTAATTTAGTGACAACCTTAATTTCATAGC
>OU015761.1:38226891-38252267 GCA_907173295.1 Fagus sylvatica | reverse complement strand
TAATAACAAACAAATTGCTAGTGCAATTGCAATGCAAATTTGCAAATTTAGATTTAGTAAAATTAAAACATGATAAGTTGATTTAATATTTTATTTATTTATAAAATTTAATGGATAAGATTAAAAGTGAATGTTGAAACTTTTAATCTTAACCATTCAAGTCCAATTGCATGGGTGCAATCATGCAAATCCATGATCTCATTCATTTATAAAATTTATGCAATTATGCAATTGCAAATTGTTTAAAAAACTTTGCTGGTATTAATACAGTTCATACAAGAATTATGAATACATTTTATATGGTTTGCTTTTGTGGTTATAAACACAATTTTATGTTAGTATTATAAAAAGAACATTAGTATAAGATACATTTAATAATTATTGAGAAAAGTTGCATTAAATTTGTTATAAAGATTTGCAGAAATTTTAATAACATTTAATAATTATTGAGAAAAATTGTAAATATTCATTCAAATATTATTATTAATAAAAATATTGCAAATAATACAGTTAATAATTATTGACATCAAATGTAAAAAATAAATTAAGAAAATGTGACTTCAAAAAGTATGTACAAGTTAGATTCAGAAGTTGTAATTTTAAAATACGTGAAAAAAAATGTATTCAGAATTAGAAAATGAAAAAATATTTGAAAAAAAGGTACAATAATGTATTTTGCGTATGTTAGATTCAGAAATTGTAATAATCATGGTTGAATATGTTAGATCAATATTTGTTGTTAACTAATTTATGAATTTCTTCATTACAATATATAACTTTTTTCATTTATAAATGATAAAATGTTAACTTCAATTAAAATGGAACTTTAGAAAGTATTCTTAACTTATACAAGTAATATAATGTAATTTAGCAAAAATAATAATAACATAACAATTTTTTTGATATTATGCATAGAGTATATTTGGAAAACATGTGTCATCTTAGTCATCCACCTCTTCTCCATTAGAATAACCTCCTATCATGTGTCGTCATCATCAATTATATCTTATATATTCAATGGTTAAGTTATAGTTAGCTACAAGGGAAAGGTATAAATCGTGTGTTGGTCTCTTCCTCGGATCAACCCTAACCGTACCATCCGCTATAGATCGGGTGTTAATTGGAACCATAAGAAATATCCAACACTTTCCTGTTTGGATCAGATTTGCTGTTCACATAGAAGATGACCATCAGTATACTGTCGTATACTTTAACTATACGGGTTTGTTCAAAAACATATATGGTGAGCCAGAACGAAGTAGTACTAGTGTATAGACAATTCTTAGTTATATAGTACTGTATGGAGCATTACTATATGGATGATTCTAAGTAGAAAAATATTACAATTTGTTGTTTAAATATGTTACTCAAATGTAATCGTACTACCAAGGTGGTTATCAAATGTAAACACAAATACTAATAACATTGTATGACATACGTTTTTAATACGTTAGTTTGTATAATTAAATTACATAAAATATCAATGTTACTTTTCCATAACTAAGTTCTAAATTATTGAATTCCAATGTTCTACTTATATTTTTTGAATTTTAATATTTTTATTATAATTTTTTAATTTTTTGTCTTTACTGATTTTAATATAAAAAAGTTATTAGATCTTATTATATGTATGTATGTTAGTGTCGAGTGTCGAATTATAATTTTTTCCCCCTAACTAAAATTTAGATATTATATATATATATATTTTAATTTAAAAAAATAACATAACTATTTTATTCATTAATATGTACATTTTTTTGGTAATTTATTGATTAATATTTACATGTAAATTAATTTAATTGATTAAATATTTAATTACTTAATATTTTAATACATACATTAATATATGAGGTTACAAAAAAAGCCCAAACCCAATGTCATATAATAACCCATAATATATATATTAATATTATCTGATGCTGAAAAAAGCCCAAACCCATTATCATATGATAACCCATAATATAAGGTTATTAAAAAACCTAAACTCATTGTCATATGATAACCCATATTATACAGTAAAATATAAAATTACTTAAAAAGCCCAAACCCATTATTATATAATAACCCAATATATAATATATTAACATGCCAAAAACAAAAGCCCAAACCCATTAATCCACTTAAACCAAACCAAAAAAGAAAGAAGAAAGAAAGCAAACCAAAAAAAGAAAGAAAGAAGGCGGGTCCAACGTGGGCAATTTGGTGGGAAAGTTGGTCCCCAAAACGGCGTCGTGTGAGCTTTTGGGGGGAAAAAAAATGGCCAATACGGCGTCGTGTGGGCTTTTGGGGGGAAATTAAAATGGCCAAAACGTTGCCGTGTTGGGCTTTTGGGGGGAAATAAAACATTACAAAACGCTGCCGTGTTGGGCTTTTGGGGGGAAATAAAAATTCCCAAAACGGTGCCGTGTTTGGGCATTTGGGGGAAAGTGGTCCCCAAAACGGTGCCGTGTTTGGGCATTTGGGGGAAAGTGGTCCCCAAAACGGTGCCGTGTTTGGGCATTTGGGGGAAAGTGGTCCCCAAAACGGCGCCGTTTTTGGGCTTTTGAGGTGAAAGTGGTCCCCAAACGGCGTCGTTTCTTCGAGCCTGCATGTCAGAAGCTTCCTCAACACGAGTACACGACGCCCTCTCTTCTGTCTCTTCGAAACTGAAACAAACAAACAACAAACAAAAGTGTAACTGTTAGAAACTGAAACTGAACCTCTCCTCTGTCACAGTCTTTCCTCTCCCTCTCTTCACGTGCAAACATTCCCAAGAACAAACTACACTCCTATCAAACACTCAAACTTCCCCAGCGTGACCCATTCCCTTGCACCCGTAGACACAAAAGCAAAAGGAAGTAAGAAACAATCTTCGAAAGAGAAAGGTGAGAGCCCAAACTCATTTTCTTCTGTCATTTTTTAATTTTTTGTGAGTTGATACTATGCTTGCCATTTTGTGAAATATTTTGACTTTGGTTGAGGAATTTGCTAAGTGTGGACAATGTTAGGGTTTTGTGGACAATCTTAGGGTTTTGTGTAGTCACTTTGTTAATTTTTTTAAATTTCATTTATGTGATCTGTTTTAGTTTGATTCTCAATAATTATTTCTGTCCATTAAATTCATTCTAGTGGAAGTTTTTACATTTGCTAGCTTGTCAGTATTAGAGGGTGAAGAAAAGAAACTTGATTAGCATCATACAAGTAAGATTCTTAACAGCAGTGTTGCAAATAAACTTAGATGGTTATATATTCTTTTTATACAAACAACTATGTGGAGGATTGAGGAGCTTTGTTCTGCTTGTGGATGTTTTTGTGGTTCTGGACCTCTGGTGATGATTTTATGGTTTACAGATCATCATTTTAAATGTACATGTTATTGAAGCTCAAATCCATCCAAAAAATTTACTTCTGAACATGATAGCTTAGTCTTGTACTTTCTGCAATCACTTTTTTCTGTCTCCTGCCTTGCTGTCAACATGACAAACTTGGTGTTGCATTGTTTGCTGGGGAAATTGTTAAGCTTGTCCTTGATATTTGTTTGTCTTTCTTAATATATGTGCACAGTTTGGCTTTACATGGTTCATACAAGTAATTGCTATTCAAATACTCAAATCTTATTCTTAATATATGTGCACAGTTAGACTTTACATGATTCATACAAGGTTTTAAATATTAAAATACTCAAATCTAAATGCAGGCCCTAGCTTAGAATATTGCATTTCTTGGTTGGACTATGAAATTTACAACCTTACTCATGAAATAAAAAATGTACAGTCCTGTTCCACCTTTATCGGATGTCACCCTAAAGAGACAATCAACCTTAATTATCTCTATCTTTCAAGACCCAAAGAACAAAAAATCCTATCTTTTATGAAGGTGAGATTTGATCTGTCTATAGTTCCACTTCAAGAGATGAGCATATTCTCTTTGTGATGATGTAAATGATGTGGTATAAACCATGCCACAGGTCAGACCTACATATTGAATTGAAGCAGAAATTAGTTAAAAGCTATTACTTTCTTAGCCAGTGGCAAGTTCCTTACTGATTTCAGTTAATGGATATTGTTGTATGAGCATATATAAAGGAATAAGAGAGTTCCATGAAGAAGATAAATAAAACAAAACATGTTTAAACTGTGATTAAAATGTGGACAATGTTAGGGTATTCTGGACAATTTAAGGGTATTCTGGACAATTTTCACTTAATGTTCTCTTTAGAAGGCACTTGCACTTGCACTTTGCACTTGACTGCACCTCACACTTTCACCAACACTGTTAATGTTAATCTTTATGATATCTTAGACACTATCAAGAGCCTTACATCTACACTTGTGGCTTTCTGATCCTCTCTGCTGTAATGATTTTTGCTGTTATATCCAATTCTTTTAAGCAATGATTTTGCTGTTATATATATAACCAATTAGCTAAGATCAATCATTTGTAATATGTGTTTTCTCTTTCTTATATGATCAAACAGCTTCTGTTTATGTGGTGCAGGAAAATATAATTGAAATTGCATTTAGTGTGAATTAAGCGGTTTATTGTTGGATTTAGTCTATATTGGTTATATATATAAACATACACAACATTTATATGGGTTAAGAGACTGGCACTGATTTGACTTTGGGGGTCAAATTAGAACCAAAATTGGTTTATGCAAGTTGGGTTAGCTCAATCTGATTGAGTTGGAAATTACTGTAGAACCAGCTGAGAAACATGGAAAGAAAAACAAACCCAAATGAGTTAACTAAGAGAGAAGACAAATGAATACCTGTCCAGCCATGTGTGCCAAGTACTTGTATAGTAAATATAGTACTAGTGATGACTGATATTGTTTTTTTATTTTTTATTTTTTTTGTGTGTGTGTGGTCATAGGTTGACTTGAATGTGACAAATATGTTTGGAATGGCCACAAGTTTAAACTGTGATTAAAATGTGGACAATGTTAGGGTTTTCTGGACAATTTAAGGGTATTCTGGACAATTTTCACATTTTCTGTATAATAGTGCTTCAATTGGCATACATTTTATACAGCATCCTTGTCTTGGCATTACTACTAGGGTAAAGATGATTAGAGTGCCAAAAACAGAAAGAATAAGAATTTGTTACATGTACAACACATGAAACTTGTTACTACATAATGGAATAGTGTGAATCCTACAATAAATCTATTGGTATCTTTGTGTGACATGCTGGCTTCAAGACATAGTGTCTTTGGATGAGCTTATTCTTGTTAGCATCTATCCTATATATCTTCTTGTTTCTTTTAAAGTGAATGATTTTATGAGATATTCTAATTCTATGGATTTCCATTTTGCATGTGGCCAAGGCAATGGCGAGTATTGAAGCTGCACCTCGTATTCGCCATCAGTGCAGTGTTACCAAATTGATGGAGGTTAACAACACCTTAGCTGAAGAATGCAAGAGCCAGCTGCAAACCACTCCATTTGGGTGGTTGCTGAATCTCCACTGCAACATCGAGGCAAGTGGACGGATCCTTGAAGTGATGGCTACAAGGTGGAATGCCGATGCACGTGCATTCCAAGTGGGTGATAGGCTCATACCTTTCACCCTATATGACGTTGCCCTCATATTGGGGTTGCCTGTGAGGGGAGAGCCAATTGATTTGAACCAAGCTCATTCTGGGGGGTCTATGGTGGAGAAATTGTTAGATAGGCATTTGAAGACAACTTCACCAGACCGAAATAAATTGGTGACATTGCTCACCAAAACTTCCATACAAGTCCCAAATAGGGTTAGGTTGTACATTGCCCTAGTCTTTAGTTATTTTTTGTTTCCCACCACCTCCAAAAAAGTCAACCCAAGCCTCCTACCATTGCTTGGATGATAGAGCCAACCTAGGTACATATGCATGGGGGAAGGCAGTGTATGACTTCTTGGTTAGTGGTTTAAGCCGCGCAGCTTCATCGATGCAAGCGAAAAAAGGTAGAGGCAACTTGCACATTCAAGGTTGCACTGCCTTGCTTCAGGTAAAATTTTTTTTATCCTCATTGTTTACTCCACAACCATTCTAAATTTTGTTTTATTCTTAAACTTGCCATTGATGTCATGATTTTTGCAGATATGGGCATGCGAGCACTTGGGGGTTGGTTCGAAGAATGCTGAAATTAACCAACCTTTCCCAAGATTTTTAGCATGGACGCACCAAAGAATGTATACTAAGAAGGCAAGCGAGGCCTTTAGTAAGAGTGCCAATGTAAGTATCTTACACTAAAGTTGCATACTAGTTTAATAAACATGTTAATATCTTATAAAGATCTTATATGTTAGTATTTTAGCGTTCTAATTCATATATCTTGTTGTTTGCAGGTGCTGTCCGTGCTTGTAGCAATGCCGTGGGAGCAAGACTTCAACGTGGTAGAAGAAGCCATGGAGACCTTGCAAGAATCCCATGGCAGCTCGCACCCAATCATGGTGAGGGCTGATGGGGCTGGACCAAGCTCAATTCCTCAAGCGCCGTCCAATGAATTGCAGCTAGAGCTCCAAGCTGAGAGGGCTGAACGGGAAGCTCTAGCACGACAAGTTCGGCGCTTAAAGGACGAGCTTGACCATGTGAAGGGTTTGGTGGCCGCGGTCCTAGAGAATAGCCCCACTATTCAACAAAACCAGGCCGCAACCTCACAAAACCAGCCCCCACCCTCACCCTCACAAGACCAGCCCCAACCCTCACCAAACCAGCCCCAACCCTCACCAAACGAGCCCCAACCCTCACCAAACCAGCCCCAACCCTCACCCTCACCAAACCAGCCCCAACCCTCACCAAACGAGCCCCAACCCTCACCAAACCAGCCCCAACCCTCACCAAACCAGCCCCCACCCTCACCCTCAAACCAGCCCCCACCCTCACCAAACCAGCCCCCACCCTCACCCTCAAAGCCAGCCCCCACCCTTACCCTCACACAGCCAGCCCCCACCCTCACAAAGCCAGCTGCCCATTGAAGCCCCCATTGTGGACTTGCCAAGTTCACCGTCCAAGGCTGCCAAGAGAGGCAAAGCTGCCAAGAGAGGCAAAGCTGCCAAAAAGAAGGCCAAGGTGGCGGTGGTGGACGTGGGAAGCTCACCATCAAAGCAAGACAATGCAGGGGAGGCAGCTGCAGCTATGGTGGATTTGGTGAGTTCACCATCAAAGGGGGCTGCTAGTGTGACGTATGCAAGGGCGAAAACACGAGCCCAGAAGAATCTAATGATAGTGGCCCCCCATTCGGAACCAGTTATAAATGAGGTACGTGTGTTGTGTAATGATAAACTTAATTTATGTACTCCATATGAAAATCACATAAGAAACACTATGAATGACATATGAAAATCACATGTGAACTAACTTTATGTACTCCATATGTTGTTGCTTTATTTTGGGTTCATATGTCATTTAACTTTATGTTGGGTTAAATGCTCATGCTTACTTTATGTTGGGTTAAATGCTCATGCTTTAACTATTTTTTTGATTAAAAATCACATATGAAATAACTTAATGTACTCCATGTTGAAAAATCATGAGCAGTGGGTGGATGCTCATTTCCTATACCAGCCAACAGCTGCTGATGAGGCTGTCTTGGCTGATTTTAGGAAGAAATGGGGGGCTCCGAAAAGGCGGGGCAGTAGGAAAAGGTTGTAACAATCTCTTCTTTCAATTATGTAATGATTTATGAAGTGATTATCAATATTACCTCATACTGGTTTATAACACGTTTAAAATTTTCTAGGCCCAACGAGGTTGATAGCAATGAGATGGCAATCTCGACCGACACATATGACCTCACGGGTCGAGAGGTGTCATCATTGTTAGCTGATCAAGCTCAGGATGATGGTTCTAGGTGGATATCCACCGCGGTAATTACATATTCATTTTGCATTTTAGATCCTTTATTTATTGCATATTTGAGACATGAGTTTTACAATTCCACATCGTTTACTAAGCAAGTGTGACACACGCAGGTGGTGGACGCTTTTAGGGATGTCCTTATACGAAAACTCACCCAAACCGGCCATCCTCCACCGTACATCAACTTCGTAATAAGCGTCCATGGCGGGGTAAAATAACAAAATTTCAACCTTGGCCAATACTTGTTCATACTTTTACACTATGCATGATGTCAATACAGTGAGCTCTTTCAACAAATAACTAACTATGATTTATGCAGACTACGATCTTGGGTATGGCTCCATCAACCTCAACACAAAGAGGGAAAAGAACAAGAAAGGGTAAACAACCCATCCAAGATGACCAGCCTCAACCAGAAGCCGTGGTTCCGCCCTAGTTGGGTACGCTCAATGCCGACAAATTGCAACCGGGTAATTATAGAGACCTCCAACTTTCATTTTGTCAAAAACTGTTGTTACATATCTATTTTCATGTGTATGACCTACCCTTTCGTGTTTCTTAATGCAGATTTTTGCCCCAGCATGGCACAATGGCCATTTTGTTATGATGGTTGTAGATTGTCTACAAAAAGTTTTCTATTTTTTTGATTCTTTGCCTACTGCAGTCCGTAGAGCTTTGGCACCAACATTGGTAAACACTTGTTTTGAAATTTCAGTTTTCTTGCTAACCCAGTATTATATCCCACTGATACTACTTTTTGCTGCTTGCATCATAGAGAAAAGCTTTGGAGCAGATATGCAAGGAGAACTTGAAGCATACGGATGTCCATACATGGCTCCTACAATACAAGGATGACATACCAACCCAAGATAAATATGCGTAAGTACCAATATCTATCATGACCTCAAATGTAATTGTTGCTATGTTGGTTCTGGGTTCACTTCAATGTTATTACCATTTACCAGAAAATGTGGACAATCAATGTCCAAACTTAAAGATAATTGTCCACACTTTCTATGGATGTTATGGATGTTACATAGGTTGTTGGTACATGTTGGTTTCTATGGATGTTATGAAAAATAGTTACAAAAAAATATAAATAGCTTGTTGGATGTTATGGTACATGTTGGTTTCTATGGATGTTATGGTACATGTTGGTTTCTATGGTACATGTTGGTGTCAATTGAGAAACAGTACAAGAATCCAAAAACAGTCCTAAATAGCTTCATTTCAGAACATGGAACATGAAAACAGTTTTAGGGTGTACCTGCATCTTCATGATATCTTGTTTACTCATCCTTTCTGGAGAGAGAGAGATAAATTTAATCAAAAAAGAAAGGAAATTTAGGGCTGAACCTGTAAGCTGAGAATAGTGAGACTTAAGAGGTGGGATAAGAGAGAGAGAGAGAGTGAGAGAGTTCAAGGGCAGTTGGTGAGCATTAAAACACTTATCTTTAAGCTTTGTCTTTCTGTTTCATGGTGTTTCATGGTTTTTTGAACTTTATTTTAACATGTTAGTTGCTCAAGCTACAAGAAATATCTTATAGTATATATAAACAATTGGAAATGGTTTTGCTGGACATTACTTTTTGGCTTAAAGTGGTTCATAGCCTAACTTGGCAATAAGGAAAGACATAATTTCCATAAATTATGTTGATCAATGCTGATTTTTATGTACTTTTGCCTCAATTTTTCCAGTTCCGACTGTGGCATTTTTATGTTGACATTCATGGAATCCTTGATTTTTACAAACAAGATAGTCCAGTTCAAAGAGGTATGATTTCCACACCTTCATTTCATGATGCATTAATGCATTCATTTTAAGTCAAAACAACTAACCAATAATTTCTAAATCTCTTTTATGTTTTGTAGGCTGATTGCCCAAGAATAAGGGAACGCATTCTCCTAGAATTGTATTACACTTCCTTGCTGCCCAAAGCTGTACAAAGCTGAAACTGTGCTTGCGGCTGCCCAATTCTTTACCGGCATATAGTTGTTATTTTTTGACACATTTGTTATTTTTGTATTTACGTTTATATTTTTTGTATTTAAAACTCTATTCTTCCTATACTTGAGATTCTATTAAAGGTAGTGAACAGAAACAATATCTTTTTTTTTTTTTGTAAATGGAGTAAATAAATAAATGAAATGGTGGAATTGGTTGGATATTTTAGGTTACCCATGAGTTTCTTTTATATTTAATGTTACCAGGAGCAACCTATTGCCATTGCAATCTTCACATTACTTGTTGTGAAAGATATAAAAAAAGGATGTCTAAAAATGTTTCCCAAATTGTGGTGAAACTACATATGTTCAAACAAATACCCAGGAGCAAACTATTGCCATGTCTAAAAGGAAATAATAAAATTTGGTTTTTTTTATTTTGAAGTGATTTTGGTTGGTTGAGATAGAAAATGACAAAATTGTTACAAAGATGCTAAGAAACATGTTTAATAGATGCCAAGAAACATGACCAATTCATATGAACATGTTTAAACGTTCATACAATTTTCTGGAAAATGTGGACAAAAACATGAAATTATGGACAAAAACATGACATTGTGGACAAAAATTTCGAATCTACTTATGAACATTTAAGTGAACCTCATACAATTTTCTGGAAAATGTGGACAAAAACATGAAATTATGGACAAAAATATGAAATTGTGGACAAAACTTTCGAGTCTACTTATGAACATTTAAGTGAACCCAGAAATGTTCATACAATTTTCTGGAAAATGTGGACAAAAACATGAAATTGTGGACAAACATTTCGAGTCTACTTATGAACATTCAAGTGAACTTAGAAAGTGTATTTCATGTTTTTGTCCATAATTTCATTTTTTTTGTCCATAATTTCATGTTTTTGTCCACATTTTCCAGAAAATTGTATGAACATTTCTGGGTTCACTTAAGTGTTCATAAGTAGACTCGAAATTTTTGTCCACAATGTCATGTTTTTGTCCATAATTCCATGTTTTTGTCCACATTTTCCAGAAAATTACATGAACATTTAAACATGTTCATACGAATTGGTCATGTTTCTTGCCATCTATTAAACATGTTTCTTGGCATTTTTGTAACAATTTTATTAATTTTTATCTCAACCAACCAAAATCACTTCAAAATCAAAAAACCAAACTTTATTATTTCCAATCTCAACCAAAATCAACCAAACCCTCAAAAAAATATTGAACCCGACCAAACCTCCAAACTTTATTATTTCCAATCTCAACCAAAATCAACCAAACCCTCAAAAAAATATTGAACCCGACCAAACCTTTAACTTTTATTATTTCAAACCCTAACAAAATCATCCAAACCCTCATAAATACAATCAAACCCCAACTTCAAACATCAAAACTTCGTTATTCCCAAACCCAAATAAAACCCAAATCAGATCCATGGCTTCATGAGGACAGATCGGGGAGAGGAGGAGCAGAAAATTCGGGAGGAGAGAGCAGAGCAGAGCAGAGCATTCGGGAGGAGAGAGAAAATTTCAGAAAAAATGAGGAAAAATGGGTGTTTGGTTACACGGATAGTGGAACTTGGAATAGCAAACCGGGGATAGCGGGTTTGTCTTTTAGTGGGGGTGTGAAACAGTGTCTTTCACACAGGGTGTGAAAGAAACATTTCCCAAAACTTTATGATGTGTAATCTCTATTACGATGCTCAAGTACCCGTGGACCGTGGTGAGAATGAAGTATGAGTGGTCTCCAACCCATGGTCCAAATGATATTCACTCATTTCTACATTTTAATTCTCTTTCTTTATGAGGATAATTCTTTGATCTTAAAATTGTTTTTATGGAACTTTGTGTACACGAGGTCTCTTCTCAATATTTGATAAAATTTTAGGGAAAAATACATTTTAAACGTTAGAGTTTTGAGGGTATAACAAATTAACTCTTAATGTTTTGAAAATGTATAAAATTGAACCTTTGGACCAATTGGGGTTCACCGCGTTAACTTTAGGGGTTAAGTTATACAGTGAGTTTTAGGTAAAAAAATAAAATAAAATAAAATAAAAGAACTTGCAACACATATAGAGAGAGAAAGTTGAGACAACAGAGAAATTGAGACTGGTGTGAGCCCAATACCAATGTTGGAGAAAACATACACACGGTGTGATGAATTTACCTTTTGAGAGTGGTGTGCTGCGCGAAGAGCACATATGAACACAGAATCAACCAAATAAGTGGAAAAACCCCCACAAAGAAACAATTAACAAAAAAATGCTCAACTTTTTTTTTTTGTTTTTCAATAACAATAGCTCGACTTTATGCAAAGAGCAAACAAAATAGTCAATAGAGGGTAATGGAGGGGAAATTTTCTCTTTACCCCGAATTATGAGATAATTACAGAATAAAAAAAAAATTAAAAAATAAAAACTCCAATTAAGAGTGAAATATCTAGCTTGACAAACCGAAGAAAGGTGCTTCTCAAAAGAACCAAACTTATGATTTCATCTCTCTTGGTCGATGTATTGGTCTCAACCGAAGCAATAAATTAAAACGAACTGAATAAGAAATATCAGTAACACTACTAGCAATGAATGCGCGATATTCGAATGACTAGTATTAATGGCACCATGCCTGCTTTGGATCAAGATCCTCTAGAGTTCTTAGGGTACTCTACCACATAGAGTTCTCTAAATCTTGACCATTCATTTTAAAATAAAAGGTTAGGATGATGTTATATCATTATTCCACTAACATAATACACTCCAAGGTCAACCCATCCAACCAAATTATTATTTTATTATTATGTTAGTGGAATGATGATATGGCATCATCTTAGCCTTTCATTTTAAAATGAATGGTCAAGATTAGAGAACTCTATGTGGTAGAGTACCCTAAGAACTCTAGAGGATCTTGATCCGCCTGCTTTAGTCGAAAGTAAAGCATTAATGAGCTTCATTAATGGTCAAAAGACAGGGGGAATGTTCAGAAAAATCTTAAGGATACGGGGGAAGTCTACCATCCCTGGCACGTTAGATCATTTAGGATGGGGAAACCAGATTTGCCAAAGGTTATCCTCTAATTTATGAAGAAGAAGTTAAAGCTAAAAAGAAGATATTTGATTATAAACACCCTAGAAAATGAATACGGTGGGTAAGTATAGATAAACTCATAAACACTCTCTACCAAACATTTTCCAAAGCTAATAAACATTTTTCCTGACTTTAACATCAGAGGATTTTTGGTCAATCCTCCCCGAATTGATCTCGGTCTAACAATAACAATCTGTTCTTTTGTTTCTTAGGAATGTGGTTGATCCTTTTAATCCCAATTCCATTCTTGCAAATACCAAATTAACAGTTCGTAATCTCCTTTCAAGATTTCGTTCCCCTACAAATTAGGAATATTTGTTGTGTTTTGGTCCATGGAAATCCACATACAAGTACACTCAAGGAATTAGCTTCAGTGCAGGTACAAAGTTGAGGACTAAGAATTTGGAGCTAGGGACATATATTTATTGACTTTTCAAATAGGACTACATTTTAGTACATCCCAAAATGGAATGGAGTACTAAGAGCATTCCTATCCGGTTTAGTATAAATTCTCTATTTTATCTCTTTAAAATGCTACTTTTGTATTTTAGCTAACTACTTTTATAATACACTCACATTTCCCTCTTAATTTTACAATACATCAAAAAAAAAAAATTTATAATTTTTTTATTTTAGCTAACTACTTTTATAATACACTCACATTTCCCTCTTAATTTTACAATACATCTTATTAAAAAAAAAAAAAAATTATAATTTTTTTTTTTTAACATACAAACCCAAACTCAAACCATACCCAACCCCAAATCGGCCAAAGCCCAGTGGCAAGGCTAGGTACAACTTAGTGGGGTCAATTAACCCCCCACTGAAATTAAAAAATAAAGCTTTCCTATGTATGTTTGTATAAAAAATTTAGGGATTTATATAAGTTGACCCCACTAAAAAAATTTTAAAATACGTAAAGAAGGGGTCAATATGAAAATTGTTTTGTTTGTTTGTCTATTGAGTCAGAGTCATTTACTATTTGTATAATTGTATTGGTTGATTTTTAATGTTTTTGTGTCATTGTGTGATTGTGTCACTATGTGTTAAACTATTAATGTGTATGTTTGTGATCCACCGCTTGTCTTTTTGTGTTGATTGTGGAGTTGAGATTTTTATATTAAAAACAAAGAGATATTAATGGGTTTGTGGTTTGTCATTATGTCATATGTGGTCTATTGTCCGACCACTATTTATGTGGGTTTAAAACTTTTAAATTAACTTAAGAACCTTAAATTTTACTTTACTTTACCAGTTTAATTAGAGAGAAAGAGAGAGCATATATTGTTCCTAAATCTTAAGTGCAATAAGCAAACGGCATTGATGAATCGATCCTCCCCTTGCAACCTTGCTTGCCGTCGCATGCTTGCACTAAATGACCCCATTGAGCCAACTTTCTAGCTACGCCACTGCCAAAACCCATTCGATTGTGACACCCACACGAGTGATTTCCGATGGTGGTGAGCATGGAACACAGAGCTCAGTAGCGCTGCCGAGTCAATCATTGCTCATGCTCATCAAAGAGAGAAAAAAAAAAGAAGACTGTTATTATTTTTTTACAAAAAGTTATAGACTACATACTTGGTACTCGATAAAGATACCATGGGCTCTAGCATTTTGTAAAATATATGAATAGTGTTGATAGTCCAAATGGGTAGTGTTTTGTGCATGATTTTAAAAACCGAACCAATTAAAGAACCAGAAAGATGAGTGGATAAAAATATAGAGACTAAAATAGAAACTATTACCAATTTTAGGAACTAAAATAGAACTTTTCAAATTTGAAAAGATGAAAATAGGTGAGTGAATGGGACGGTCCTGTGAGGTGTGATTTTTGATAAAAATGTGTATTTTTTGTGGTAGGCATGTAAATTATAGTCATATACATGTTTTTAAGTCAAACAAAAGTTGTATAATACCTCTCATTTCTGGGAAAATACATGTCATTTGTGGTCAACTTCCTTTTTATTTTAATTTTTACTTTATCATAACATGTATTTTTCCAAAAAAAAACACATTTTTACCAAAACTCATAGAAAATAGAACCGAATGCCAATTTCAAAAGGCTAGTGTTATTTCCAAACCAATACCTTTTATTTCGACACCAATGATGCAGAAATAACAAGTATTGGTGTGGAAATATAAATTCCTTTTCCAAAACGAAACATATATTTTAGCCTTAGAATATTGTTCAGGGTAGTTTCTACCTTTCTTTCCCTCTAATAGGCAACAATCTGAGCTAGTCATAGACAATTTATGGGATGGCTCAACTTAATGCTTCATTAAATTCCCAGGAGTAAGAGCAGCAAAATCGTTCAATATTTCAAAAAGTGATGTTTTGACAATGAAGAAAACCTCCTTGACAATGAGGAAATGCAAAGGGTAGAGGAGTCTCTGGATCGAGGAAATTCTGATACTGAAAATCTTCAAAAATGAAGAAGAAAAAAAAGAGGAACAGCCTTGGCCCATAAGGAATTTGAAGGGGGGGGGAAGAAATAAAAAAAAAAACAAGAAGCTGCATGCAAGTGATTAGTTAGGTGATTTGCTCTCAATAGCTCGCAATTTAGTACTCTCACGCGAGGTGTGGAATAAGAATTCCAAAGTCGGATTCACTTCTTTTCTCATTCATTTGTAGAATTAAAAATTATTTGGTGTATTACTTTTCCATGGCTGAAAAACATCACAATTGGATCATTCGTATAACTCATAAATCACATTCATTACTTTCTGTTCTCTGATTTCTATCTACATCGCCGTCTCTGTCTCTTTACCTCTTCTATCTATCGTAAGGGAATTCCATATCATTTTCGGTGACTTTGAAATGCTGGGGACTCTGGCCTGAGCAATGCACGTTCCACATTTTGAAATACGCCCTTTCTAAATTCCTCACCTGGAATGGTTTTAAGAACATATTATGAAGCATCCTGTATATAGGCAACAAAGTAATAATTTAAAAATGCAAATCATTTAAGCTTACCCAGCGTTTAGTGTCAAAAAGAGGGCAAGTCATTCGCACTGCCTTGAGCTTGTTGGTAAGAGCCTGAAGCTTTGGACGATTCAATGCCAAAGATACCGCCTTCTCTTCATACTCCTTCATACTGTATCATATGACACATATGTCAAGAGAAACAAAACTTGAGATGCATAACTGACCCGTGTACAGGACATTCAAACAAGCATCCAGATCATCAGGTGACCATGAAGGCCAAAAATACATAGTGCAAGGGATCAAACTGCCAACCAACATAGCAATGGGACAAGAATTTTACCAAGCAAATAGGAGCATCAACTTTTAGCTTGTTCTATATTGAAAAAATAAAGAACAAGGAATCTGGAAGAATAAATTTTACTTATTACCATTTACCACAGCATTCTTTCCAGTTTCCACCTAACTCTTAACATTGAAAAAATTGTATTCCATGAATCACTGAGATGCTCCATGGCGCAACACAGTCAATCACGTCAGGTGCATATATAACTTTTTAAAATATAACAAGGGAGTGTTTTAATCACCATGGCACTTCAACGAACACTTTCGAAACATTCCACCTCAATTGTGAAGTGTTTAGTATGGATTGCCTACCTAACATACATGCATGTCTATGTGCTATGTAAGAATAATTAAATGCCTACCTGCTGACAATCATCTCCTCCCCAAGTCCAGTAGCAAGGCAAAGTGACCCAGCAACCCTAGTAGCCATCTTCTCAAGAGGCAAGGTCACCATTGGCAAACCAGCCCACAGAATATCTGTACCAGTGGTATGCGCATTACATAAAGGCCTAAACAGAGATTCAACCCGAATTTATTCAAGGAAAAAAGTAACGAAACTAATTCACCTTGTAAGAATAGATAATCAAAAGGAATAAAAGATGGAAAAAATGCTTACGTGTCGAGAAATAAATCAGCTAAACCACTTCGTCTTATATGTTCACCTTTCATGGCAACATCTGTGAAAATAATTTGGTCTGGTTGTACCCCCTGTGCGACAGCATCTGAATGAAGTTTATCAGTCATTAGTAAAGGTCCCCAACAAATAGATTTAAAAAAAAGAAAAGAAAAAAAGTAACAGATATCATATTTGACAGAAAACAACAGATGTACTTCACACAAATAGGGAAAAATGAGATAAATGACTGATAAGGCGTGTCCTAAATTTGAGTTGCTGGATAGGAATCACAGAAGAGCAACAGTATGTGAGAGGCATGCAAAAATAAACTCTGGGTGCCACATACATGTGCGGAGTCTCATTTCGCCTGCAGCTGGGAACCTGAGGAGCCAAAGTGCGCTGTTGGGCACACGTTTTAGGATATTGCACCTAGAAATAATAACACAGAATGGAATGATTAGTTAGACACCAAACTGCAAACAACTAAACTCCCAGACATGAATTTAGGGTTTATCCTGATATTACCATGTGTCAAAGATTTCAGGATCCATTTTATACAACTGATTGAAGCATGCGAATATAAATTTATTTTCAGGCAGACCGTAATCTGATCAGGTTGTGCGGACAATTCAGATCCAGCACATCCTGATTTTTCTGAGCACAAAAACAGTCAATAAAAAAGAGAGATTCAGGTTCCTTGCATCACTGCACAGATAAAATATACTACAAAGCAAAGAACGGAATAGAAAATTCGCTATATTGTAATCCCCTCAGAGAGACTGACCTGTTTATAGTCATTGACAAAGTAGCAATGAGGAAGATGGACAAGCTTTTCAGAATAAATATGTGAGAAACATAGAGGAGAAACAAACTGAAAGCAAAGAGAGAGATTATCAGACATGTAAGATAAAAAAAGACTAAGCAAATTATCTAATATCTAGACTCCATTTCCCACCTCATCAGTGACCAGGTAATCTATGTCAAGTCGCCCCTGTGGTCCCAGGGAACCCCATGTATGAAACTTGAATAGGTGCAGGCTGCATAGCAAATATTTCATTTCTGGCTCCCTGCATAGTTACAAGTGTTACAGCTTTTTTATGCCAGAAGTTCAAACTTAAAGATGACTTTTAGTTTCTTCTATTAGAGAGACAGAGTGAATATAATTTTATCATCAATACAAGCAGGATTGCAAAATTAGATAATCAGAAACATCTACTTGAGGCCAAGTATGACTTCAAACCTCATCTACATTAACGGCTATTTGGTAGAAGAAAGCATGAATTTCCTTAAGTCAAGCCTATTTTCATAATTCACTAAACAGTTTAGCCCCAGTCAATTATGGTTAGGGTTTAGTCCTAACAGTCTATATAAGTGCACTATTGTAATCCAAACTTTGCTTGCTTGGTGCTGATTCCAGGTTATCTAAGAGTTGATTCCTTGGTCTTCTAACCAAGCATGGTGCTGACTCCAATGGGGATGGTTTATGATTGGATGAATTAAAAAAAAATTGTTTGCTTGGTGCTGATTCCTAGGTTTATTTTACTTTTCTGTTTGTTTCCTGTAAAATCCTTTGAAAGTATTTCTTCTTCTTTTTTCCCGTTTTGCTACATCAGAAAAAATAATAATAACGCTTCAGATGATAATTTGAAAATATACCTTGGTATAACCATTAAGGTTCACAAGGATATGTATCTTATCCTCATTAATCGTTTTGGCAATCATATCCGATGTCATGGCAGAGACATCGACAAAGTGCTCAGCTTCAGACTGGGTACGCTGTCTCCATTCAGTATCCATCATTTGGACTCAAGGCGTAACAAAACACCTATGAAGGACTTATTAGTTGCTGCAAGTAATGACAGAAAAAACCCAGACAGCTCTTAGGTTGAAAATGATAACATATACCAACCTCTACATTTTCTCCATTGTGCATGCCAAATACAGATCCCATAAGGTGTGACAAAGGGTGATTACCAAAGTCACTGCTCACATACCTGGACACCAAGAGAGATTCTGATAAGAAAAAGTTACATTGAAACATTAAATTCAGACACAAGCACACAGACATGCAAATCTAAAAACATACCCAACCCTTAGTCTCTCATTTCCACCAACACGCTTAATAGGATTTGGGGCTGGATGGTTGAAGGGAGGAAGTGCAAACCGGGATGCAATTAGGGAGCAGTGTGCTGCATATTTACGGCTGGAAGAGGGAATACAAAATAATAATAATAATTATTATGAATGAAATTCTTCAGTCCATTACTGTTAAAGACAACATTGGGAAGATACTGATGATACCTGATTTCGAGTGCAAGCAGTGGGTCGATTGGATATGCTATTGCATGAAAAGGTTGCACACTAGGAAGAACAGACATCTGAAAAAAGAGTGTCATTGCGGCATTAACTCTGATCAACTAAATTAAATGAAGACAATAAAAAAAGTATACATGACAGATTGGTTCAGACATTAATCTGCCTCCTAATAATCCCTTCAACTTCAGTGAACATTCTATCACGATCCTCCCAACTGCAGACGCACTGGAAAAATAAAATAGAACTGTTATTTCTGGCAAAACAAATATACCATTACAAATTAACTTTAGCAAATTTATTGATTAGGTTGGCTTTAATAAGCCAAAATGGCACAAAATTTACAAGGAAAGTAGGAAACATATTTCTGTATAAAGAACTAGAGTATTTTTTACATGCAGTCAATGCAAGACACAACAATTACATATGGCATAATAATAACATGTATTTCACATCGGAACATGAAGGCGAATGTGATCATAATATCACCAAACTATTGCCAATAAATAGAATATAAGAAACAAACACCATTTTAGTAAGTAAAACAAACGGTATGAGCCTTTAATCACTAAGAGTAATACCATATCATCAATAAACCAATAAAGCAAGCAGATGTGCACTGTTCACATGTTCAAATTGTAGTGTTTCAATTCATTCAAAATGCAGCAATTCCATTAAAGCATGTTCTATTGTTGTGTAAACATGTGTGTGTAAACATGTGTATTGTATACTAGTTCTCCAAGCCCTGTTGAACAAACTCTTTGTTTTTTGGGTAAGTTACACACGCACCCGAAGGGTTCTTGAACCCACAGCCTCACCCTCCACCTAGAACTTACAAGGGGAGGAGGTTCCAGTTGAGCTAGAGCTTGTTGGCCAAGCCCTGTTGGACAAACTACTATTCATTTTCAATATAAATAAACTATTGTCTTTCTCGAGAAAAAAGCAAAACAGTCTCTTTGTACTTAGCTGTTGGTTTAAATATTTTTCATTACATGCTTTCAAAAACTATGATACAACCGTTCAAGTAACTTCCATTGATTTTAGTGGCTGTTTTGAACAGTTTTTTCATGTATTATGTCATATCTAAGACTAAAAAATTAAGCGCATTTAAACAAACCGTTTAATTTTCTTTCAGTAGTTACTCTATGCAATCTAAACAGAAATCATCAAAATGAACATGCAACATGAATATCAGATTTTGATAATACCTGTAACGAATGAAGAAGGTTACAAGTAGCTTCCGGAAAGTCAGATCGAAGAAGCAACGCTTGCTTATAGCTCTTTACAGCAGCCTCTACATGTCCACTGCATCATAAACAAATCAAAGAACTAATGTCACATCAGCATTACATTCACTGCAACTGAATATCACAATTACACAATGAATCAATTTCAGAAAATGCACAAGTAGAGAACAGAGTAACAAACAGAGGAACTACACCTGTCTTTATATGCCGAAGCCAAATTTGCGTGGGCCTCAGCCATAGTTGGTCGGATCGAGACTGCATGTACATAGTCCTGTATTGCTTCATTAACTCTACCAATCTCCTTGTAAGTGTTTCCCCTATTGACAAGAGCATCAGCTGCCATTGGATCAATGCGGAGAACCTCGTTGTAGCAAGATATAGCGTCTGCACAATTTCCCTGTGATTGAACACGAAATATAAACAAGTTGGAATTATAAGAGAAGAAAATCAGCAGTGTGAGAAGATGGACTATAGTGCAGATATCCTTGTTGCTCTAATAGCTTTTTTCTTGGCTTTCCATTCATCCTAGATTTGATCCATCCTAATCTTATGCATTTTATTTCTATTCTTAATGTTAGTAGTTCAAGTCTTTGTCGGTTATGTGTTTCTCTTGTATGATTCCTATATATATAGTATATATCCATGTACATATTAAATCTCTTTTCTATGGTGTTTCTAATGAAGTTACTCGTTAGAAACAAAAAGAAAAAGAAAAGAAAAGTATCACTTTGTATCACTTTAAGAATTAAATATCAAGCTTCATACTCCAGATGTAACTACCTGTTGTTTATATATTATGGCAAGATTGTTAAGAGGGGCTGACAATCCAGTTGTTACATTCAATGTCGCCTTATAATACGAAGCAGCAGCAACCACCATGTTCCTGCATATTCAAAAATGTCTACTGAGAAATCTTGAGTGTTCATTGCCACAAAATCCTATAATCATTTTAATCATTTGTTATAATATTCATCTTTACATTACCAGGAATCCAATGTATTGACACTAATACAAACATTTGAGAAGTTAGTATCACATACCACTCCATATAAATATTCCCAAGGTTAGCAAGTGCTTCTGGATGGTTTGGTTGTAATCCAAGGCATTGCTTCACAGAACCACATAAAAGGTTGAATAAAAAATGGCACAAACATAGAAAGCAAAACCATTCAACTGTTCAAGACAACCCAGGAAATACAAGCATACATTGTAGCATCGGATTGCTTCATCCACTCTACCAATGTCTTTCAGAGCATTACCCTTCAAGTGAAGAAATAAATTAGATTACAGTTAACAAAAGTTGTAATAAAATTCAGTCCACATTAAAATTTTAGCATAAATGAGAACCAACCAAATTATTATAAGCCTCCAAAAATCTTGGATCACATGATATCGCTTGCCTATAATGTAGGATTGCCAAATCCAGTTGGCCTTGCTCATAATACATACTAGCCAAATTACCTGCACCATATGATACAACTCATCATCTGCTCCAGCTATTTCGCTAAAACACAAAAAAAATCAATGCAGGGGTAGGGGAGGGAATTAGGAGGCAGGCCGTTCAGTTAGCAGAATTCAAAACCAAATTATCACAGACACAGCCATTTGTCACACATTAATGTATGCTTATCAAAGTAACAGGCAACATCCAAGACATAATAAGACAAATCAGACATGGGGAAATAAGGGGATGCATGCAAGTGAGAAGTCACATATGTAACAAAACCAGAGGCAGAAAATAAAGAACATCTAAAGGACACCATTATGCCATCATTAACGCATTCTACGGGTTAAGTTCTGAGAATAATTTACAAATGATAAAATACAACTTGAGGTACATAATACAACAGTACTCACCAAGAACCACTGCAAAGTTTGGTCGAGTCTGAAGAGCACGCTGATAACACACAATTGCCTCTTGGGGCATTCCTAGAGCCTGGAAAAGGCAAAAAAAAAAAATCTTGTTTTTCTCCAATACCAGTCTAGGCATTTGCAGCTACCCAACCTTACTAGCAGAAGGCATCACAGCTTACCTTATACACATTCCCAAGGTTTAGAAAGGCATCTGGAAAGGTTGGTTTGTGTTTTACAGCTTCCTGAAATTCAAAATTATAACCCAAAAGAAGGGACAAAGAAAAGCGGGAAAATGTTAGGGAAAAAAAACAGTAAAAGAAGAAATTAAACTTCAGAAAAAAAATTCTCAAAGGTTGACCAAGCAACTTATTTGTATGGAACTTCTCCTAATACAACTGATGAGCATAAAAGGAACAAGGTGGTGGCATTTTTGGAAAACTGATGTCATTCTCCAAGTAAAAGCAAGATAATCAATGCTAACCAGAAAACACCTAAAATTAAATAAATAAAGGGTAAATACACTATTGGTCCTTAATGTTTACATAGGTTGCACGTTTGGTCCCTAATGTTTTGTATTTTCCTGTAGACATAATGGCATGCTGAAGCTTATATACATTAAGGACTGTCAAAATAGGATACCTCATACAAATAAAGGGGCTTATATCTTCAATCTAACTTGATGATCATCCTCCACACACACAACAACAACAACAACAACAACAACAAAAAAGCAACCAAATACATCATCATCTTGTCATTTCAGTTTTGGGATACTACCACAAGATTTGTTAGAAGAAAGAAAACAAATGAAGGTCCCTGCAGCTTTTCCCATTTCATTTGTAGTCTCATGAACCCCAACTCTCCATCTGCCGCAATTGGTTCTGCATATGACATAAAAGAAACTGAGAAATTTGCTAAAATCTCAAAACCCTCCAAGATAAAAATGAAGAATAGCAGGGTGCTAACAAGGGATACAAATAACATTTTCAATTGATGAATGTCTATGAGGATTAGGAAGGCATTTTGCATACCTACACAAGCCGAATGAAGTATTCAACAAGACTCAAAGTCCCGAAAAGTCAGCCTTTCTGAAAATTCTGGGATGTGTTTAATCTTGTGCAAATCCTCACCAGTTTCCCCCTGGCATCTTCGCAATAACATGGGACAATCATCAATTACCAGTCTACGTAAAGACTTAAGGTTACTCATTCCTTGAGGCAGAAACGACAATTTGTGGCATTTAGAAATGACAAGCCTATTGAGAGATGTGAAGCTGCTGGTCCACTCAGCCAGAGATATTAAATTGGGACAATTTAGGATCCGGAGCTTTTCAAGAGGCGTAACATGTTGGAGCCCATTCGGGAGACACACCAGCTTTGGAATTCCCCAAATAGTGAGGGAACAGAGGCTCCTCAGACCTTTCCATCGCATGCCATCACCTTCATCATTTGACAGATCAAGCTCCCCGCAGTCCCTAATGTCTAGATATATAAGTGAGGTGAGATGTTGAATACCTTGTGATAAGGAGATTAGTCTTGGGCACTCTGAAACGTTGAGACGCTCAAGAGAAGTGAGGTTTTGCAGCCAAAGATCTGGCAAACACTCTAGCTCCTTAATGCCACTTAAAGTCAAAGACTTTAAATTGGAAAGAGGGCCCGAGGAGGAAGAGGACATGGGAGAAGAATAAACTGGCATAGCTGGTGCTGCCATATACCACATTGTCTGTTGAAGTAATTTCAGCCTGGCTCTACTCAGGATCAGCTGTTCGTCAAGATGTGGATAGAGTGGCATGGAATTCAGCATTGGACAATACTGGATTTCTAATTTTGAAAGACAGGGAAATGAAGGCAGCAATAGATTCTGTTGATGATGTGCCATAATTGATGCTTGTGTTGTTCCAATAGCAGTGTTATCATCACCAACCGGAACATCCCTCCACCATCCCTTCAGATTGGGACAATCCCAGAGTATGAGTTCCTTTAAGGATGGGAAGAATGTTGTCATTGATGGTGCTGAAGAAGAGAACTTGTCTTTTCCACCACCGTCTGTTATGTACTCCAGAGCATGCAACCTTTGAAGTTTGAGAATCTTGAGAAAAGAGAGTTGATCCAATGGTGGGAGATGTTGGAACTTCAGGCAATTACACAAACTAAATTTAACAAGATATATGAGAGAAGAAAGCCAACTTGAAAACTTCATACCCCCATACCCTATCACCCACAACACTTTCAGATTTCGGTGTGGCTGGAGGCCTTCCAATGACTTCTCGTCACTGTGCACATCAGCACCATCATCATCTTGTCGATACCATCTTAAATTCAAGGTTCGAAGATGTTGTTTCTCCTTCAAATTTGCATTCTTAGTTTCTGATGTAGCATCTGTCAACTGTTCTAGATGTAAAATCTCAAGCCCTCCGCTCAAGTTGTTTAGCCTCTTCAGTTCACTTAGCTTGCCAATCTGCCTGCAGTCAGACCGACGATCATTCCTTAACACAAATAATGATAGTATCTGAAGATTAGTCAATTGTCCCAGTCCACTTGGCATTTGAGCCAGTTTATCGCATCCATCAATCTCAAGATGCCTAAGGCTGACTAACTTATTAATGTCCTTGGGCAATTCTTCAAGCACATCACAATTTGAGAGTTTTAATGTCTGCAAATTCAGCAGGCTGGTTATGGAACTTGGAAGCCTTTTGATTTCATTCTTAGAGAGATCAAGATATCTTAAACGCTTCAACTTATGGAGATTACCTGGAACCGCCTTCATCCCTAAATCATGTAAATCCAACACACGTAAACACCTGAATTTCGAAATAATTGCATTACAAGTGGACTTGCTGAACTTTTCTTCATGTGGAAGGCGTGATTGACTAGGCAGTAGAAATGTCCGTATTCTCTTGGCTTTAAACAAGTGGCTCACAAATTGCTGTGACAAATCCAAATTAAAATCAAATGATACATGACGTACTCTTTCATTTATATTGCCCCCATTTGAATTTGACGCACAGCTCACAACCCCCGCCACTAAAACTGCAAGATCATGCATGCGATTTTGCATTTTGCAACTTCTTATAATCCCCCATTCATCTTTTTCTACCTCTTGGAAAAAGGACCTGTGGAATAGATCCATAAAATACTCGTAGCCAACATCTTCTAGACATTGATCTGAGTTTGATGACATGAGAAACCCTTGCCCCATCCA
>OU015761.1:37976163-38226791 GCA_907173295.1 Fagus sylvatica | reverse complement strand
TGAGTAGTGGAAAGAAACTTGTACTCACCAATGTGTATCATGTTCCTAATATCAAGAAGAATTTGGTTTCTGCTAGTCTTTTGTCTAAGAATGGTGTAAAAGTTGTCCTTGAGTCAGACAAGCTTATTTTATCTAAGAATGGTGTATTTGTTGGTGGTGTATTTGTTGGTAAAGGTTATTCTTGTAATGGCATGTACAAACTGAGTATTATTATTAATAAGAGTGATGTTGGTTGTGCTTATATTGTGGATTCTTCTCTTTTGTGGCATGCTAGACTAGGACATTTGAATTTCAAGTACATGAAATATATATCTCAAAGCATGGGCTTATATCTTATAAACAAGATGTGCATGATAAGTGTGAAATATGTATTGAATCTAAGATAAGAAAGAAGCCATTTCCCTCCACTAATAGAGATTCACAATTTTTAGAATTAGTTCATTCCGACGTTTGTGAGTTGAATGGTATTTTGACTAGAGGTGGAAAACGTTACTTTATCATTTTCATAGATGATTTCTCTAGGTATACTTATATCTATCTAATGAGAAATAAAGATGAATCCTTTGATATGTTTAAAAAGTATAAAACTGAAGTGGAAAATCAAAAGGATAAAAGAATTAAAGTTCTTAGAAGTGATAGAAGTGGTGAATATTTCCACAAAAATTTACCAATTATTGTGAGGAAAATGGACTAATCCATCAAAGATCAGCCCCTTATACACCCCAACAAAATGGCTTAGCTGAAAGAAAGAATAGAACTCTAATTGACATGTTGAATGCCATGATTATAAGTGCAAGACTACCTTTCAATTTAGGGGGTGAAGCTTTGTTAACTGCATATCATGTGCATAATAGAGTTCTATTTAAGAAAATTCAGTCATCTTCATATGAGTTAGGGAATGGAAGGACGCCTAATTTGAATTATTTTAAAGTGTGGGGGTGTATAGCCTATTTTAGAGTTTTAGATTCTAAAAGAACCAAATTTGGACCTAGAGTTATCAAAAGTGTGTTTGTTGGTTATTGAGTGAATTCTAAAGCTTATAGATTGTTGGATTTAAGTTCTAACACTATAGTAGAATCAAGAGATGTGGAATTCATTGAGAACAAGTTTATAAATGATTCTCAAATTCCCTTAGAACCAAAGCAAACACAAGAAACTGACTCATTGGTTAATGACTCTCTTAGTGAAAACAAGAGAATAGAACCAAATTCACCAAGTGAACAAAGGAGGAGTCAAAGGGTAAGAAAAGAAAAGGATTTTGGTCCTGATTTCATTTCATACCAAGTAAATGTTTACCTTGTAGAAGGAAATAGAGAAAATGTCCTTAATAAGTTTTCTTTTGTAGGAAATGTAGAAGAAGATCCAAATACTTATAATGAAGCAATGGCTTCAAGAGATGCAGCTTTTGGAGAGAAGCTGTTAATGATGAAATGGACTCAATATTGTCAAACAATACTTGGGTCCTAGAAGATCTTTCTCCAGGTTCTAATACCATTGGTTGTAAATGGGTATTTACAAGAAAATATAGAACTGATGAATCTGTTTAAACCTTCAAAGCAAGATTAGTGGCTAAAAGCTTTAGGCAAAATGAGGGAATATATTACTTTGATACCTATGCACCTGTTGCTAGAATCACATCTATTTGCATCAATTTATAAGTTGGTGGTACATCAAATGGATGTAAAGACATCTTTCCTTAATGGGAATTCAGACGAGGAGGTCTATATGGATCAACCGGAAGGTTTTGTGCTTCCGGGAAATGAAATGAAAGTTTGTAAGTTGGTTAAGTCATTATATGGCTTAAAACAAGCACCAAAACAATGGCATGAAAAGTTTGATACTGTTATTCTAGCTAATGGTTTCAAACACAATGGAGTTGACAAGTGTGTCTACTCTAAGTTTACTGTTGAGTATGGAGTCATTGTGTGTTTGTATGTGGATAATATGCTTATCTTTGGAACAAATATGCTAGTTGTATGTGAAACCAAGAAGTACTTAGTTTCAATGTTTAAGATGAAAGATCTTAATGAAGCTGATACTATCTTAGGTATCAAGGTTAAGAGACATAGTGAGGGTTATGCATTATATCAAAATCATTACATTGAGAAGGTGCTTCTTAAGTATAAGCATCTTAATGTTAAAGAGGTAAATACACCATTTGATTCCAATTATAAGTTAGTTGAGAATACTAAAAGGGCAATTGCACAGCTCGAGTATGCTAGTGTAATAGGATGCATGATGTGTGCTATGTATTGTACAAGACCAGATGTAGCCTTTGCAGTAAATAGACTTTCAAGGTATTCTAATAGCCCTAGTGTAGAGCATTGGAAAGCGATTGCTAGAGTCCTTGGTTATTTAAAGAAAACCAAAGATTTAGGACTCTATTATTCTAGGTATCCAACTGTGTTAGAAGGATATTCAAATGCTAATTGGGTAATTAGTGTGGATGATAATAAGTCAACATCTGGTTGGATATTCACTCTTAGTGGGGGTGCAATATCGTGGGCATCTAAAAAGTAATCATGTATCTCTCATTCAACTATGGAATTTGAGTTTATTGCTTTGGCTGCGGTAGGTAAAGAAGCTGAATGGCTGAGGAACATGTTTTATGATATAGAGTTGTGGCCACAACCGATGCCAGCCATATCTGTTTATTGTGATAGCCAAGCCACCATGTCTAAAGCATACAGTAAGATTTATAATGGAAAGTCTAGACATATTAGTCTAAGACATGAGTACGTAAGACAGTTAATAGAAGATGGTATTATTTCTATTGTCTACGTAAAGTCAAGTAGTAATCTTGCTGATCCTTTTACCAAAGGTTTATCTCGAGATTTGGTAAGGGTAACTTCCATTGGAATGGGGCTAAAACCTTTCTTAAAAGAGTCACCAACAGTGGAAACCCAATCTTGAGTAGATTTACTTGAAAGGTTTAAAGAGTAATAACAAGCTGTTGATTCGTGATTAGTAAGAGCACTAAATTTTATGTCCCATTCAGGATGGAATAGTGTAGTCTATTACATTAGTAGGATGAGTTTACTTTTAATGAAGTTCAAATCAAGTGATGTCTGTGTAACAGAGACATAAAGAAGGAACTTCACCTTTGTGAACATAGGAGTGGTGCCGCTTCTAACAAGAGTTAAGGTTTTCTCTTATAAATGTTCACTAAGCCAAGTAGAGCACAAGGCCATAAAAGTGCTAAACTATAGAAGAACTTCTTTTATTAAAAGATCATTGCTGTATGTGTATTATTTCCGGTTTTAAGGAAAAAATTTTGGTTTAAGCGAATGAGCCACCAATAACTCTCTTGAAACTTTGAAGTAATTACACTAGGAGAGGGTTTAAGTTGAAAGACACCTTCTTTGATGCATAAGCTTTGTGTGTGCTTTAGATTGAACAAGAAATATTACAACCTAGTGGAGGATTGTTAGATATTTATTTTCTAAGTAGGTTGTAATATATAAGGAAATTGCAAGAAACCAGTCGCCTGGAACAGTGTCCAGTAGATTGGATTTGGAGGTCTGGAGTTACTGCATGATTCAGTCGCCTGGATCACCAATCCAGTCGACTGGATGTCGTGCCTAGAAGTGTCTGGGAGTTTTTGCCTGATTCAATCGCCTGGACTACCAATCCAGTCGACTGGATGTTGTGTTTTTGCTGACTCAGTCACCTGGACTGATGGTCCAATCGACTGGATCTCGGCCGTTATAGGCAATTATAGACAGTTATTGTGCCTTTTCATGGTGACTCTTGACTTGATATTCACTTGCAATATAAAAGGATTTCTTGTTCAATTATTAATGTAGAGAGAAACTTATTTCTAAGAAGTTCTTAAGAGTAAATTGAATTGTTATCTTTTACTCTTAGGCTTTGTTGTATCTTGGAGACTATTTGCTTGAACCCTTAGCAATCTCTGTGGAGAGGGGGCAAATCTAGTTTTTAAGACAGCGATTCATCTTGCCTCAAAGCCTTAAATCTCCTTTAAATCCCCTAAAATTCCTAACAATTCCTTCCTTCAACCCACTAACAAAACAGCTAACTTGGCGAATAGGTGGGAGGTACCCAGCCTTAGCCAATAATTGTTCGAACTAGTTTTGATAATCCTTGATAGTGCCGAGCTACTGTAATTCTTTCATTTCTCCAAAGTAATTGTAGAATTGAGTTGGGTCATACCGAGCCCAAAGGCCGGCCTTAGAAATAGACCAATTAATGAACATTGTTTCTTGTTGGAGTAGTTGATACCACAGTTGAGCTGCACCTTTAATGTGGAATGAGGCCAACGCCACTTGATCTTTAATCGGTATCTCGTGGAATCGAAAAAAATTGTTCTACTCTACAGATCCAACTAGTTGGATCTTTAACTCCATTAAACCTTGGAAAATCTAGTTTCAAGCAAGGGGCGTAGGACTGGTTGCTGCGACCAGAGTATCCACCATTGGTGAGTACTTGAACTTCAAGGTGTTTTCCATATCAGTTTTGTGAACCCTCCCCTTCATCATGATTGGAAGAAAGTGTGTCGAGCTTAGCAAGAATCTCTGTTAATTGCTCTTTCATCTGATGGTGGCTATTGAAAAGAGAACCCACATTTTGTTCCAACTGCTCCACACATTGATTTATTCCTAAGCTCTGATACTAACGTGGTACGTACTGGATAGTATCCTTCCCTATGATGAATAGCTAAAAGATAAAATAAAGGAACGTTGAGTTTTATTGAGGAAATCTTGACCTCAAGGTTCCAAATTTGGATAAATATTATCTAATGCCTTTTATATTATTCTCTATAGTTTAAATACAAATGCAACTAACCAACATAGCAAGGACTCTACCTAACAAATAGGCTAAACAAACTCAACAACCCATCCTAATAGAACTCAACCACAACTGAATAACAACAACATTTGAAATAAAAGATTGAGTCAAATAACAAATCTACTCCTAAAAAGAAGGCTTGCATCTCTCCATGTTACTAACAACATGCCCACTTGACACGCACGTATCAATCTCTCACTCTCAAGCATTTATATTTTGGCTTCCCTCTCACTAACCTTTCTTCCGTCTCATTGTTTTTGCCGGTGTGGGTAGCTGGATGGGTTATGCTCGCCTGTGTTAGCCGCCAGGTGTGGTGCCTGTGAATGGCAGGCTTTACTGTGAACGACAGTGTGAGATGGGATTTGGGTTTAACATAAGTTATGTAGGAGGTCAAATTTCTTCAAAGTAGTCTATTTTATCAAATTTGAAGATCTTGGTTCCTTCGAAGCAACTAATAAAACTTTGTGTGCATATCACATAATTTAAGATTCAAATGAAATATTTATAAATCAATAGATGTTTGGTGCCAAAAGGCACACCCTTCTTGGCCTTTCCTTGCAATGGACCAAGCTTTTGCTCACCTTTACTTCAATACCAATTTCTTCTCTCTGGCTAAACCTAAAGAAAATCCTTCTCTTTTGTGGTCAAGATGAAGCTATATCAAGAGAAGCACAATCATGTTTTTATATTCACCCCTAACCTTTTAGCTCAATCTCTTTTACACCTATTGTGCATTTATCTTCGAAAAAGTATTACCTCATAAGTTGTTTCCTTATTAATCCTAAGGGTAATGGGGGTTTTGAATTGGTAAAGAAAATCGTTCTGAGATTCAAAATAATTAGGTGAAGCGTTTGTTCCTGAACGACAGAAGTGGAAAGACAATAAGGGGGAGAGGGAAAAAAAATTGGTAATTTTTTATCTGAAGCGGTGATTTGCTTATGTTTCATTTTTTTGATTAAAAAATAAGGTGTCACATAATTTAAAAATATGTCACATCATCGCTAACACATTCTGTTAACCACATAGGCAAGCGAATTAATGGCGTTGGGTCGATAACACTCATTTTTAAAACCAAAAGCCTTAAAAAAGTAACATTAGAGACCAACAGAGAATAGTAATAAAATATATTATGACCTATATCTTTTTTCCACCAAAAAATGGAGAGAAAACTAAGAAGAAAATGTTAAGGGAAGATTAATGCCATTTTGCCCCTATTATCTCTTTGCCTTCAGGTCGCAACCCACTCCTCTCTTTCAATGAATTTTATCGTTGGAAAAGGTGTCAATGGTAGATTCAACAAGGAAAGAAAGTCAGGTGGACCTCTCTCTCCAAAACCCAAGCTCTCGACACTACATTGGCTGACCCACCCACACCGTTGCTATCCTTTTGCCACTCGACCCATAACCTAAACCACTTACTGAAATCCCAACCTTTGAACATTTGAATCTATAAGACTCGCAACTTCAATAAACCTCCACCATCCCCCCCCCCCCCCCCCCCCCAACCCTAAAACCCATTATTCACCAAATTACAATGACTCCTTATTACAATTCAATCTCACAACTAGGTTCTATCTTCACGAATTCTCTTTTTGTTCTTATCTTCATGTAATTGCTACATTACAACTGGTTTTTAAGTAACTAAATCAATGACGCAAGACAATTAGGAGAAGAGTTCATGGAGCAGTTTGAGCGCCATAAAACCAAACGAGCTTCTCAATGTCCGTGATTTTAGACTATCCTAAATGGGCCATAATTTTTTATCTACAAAGAGTTATTACCCCCAAAAGATATTTTCAGATTGCCCAAGAAGATTCCAAGGCGAGAATTTGGACTAATAATTCGATGGTATTATCCCTTAAATTCGTGCATTTAGAGGCTATTTCAAGATGTTTTAATTTAATTCGCAATTTTCGTATTTATTAGTCTTTTTTCTATAATTTCTTGTTTTAAGTCAATTAGGTTTGCATGAATAGTATAAATACGGGTACTAACAAACTCAATTTTATTTTTCAAACGTCAATAATATTTATCTCTTTGAAAATTTTCTTCCACTGGTGGATTCTAGTTCTTTGAAATTCATACTCTTTAATTTTATCACACTTTGTTCTGCGTCAATCACACTCTGTGTATAATTGGTAGATCTATTTTTACTTGTAACTATCTTGGTTTCTAAGTCGTTTGATGAGAGTGAAAATCGATGTCATTACGCGTATGACTTTTATTAATGGACATGTTAAGTCTGGACTAGTTGTGCTTGTATGAGAATTGTTTGATCAAATGACAAACAAAATCTGTTTCTTGGAGTGTGATGATATGCACAAGTTGCTTGGAGTGTGATGTCATCCCAAACATACATAAGAGAAAACAAAAGAGGCTCTTAAAATTAAAACTAAAGTGTGCAGCTAAAAAAAAAAAGGCATAAATATTATCCAATTATTCCAACATAAATCTTCTCTCTTACACATTTGAAAAGGCTTTCTCCCCATGTAAGAAAACCATGATCAAACATCTCAAACACATGAAAATCACTGAAATATCTAGCAGAAAGATATAATATTAAATATAACTTTGCACTCGCAATTCACCAGTACTAATCCAACTGCTCAGATTTCACCATCCCATAATTCCTCAACAGTCCTGTATGAGCCAAAAGTCTCATGGGCAAATGAGGTCCCTTTAACCAATCTTGCCTGCACAGTTTAAAGAGAAGAGTTTTATGACAATTATGAGTCCCCAATAATCATCCTGAACATTATCATCATCATTATCATATAGTCATTGGACGTCATCCACAATCCCCCAGTGAAACTCAGTAAAAGCATCATAAAGGGAACTAGCATATTATAAATGATAATTGATGCAACAAAATTTCAGGGCTATTTCATTTTTAACATATTAATAGGAACTAGGAAGCATTTACAGTCTGTGCCATAACAGCTATATGTTAATTGGCTATAATAAAACCAAGTGTAGTAATTCAAGAAGTAGCATTTATAAAAGTGATATTTAACTAATAACTTGCCTGCTCAATTTCAGAGAACTTGGTGAACAAATCTTCGGGTATGGACCAGTCAAAGACGTCAAAGTTTTCTTTGATCCTTGCTTCATATGTACTCTTTGGGAGCACACTATGACCCATTTGCAGCCCCCAGCGAAGGGCAACTTGTGCAGGAGTTTTGCCTAGTTTCTCCGCAACCGTAACTAAAATTGGATTCTTAAGGACATCACTCTTGAGCCATGTTGTGCCAGGAGAACCTAATGGTGAATATCCCTACAAAAAGTATCACAGCTTTAACAAAATTTCCAGATAATTCAAGATTGCAAAGGAAATTAAGACTTTCCCAATAACATTTATATGAGCTACCTTAAAACAATTTCAACTTAACAAAAAACTTGAGCAAATAAAATCAGTCAAAAATTTGTCAACTCACAGATAGGTGAACTCCATTGGATTTACAAAATGCATGTAACTTTGTCTGCTGCCAAGAAGGATGGCACTCCACCTGGACAACAGCAGGAGGAATACGTGCTACATTGAGCAAATCTTCCAATTTCTTTGAAGAGAAATTGCTTACACCAATAGCTCGAGCTTTGCCAGAATCATAGAGGGCTTCGAATGCTTTCCATGTGCTAGGTATATCTGTTTGAACAAGGTTTTCTGGCTTAAAGCCTATTGACCCCTTCTTCATCCGGACTGGCCAATGGATCTTAAAAAATTCAGCAGCCTCATTTAGTTGTAGTTGAATAATGTCCTCAATAACATATTGTTAAGTACAAAATCTGATGTAATTACTATCATCTCAAAATGTAATTTTCCAGGAAAAATAGAAAAGGTAGCTAGACTTGGGGCATACTATGATTTGTAACATTTCCGATGGCATAAAAAAGACCCTCTTTTATTTGACCTTCAATCAGGTAGGTATAGGCAATTTTCTATCAATTGGACTCCAAAGACTAGTACAGGGTGTATTAATGCAAAAATCTCTTTAACCAAATTTCAAGAAACATAAATTGAATAGACACTATAACCAGTAGTACATACAAGGTATAGATCAATATACTCAAGCTGCAAGTCTCGCAAAGTTCTATCCAATGCGTCTGGAACATCTTCAGGAGCATGATCAGTACACCTGCGGATCATTACAGTTTTTTAGAAAGTAAAAACCATACTAGATGAGGTCAGAGCTCAGTTTATAAGGCCTAATGCATGCAGCAGTATCATTGATACTCAATGTCAAAATAAAAACAAACCAGAGTTTGGAGGTAATCCACAAATCCTCACGCTTCACCACACCATCTTCAAAAAGCTTCTTCAGAACCAAACCAATCTACAAAATAAGGAGTCGACAATGTTCGCATACAATTCTTGCAAAAGCTTAAGTAATTTAAAACATCACATGAGAGACGAGACTGTATAATAAAGTTACTAGTTATTGCACATGTATTACAAAACAATTAATTCCATGTCATGAATGTGTTAATTCGCAGTATGCGAATTATAATGAAACTAATTGGGAATGTAGACGAAGCGATCTTGCCATCATTTTTACATCCAAATAGAGAAAACCCAAAGAAAAATATGCATAGGCTACTTTTGATCTAGAAGCAGATGAAAGATAGTCAGCAAGCTTAGATCAACCATAGAAAAAAATAGTAAATTGTATACCGTACTGAATACTGAACAAACTAGAAATTGAGAAAACTTTATATTGGTGAAAAAGGTAGGGAAATGAGGTTACACAATAACAAAGAAATTGGTTAAAGAAATAATCGCACAGGTCAGAACAAACAAATACAAATCATACTGTAGCAAGATCTAAACCATCATGGATATTAGATACATAAAGAAATTTTAACCATACGACTTTGAAGTTTGAACACATTGAGACAGTAATAAAAATTGGAGGTTGACACAAGTTTTTTCAAAAATACTATAAGCATTAGACATTGTATTTACCTCCTTCTCATTGCCATAGATCTGAGCACAATCAATATGGCGGTATCCAACCTGCAGTACAAAGTAAACATGTTGGTGGAGTGCTAAACAACAAAGAAATCAAATAATTGATTGCAAAAAATTAGCAAGAGAAATGTGCACTTTCTGTTAACAAAATGTATGAAATGTCTGATTTTACGGTGCCTAGAGACAGATGGTCCAAGACAACACATATAAGGCCTCTCATTAAGTCCTTAGAAATATTGTATATTGGTATCCGTAATATGGATATATCTTTTAATATTATTCAGAAATATATTGGCCAATATATCAGAAAACATCATTAAAAAACAGGCAAAAATATTTAAATGACTAAAGTACACTATTGGCTCCTATAGTTAGGGCCTGTTTTCAATTTGGTCCATTGAGTTTAAACTTTTTCATTTTGATCCTCCAAGTTTGAATCCGTTTTTAAAATCATCCTCCCGTCCAAATCTGTTACACCCCCGTTCTTCGAAACCCACCCAGTTTCGGGGACCGAAACCATAAAACCCCAAACCAGATCCCCTAGCTAATTATATACTAGAAAATATCAGAAAATTATTGGAACAAATCGATAAAATAATTAAATATCGGTCACCAAGAAAAATATAAGCCAACATCTTGCAAATCAAAAAAAAAAAAGTTGCTGGAGAACAAATCTAAAAAAAGAAAAGCACTCCAAATTTGAAGGAGAACAAATCTGCTTATTAAGAAGGAACACCGAAGTATGTAGATTAAAGAATAAAGATAAGTTTGAACAAGTGAACAAACCAGAAAAATTGAGTTGTTCTATGAACAATATACAGTTACTCTAGTACTGAAGACACTGCTGGGTATCTTAAACACTAACCCTGACTTATATTCGCATCGGTTAATACTTGTATGTGATTCGTTCGTTTTATTCTAATTAGAATTCGATTTTGCCAAACAGACCCTACCTCTCCGGCCTTCCTGCACCATGCTTTCTCATATTTAATCAATTTAAAATTCATTACTTTCTTCAACAAAATTCAAACCTCTCTAATTATCTAAAACAAAATTCTAGGAACTTCTTATTAGTATAAAATGCATCATGAGGAAGAATAAACAAAGGAGGAGAGAGAAGAAGTGGACGCAAATGAAATCCAATTTCCATGGCGAAACTTAGAACCAAGTTTACTCAATCTGTGACAATAAAGAAGGTTAAAAGAGAGAGAGGAAAACCTTGATGGCGGTGGCCACAGCTTCGCCGACGAGGCCAGGGTCAGATTGCCATGTCCCTAAAGCCAGCGAAGGGATCTTAGCTCCGGTGTTGAGTTGGAAGAATGAAATTGCGTTCGCCATTTTCAGAGTTTTCCTACGAAGCGTGTGTATTGGACGCTTATAAGAATTGAAAGGAAGCGTAAAAGACGAAAGTGTGAGTTAACAAAGAGTTAAGAATCAAAGACAAGGAGAAGAACAATAATGAAAAAGGGATATATAGAGAAAACGGCCGGCATTGGTGCTATTCCCAAATCAATATTCACTTCCTTTCCTTTACTATACTGCCACGTGTTAGAATAGCATCTTTCTGTATGGATAATGTCACGGATGTCACTATACTGTACTACTAATCGCAAACCTGTGCGATGCACAAGAAAATTATTGAAAATAAAATCTAAATTAATTTTGATTCCTTTTATTTCTTTTGTTGAATATGTTTTTTTTTTTTTTTTTTTCTTTTTTTCTTTTTAACTTTTCTTTTCTTTTTTGTAGTTTAAAATGTTGTAGGTAAGATGATAAAGAGACTTTACGAATCAGATTTAGGATAGATCCTACTTTTTGGTTTAAAAAAATAATTAAGAAAGTATTTACCATAGGATAATTAAAATTTAATATAATATAATTTTTCTTTTGGCATAAGTTGAATATAGTCCAATTTTTATAAAACACGATTCATGTTTATATTTACCATATGGATCATATTTCCATCCAAAAATAAAATAAATGATACTTAAAATAAGAAGAATGACAAATAAATACATGGGCACATGATTATATGATCAAACCTAAATAATTTTCATAACTCATTTCAAGCTCACATGGTTTCATTATAACAAATCCATCTATCTTTCTCCATTACCAGCAACAAAATTAAATGAAATACATAAGAAAAAAAAAAAAAAAAAACTCTAAAAATCTTGATGAAAATTGATAATTATGATTATTATTAAAAGATATTTATATTGTGTTTATATATGGAATATATTTTAGTATTAGACATTAATTATGATTGTGTTTTATATATGGAATAATATATTCTTATATTAAAGAAAATATGATATGTCAAAATTCTAATGGAAGGTTTAATAATAGAATAAAATTGAAATTCAATTAGAAAATATATATTAAAATAATGAGGTGTAAAATTGTGAGATTTCAAAAGTTTATGTGGCGCAACATGATGAAGTTAACTAAAAGTCAAAAAGTTTCCGTTTTACATTATAGTATAGATGACTCATTTTATAATACCAATACTCTTTTTGTGAGTATAGTATCACTTAATTGGTACATCAAATGGCCACTTGGGTATTAGGTCTATGGCAATCTCTCTCTCAAAAAGTCTATCCCTCAATGAGGGTATAGGTTCAATCCCCGGGTGTTTGTGAGTTTAGATTGAAATTTCTATCATAAAAAAAAATAATAATAAATAAAAAAATAAAAATTTGGTACATCAAATGTGATATAAGTACTATTATATGTGATACATTACTATCCATGTGATGTTGGTTGTTTTTTTTTTTTAATTTAAATAATAAATAAAAATTTAGGATACCAAACAATATGATGTTAGATACCATCATATATGAGATAGGTACCATCAATGTAAGATTTTATCTATTAGAGGTACTATACCCATATGAGTATTATAGAATTACCCCACTTTTTGATAATCTATTCCTCTTGTGTACGAATAAGAACGATCTTTCAACCCACTACATGGCAATTAAAGAGACTATTCACATGTATTATTTAAAAAATCACATAACTCATTAAAAAGGTTATGTGACTAAAAATACATGTGGATAATCTTTTTAATTGCCACCTAGCGGGTTGGAAGAGAATTCCTTCAAACTAGGTTAGAAGTAAATTATTTCTATTTTTACAATAATTTCATTACAATGTTGAGTTATCATATTTTTATTAGTTCTCACCTGGATCTATAACTGAAATCAGTTTATTATTTATCATTCATAGTTTGACACCTCAATATTATTATAAAAATTTCGTATTCGTAACTTTATATGAATCTTCGAAAAAGAATATAATTTTAGAATAATAAAATTATTGAGCGATGTCAAACTTAGCTGCAAGTGTAAAAATATTCATTTAAATTCAAACATATGATTATATTAATCAATTATAAACACAAATATATATATATATATATATATATATATATATAATTTTTTTATATTCAATGATAATTAAATAAAATACAATCAAATGTTTAAATTTAATTATAAAAATTAATAATTAAAACTATGAATTGCGCATAAAGAGCTATATTTTTTTGTTTATTAAAAACTATACCAAGTTTTACCCTTATAAAGTTATAATAAGGGTGGGTTTGGGTTAGCTGTTTGAAAAAATACGTTTTTTAAAAAGTGCGGTTTTAAAATCACGATTTTGAAAATCACAATTAGGAGTTTGGAAAAACTAATGAAAAAGTGTTGTTTCTGTCAATTCAGTCTTTGGATAATTTTAGTCTAAAACTGTTGTTTCGGATGCAAATGACCAAAAAGGGCTTGATTATTTTTTTTGCTAAATAAAAAGGACTTGACTATACCGTTAAGTTATAGTGTCATTTTTAAAATGCTATCAATGTTATAAAATCATAGTTAAGCGTTTAGTAAAACATGTGACAATATTATTTCTATCAAATGAACGTTAGGATAACGATTGTATAAAATTGTTGTTTCATGTAAAAATTATCAAAAATACTTAATTATGATGTTCAATATCTTATCATTTTTTAATGTAAGAAATGTTAAAAATTACATTAATAGTAATAAGTAATAATAAATTAGAGAACAAATACATTTCGGATTACCATTGTAGTTTATATAAAATTCAATATATCACTAAGATATTGATTGGACTCATCAATTAAAAAAATAAAGACATAAAAATAAAATGTAAAAAGTGAAAGTTGAAAGTTGAAAAAAAAAAATCATGGAGTGGTGTAGGGACATCCACGTGGTTGGACTTAATTTAAAGGGAGGGTTGTTGGCTGACAAACCCAAAAAGAAAAGAAAAGGCAAGTGTACTTGTGTTGTCTCATAAAGAACAAAAAATAAAAAGAAAGAAGAAGGAGAAAAGGAGGAAGAAGCAGTAGCAATAGTCACTGCAGTGCGCTGAGAAAGAACATAGGAAAAGTAAGTGCAGGAAGGGATAGGTTTTTGTTTTATATTTTGGTTATTAAGCATAAAAGCTGAGGGTAGTTTAGGTATTTTGAACCAAAAAATTCGTGGTGCGGTAACATTATTTTGGATGCAAATCGCGCGAAATGAAAAAACGCACAGGGTGTCCTCCAATTTCCGCAAATTTTTGCGATTTTAAAATTGCAATTTCACTAATAACACAAAGCCAACCGAATATTTATTTTTGTTTTATATGCATATTGCGCGTCTGTCCCACGAAATCACCGGACCAAACCAACCCTAAATGGAGTTCATATGACCACATAAATATAGTCACTGTTGTTGTTTTGAAGACCATGCGAATTGTATCGGTGTAATTATTGACTAAATTAGGTACACGGCCCACGGGGTGGGCCTACGAAAGTGAGATTGATGGATGGATGTTCAGTTTAATTATTGACTAAATTAGGTACACGGCCCACGGGGTGGGCCTACGAAAGTGAGATTGATGGATGGATGTTCAGCTTACATCAGCCCACAAATGGGACCTTTTTTAAACCTTCACTTTTTTTTTTTTCTTCGCTCTTGACAATATATTTCCTGTTAATACCGATGTTGCTTGGGTGTCCGGACCAGCGTTCCATAGATACGTACACCTTAACTAATCTCAAGGGAATATGTAATATTCTCTAGACTTTCTTGTACCGTATGCCAACCATAACCGGTAACCCTTTTGTTCCACCTCAAAAAAAATTTCAGTCCATTCCAATGAGTTCCGGTCCACTACTGACTACTGTTACCAGTAATTTCATTGCTTGTTTTGGTAAAGTACTCGTGTTTGAAAAGTACTTTAAATAGCCAACTAGTATGCTTGGAGACTTAGAGTTGGCAGGTCAGTAATCACTACCAATCAAGTGATTGAATATTTGCTTTTCAACATTTTCCTACTGTTTAAGATAAGAAAAAGTCTAAAATCACCGAAAATTTCCAAGAAAATTTAACACCCACACAGTTTTTGCATTGAAACGGAACTTAAATATAAAGTGAGTTGTGAGAGTCTATCTTTTTTTCGTTTTTTTTTTTTTTTGGTGGTTGTGAAAAATTGGGTGCGTAGAACATTTCTTTCAAGGTACATGACAGTTTCATAAAAAGAGAAAATAATAATAATGAAAATACATATCCTCTAACTCTTTTTCATTTTAAAGTTTAGAGCAGTAAATATTGTATTACTATAATTAACGGCCTCATATCACGTGGACAAAAATAACTTGGGGGCTGGGGGAATTACTTCATGTCATAAGTCATATCTCATAAGCTGCATTTGGCATATGCGAAAAGCAGGCCACAGTAATGGCTCTCGTAGAACTTCCACGGTTCCACCAATGTCCATTAACAAGGCCAAGGAAATGCGCGTGCCATTGATTTTGGATGTAACTCAAACCAATATCCGAAAGAGGTACTACAAGTTCTTAGCTTCACCCTTCTGCAATATAACCAGGCACAACTCACTTCTCAACCTAGCATACTCAGCAAATACTATTTTATTTTTTATTTACTTCACGTTTATGAGGCAGAAACAATTCGGTCCCTGACTATGGTCACCACAAGGTAGAATTAGAAAGCATTGAAAATCAAATAATTTGTGATCAAACAAGATGAAAGGAAATTTAAAGAAAATGCCTGAAGTTAACATCCATCACCTGCCCACGCTCAGAATTCGCCATCCCAGAGTTCTTCAATTGTTTTGTAGGCACCAAAGCTCTCATGCACATATTGAGTACCCTTATTTAGCCTCTCCTGCTTAAATATATACCAAAACTATAATCATTTTAACTGAAAGTGAAGCCCTGTTTATTATTAGGAAACAATTCACTAATTCTTTTGCATCTAATTTTGAATAATGAAAATGGTTGGCTAATGATCCATAAATTCATCTAACCCATCACATTATGATTAAAGCATTTATCTATAGAATAAAAATAATGTAAGATTTAACTCCAAGGGTTGCAAAAACCAATGGCATGAAGTTGTGTAGCATTTTATACTCATAGTGATGTTGTCAATCCAAAATTCAAATGATATATATATATATATATATATATATATTAGAAAATAAATATATAGAATAGTATATATAATTAGAAAATAAATATATTAGAATAGGTTACTTGCCTGCTCAATTTCAGAAAGCTTGGCAAACAAATCTTCAGGAATAGACCAGTCAAAAACATCCAAATTTTCCTTAATCCTTGCCTCATTCGTGCTCTTCGGTAGTACACTGTGACCCATTTGCAGCCCCAAACGAAGAGCCACTTGTGCAGAAGTTTTCCCCAATTTCTCTGCAACTGTAAGGAGAATTGGATTCTTAAGGACCTCGCTATTGATAGGTCCCCTAGCAGGGGCACCCAATGGTGAATATCCCTGAATAAATAAGTTCAGAATTAAGTACCCTGGAAATGAGGTTGTTCAGAAATCACATAAAAATGAAAACAGATCTGCTTTGTTTCTGAAGCTCTTGTTATTAGTCTATTCTGCATATTTACTTGCAAAGATCCTGTTTCCTTTTCTATTCAAGGCTTCAAGCACAAAAAAATATAAACCACATAAGATCTGCATACTCACAGACAAGTGAACTCCTTTAGATTTACAAAATGCATGTAGTTTTGGCTGCTGCCAAACGGGGTGGCACTCCACTTGGTTAACAGCTGGAGGCACGCGTGCTATCTCCAACAGTTCCCCAAGCTTCTTGGAAGAGAAATTGCATACTCCAATAGCTCGAGCCTTGCCAGAATCATAGAGTGCCTCCATTGCTTTCCATGTAGCCGGTATGTCAGGTTGGGTAAGATTTTCAGGTTTGAAGCCAACGGACCCCTTTTTCATTCTAACTGGCCAGTGGATCTTTAGAAGAAATTCGCACTCTTAGTAACGAAATACATTAGCAAATGAAAACAAAAGAAAATGTCAGTCAGACTCCCAAAGTTGCTGTTTCATTGAATTTATCTTCAATCTATCATCTATGTTGTCATATTATAACTGTACAACTTCATTCCAGTGACACCAAGGCAATGAAAATTATAGCAAGTAGTTTCTTGGTGAAATCATTGACTGTAATTAACAGAAGTCAAAAGATTAAGTGTGGGATACATACTAAATACAGATCCAGATAGTCAAGTTGCAAGTCCTGCAAAGTTTTATCTAATGCCTTTGGTACGTCTTCTGGCAGGTGATCAGTACACCTGCAGATAGTTGTAGTTCCAATTGGATTGTAAAAACAAGCAAGAAAATATGCAACTTATCAAAATACGCATTAAAGAAAGCTTAGTACAGTTTGCAGTCAAATAATTTCTAGAACAAACCAGAGTTTGGAGGTGATCCATAAATCCTCACGCTTCACTAAACCATCATCAAACAGCTTCTTAAAAGCAGACCCAATCTACACAAACCAGAAATTAGGTCAATGACTTAACAAAACTGCAAATGGCAAATAAGATGATATACAGTATCTAGTACTATGCAAAATTACCTCCTTCTCATTGGAATAAAATTGAGCACAATCAATGTGCCGATATCCAACCTGCATTTACATATAAAAACAGTAAGCTAACTGCAGGGAAGTTACAAAACTATTTCTCCCCCATCCTCTTTAAAAAAAAAAAAAAGTTTAATAAAGTAAAAATAGAAAAAGATACCCTATTGTTTTGAGTTAAGACATTAACCACACAATTTAACCCTGCCAAATCCTTTCCAAAATCTAAAGTAATCATATAATTTTACTCTACCATCATCATTGGCAGAGCGGGGAGGCAATGCCCCGTGATCCCACCCAAAAAAGTCCAGACTTCATCACATAGTAGACAGTGGCGGCACCACTTGTTGCTCAGGATGTTCATATGAACACCCTGACTTCCTAAATATCAACACATGAGTACTAAAAGAATGCAAAAAAAGAAAATATTTATATAGATAATGAACACCCTCAAATAAAATGTTGAACACCCTATTTGAATGTTGAATACCCTAACTTGAATTCTTCACTTATCGTCATGGCTGCCTCTGCCCTCCACTCCACCTTAGTCGTCAGTCCCCATTCCTCACTATTAGTAGACTCCCTAATTTGGCTTGTTTTCAATTTGGTCCTTCAAATATAATTTGTTCAATTTCATCCCTAACATTTTGTAAATTAATTTGTTTTAAGTTTGCCAACTAAACTAAAATCCTGACTTCGATCACAGATCACTAGATCAGGATTATGAGTAAAAGAATAAACATCCGTATTCAATGCATGCAACACAAATCATCAAAACCAAACTGTTTCAATTATTTAGTTTATAATTCAACTTTATATCCACGCAACACTAAAAGATATTAGACATACATGGATGGATGGGAGCAGTATTATTAATTATGACAATTTTTTAATGTAGAAAAAACAAAAAGCGGTTAACGATTTAGAAGCAATACCTTAATGGCGGTGGTGACGGCGTTGCCGACGACACCAGGGTGGGCCTGCCATGTCCCCAACCCAACTGAAGGCATCTTGGCCCCTGTGTTTAACTCAAAGAATCGAATTGAATTCGCCATTTCTGACAACAACACTCAGACACACGCTGTTCGCGATTTAGGAGCTTTATATACTACTGACTTTGACAACTTGTCAAAAAATTATTGAGTAAATTGTGTACACAGCATAATTGATTTTTTTTTTTTCTTCTTAATAATATCTTTTTAAATACTATTTATGCCGCAGCCGCAGCAGCAGCAGCAGGAGAAAAAAAAAAAAAACTCTTTAACTATATAAAAAGGACAGAGTTTGGCTGCAACCCAGTTTACAGCCCAAGGCTACAAACTGGGTATGTGGCCAAATAGCAACAAGACACGTCACATTAGTGATTTAAGTTAACTTAACAGAAAAAATTAACCTTAACACCGTTAACATTACTCTCTCTCATCCCATCTTTCTCTCTCAATCACCCACGATTAAATATTTTATCTCTCTCTCTCTCTTCATCTTCTTCAGCTCCCCTTCTCTCTCAAACTCTTCCTCTTCCAGCCCCTTTTCTCTCTCTCTCTCCATACCCAAAATCAACACCACCGGTTCCAGCCTTCCCACCTCAACACCACCGGTTCCAGCCTTCCCACCTCCCCCACCGCGCACCACCGGTTCCAGCCCCCTTTCTCTCTCTCTCCATACCCAAAACCCACACCGCCGATCACCCTTCCACCGCCCCAATCCGCCGTTCCCACCCCGAAGATTCTCTCCATACCCAAAGCAACATATAGAAGCTGTGGAGAAGGTTCTTTCAAAACCAGATGTGGTATCAATTCCTAAGTTGATGGTCTGGAACAAGGTAAAGAGGGATATATTGGGTTTCTGTTTTTCGTCTTTGTTTATGTGAATCTTCATTGTTATTGGGTTTTGTCTGTAGTCCTTTCTTTTGTGCTATTCTTTTGCCAAACTCAAAATGATGGCATGTTTTCTTGTTAAAATCTGTACTGATACCTATTGCGTTCAATTACATATTCCATTTTCTTGTTAAATTACTATTATTCTGTTAAGGATATATTAGTACTGTTGCTTGAAATTAGAAAATAGGTTGTTCTAGTTGCACACGATGATAACAATCTTTCTATTGTCAAATATTGCAAGAAATACCTAAACAGGTTTTTGTTAACATTCAGATACTGAAATTAGTTCTGGTGATATGTCTTTGAATACTAATGGGGAAATGGCAGTGTGGTTATTCATAGTGTGGTTATTAATGGATATATGAATGAGATTTTTTTTTTTTTTTAATTTTTAAAAGCCATAATTTAGGATTTTACAGACCTTAATTTACCTGTCCTCTGGTAGATCTTATCAAGAGAAGCTGTTCAGCTTTCACATAATTGGATGCCTTTATCAGGATAGTAGTTTTGTGTTTATGAATGACATGGCATTATTCGCTTTGTTTATGTTTAATTAATGGTTGTCAAGTTGTATTTTCTGTCAAGACTGAGATATGGGACATTAAGTTCATAGCTCTATGTTAGTATCTGAATTTTGCATTCCAGCATTGCTGTCGAAACCAATTCAGTTTGATATTATTGCCTATGCTAATTGGCTTTTGATTGCAGGCACAGAATCCATCAATGGAAAATTACATGTTGATTCAGACAGACATTACAGCTCATATGCGGGCCATATTGATCAACTGGTTAATTGAGGTACATATCTTCTCTTCCGAAGCATTCTGATTACATCTTTTCCTTTCTTGGCTTTTCCCATATTGGATATATTGCATTCTGATCAAGCTTTTCCCTTAACGGTTATCAATGAATTCTGATGATTTGCTCAATTTCTCACTTTAATTGTTGGTCACTCTTGTTACAGGTACACCTCAAGAAATTTGATTTAATGCAAGAAACTCTTTTAAGAATGTGACTTCTGCATAGTAAGAATGTGACAAGTTACATGAGATAAGAAGCAAAGAATTGGATGTCCTCTTTTATCAATGTTTTATTAGGATCCTTGAAAGAGAAACAAGTAGCTTGTAGTTTGCACAGTTATCCATAAGAAAAGTTTGGTAGACACCTTCTTCTTTTCTTTCTTTTTTTCTTTTTTTTTAAATTTCTTTTGTATTTGTTCCTCAAGCTTGGATTTAAAAGATTTCTTGTAGGCTTCCATTTATTTGTACCCTGCCTCTTACCTCAACATCCCAATACTTTATTTACTAGGTTTTTGCTCTTATGAAATGTTGAGGCAGTAATGTCTGCTTTGTCCTTTTTCCAAGTTATTAGTCTTCCTCTCAATGAACTCATGATGTGCAAATGCACCTAGTACTTTTATATAATTTGCTGAACATAGTAATATGGTTGGAATCAATTGCTAGTTGTCGATTTGCAAAAGGTATCAATTGCTAGTTGGAATCAAATGCATCCAGTACTTTTATTTTTTTGGTTGTGTTTTTTTGGAACATTAATCATCTTTATGTACATTTGAAGCATTTGTGTACTAATTATGGTCTATTGGTGTACTAATTATGGTCTATTGTCGTGTTTAAAGTTAAAACTTGGAAAGTTGTTTACATTTTATTTTCATTTTCTTATGCAGGCATTTCATGTAGATGAGCTACCACAAAACAAGTTGATTCTGTTTTCTGCTCAGAGTGCCAGGGCACTAGAATTATAATTGAAGCTGATGAGCTGGAGAGACCAGATTTCCCTCTTTCCAAGCATCTTAGCAGACAGTGCACTGAAGGAAGTTATATTTTCTATGAGAAACACAATTGTACTTGCTCTTGGAGGATAAATTTTTCTATTGTATCAGTTCTTATTGCTAATTGTATGTAATTTTAGTTGTACTCTCCACTAATTGAATAAATTTGCTTATTGATCTATCAACATACATGATTGGAGTGTACCAACCAGCTTGCCACTTACCAATATTGCACGGAGGAATGGAAGTTGATATTACATGGTTCTATAGAATGTGGAATAAACAAAAATCATTCTAGTTTAAAAAAAAAAAAATTCTTGTGACCACAAGCCAACATACTTAGTACTCAAATTACCACAAGCCAACTCAAATCTTCTTAGTAATCATACACTGCAATAATTTGGTAAATAATTGCTTGGAAAAATAAATTGGCCAACAAAATACAAAGATAATTCAATAAGTCTCCAATTTGCAGCTTGACACTGTAACTCCACCTTACTTAGAGTTGTTGCCAATATGGTACTCTTCTTGGATGATATTAGAAGGGGGTATTGAAACCTGCAAATAAGCAACCAAATATAAATAAATAAATAAACTAATGAAAAATATAGGCTTGGAAGCAAGGTCTAGCAAAAATCATAAGGAATATACATACCTGATTCAAACCATAAAATTCTTGGAAGCAAGGTCCAACAACATGTTCTTCTCCAACCAAATTACTACCAACCAAAGATTCCTACAGAAAGAAGAAGTATAAAATAACTCAACTTCATCCAAAAGACATTGAGTGCAACTAGCCTAAGTAAATAACAATTCCTAAACAAACAACAATTTGCTCTGTTGGACAGAGACCAAAACAGAGTTTATTTGATTGCCAACAATCCTAAGCAATCCTAAACCATTCAGTAACATCAAATACGTAACCTCTAAAACATGTAGCTATCCACAACTTGATAACCACCGAGTTGACTCAGTGAGTTGACTTAGTGAGTTAACTCAGCAACATGCCTACATGCAACATGCTCGTAACAAATAACATTGAATAAACTTCTATTAAATCTAAAAAATAATATATCGGTTCAAATCTATAATGGAAAACAACTAACAACATAACAAATGAAAATATTAATAGAAAACAAACCTCAAACGGGCTGAACTCTATGTCTTTGTCTTTGTCTTCGTCATACAGATTGTCGAGAAAGGAAGGATTTGTAGCGGTTGGGTCTTGGTGGCAGATAGGTGGTCCAGTGGGAGGGCTGGGACTGGTGGAGACACGGGGTGTGGAATCTGGAACCGGCGGAGTCATGGTAAAAGCGGTGGAGGTGGCTTAGTTGGAACCGGTGGTGCGCAGTGGAGGTGGGAAGGCTGGAACCGGTGGTGTTGATTTTGGGTATGGAGAGAGAGAGAGAAAGGGGGCTGGAAGAGGAAGAGTTTGAGAGAGAGGGGGCTGGAAGAGGTTGAGTTTGAGAGAGAAAGGGAGCCGAAGAAGATGAAGAGAGAGGGAGAAAAAAAAATTTAATCGTGGGTGATTGAGAGAGAAAGATGGGATGAGAGAGAGAGTAATGTTAACGGTGTTAATGTTAATTTTTTCTGTTAAGTTAACTTAAATCACTAATGTGACGTGTCTTGTTGCTATTTGGCCACATACCCAGTTTGTAGCCTTGGGCTGTAAACTGGGTTGCAGCCAAACTCTGTCCATAAAAAAAATTAAAAAATAAAAACTCCAATTAAGAGTGAAATATCTAGCTTGACAAACCGAAGAAAGGTGCTTCTCAAAAGAACCAAACTTATGATTTCATCTCTCTTGGTCGATGTATTGGTCTCAACCGAAGCAATAAATTAAAACAAACTGAATAAGAAATATCAGTAACACTACTAGCAATGAATGCGCGATATTCGAATGACTAGTATTAATGGCACCATGCCTGCTTTGGATCAAGATCCTCTAGAGTTCTTAGGGTACTCTACCACATAGAGTTCTCTAAATCTTGACCATTCATTTTAAAATAAAAGGTTAGGATGATGTTATATCATTATTCCACTAACATAATACACTCCAAGGTCAACCCATCCAACCAAATTATTATTTTATTATTATGTTAGTGGAATGATGATATGGCATCATCTTAGCCTTTCATTTTAAAATGAATGGTCAAGATTAGAGAACTCTATGTGGTAGAGTACCCTAAGAACTCTAGAGGATCTTGATCCGCCTGCTTTAGTCGAAAGTAAAGCATTAATGAGCTTCATTAATGGTCAAAAGACAGGGGGAATGTTCAGAAAAATCTTAAGGATACGGGGGAAGTCTACCATCCCTGGCACGTTAGATCATTTAGGATGGGGAAACCAGATTTGCCAAAGGTTATCCTCTAATTTATGAAGAAGAAGTTAAAGCTAAAAAGAAGATATTTGATTATAAACACCCTAGAAAATGAATACGGTGGGTAAGTATAGATAAACTCATAAACACTCTCTACCAAACATTTTCCAAAGCTAATAAACATTTTTCCTGACTTTAACATCAGAGGATTTTTGGTCAATCCTCCCCGAATTGATCTCGGTCTAACAATAACAATCTGTTCTTTTGTTTCTTAGGAATGTGGTTGATCCTTTTAATCCCAATTCCATTCTTGCAAATACCAAATTAACAGTTCGTAATCTCCTTTCAAGATTTCGTTCCCCTACAAATTAGGAATATTTGTTGTGTTTTGGTCCATGGAAATCCACATACAAGTACACTCAAGGAATTAGCTTCAGTGCAGGTACAAAGTTGAGGACTAAGAATTTGGAGCTAGGGACATATATTTATTGACTTTTCAAATAGGACTACATTTTAGTACATCCCAAAATGGAATGGAGTACTAAGAGCATTCCTATCCGGTTTAGTATAAATTCTCTATTTTATCTCTTTAAAATGCTACTTTTGTATTTTAGCTAACTACTTTTATAATACACTCACATTTCCCTCTTAATTTTACAATACATCAAAAAAAAAAAATTTATAATTTTTTTATTTTAGCTAACTACTTTTATAATACACTCACATTTCCCTCTTAATTTTACAATACATCTTATTAAAAAAAAAAAAAAAAAATTATAATTTTTTTTTTTTAACATACAAACCCAAACTCAAACCATACCCAACCCCAAATCGGCCAAAGCCCAGTGGCAAGGCTAGGTACAACTTAGTGGGGTCAATTAACCCCCCACTGAAATTAAAAAATAAAGCTTTCCTATGTATGTTTGTATAAAAAATTTAGGGATTTATATAAGTTGACCCCACTAAAAAAATTTTAAAATACGTAAAGAAGGGGTCAATATGAAAATTGTTTTGTTTGTTTGTCTATTGAGTCAGAGTCATTTACTATTTGTATAATTGTATTGGTTGATTTTTAATGTTTTTGTGTCATTGTGTGATTGTGTCACTATGTGTTAAACTATTAATGTGTATGTTTGTGATCCACCGCTTGTCTTTTTGTGTTGATTGTGGAGTTGAGATTTTTATATTAAAAACAAAGAGATATTAATGGGTTTGTGGTTTGTCATTATGTCATATGTGGTCTATTGTCCGACCACTATTTATGTGGGTTTAAAACTTTTAAATTAACTTAAGAACCTTAAATTTTACTTTACTTTACCAGTTTAATTAGAGAGAAAGAGAGAGCATATATTGTTCCTAAATCTTAAGTGCAATAAGCAAACGGCATTGATGAATCGATCCTCCCCTTGCAACCTTGCTTGCCGTCGCATGCTTGCACTAAATGACCCCATTGAGCCAACTTTCTAGCTACGCCACTGCCAAAACCCATTCGATTGTGACACCCACACGAGTGATTTCCGATGGTGGTGAGCATGGAACACAGAGCTCAGTAGCGCTGCCGAGTCAATCATTGCTCATGCTCATCAAAGAGAGAGAAAAAAAAAAAAGACTGTTATTATTTTTTTACAAAAAGTTATAGACTACATACTTGGTACTCGATAAAGATACCATGGGCTCTAGCATTTTGTAAAATATATGAATAGTGTTGATAGTCCAAATGGGTAGTGTTTTGTGCATGATTTTAAAAACCGAACCAATTAAAGAACCAGAAAGATGAGTGGATAAAAATATAGAGACTAAAATAGAAACTATTACCAATTTTAGGAACTAAAATAGAACTTTTCAAATTTGAAAAGATGAAAATAGGTGAGTGAATGGGACGGTCCTGTGAGGTGTGATTTTTGATAAAAATGTGTATTTTTTGTGGTAGGCATGTAAATTATAGTCATATACATGTTTTTAAGTCAAACAAAAGTTGTATAATACCTCTCATTTCTGGGAAAATACATGTCATTTGTGGTAAACTTCCTTTTTATTTTAATTTTTACTTTATCATAACATGTATTTTTCCAGAAAAAAACACATTTTTACCAAAACTCATAGAAAATAGAACCGAATTTCAAAAGGCTAGTGTTATTTCCAAACCAATACCTTTTATTTCAACACCAATGATGCAGAAATAACAAGTATTGGTGTGGAAATATAAATTCCTTTTTCAAAAGGCTAGTGTTATTTCCAAACCAATACCTTTTATTTCAACACCAATGATGCAGAAATAACAAGTATTGGTGTGGAAATATAAATTCCTTTTCCAAAACGAAACATATATTTTAGCCTTAGAATATTGTTCAGGGTAGTTTCTACCTTTCTTTCCCTCTAATAGGCAACAATCTGAGCTAGTCATAGACAATTTATGGGATGGCTCAACTTAATGCTTCATTAAATTCCCAGGAGTAAGAGCAGCAAAATCGTTCAATATTTCAAAAAGTGATGTTTTGACAATGAAGAAAACCTCCTTGACAATGAGGAAATGCAAAGGGATAGAGGAGTCTCTGGATCGAGGAAATTCTGATACTGAAAATCTTCAAAAATGAAGAAGAAAAAAAGAGGAACAGCCTTGGCCCATAAGGAATTTGAAGGGGGGGGGAAGAAATAAAAAAAAAAACAAGAAGCTGCATGCAAGTGATTAGTTAGGTGATTTGCTCTCAATAGCTCGCAATTTAGTACTCTCACGCGAGGTGTGGAATAAGAATTCCAAAGTCGGATTCACTTCTTTTCTCATTCATTTGTAGAATTAAAAATTATTTGGTGTATTACTTTTCCATGGCTGAAAAACATCACAATTGGATCATTCGTATAACTCATAAATCACATTCATTACTTTCTGTTCTCTGATTTCTATCTACATCGCCGTCTCTGTCTCTTTACCTCTTCTATCGTAAGGGAATTCCATATCATTTTCGGTGACTTTGAAATGCTGGGGACTCTGGCCTGAGCAATGCACGTTCCACATTTTGATGAAATACGCTCTTTCTAAATTCCTCACCTGGAATGGTTTTAAGAACATATTATGAAGCATCCTGTATATAGGCAACAAAGTAATAATTTAAAAATGCAAATCATTTAAGCTTACCCAGCGTTTAGTGTCAAAAAGAGGGCAAGTCATTCGCACTGCCTTGAGCTTGTTGGTAAGAGCCTGAAGCTTTGGACGATTCAATGCCAAAGATACCGCCTTCTCTTCATACTCCTTCATACTGTATCATATGACACATATGTCAAGAGAAACAAAACTTGAGATGCATAACTGACCCGTGTACAGGACATTCAAACAAGCATCCAGATCATCAGGTGACCATGAAGGCCAAAAATACATAGTGCAAGGGATCAAACTGCCAACCAACATAGCAATGGGACAAGAATTTTACCAAGCAAATAGGAGCATCAACTTTTAGCTTGTTCTATATTGAAAAAATAAAGAACAAGGAATCTGGAAGAATAAATTTTACTTATTACCATTTACCACAGCATTCTTTCCAGTTTCCACCTAACTCTTAACATTGAAAAAATTGTATTCCATGAATCACTGAGATGCTCCATGGCGCAACACAGTCAATCACGTCAGGTGCATATATAACTTTTTAAAATATAACAAGGGAGTGTTTTAATCACCATGGCACTTCAACGAACACTTTCGAAACATTCCACCTCAATTGTGAAGTGTTTAGTATGGATTGCCTACCTAACATACATGCATGTCTATGTGCTATGTAAGAATAATTAAATGCCTACCTGCTGACAATCATCTCCTCCCCAAGTCCAGTAGCAAGGCAAAGTGACCCAGCAACCCTAGTAGCCATCTTCTCAAGAGGCAAGGTCACCATTGGCAAACCAGCCCACAGAATATCTGTACCAGTGGTATGCGCATTACATAAAGGCCTAAACAGAGATTCAACCCGAATTTATTCAAGGAAAAAAGTAACGAAACTAATTCACCTTGTAAGAATAGATAATCAAAAGGAATAAAAGATGGAAAAAATGCTTACGTGTCGAGAAATAAATCAGCTAAACCACTTCGTCTTATATGTTCACCTTTCATGGCAACATCTGTGAAAATAATTTGGTCTGGTTGTACCCCCTGTGCGACAGCATCTGAATGAAGTTTATCAGTCATTAGTAAAGGTCCCCAACAAATAGATTTAAAAAAAAGAAAAGAAAAAAAGTAACAGATATCATATTTGACAGAAAACAACAGATGTACTTCACACAAATAGGGAAAAATGAGATAAATGACTGATAAGGCGTGTCCTAAATTTGAGTTGCTGGATAGGAATCACAGAAGAGCAACAGTATGTGAGAGGCATGCAAAAATAAACTCTGGGTGCCACATACATGTGCGGAGTCTCATTTCGCCTGCAGCTGGGAACCTGAGGAGCCAAAGTGCGCTGTTGGGCACACGTTTTAGGATATTGCACCTAGAAATAATAACACAGAATGGAATGATTAGTTAGACACCAAACTGCAAACAACTAAACTCCCAGACATGAATTTAGGGTTTATCCTGATATTACCATGTGTCAAAGATTTCAGGATCCATTTTATACAACTGATTGAAGCATGCGAATATAAATTTATTTTCAGGCAGACCGTAATCTGATCAGTTGTGCGGACAATTCAGATCCAGCACATCCTGATTTTTCTGAGCACAAAAACAGTCAATAAAAAAGAGAGATTCAGGTTCCTTGCATCACTGCACAGATAAAATATACTACAAAGCAAAGAACGGAATAGAAAATTCGCTATATTGTAATCCCCTCAGAGAGACTGACCTGTTTATAGTCATTGACAAAGTAGCAATGAGGAAGATGGACAAGCTTTTCAGAATAAATATGTGAGAAACATAGAGGAGAAACAAACTGAAAGCAAAGAGAGAGATTATCAGACATGTAAGATAAAAAAAGACTAAGCAAATTATCTAATATCTAGACTCCATTTCCCACCTCATCAGTGACCAGGTAATCTATGTCAGTCGCCCCTGTGGTCCCAGGGAACCCCATGTATGAAACTTGAATAGGTGCAGGCTGCATAGCAAATATTTCATTTCTGGCTCCCTGCATAGTTACAAGTGTTACAGCTTTTTTATGCCAGAAGTTCAAACTTAAAGATGACTTTTAGTTTCTTCTATTAGAGAGACAGAGTGAATATAATTTTATCATCAATACAAGCAGGATTGCAAAATTAGATAATCAGAAACATCTACTTGAGGCCAAGTATGACTTCAAACCTCATCTACATTAACGGCTATTTGGTAGAAGAAAGCATGAATTTCCTTAAGTCAAGCCTATTTTCATAATTCACTAAACAGTTTAGCCCCAGTCAATTATGGTTAGGGTTTAGTCCTAACAGTCTATATAAGTGCACTATTGTAATCCAAACTTTGCTTGCTTGGTGCTGATTCCAGGTTATCTAAGCGTTGATTCCTTGGTCTTCTAACCAAGCATGGTGCTGACTCCAATGGGGATGGTTTATGATTGGATGAATTAAAAAAAAATTGTTTGCTTGGTGCTGATTCCTAGGTTTATTTTACTTTTCTGTTTGTTTCCTGTAAAATCCTTTGAAAGTATTTTTTCTTCTTTTTTCCCGTTTTGCTACATCAGAAAAAATAATAATAACGCTTCAGATGATAATTTGAAAATATACCTTGGTATAACCATTAAGGTTCACAAGGATATGTATCTTATCCTCATTAATCGTTTTGGCAATCATATCCGATGTCATGGCAGAGACATCGACAAAGTGCTCAGCTTCAGACTGGGTACGCTGTCTCCATTCAGTATCATCATTTGGACTCAAGGCGTAACAAAACACCTATGAAGGACTTATTAGTTGCTGCAAGTAATGACAGAAAAAACCCAGACTTAGGTTGAAAATGATAACATATACCAACCTCTACATTTTCTCCATTGTGCATGCCAAATACAGATCCCATAAGGTGTGACAAAGGGTGATTACCAAAGTCACTGCTCACATACCTGGACACCAAGAGAGATTCTGATAAGAAAAAGTTACATTGAAACATTAAATTCAGACACAAGCACACAGACATGCAAATCTAAAAACATACCCAACCCTTAGTCTCTCATTTCCACCAACACGCTTAATAGGATTTGGGGCTGGATGGTTGAAGGGAGGAAGTGCAAACCGGGATGCAATTAGGGAGCAGTGTGCTGCATATTTACGGCTGGAAGAGGGAATACAAAATAATAATAATAATTATTATGAATGAAATTCTTCAGTCCATTACTGTTAAAGACAACATTGGGAAGATACTGATGATACCTGATTTCGAGTGCAAGCAGTGGGTCGATTGGATATGCTATTGCATGAAAAGGTTGCACACTAGGAAGAACAGACATCTGAAAAAAGAGTGTCATTGCGGCATTAACTCTGATCAACTAAATTAAATGAAGACAATAAAAAAAGTATACATGACAGATTGGTTCAGACATTAATCTGCCTCCTAATAATCCCTTCAACTTCAGTGAACATTCTATCACGATCCTCCCAACTGCAGACGCACTGGAAAAATAAAATAGAACTGTTATTTCTGGCAAAACAAATATACCATTACAAATTAACTTTAGCAAATTTATTGATTAGGTTGGCTTTAATAAGCCAAAATGGCACAAAATTTACAAGGAAAGTAGGAAACATATTTCTGTATAAAGAACTAGAGTATTTTTTAATGCAGTCAATGCAAGACACAACAATTACATATGGCATAATAATAACATGTATTTCACATCGGAACATGAAGGCGAATGTGATCATAATATCACCAAACTATTGCCAATAAATAGAATATAAGAAACAAACACCATTTTAGTAAGTAAAACAAACGGTATGAGCCTTTAATCACTAAGAGTAATACCATATCATCAATAAACCAATAAAGCAAGCAGATGTGCACTGTTCACATGTTCAAATTGTAGTGTTTCAATTCATTCAAAATGCAGCAATTCCATTAAAGCATGTTCTATTGTTGTGTAAACATGTGTGTGTAAACATGTGTATGTATACTAGTTCTCCAAGCCCTGTTGAACAAACTCTTTGTTTTTTGGGTAAGTTACACATGCACCCGAAGGGTCTTGAACCCACAACCTCACCCTCCACCTAGAACTTACAAGGGGAGGAGGTTCCAGTTGAGCTAGAGCTTGTTGGCCAAGCCCTGTTGGACAAACTACTATTCATTTTCAATATAAATAAACTATTGTCTTTCTCGAGAAAAAAGCAAAACAGTCTCTTTGTACTTAGCTGTTGGTTTAAATATTTTTCATTACATGCTTTCAAAAACTATGATACAACCGTTCAAGTAACTTCCATTGATTTTAGTGGCTGTTTTGAACAGTTTTTTCATGTATTATGTCATATCTAAGACTAAAAAATTAAGCGCATTTAAACAAACCGTTTAATTTTTCTTTCAGTAGTTACTCTATGCAATCTAAACAGAAATCATCAAAATGAACATGCAACATGAATATCAGATTTTGATAATACCTGTAACGAATGAAGAAGGTTACAAGTAGCTTCCGGAAAGTCAGATCGAAGAAGCAACGCTTGCTTATAGCTCTTTACAGCAGCCTCTACATGTCCACTGCATCATAAACAAATCAAAGAACTAATGTCACATCAGCATTACATTCACTGCAACTGAATATCACAATTACACAATGAATCAATTTCAGAAAATGCACAAGTAGAGAACAGAGTAACAAACAGAGGAACTACACCTTTCTTTATACGCCGAAGCCAAATTTGCGTGGGCCTCAGCCATAGTTGGTCGGATCGAGACTGCATGTACATAGTCCTGTATTGCTTCATTAACTCTACCAATCTCCTTGTAAGTGTTTCCCCTATTGACAAGAGCATCAGCTGCCATCGGATCAATGCGGAGAACCTCGTTGTAGCAAGATATAGCGTCTGCACAATTTCCCTGTGATTGAACACGAATTATAAACAAGTTGGAATTATAAGAGAAGAAAATCAGCAGTGTGACAAGATGGACTATAGTGCAGATATCCTTGTTGCTCTAATAGCTTTTTTCTTGGCTTTCCATTCATCCTAGATTTGATCCATCCTAATCTTATGCATTTTATTTCTATTCTTAATGTTAGTAGTTCAAGTCTTTGTCGGTTATGTGTTTCTCTTGTATGATTCCTATATATATAGTATATATCCATGTACATATTAAATCTCTTTTCTATGGTGTTTCTAATGAAGTTACTCATTAGAAACAAAAAGAAAAAGAAAAGAAAAGTATCACTTTAAGAATTAAATATCAAGCTTCATACTCCAGATGTAACTACCTGTTGTTTATATATTATGGCAAGATTGTTAAGAGGGGCTGACAATCCAGTTGTTACATTCAATGTCGCCTTATAATACGAAGCAGCAGCAACCACCATGTTCCTGCATATTCAAAAATGTCTACTGAGAAATCTTGAGTGTTCATTGCCACAAAATCCTATAATCATTTTAATCATTTGTTATAATATTCATCTTTACATTACCAGGAATCCAATGTGTTGACACTAATACAAACATTTGAGAAGTTAGTATCACATACCACTCCATATAAATATTCCCAAGGTTAGCAAGTGCTTCTGGATGGTTTGGTTGTAATCCAAGGCATTGCTTCACAGAACCACATAAAAGGTTGAGTAAAAAATGGCACAAACATAGAAAGCAAAACCATTCAACTGTTCAAGACAACCCAGGAAATACAAGCATACATTGTAGCATCGGATTGCTTCATCCACTCTACCAATGTCTTTCAGAGCATTACCCTTCAAGTGAAGAAATAAATTAGTACAGTTAACAAAAGTTGTAATAAAATTCAGTCCACATTAAAATTTTAGCATAAATGAGAACCAACCAAATTATTATAAGCCTCCAAAAATCTTGGATCACATGATATCGCTTGCCTATAATGTAGGATTGCCAAATCCAGTTGGCCTTGCTCATAATACATACTAGCCAAATTACCTGCACCATATGATACAACTCATCATCTGCTCCAGCTATTTCGCTAAAACACAAAAAAAAATCAATGCAGGGGTAGGGGAGGGAATTAGGAGGCAGGCCGTTCAGTTAGCAGAATTCAAAACCAAATTATCATAGACAGAGCCATTTGTCACACATTAATGTATGCTTATCAAAGTAACAGGCAACATCCAAGACATAATAAGACAAATAAGACATGGGGAAATAAGGGGATGCATGCAAGTGAGAAGTCACATATGTAACAAAACCAGAGGCAGAAAATAAAGAACATCTAAAGGACACCATTATGCCATCATTAACGCATTCTACGGGTTAAGTTCTGAGAATAATTTACAAATGCTAAAATACAACTTGAGGTACATAATACAACAGTACTCACCAAGAACCACTGCAAAGTTTGGTCAAGTCTGAAGAGCACGCTGATAACACACAATTGCCTCTTGGGGCATTCCTAAAGCCTGGAAAAGGCAAAAAAAAAAAATCTTGTTTTTCTCCAATACCAGTCTAGGCATTTGCAGCTACCCAACCTTACTAGCAGAAGGCATCACAGCTTACCTTATACACATTCCCAAGGTTTAGAAAGGCATCTGGAAAGGTTGGTTTGTGTTTTACAGCTTCCTGAAATTCAAAATTATAACCCAAAAGAAGGGACAAAGAAAAGCGGGAAAATGTTAGGGGAAAAAAAACAGTAAAAGAAGAAATTAAACTTCAGAAAAAAAATTCTCAAAGGTTGACCAAGCAACTTATTTGTATGGAACTTCTCCTAATACAACTGATGAGCATAAAAGGAACAAGGTGGTGGCATTTTTGGAAAACTGATGTCATTCTCCAAGTAAAAGCAAGATAATCAATGCTAACCAGAAAACACCTAAAATTAAATAAATAAAGGGTTAAATACACTATTGGTCCTTAATGTTTACATAGGTTGCACGTTTGGTCCCTAATGTTTTGTATTTTCCTGTAGACATAATGGCATGCTGAAGCTTATATACATTAAGGACTGTCAAAATAGGATACCTCATACAAATAAAGGGGCTTATATCTTCAATCTAACTTGATGATCATCCTCCACACACACAACAACAACAACAACAACAACAACAAAAAAGCAACCAAATACATCATCATCTTGTCATTTCAGTTTTGGGATACTACCACAAGATTTGTTAGAAGAAAGAAAACAAATGAAGGTCCCTGCAGCTTTTCCCATTTCATTTGTAGTCTCATGAACCCCAACTCTCCATCTGCCGCAATTGGTTCTGCATATGACATAAAAGAAACTGAGAAATTTGCTAAAATCTCAAAACCCTCCAAGATAAAAATGAAGAATAGCAGGGTGCTAACAAGGGATACAAATAACATTTTCAATTGATGAATGTCTATGAGGATTAGGAAGGCATTTTGCATACCTACACAAGCCGAATGAAGTATTCAACAAGACTCAAAGTCCCGAAAAGTCAGCCTTTCTGAAAATTCTGGGATGTGTTTAATCTTGTGCAAATCCTCACCAGTTTCCCCCTGGCATCTTCGCAATAACATGGGACAATCATCAATTACCAGTCTACGTAAAGACTTAAGGTTACTCATTCCTTGAGGCAGAAACGACAATTTGTGGCATTTAGAAATGACAAGCCTATTGAGAGATGTGAAGCTGCTGGTCCACTCAGCCAGAGATATTAAATTGGGACAATTTAGGATCCGGAGCTTTTCAAGAGGCGTAACATGTTGGAGCCCATTCGGGAGACACACCAGCTTTGGAATTCCCCAAATAGTGAGGGAACAGAGGCTCCTCAGACCTTTCCATCGCATGCCATCACCTTCATCATTTGACAGATCAAGCTCCCCGCAGTCCCTAATGTCTAGATATATAAGTGAGGTGAGATGTTGAATACCTTGTGATAAGGAGATTAGTCTTGGGCACTCTGAAACGTTGAGACGCTCAAGAGAAGTGAGGTTTTGCAGCCAAAGATCTGGCAAACACTCTAGCTCCTTAATGCCACTTAAAGTCAAAGACTTTAAATTGGAAAGAGGGCCCGAGGAGGAAGAGGACATGGGAGAAGAATAAACTGGCATAGCTGGTGCTGCCATATACCACATTGTCTGTTGAAGTAATTTCAGCCTGGCTCTACTCAGGATCAGCTGTTCGTCAAGATGTGGATAGAGTGGCATGGAATTCAGCATTGGACAATACTGGATTTCTAATTTTGAAAGACAGGGAAATGAAGGCAGCAATAGATTCTGTTGATGATGTGCCATAATTGATGCTTGTGTTGTTCCAATAGCAGTGTTATCATCACCAACCGGAACATCCCTCCACCATCCCTTCAGATTGGGACAATCCCAGAGTATGAGTTCCTTTAAGGATGGGAAGAATGTTGTCATTGATGGTGCTGAAGAAGAGAACTTGTCTTTTCCACCACCGTCTGTTATGTACTCCAGAGCATGCAACCTTTGAAGTTTGAGAATCTTGAGAAAAGAGAGTTGATCCAATGGTGGGAGATGTTGGAACTTCAGGCAATTACACAAACTAAATTTAACAAGATATATGAGAGAAGAAAGCCAACTTGAAAACTTCATACCCCCATACCCTATCACCCACAACACTTTCAGATTTCGGTGTGGCTGGAGGCCTTCCAATGACTTCTCGTCACTGTGCACATCAGCACCATCATCATCTTGTCGATACCATCTTAAATTCAAGGTTCGAAGATGTTGTTTCTCCTTCAAATTTGCATTCTTAGTTTCTGATGTAGCATCTGTCAACTGTTCTAGATGTAAAATCTCAAGCCCTCCGCTCAAGTTGTTTAGCCTCTTCAGTTCACTTAGCTTGCCAATCTGCCTGCAGTCAGACCGACGATCATTCCTTAACACAAATAATGATAGTATCTGAAGATTAGTCAATTGTCCCAGTCCACTTGGCATTTGAGCCAGTTTATCGCATCCATCAATCTCAAGATGCCTAAGGCTGACTAACTTATTAATGTCCTTGGGCAATTCTTCAAGCACATCACAATTTGAGAGTTTTAATGTCTGCAAATTCAGCAGGCTGGTTATGGAACTTGGAAGCCTTTTGATTTCATTCTTAGAGAGATCAAGATATCTTAAACGCTTCAACTTATGGAGATTACCTGGAACCGCCTTCATCCCTAAATCATGTAAATCCAACACACGTAAACACCTGAATTTCGAAATAATTGCATTACAAGTGGACTTGCTGAACTTTTCTTCATGTGGAAGGCGTGATTGACTAGGCAGTAGAAATGTCCGTATTCTCTTGGCTTTAAACAAGTGGCTCACAAATTGCTGTGACAAATCCAAATTAAAATCAAATGATACATGACGTACTCTTTCATTTATATTGCCCCCATTTGAATTTGACGCACAGCTCACAACCCCCGCCACTAAAACTGCAAGATCATGCATGCGATTTTGCATTTTGCAACTTCTTATAATCCCCCATTCATCTTTTTCTACCTCTTGGAAAAAGGACCTGTGGAATAGATCCATAAAATACTCGTAGCCAACATCTTCTAGACATTGATCTGAGTTTGATGACATGAGAAACCCTTGCCCCATCCAAAGTTTAATCAGCCCGTGTACATCGATTTCATGATCTTTAGGAAATAATCTACAGTAAGCAAAACATTGTTTCAAATGCGATGGGAGATGATCATAACATAGCTTAAGTATTGAAGAAACATCATTTTCTTGTTGTAAAATTTTTGGAAGTTCATCCTGCTGGAATTTCAACCAATCCCCTTCTAAATTTTTGAAGTATAACAAACTCCCAATAGTCCTTATCGCAAGAGGAACTCCAGCATACTTCTGTACAATCTCCTTCCCGATACATTCAATAGCTTGATTCTTCATCTCCTCTCCTTCTCCAAACGCCATTTTCTTAAATAAAGCCAGAGAATCGTTGTAAGCCAGAGGCCCCAATTCAAATACCGGGACTGTTCCCATAAGGTCCGCAACCCCTTTATTCCGCGTAGTAGTCAAAATCTTACTTCCCCTCGCACCGCCCATCAAAAGCTCCTTCAAACTAAACCATTTTCTCCGATCTTCATTCCACACATCATCCAACACAAGTAAAAACCGCTTCCCGTCCATCATCGCCCGAAGGCGTATTAAAACCGAATTCAACTCAAGATCTTCCGATCTCTCCCCATTCGCCGAATCCACAATCTCTTCAACAATCATTTTCAAATCAAAATACTCCGAAACACACATCCATATCCGTAACTCGAAATGTTTCTTTATTATCTCGTGATTGTACAAGAATTGAGCAAGTGTCGTCTTCCCAACACCGGCACTCCCTAATATCGGAACAATCGAAACATTCTCTGTCACTTCAACATTATCCATTTTCATTAAAACATCAATAATTTCATTCTTTTCATTTTCTCTCCCAATTATCTCCACCTCACATACCGAAGAATGACTCTCTCTCCTCTCCTTCTTTTCAGGAAAACGGTTATTAAATTGAAACTTATCAGCTTCATACACAATTGCTTCAATTCTTTCTCTAAGTGCTTTAAACTTATGGAAGCTTCTAAACCCATATGATAATTTGTTTAAAAAAACGCGTACCTCCTTCGCGTTTCTATTTCGATTCATCAATTCCCTCCGCTGAGACTCAGTGAAGAAATCGTCAACCAAATCATCGGTATCATCAAATGCATCTTTAAGCTTTCCAAGCCAAACTTTGATCTCGTAGCTTTGAGTGAACCTTTCCTCCGCATCCAAAAGTCGAGGTTGGATTCTTGAAACAGCCACCTGGAGTCTCCGAAGCTCCTCTTCGACATTTCCAATTTGTTGAATAGTATCGGAAGCTAAGTTGGAAGAGATAACCTGTGCAATGACAGAGATTACTATCTCGGCCATTTCTTCTTCTTCTTCTTTTTTTTCAGTGGAAGAGTGTGAAGATTTGCGATTCAGTAAGAAATATGCCCCAAAAAGCAAAAGCAAAAAGCAAATGCTCTATGATATTTCTAGACCACCATTTCACATCATTATCGCTGTCACTTTTTAGAACCGTTAAAATAGTGTCTATATATTTTGGGAGTATATTCAAATTTATGAAAAATAATATCCATAATTTATGAACAATATTATTCATATTTGAGTGATACAAGTTGTATTTCTACACCATTATTTCACATCATTTAAAATACGGACTATGTGAATATGTTCAAATTTATGAAAAATATTGTTATATTTGAGTGATATAAACTGTAATTTTATATCACCATTTTCACATCACTTAAAATGTGAAAAATATTAATAATATTGTTCCCACTCTGTAAACATGTTTAAATTTATGAAAAATATCATCCAAAATTTGTGAACAATATATCCACATTTGAGTGATATAAAGTATATTTTTGTACCACAATTTTCACATCATTATTTCACCCCACTTAAAATGTGGATAATGTATTGATAATATTGTCTCCACTATGTGAACATGTTTAAATTTATGAAAATATTATCTGAAATTTGTGAACAATATTATCCATATTTGAGTGATATAAAATGTATTTATGCACCAACATTGCATATCATTATTTCACACCACTTAAAATGTGGAAAATATTGTTAATATTATCCACACTTTGTGAGCATATTTAAATTTATGAAAAATATTCTCCACAATTTGTAAATAATAATATCCACATTTAGTGAGATAAAGTGTATTTCCGCACCACCATTTCACATCATTATTTTACACCACCTAGGATATGGATTGTCCACACTTTGTGAGCATCTTCAAATTTATGAAAAATAGTATCCACAATTTTTGAACAATGTTATCTATATTTGAGTGATATAAAATGTATTTTTATATCACTATTTCACATCATTATTTCACACAACTTAAAAGATAAGCAATATTCTAAGAGTGGTGTTATTTCCACACCACTTTATTATATTTCCACACTAATGGTATGCAAAAATATAAAAGGTTTAAATATATTGTTAGTCCTTAAAGTTTATTCATTGAGCGCTATTAGTCCTTGAAATTTAAAATGAGCGCTAATGGTCCCTGAAGTTTTAAAACTGATCGTTATTGGTCCTTCCATCTAACTGCATTAGTTAGTATGCTTATGTGGCTAATGGAGACATGATGTGATAATTTTTAAATTAGGTGGCAATTTAAAAAATTAAAATTAAAATTACACATCATCATTTAGACCCAAATTACCTAATCCGGATTCACATTCAATGACCCATTTCACTTTATTTTTTTTAGATTGACCCATTTTCACATCAAGAAAAAAATCAAAATCCTCAAAATTAAAGGGTTTATTGGATTGATGAAAGAGTCATGTTACATAATTCATATTTATAAAGCATATTTTGTCATAAAGCAAGCAAAAAAAAAAAAACATATTGATCAATGATGTCACTCTAAGTTCCCCCGTTCCCACTGCCAAACCCTTCGCGTTTGACTTGACCTTATTTCTGCCGATATAAACATGTTAGCTTTAAATCATTTTTGTGTATATAAGCATTTCAATTACAAACTACTCACCCACGGCCAATCCCGCTGCGGCATTCAAACACCCTTCGAAGTGGACGTTTGCCATCATCTTCCCTATTACTGAAGCCACCGCGAAGACCACCACGGTAAGCACCACCACAAGGTCCACCACCACCGCCACCACCACGCCTTTCAAATTGCCTCCCAAACTCTCTTCCTTCAACAACACCTTCAACAGCACCTTCACCTTCACCTTCACCATGCCTTCCAAATTTATATAATCAAATTCATTTTTTTTAGATGCACCCATTTTCAGCTTAGATACAAAATCAAAATCCCCAAAATCAACCCTTCAACCTCCGTGAGTGATCCAATGCCTAATAAACCCTTTAATTTTGGGGATTTTGATTTTGTTCTTAAGGTGAAAATGGGTTAATCTAAAAAAAAATAAAGTGAAAATGGGTCATTGAACGTGGATCCGGGTAGTTAATTTGGGTCTAAATGATGATATGTAATTTTAATTTATTTATTTTTAAATCGTCACCTAAATTAAAAGTTGCCACATCATATCTCTGTTAGCTACATAGGCATATTAACTAACGGAGTTGGATGAAAGGACCAATAACGATCAATTTTAAAACTTCAGGGATAGTTAGCGCTCATTTTAAACTTTAGATACTAATAGCACTTAGTGAATAAATTTTAGAGACCAATAATGGCAATAAAATAAAATAAAAAGGACCAATAATATATTTAAGCCAATATAAAAAGATGGTGTAATATTTCATCCAATATTTTGATATTTCTACAAAATTAATGTGAAAATATAAAAAAATAAATAAAAAGTGTGAAAATATCATTTTTATATTGTAATACGAATAAAATTGTCTTAATAATATAAAATATAGATGAATAGGAAAAAAAATGTAGATGATCCGAATTCCGAAAGAATATTTTTGCAAAGCAAATATTACTTTTTTTTTTATTCTTTTTAGAGAATCGTGCGAGTGAAGAGTCACATAAAGTGTCGGTTTCACGGGTGGCTTTAATTCAGTCTATTTTGTCTCATCTTTTTTGGATACGTGTTAAGTGCCGTGCCGTTAGGTGTTACGTAGTTAATGGGCGGTCAAAGCTTGTAGGAAAATTAATTACAAAGTCTTTTAGTAAAGGATTCCCGTGTCTTAAAGTTTCTACTTAAAGCCAATTGGGAGAGTATTGTGAATGCACGTAAAAGATTTCAGCAAAAAAAAATGCACGTAAAAGCATTCTCGATTAGTCTCAATTATTGACAGTAGTGTGTGAAGCCGCGAATGGACGAAAAACCATTCGCATCACTCAATATTCTTTTTTACTATTACAACATTTCTATTTTGATGATAGACTATTACAACATTTCACCAACCTTCCCCACGTCTCTTTATTTCATTTTCTATTCTATTTCTGTTGAGAAATAATATATATATATATATATATAATAATATAAAATATATAATAAGAGAAAATAAATCTGAAGATGAGAATATATTATAAGAATTCTCTTTGTATCAAGTGGTCATCTACACAATCAAAACTTGTTGAATACAATTAATCGCAATCTCATTTTTTCCTACTTACAATACTATAACTCTTACACATTTATAGGTATAAGATGCTCATAATTAGGTAATAAACTTGCCGTGTGTGAATTTATAAGAGGAGACAAAGTCGTGTTCTCATTAAATGGTGAGCACGCTTTGTCTCTAACATAAAGCTAATTGCATTCACCTAACACTATATGAGAAATAATCTCATGTGATGCACCATATATGTGGCTAAAATACAAGCCATGAATAGTACTATTTGTAACAGTGTCTGCCGACACTTATATCAATTATTCATAACAATTTCAATATTATTACTGCCATTTAGGCATTCAGTCTAGTGGCAATTCGTCTTCTCAAAAAGTCTCACCTCTTTATGAGGGTGTGGGCTTGATTTTCGAAAATTTTTAAAATATAAGTGTGTGTGAGTTTAGATTAAATTTCTATCATATATATATATATATATATATATATATATATATATATATATATTATTACTCAATTTTTATTAGTTTTTACTATTAAAACATTTCAGCCACCATTTTAAACATTTTCACATTAGCCTAAATTCTAAATATTAAAACATTTTACGAACTTTCATCAACATCGGACTGTTTATTTATTTATTAAATATATATATATATAATATATATATATATATATATATATATATATATATATATATATATATTATATATATTATTTAAATTTTACTTTTTTAAAACATTTTCAAATTAGCCTAAATTCTAAATATTACAACCTTTCACGCATCTACATTAATTTCTTTATTTCTTTCTTTAATTCATTTAAATATTATTTTTATTTTTTCTTATTATTGTCTTTCTCCCCCATTGTATGAATTTTCTCCACTCCCAACATTTCCCAATTTCACCATTAATTACTCCTTCTCAATTTACAGACGCCTTCACAATTTCAAATTATTTAAAAATAAAAAATCACAAATCAACCATTGACAAAATGTTGGCCATGGTTCGTAGTTTATAGACAAATTCACAATTCACAACCTTTTAAGGATGTTGTTGTCGTGAGAGAATCTCCTCCCTGAAGCCATCTTTGCCTATCGACTCCTTAGAGCCATCTTCAACAACATTGTTGACATCCTTAAGCTCCCTTCCCTGGAGCCACCGTCAAGAGTCGCTATTGCTCGTCACAGATCCTCACCTAAACCAGCCTTCATCGTCATCTTTCAAAGATAAAACAACCGTTGTCTCATTTGTTTTCTCTTCAGCGTTCCTCTTCTCCAGTCATCACCTTCCTCTCTGATGTCCGTCTTTGACTTGATTCTACCGTTGTCTTCGACTTGAAGGACCAGATCAGCTCGAGTCCTAGACTTGCAAGCCTGCAAAGCCAAGCCTTCTTGATCTGGTGTGAGTGAGAGAGAGAGAAAGAGCAAGAGAAAGAAAATGAAGCGATGCTAATAGATAAATCAGATCATTGATTGCTCTTGTTGTTATTAGGCTCCGTTTGTTTCGACGTAAAACATTCTCCACCGTAAAATATTTGTAAATGTATATAATTTCAGGGAAAATGATTGTTTTTCCTGTGTTTGATTGCATTTTGGAAAATAGTCTGAAAAATATTTTCCAATGTTTGGGCAACGTAAAATGAAAAAAAGAAAAAAATCAAAAACCACTGCAAATGCAAACCTACCACCGCAATCCACCGTAAATCCACTGCAAACCACCATAGAAAAACCCACAAAACCCACTCAATCAAACCCACCGCAATCCCACCACAACCCACCGCAAATCATCACAATCATATGAGCAACACCGGTTCTTGGAGCAAGAGCACGTTCGAGCTCGAGTCCACCGCGAAGCCCAGTGACACAGTCAGGTGAAAGGGAGATCGGCAAAGCCCAGATCCGCTTGCGACCGCCACGAAGCCCACCGAGAAGCCCAGATCCGCTGCGAAGCCCACCGAGAAGTCCACCGCGAAGTCCAGATCCGCCGCGAAACCCACCACGAAGCCCACCGTGAAGCCCAGATCTGCCGCGAAGGACATGGAGGGTGGCTCGGGGAGAACAGAGGCTTGCTGGGCGAGAGAGAAAGAGAGCAGAAAGAGAGCAAATGGGGAGAGCAGACGCGTGAAATTTTTTGAAAAATGGTTTACGGAAAATTTTTCCGTAAACCGTTTTCCTAAATTTTGTTAAGGATTTTCCGGTCAAACTACAAACGTTTTCTGTTGACCTTGGTTTTACAGCGAAACAAACGTCCGAAAATGATGAAAACGTTTTACGAAAAATGTTTTACGTCCAAACAAACAGAATAGAGAAATCAATTCTTAAATTGTTGGTGTTGAGAAAAAAATATAAAATACTTAGTCAGAGAGGTACAATGGTTTATTGGGTATAAAGAATCATTGTAGCAAATTTACATTATATAGAGCCTCAAGAGAAGTTGTTAGAACAATAGTTTTAGATATCCTCTATAAAACAAAATAAAAAAAGATGCCAAACTTGTTAGAGATGTTCTTATATGTTATTCTAAAAAAAATGGCATTTTTTTATATTATTTTTTAATGATTTTCCTTGTTATCTAAAATGTATGCTCTTTTGGCTAGAGTTGAGTGTTCATAAAGTGTAATAAAATAATAATAATAAGATAAAGATATAAAAATCTAAAGATGAGATAATATAAAACTTTAAGTTTTTCTTTTTGCTAAAAATATAAAACTTTAAGTTGATTACATGTAAAAATGATGTTTTAACTTTTAAGTTTACAAAGAGAGCACGCATATACAAGGGCGGAGGCAAGTGTATGGGTTTCAAAATGTCTTGGGCTATAAAATTAGTTAGGCTCCTAAAATTTAATGGTTGTTGTAAAATGAAAGAGAAACAGTAAGGGAAAATGAATAAGAGAAACTATTTTGAGAACTTTTTTATTAGGTGGTCATCCACACCAAAGAGGAATTTCTAGAATTCCCTATCTCACTAATCTCTCTACCTCTTCTCTATATCTTTAAATGAAATATTACACTTCTTTATATATATACACTTGAAAACATGATAGTCATGATTCATACTTTAACCATGACTCACACATTTTACACATTAATCATGACTTACACATTAGTTAATATTGGCAATATGACTCACACATTAGTCAATATTGGCAACATTAATAATTCACAACACTCCTCCTTGGATGACCACTCACAAAGAATATACCTCGTTAAAAACTTGCCAAGGAAAAACCCAGTGAGATAAAAACCAGTAGTGAAGGAAAAAGAGTACAATATTTTTGTGAACCTTTAAGTGCCTTTGAATTACCTCATTAAAACCTTGCAAAGGAAAACCCAGTGGGAAAAAACCTTAACGAAGGAAAAAGAGTACAATTAGCACATATCCTTCAGAGTATTTATTCCCCCTCAAGAATACATAGATTTTCAATTGTCAATGAAAATATCCTTATGTCGACGCATGCCAATATTATGAAAAATCTTCTGAAATATCTAAGTTGTCACATGACCATATCTGCTTGACATCAATATCACTGCTCTTCTGAAGAATATTAGATGAGATGTGTTTGTTTTAAGAATTGCTACATCTTTGTTTGCTTGATAAATCTTCATGCAATAGCAGTGTTGTTACATGTGAATAGTATTCTGTTTCTGATCGTCCTTTGGTCTGGATTAGAAAGATATTATGCGTCTGTATTTCCCATTAACTGTGGATTTAATTAAGTGCAATTTACAAAATACATTGAGTATCAATTGTACTAATGTATGGTACTTTAAGACCATAAATTTCTTTACACTCTTCTTAAGGGCGAAAATGGTCTTTCTTAACATCAAGTGACTAATCAACCATTGGAGTAATCAAAGGATAAGTTTTATTCATATGGAAATGCTTTAGGACTTCCTCTGTGTATAGACTAGTAAACAAGAATTCCATTTGGAAAGTGTTCAACTTGCAAGTCAAGACAAAATTATATTTTACTGAGATCTTTCATCTCGAATTCATTCTTTATATGATTGGCGGTTTTTATGAACTCTTCAGGAGTTTCCACAATATATACCGCAATAGTAACAAATCGGGATTCTCATTCTTAACACTGGGCATACAATCTAGTGTTTAAATGAATAAACATAAAATCTTTCCCAAGAGAATTAATTTAATCGGATTACTTTACTCATACCGAGTTCTCTATGAAATGTATAGGAATGATTCTCTTGGAGAAGTTTCATGACTATGTTCGCCTATTGATGTACTTAACAAACTCAAGTACAACATGCCTATCTTTTGCACGTGATCTTTAAGAATACGGTATTAAATCTTAATTTATGCAATTTAATAAGATTCTTTAAACATAACAAAATGTAATAATATGATTAAGAAGAATATGTTAACTAGTATGGACATTCAACCAACAATCAAATTATTAATTATCCATTTGTATCCTAGAAGAAATCAAATGAGTGATACCCATTTTATTTAGGATATCAAAATAACTCATGTGATCTTCTGGATTAGTCTGATCTTCTGGATCAACAAAATTTATTGTTAATAATTTCACTTCAGGTGATAAGGTGTAATATCCCTTTTGAGAGAATATTTGAGTACATCCTTCTTAATTTTGTTCATACCACTTCTACGTCCACGACCTTTTAATTATCAAATGAGGTTTCATTCACTTCAAGGAATGGTATATAATTGGTCGGATAGAATTTGTGGATTTTTAGCAAAATCTTATTATTTTGCTTAACCAATGGAAGGCAATGTTAGTTCAGAGTTCTTGAACTTACGTTCTTGATATTGCTACTTCAAGAGCACTTTTATATAATATATAATTTTCCCTTTTCCAACATGTCTTCTTCATATATTTTCCCTCACATAATTTAATTGTGAGCTTATTTAGAAAGTGCAGAATTTTATTCACTTACACCTTTTAAAATTTTGCAACTTCAGGTGCATCAAGTGTAAAGCTGTATTCACTTGCACTTTTATAATTTTGCAACTTCAAGTGCATCCATTTATAATGAGTTCTTGTAAGGTGCATCTTCTGGTGTATCCATATTTATAATGAGTTCTTGTAAGGTGCAGCTTCAGGTGCATCCATATCTATAAGGAGTTCTTGTAAGATGCATCTTCTGATGCATCCATACCTCTCACTTAAATAATTTCTTTTACACGATCCTGTTGGGATGCGTGGTGGTTATTCTTAATAAGCTTAAAGTAATAAAATAAGCGTAATATATAAAACAAGAATAACAGATTACTAAGGCGGTAGAACCGGCCAATATTATGCAAAACTGAGATTTAATATAAGGCGGTAAAACTTACAGTAGGTTGGAGATAAAGTGAGAATAACTTCTTTCTTAAGATTTGGTTAGAGTTTTGTGCTAATAACGTGTTGTAAAATGAAAGAGAAATAGCAAGAGAAAATAAATAAGAAAAACTCTTTTGAGAACTTTCTTATTAGGTGGTCATTCACACCAAAGAGGAATTTCTAGAATTTCTTATCTCACTAATCTCTCTACCTCTTCTCTATATCTTCAAATGAAGCATTACATTTTTTTATATATATACACTTGAAAGCATGATTATCATGATTCATACTTTAACCAAAATTCTCACTTAAGCCATGACTCACACATTTAGCACATTGTTTACACATTAATCATGACTCACACATTAGTCAATATTGGCAACATTAATAATTCACAACAATTGTTGGGATCTCGGAAAAAAAAAAAAAAATGGTTGTCCCCTTCAACGAGAATGGCCCAGCTATTGCATTTTTTCTTCATTTTTTATTCTTTTCAGTGACAATACTTTGATTAGTCCAAATCTTTAGTTGTGAAATGGCCCCACCCAAATAAAAAAGATGCTTTTACCCACAAAATCCTGAAAAGCGATTTTCTATGTTGATGGTCTACAGCGCGGCTCTCAAGAGCAAATGTATGTGGATCCCACTTGCTTGTGAGAGTCGCATTGTATACCGCGGACATAGGAGATACAATCTCCAAATCCCTATCCTTTTCAATGTACTTTTCTCTAATCGTCAATGCAAAAGTGCACTGTGCAAGTGTGAAAAGAGCATTGTTATGAGCTTTAAACTTCAATCTTTATTTGTCTCATCATCATTTTTTCTTCAAGAATGATCTTTATTTTTTTATCATCACCATCATGACCCTAATGTGCCAAAGCATTTATTTTCTTCAATCATTATTTCTCTCATTATCATTTTTTTTCTTAAAAAATAATCTTTATTTTTTTTATCATCACCATCATGACCTTAATGCGCCAAACCATTTAGATTTCGAAAATATTTCTACAATTTTTGAGTTATACAAGGAGATTAACAATATCTACAATGTTGACAAGAAATTGTTTACCTTCAATCCAATTTAGATGAATTTTTCTTCAACCCAATACGTGACAATTAAATAGATCATTGTATATTTTTAGTTACATGACCTTTTTAATGAGTCATGTGAATTTTTTTTTTAAAATAATACATGTTGATAATCTATTTAATTAACACCTAATGGGTTGAAAGAAAATTTCTCTAAACCAGATTGAAGGTAAACTCTGTCCATCTTTATAGACACATTATTTTTGCAATAATACTGAATTAACAAGTTTTTATTAATTCTCATCTACACCCACTACCACCTCAATTTATTATTTATCATTCATAACTTAACGCCTCATCATACTGTTTCTACGATTTTCTAATCGATAAGTTTTGATTTTTCTTATGTTGACTTTTCCAATTCTAGAACATTTCTAATAAATTAGAGAATAAGGTTTTAATAAATGATTTGTTAATTTAAATTAAAAACTAAATAATTTTTGTATACTCATTTAAATTTAAAAACATTATAATTCGTTAAATTTCATAATTCCATATACAAACTAACACCAAGTCGGTATATACATCAACACCAAGTCGGTTAAATGTCCAAAGTACGCGGAACGAAGTATTAAGTTAATTGGAGCAAGATTGGCACAAATAATGGCCCTATATAATTGCGGCTACAGCACTACTTCAGCACACTCCAGAACCATCAAAATCCAGCACTACTCCAGCACACTCCAGAACCACCAAAATCAAAGATTACAATCAAGAAGAACCATTTGTTCATCCATGAACAACCACTAGAACAAACAAAATCAAGGATTAAAAAATTTACAAAATTAAATCAAAGTAGTCAAACTAAGAGTCAGTGAGGGAATGATGGGATTCGGGAGCAGCGGCATCGAAACGACGTCGTCGTGGTCGCTGTGGAAGACAACGAGGGAGTTCATAGAGAAAGCTAGGAGAGCGGCGGTGGTGGATGGCGGGTTGCCGAGATCGGCAAACCCAGGCCGAGATCGGCAAGCCCAGGCCGAGATCCAACCGTCAACCACCACGCCCAGCACACCCAAGCCCAGATCGGCGCCTCTCTGTCAACCCCAAGCCACGCCGTGTTCTACCCAAGCTATTTCTTTCTTTCTTGCTATGGAGAACAGAGAGAGAACGGAGAACAGAGGGAGAGAACGGAGAAGAGAGGGAGAGCAGAGGAAAAAAAAATTGGAGAGAGAGAAAATATCGGGCAAAATGAAAGACAAAGGAAAAAAAAAAAAAGCTTAAATAGGCGGGTAAAAAAATAATAAAGAATCCGGCTGAAGAGTGTACAGTATAGCTTTTCATTTGTGAAAAGCTACTGTAACACTTTGGGTTTTTTTGGGCGTTTGAAGAGTGAAATAGACTAGTGTTGGAGCACAAATTCTTTATTTTTGGTCTCCACATGTGGAGATAAAGAGGAAAATGGACTGGTGTTGGAGATGCTCTTAATAGATAGATCAATTTTTAAATCGTTGGTGTTGAGAAAAAAATATAAAATACTCGTCAGAGAGGTACAATGGTTTATTGGGTATAAAGAATCATTGTAGCAAATTTACATTATATAGAGCCTCAAGAGATGTTGTTGGAGTAATAGTTTTAAGATATCCTCTGTAAAAAAAAAAAAAAAAAAAAAAAAAAAAATAAAATAAAAAAAGATGCCAAACTTGTTAGAGATGCTCTTATATGTTATTCTAAAAAAATGGCATTTTTTGATATTATTTTTTAATGATTTTCCTTGTTATTTAAAATGTATGCTCTTTTGGCTAGAGTCGTGTGTTCATAACGTGTAATAAAATAATAATAATAAGATAAGATAAGATATAAAAATCTAAAGATGAGATAATATAAAACTTTAAGTTTTTCTTTTTGCTAAAAATATAAAACTTTAAGTTGATTATATGTAAAAATGATGTTTTAATTTTACAAAGAGAGCACGCATATATAAGGGCGGAGGCACGTGTAAGGGTTTCAAAATGTCTTGGGCTATAAAATTAGTTAGGCTCCTAAAATTTAATGGTTGGGATCTGGAAAAAAACAAATGGTTGTCCCCTCCAACAAGAATGGCTCAGTTATTGCATTTTTTCTTCATTTTGATTCTTTTCCGTGACAATACTTTGATTAGTCCAAATCTCTAGTTGTGAAATGGCCCCACCCAAATTACCCACAAATCCCTTGAAAAGCGATTTTCTATGTACGAGGTATACACGGCTCTCAAAAAGCAAGTGTATGTGGGTTCCATTTGCTTGTGAGAGCCTCGCTGTATACCAGCAGACATAAGAGATATAATTTCTAAATTCCTATTCTTTTCGATGTACTTTTTTCTAATTGTCAATACAAACATGCACTGTGCAAGTGTGAAAAGAGCATTGTTATGAGCTTTAAACTTCAATCTTTATCTGTCTCATCATCATTTTTTCTTCAAAAATGATCATTATTTTTTTATTATCACCATCATGACTCTAATGTGCCAAATCGTTTAGATTTCGAAAATATTTCTACAATTTTTGAGTTATACAGGAGATTAAAAATTTCTACAATGTTGACAGGAAATAGTTTACCTCCAATCCGGTTTGGATAAATTTTTTTTAAACCTACTACGTGATAATTAAATAGACCATAATGTATTTTTAGTCATATAACCTTTTTAATAAGTCATGTGATTTTTTTTTAAAAAAATAATACATTTGGATAATCTATTTAATTAACATGTAATGTGTTAAAGGAAAATTCTTCCAAACCAGATGGGAGGTAAATTCTGTCCATCTTTATAGATACAATATTTTTGCAATAATATTGAATTAGCAAAGTTTTTATTAATTATCATCTACACCCACTACCACCTTACTTTATTATTTATCATTCATAACTTTACGCTTCATCATATTGTTTCTACGATTTTCTAATCGATAAGTTTTGATTCATCTTATGTTGACTTTTCCAATTCTAGAACATTTGTAATAAATTAGAGAATAAGGTTTTAATAAATGATTTGTTAATTTAAATTAAAAACTAAATAATTATTGTATACTCATTTAAATTTGAAAACATTATAATTCGTTAAATTTCATAATTCCATATACGAACTAACACCAAGTTCGGTATATACATCAACACCAAGTTCGGTATATACATCAACACCAAGTCGGTTAAATGTCCAAAGTAAGCGGAACGAAATCCGTATAAGTTAATAAGAGCAAGATTGGCGCAATAACGGCCCCATATAATTGCGGCTACAGCAGGTAGCATCTGTTAATAGTGGAAAAGTGGCTGTCTAGCACGCTGTCCAAAACCCACTTGTCTTGTGTTTTCTCACAAGATCATCGGGTTCTGTGTTTGACTACTGTTTCTTCTTTCAGATCCATTGTCTTCATCTCCATCTTTTTATATCTTCATTTACTTATTTGAATTAAATATTACTAAACATGGAGAGTCTAATTATCTCCACTTCTCTTGAAGCAATTCTAGAAAATTTCATTCATGCAATTCCATCTCAAATCAGATTACTTCGTGATGTTGATGATGAGATCGAAAAACTGAGGAATACAATCTCTGCAACTCAATCTCAACTTCTTGATGGTGATGCTGCTGAGGATAATAACCATGCCACTACTGGTATATCATTTATACATTGGGTTCAAAAACTCAAACATACTTTTAATGATGCTCATGATATGCTTGACCTCATCTCTACGGAAGCTTTGCAGAGGAATCGGGACGTAAAGAAACTGACGCAAAAGGTATGTGTGTTCTTCTCAAGCTCCAACCAGTTGTCGTTTCGGCTTAAGATGGGTCGTAAAGTTAATGCTATAATGGAGAAGTTGAATTGTGTAGCGAGTGAAAGGTCGATGTTTTATGTTGAGGAATGTCCGGTAGTGATGAGATCTGGGGAGAGAATGAGAGAGGAAAAGGTTTTTGGGAGAGAAAATGATCAAAATGTACTAATTGAGGATTTGTTGGATTCGAATAAGACTCTTTCGGTTATTTCTATAGTGGGAATTGGGGGAGTTGGGAAGACTCTTTTAGCTGAATTAGTTTATAGTGATGAGGATGTTGAGAGTAATTTTGATTTGAGAGTTTGGTTGTGTTTTTCTGCTGTTGAATTGAATGTGTTTGATGTTAAATTGATTCTCAAGAAAATGGTAGAGTGTATAACAAGGATTAGTCTTGCAAATCCTAGTATGGATAGGTTGCGAAGTTTGGTTCGTGACAAAGTTGGTGGGAAGAGATTTTTGCTTGTTTTGGATGGCGTACGTAATGAGGATCAAGAAGAATGGTTGAGTTTGAAGAAAGAGTTGATGGTTGGTGAGATGGGAAGTAAGATTTTGATAACTACGCGGTCTTCGGTAGTTGGAGAAATAGCTAGCGCTGGTCCGATTTATCTGTTAAAATGTTTGTCGGAAGAAGAATCGTGGTGTTTATTTTGCCATGTTGCTTTTGAAGAAGGGTGGAGTGCCGTTGACTATGGAAATGATGGAACGTGGTAAGGAGATTGTGAAGAATTGCAAAGGAGTTCCTTCTTTGATAAAGCTTATGGGGAAATGAGTTATCTGCTACACGAACAAATTATTTTGTCACGGATGGAGACTACTGAACTTTTAATAGAAGGCACAAATGATAATGTTTTACCAGTCCTAAAGCGGAGTTATGATAATCTTCCTTCGCACTTAAAGGACTGCTTTGCTTATTGTTCGTTGTTTCCTGAAGATTATATGATTGATAAGATGACGCTTATAAAACTTTGGATGGCACAAGGATTAATCCATTCCCCAAAGGGGAATCAACATATCGAGGATGTTGGTGATGAGTATTTTATGCAGTTACTTTGGATTTCATTCTTTCAGGACATCAAGAAAGATGAACGGGACAATATATTGAGTTGTAGAATGCATGATTTAATTCATGATCTGGCAGTGTTTGTAGCTGGTACTGGAAGCACCATCACAGATGCAAAGGCAGGAAATATTGATGGAATGACTCGTCATATTTCATTTTATTCTAGTTTACCTTCATTATGGAAACTTCCAGACCAGTTGCTTCGAGCCAAGAAGCTGCGAACATTTCTTTTGCCAGCTCAATATAAGGGAAAGTTGGATAAATCAAGTATTGATAAACTTATTTCGAGTTTTAGGTGCTTGCGTGTGTTGGATTTGCATGATTCAGGGATTGAGATCGTGCCACCTTCAATTGGTAATTTGCTTTTGTTAAGGTATCTTGATCTTTCTGGGAACAAAGACATCAGGCTGTTGCCCACATCAATTACAAGGCTGCTACATTTGCAAACACTTAAACTTTCTTCTTGTGTTAACCTTAGAGAATTGCCTAGAGATATTTGGAAGTTGGTCGAACTTAGGCACCTTGAGATCAGTGGATGTAAAAGTTTGGCTCATATGCCCTACGGACTTGGGCAGTTAACTTCACTTCAAACATTACCTTTATTTGTGATTGGCAAGGGCATTGCCAGCTCGGGGAAGAGTGGCGGGCTAAGTGAATTGATAGGGCTGAACAACTTGAGAGGAGAGTTAACAATTTTAAATTTGGGACATGAAAAAATTGAGACTTCAGAATCTAATGCTGCCAACTTGGAGGGCAAAGGAGACCTTCAGGCTGTCAGATTACAGTGGGAGCAAATAAAAGCTGATGATGATCAGGTTGTCGCTGATGATGATCCAGTTGTCACCAATGATGAAGCACTTTTTGAAAGCCTCAGGCCACACCCAAATGTGAATGTTTTAAGCCTTAAAGGGTATATGGGTTTAAAATTTCCCAGTTGGATGAAGGATGATCTATTTTGGTGCCTCCCAAATCTCGTTGCAATTGATATGAGCAGGTGTTCTAAATGCCAGCATCTACCATCATTGGGTCAACTCCGTTGTCTCAAGACTCTCTATCTTGGAGAGTTAAGTGCTCTTGAGTACATAGACAATGGGGATCATGAGCCCTCAAAGGGCAATCTGGTTGGATGTGGAAGACAATCAGAACCACCTTCAACAGTACCTTTCTCATGCCTAAAGGAACTAACGCTCTACAAATTGCCTAAACTGATGGGATGGTGGAAGAGGAGGGAAGGAGTAGCAGCAAAGCATCAACAACTTCCGTTACTCCCATCATTTCCCTGTCTTTCTAAATTATCTATAGAGCATTGCCCAAACCTGGCATCCATGCCTTTTTTTCTAAATCTTGAAGAAGAACTGAAGCTGACAAATGTCAGCGGGGAGCTTATACAACAGCAGTCAATGATGGTGAAGCAAACAACAGCAACTGCCTCAGCCTCTTCTGCTGCTTCTTCTTTTTCTGCTTCTTCTTCTTATTGTTCTTCTTTTTCTTCTTCCTTTTCTTCTTCTTCTTCTTTATTTCCCTCCTTTTCAACTAACTCCCAACTTTCTAAGTTGAAGTCTCTGCACATTGCAAGCATCAAGGATCTAGATTGTCTCCCAGAGGGGTGGCCTCGGAATCTCACTGCACTTGATCATCTTTCTATTGGAGATTGTGGGAATCTTGTTCTGTCCAATAATGATGGCATACAATGGCAAAGTCTTAGGAGCCTCCGTTCACTGGTTCTTGTCAGTATTTCAAAGCTGGTGTATTTACCCGAGTGGATTCAAAATGTGACCACTCTGCAACATCTTCAGATTGTAAACTGTCCTGAGTTGATGACTCTACCAGAGTGGATGAGCAACCTCATTTCACTTCAGGAAATTGAAATCAAACAATGCCCCAATTTGATATCACTGCCTTCCCTGGTATCATTACGGAAACTCAAAATCTCAGACTGTCCCATATTATTGGAAAGATGCCAGGAGGATACAGGTGTGGATTGGCCTAAGTTAGCTCACATCCCAAGTTTGCACATCACCTGAGTCATTGGATATTATAAATAAATCTTTTGGTGGTGAACTAAGAGCATGCAGCTTCTTCTGGTACGTACAACACTTTTCAGTTCTAATTGTTCAGTTTTAAATGATTTACGTCATTATTCTTCCTCATTTTGTCCATTATACTCTTTTACTGTACAAAGATTTTGGAGAAATTCTCAGTTATTTAAATCAATTTCAGCATGGGACAAGGAAGGGTTAAAGCTGGTGCTTGTTTAAACCTACTGGCACTCCATCTTAGCAGTAAGATCTAAATTTTGTTTTCCTTTTTTCTTTCTTCTTATTATTTATGCCCCTTCATCTCAAGGAAAGTTGGAATTGATGTCTTTATTGCTTTCTTCATTGCTGAATAAACAGATTGTTCTCTGGCAGTTACTGATTTTGGAAGTACATTTCTGATGGAGGATCAAATCTTACAGGTAGACCTCAGGAATTAGCTTTACTTTTGGTAAAAAGTTGTTTCATGTAATACAAAGCTTCCATATATCATTATGTACAGAAAAATTCATAGTTTGCAATATGGTGTTTGAGTAACAAACTGCTCATTGGAACACTGAGCAGGGTGATTTCTACATTTCTTTCCCTGGTAGCTAATTTTGGATTGAAAGGCACCAATGTCATAGAGCTACTCATAAACAATTTCAGGATGGCTTAAGTTATGCTTCATTTGATTCTAAAAGCTTTATATATTTCAAAACCTAGTTTTTTTTTTTTTAATCATTTTAGGACCAGGGAAAACAAAATCTCTAATGTATTATTGTACATGGCACCATTATTTTTTTTCTTAGCTTATTGGTGGATTCCTTTTCTGTTAGCTGAAACAACAGGAAATATAAGATGAACCTTAATGTATTCTGTTTTACTTGTCAGAAGGACCTTGCACTGCACTGCTTCCCCATTTTCATACATCTACTATTGATCACCTTTGTAAATTGATTGTAGACGCATCTTATTCTCTTTTATATTTTTCCCATTAGAGGTTTTTCAAATTTGAAGCAGCAAACGAAGGTTGTCATAGTTGGTGCTTTCTTTTCTTGAACCTTGTGGGGACTACAATAAGTGAGCAATTATTTCATATTATGCTTTTCAGTTTCCTCATATAATTTTCATTCTGAATATGATACCTTCACATTGATTGATTTATAATTATTATTGTTATTTTTTTTTTATCATCAGTCAAACAAAACATATTTTGTTCTTCATCAATATTGAAGTAGAACTCTGGAGGTTGATCACATCTGAGTACTACTCCCAGAACTAGAATTTGACCTCACTGCCAGAAGGAATTTATGACCCAGTACCAAGAATTTCTGGCTGTCCTAATGCTTGGAAAGATGCCAGGAGGACTGGACAAGGTTTGACGTAAGACTTTTCATGTCACAACATTTTGGAAGGAACTTTATTTTATTTTCTTAAGGACATAGACATACATATGCTCAGCTTCTTTGGAAATGAACTATAATCCTCATCCTCTGTGGGGAATTAAAATTCCATCTCTCCCGTCATGGTTCTTTGAGTGTTTCAAATATTTTAAGGAGTTTCTCAGTTATTTGAATTAATTTTTAAGACCATTGAAACTAACAAGATTATTAAAACAGATACTTATTCAAGAAAGATTGTTCAGACCCACTAATGCGACAATCAATTGGGATCTCATTCATTTTAATAGAATTTCCATTCAACAAATGATGTTTTCAAAGTGTCTCCTCTGTCCCCTTTTTTGTTTCCCAAACTTTCAATTTTCTTTTATTGGTAGAGTACTGTTAGTAACACCATCTGGTTTGGCTGCAGTTGGAGCATTAAATCTGATTGCCTATGAAGGTAGTGCTGCCCCCCAATCAAGAGTGCTTAGAGACCAATGTATACTGCAGATGGCTCTAACCCTAGACGCTATTTGGAATCACAGGAACCAAGTTGCACTCAATGAGAGAAGGACAAATTTGATCAGAGTCATCAGCAACCTGGAACAAAGAGAAAATGAATACTTGTCATTTATGCATCAAACAACAGAACAGGTTCTGTTAGGAAATGTTCACTGGTCTTGTCCTCCAACTGGTATGATGAAATTAAATGTTGATGCTGTGGTCTCAAAAGTTCACCACTTTTGGCTGTTGTAGCTCAGGATGAGAAAGGAGAAATCATGAAAGCCTGGGCAAAAGACAAACCCGTGTGAACCTCTGAAAGCAGAAGCTGATGCAATTCTATGAGCATTACAACTGGCAGATAAAGAAAAATTCAAGAACATAGTTGTGGAAGGTGACTCAAAAGTTTGCTTCAAGCTCCTCAATTCTGATTCCACTGCTTACTGGACTATCAGAAATGTCCTACTACTGTAGTAGAGCTAAGGAGGAATTTTGATTTATGTAATTTCTGTTGGGTCCGTAGAGAGGCAAATGGTGTAGCCCACTATTTGTGTTGTAATAAGTCCTCCATTCCTTCTCTGTTGAGGATGGGTGGAGGCTAGATTTGTATTCTCATGCTGTTTAATGAAGTTATCTTAGTTATAAAAAAAAGAAAAAGAAAAAAAGAGCACTGATTGTAACATAACAATTTTCAAATTTTTTTTTTTACATCCATTGATTTGACTTCTTGTGATTAGAGTAATTAATTTCACTTGGATTCACTTCTAACACCACTTTTATTATGATCAATCACAATAAGTCATGTCAACAATGAAAAAAAAATTTGTAAAAAATGTTATCCCTAGACTTATTGTTGTTATTGGTAATACACAAGTGATACACTCTGATGAGATTGAACCCATCCGTGTCTTATGTGGGGAGAAAATATGATTGGCCTCTTTTGAAATTTTATCATTGTGACACAAGAAGAAACAATAGAAGTGTGGGAATTACGTTTCCCTCCAACATTGATTGGAATTTAACAGATATTATATAGAAAACGCTCAAGAAATTTTTTATTGCTCAGGCTAGAGTGGCAACTGTGGCATCTCTCGCTTGAGCATGTGTTCAGAGATGCTAATGGATGTACAGACAAACTTGCAGATAAAGACAAGAACCAGATGCAACAGGAAGTCTTATATTACACTTGCCCTTTCTCTTTTTTTATTTTATTTTACGTCGTACTTTTGGGACAGCATGGGGACTTCTGTTGGAGGGGCATGTAGTAGTAGTAGTAGTTTTGTGGGTGGTGCTAGTATTTGGTTTTGTATTTTATTTTGATCAATCTGCAAATTCAGTTTTCTATATATATATATATATATATATATATATATATATATATATATATATATATCAAATTAAAATTTAATTTCCAAAAGCCAAATTTCTAGAGAATTTTTGTCCAAATTAGAAAAGAGCTAATATGTGTGGGATGCTTGGCCTTTTTTCATTTCTACCTCTCCAAGTAGTCTTGTGCCACTTGTTTTATGTGTCAATCTTCTTCAAACTAGAAAATATGATATCACTGCCCGATGGGATGGGGTCATCTTGGATCTTTATAGAAACTCAAAATCATGGACTTTCTCAAAATATTGGAAGGATGCCAGGAGGAAACAGGTGTGGATTGGCCTAAATAGATCACAATCAAAGTTTGCACATGAAGTGAGCTCATTAAATATACATTAAACTCTTGTTATTGAACTAATCACATTCAGCTTCATCGAGTACATACAACACTTTTCTGTTCTAATTTTAAGATTCAAATGGGTCAGAGATTTTGGAGAATCAAGGGTTAACAGCTGGTTCTTCACTACAATCGAGGAACAACTTAGTGCTAATTGTTTGTCCCTTTTTTTTTTTTTTTTTTTTTTGAAAATTTGATTTAATTGATACTTTCTTGATCACTAAAAAAATGTGTGGGGTACAAAATCTCTGGCCAACATCTTGGGACCACTCCCAAAGGATTTATTCTTGTAATTACATGATGTATGTGAGATGTAAAGATTACACACACCAAAAGGAATAGCCAAGGACTCGAATAGCTCTAGATTCCCTTGTTAACAAAAAAATAATAATAATAAAAAAAAAAAATTATCAGACAATTAGAGATGTTGAAGTAGATTTGTTCGAGGATAAAATCTTACAAGTACACTCAAGGAATTAGCTTCAGTGCAGGTACAAAGTTGAGGACTAACAATTTGGAGCTAGGGACATATATTTATTGACTTTTCAAATAGGACTACATTTTAGGACATCCCAAAATGGAATGGAGTACTAAGAGCATTCCTATCCGGTTTAGTATAAATTCTCTATTTTATCTCTTTAAAATGCTACTTTTGTATTTTAGCTAACTACTTTTATAATAAACTCACATTTCCCTCTTAATTTTACAAGACATCTTATTAAAAAAAAAAAAAAATTATAATTTTTTTATAATTTTTTTTTTTTAACATACAAACCCAAACTCAAACCATACCCAACCCCAAATCGGCCAAAGCCCAGTGGCAAGGCTAGGTACAACTTAGTGGGGTCAATTAACCCCTCCACTGAAATTAAAAAATAAAGCTTTCCTATGTGGCTATGTATGTTTATATAAAAAATTTAGGGATTTATATAAGTTGACCCCACTAAAAAAATTTTAAAATACGTAAAGATGGGGTCAATATGAAAATTGTTTTGTTTGTTTGTCTATTGAGTCAGAGTCATTTACTATTTGTATAATTGTATTGGTTGATTTTTAATGTTTTTGTGTCATTGTGTGATTGTGTCACTATGTGTTAAACTATTAATGTGTTATGTTTGTGATCCACCGCTTGTCTTTTTGTGTTGATTGTGGAGTTGAGATTTTTATATTAAAAACAAAGAGATATTAATGGGTTTGTGGTTTGTCATTATGTCATATGTGGTCTATTGCCCAACCACTATTTATGTGGATAAGGATCCTCTCCATTTGAAATAAAATGGAGAGTCTCCATTTCATGGTCCAGATTAAATATCACAGATCTAACAGTGTACAGACTGCCACGTCATTTAAAATTTTAAATGACAAGGCAATCTATATATCGTTAGATTTGTGAAATAAAATCTTAACCATGAAATGGACAAATGGAGAGATTTCCAAATGGAGAGGATCCTTATCCTATTTATGTGGGTTTAAAACTTTTAAATTAACTTAAGAACTAATATAAACAGTGGTAGGGAAAAAAAAAAAAAAACCTTAAATTTTACTTTACTTTACCAGTTTAATTAGAGAGAAAGAGAGAGCATATATTGTTCCTAAATCTTAAGTGCAATAAGCAAACGGCATTGACGAATCGATCCTCCCCTTACAACCTTGCTTGTCGTCGCATGCTTGCACTAAATGACCCCATTGAGCCAACTTTCTAGCTACGCCACTGTCAAAACCCATTCGATTGTGACACCCACACGAGTGATTTCCGATGGCGGTGAGCACGGAACACAGAGCTCAGTAGCGCTGCCGAGTCAATCATTGCTCATGCTCATCAAAGAGAGAAAAAAAAAAGAAGACTGTTATTATTTTTTTACAAAAAGTTATAGACTACATACTTGGTACTCGATAAAGATACCATGGGCTCTAGCATTTTGTAAAATATATGAATAGTGTTGATAGTCCAAATGGGTAGTGTTTTGTGCATGATTTTAAAAACCAAACCAATCAAAGAACCAGAAAGATGAGTGGATAAAAATATAGAGACTAAAATAGAAACTATTACCAATTTTAGGAACTAAAATAGAACTTTTCAAATTTGAAAAGACGAAAATAGGTGAGTGAATGGGACGGTCCTGTGAGGTGTGATTTTTGATAAAAATGTGTATTTTTTGTGGCAGGCATGTAAATTATAGTCATATACATGTTTTTAAGTCAAACAAAAGTTGTATAATACCTCTCATTTCTGGTACAATACATGTCATTTGTGGTAAACTTCCTTTTTATTTTAATTTTTACTTTATCATAACATGTATTTTACCCAAAAAAAAACACATTTTTACCAAAAATCAAAGAAAATAGAACCGAATGCCAATTTCAAAAGGCTAGTGTTATTTCCAAACCAATACCTTTTATTTCGACACCAATGATGCAGAAATAACAAGTATTGGTGTGGAAATATAAATTTCTTTTCAAAAACGAAACATATATTTTAGCCTTAGAATATTGTTCAGGGTAGTTTCTACCTTTCTTTCCCTCTAATAGGCAACAATCTGAGCTAGTCATAGACAATTTATGAGATGGCTCAACTTAATGCTTCATTAAATTCCCAGGAGTAAGAGCAGCAAAATCGTTAAATATTTCAAAAAGTGATGTTTTGACAATGAAGAAAACCTCCTTGACAATGAGGAAATGCAAAGGGTAGAGGAGTCTCTGGATCAAGGAAATTCTGATACTGAAAATCTTCAAAAATGAAGAAGAAAAAAAAGAGGAACAGCCTTGGCCCATAAGGAATTTGAAGGGGGGGGGAAGAAAAAAAACAAAAACAAGAAGCTGCATGCAAGTGATTAGTTAGGTGATTTGCTCTCAATAGCTCGCAATTTAGTACTCTCACGCGAGGTGTGGAATAAGAATTCCAAAGTCGGATTCACTTCTTTTCTCATTCATTTGTAGAATTAAAAATTATTTGGTGTATTACTTTTCCATGGCTGAAAAACATCACAATTGGATCATTCGTTTAACTCATAAATCACATTCATTACTTTCTGTTCTCTGATTTCTATCTACATCGCCGTCTCTCTCTTTACCTCTTCTATCTATCGTAAGGGAATTCCACATCATTTTCGGTGACTTTGAAATGCTGGGGACTCTGGCCTGAGCAATGCACGTTCCACATTTTGAAATACGCCCTTTCTAAATTCCTCACCTGGAATGGTTTTAAGAACATATTATGAAGCATCCTGTATATAGGCAACAAAGTAATAATTTAAAAATGCAAATCATTTAAGCTTACCCAGCGTTTAGTGTCAAAAAGAGGGCAAGTCATTCGCACTGCCTTGAGCTTGTTGGTAAGAGCCTGAAGCTTTGGACGATTCAATGCCAAAGATACCGCCTTCTCTTCATACTCCTTCATACTGTATCATATGACACATATGTCAAGAGAAACAAAACTTGAGATGCATAACTGACCCGTGTACAGGACATTCAAACAAGCAGCCAGATCATCAGGTGACCATGAAGGCCAAAAATACATAGTGCAAGGGATCAAACTGCCAACCAACATAGCAATGGGACAAGAATTTTACCAAGCAAATAGGAGCATCAACTTTTAGCTTGTTCTATATTGAAAAAATAAAGAACAAGGAATCTGGAAGAATAAATTTTACTTATTACCATTTACCACAGCATTCTTTTCAGTTTCCACCTAACTCTTAACATTGAAAAAATTGTATTCCATGAATCACTGAGATGCTCCATGGCGCAACACAGTCAATCACGTCAGGTGCATATATAACTTTTTAAAATATAACAAGGGAGTGTTTTAATCACCATGGCACTTCAACGAACACTTTCGAAACATTCCACCTCAATTGTGAAGTGTTTAGTATGGATTGCCTACCTAACATACATGCATGTCTATGTGCTATGTAAGAATAATTAAATGCCTACCAGCTGACAATCATCTCCTCCCCAAGTCCAGTAGCAAGGCAAAGTGACCCAGCAACCCTAGTAGCCATCTTCTCAAGAGGCAAGGTCACCATTGGCAAACCAGCCCACAGAATATCCGTACCAGTGGTATGCGCATTACATAAAGGCCTAAACAGAGATTCAACCCGAATTTATTCAAGGAAAAAAGTAACGAAACTAATTCACCTTGTAAGAATAGATAATCAAAAGGAATAAAAGATGGAAAAAATGCTTACGTGTCGAGAAATAAATCAGCTAAACCACTTCGTCTTATATGTTCACCTTTCATGGCAACATCTGTGAAAATAATTTGGTCTGGTTGTACCCCCTGTGCGACAGCATCTGAATGAAGTTTATCAGTCATTAGTAAAGGTCCCCAACAAATAGATTTAAAAAAAAGAAAAGAAAAAAAGTAACAGATATCATATTTGACAGAAAACAACAGATGTACTTCACACAAATAGGGAAAAATGAGATAAATGACTGATAAGGCGTGTCCTAAATTTGAGTTGCTGGATAGGAATCACAGAAGAGCAACAGTATGTGAGAGGCATGCAAAAATAAACTCTGGGTACCACATACATGTGCGGAGTCTCATTTCGCCTGCAGCTGGGAACCTGAGGAGCCAAAGTGCGCTGTTGGGCACACGTTTTAGGATATTGCACCTAGAAATAATAACACAGAATGGAATGATTAGTTAGACACCAAACTGCAAACAACTAAACTCCCAGACATGAATTTAGGGTTTATCCTGATATTACCATGTGTCAAAGATTTCAGGATCCATTTTATACAACTGATTGAAGCATGCGAATATAAATTTATTTTCAGGCAGACCGTAATCTGATCGGTTGTGCGGACAATTCAGATCCAGCACATCCTGATTTTTCTGAGCACAAAAACAGTCAATAAAAAAGAGAGATTCAGGTTCCTTGCATCACTGCACAGATAAAATATACTACAAAGCAAAGAACGGAATAGAAAATTCGCTATATTGTAATCCCCTCAGAGAGACTGACCTGTTTATAGTCATTAACAAAGTAGCAATGAGGAAGATGGACAAGCTTTTCAGAATAAATATGTGAGAAACATAGAGGAGAAACAAACTGAAAGCAAAGAGAGAGATTATCAGACATGTAAGATAAAAAAGACTAAGCAAATTATCTAATATCTAGACTCCATTTCCCACCTCATCAGTGACCAGGTAATCTATGTAAGTCGCCCCTGTGGTCCCAGGGAACCCCATGTATGAAACTTGAATAGGTGCAGGCTGCATAGCAAATATTTCATTTCTGGCTCCCTGCATAGTTACAAAGTGTTACAGCTTTTTTATGCCAGAAGTTCAAACTTAAAGATGACTTTTAGTTTCTTCTATTAGAGAGACAGAGTGAATATAATTTTATCATCAATACAAGCAGGATTGCAAAATTAGATAATCAGAAACATCTACTTGAGGCCAAGCATGACTTCAAACCTCATCTACATTAACGGCTATTTGGTAGAAGAAAGCATGAATTTCCTTAAGTCAAGCCTATTTTCATAATTCTCTAAACAGTTTAGCCCCAGTCAATTATGGTTAGGGTTTAGTCCTAACAGTCTATATAAGTGCACTATTGTAATCCAAACTTTGCTTGCTTGGTGCTGATTCCAGGTTATCTAAGCGTTGATTCCTTGGTCTTCTAACCAAGCTTGGTGCTGACTCCAATGGGGATGGTTTATGATTGGATGAATTAAAAAAAAAATTGTTTGCTTGGTGCTGATTACTAGGTTTATTTTACTTTTCTGTTTGTTTCCTGTAAAATCCTTTGAAAGTATTTCTTCTTCTTTTTTCCCGTTTTGCTACATCAGAAAAAAAAATAATAACGCTTCAGATGATAATTTGAAAATATACCTTGGTATAACCATTAAGGTTCACAAGGATATGTATCTTATCCTCATTAATCGTTTTGGCAATCATATCCGATGTCATGGCAGAGACATCGACAAAGTGCTCAGCTTCAGACTGGGTACGCTGTCTCCATTCAGTACCATCATTTGGACTCAAGGCATAACAAAACACCTATGAAGGACTTATTAGTTGCTGCAAGTAATGACAGAAAAAACCCAGACAGCTCTTAGGTTGAAAATGATAACATATACCAACCTCTACATTTTCTCCATTGTGCATGCCAAATACAGATCCCATAAGGTGTGACAAAGGGTGATTACCAAAGTCACTGCTCACATATCTGGACACCAAGAGAGATTCTGATATGAAAAAGTTACATTGAAACATTAAATTCAGACACAAGCACACAGACATGCAAATCTAAAAACATACCCAACCCTTAGTCTCTCATTTCCACCAACACGCTTAATAGGATTTGGGGCTGGATGGTTGAAGGGAGGAAGTGCAAACCGAGATGCAATTAAGGAGCAGTGCGCTGCATATTTACGGCTGGAAGAGGGAATACAAAATAATAATAATAATTATTATGAATGAAATTCTTCAGTCCATTACTGTTAAAGACAACATTGGGAAGATACTGATGATACCTGATTTCGAGTGCAAGCAGTGGGTCGATTGGATATGCTATTGCATGAAAAGGTTGCACACTAGGAAGAACAGACATCTGAAAAAACAGTGTCATTGTGGCATTAACTCTGATCAACTAAATTAAATGAAGACAATAAAAAAAAGTATACATGACAGATTGGTTCAGACATTAATCTGCCTCCTAATAATCCCTTCAACTTCAGTGAACATTCTATCACGATCCTCCCAACTGCAGACACACTGGAAAAATAAAATAGAACTGTTATTTCTGGCAAAACAAATATACCATTACAAATTAACTTCAGCAAATTTATTGATTAGGTTGGCTTTAATAAGCCAAAATGGCACAAAATTTACAAGGAAAGTAGGAAACATATTTCTGTATAAAGAACTAGAGCATTTTTTACATGCAGTCAATGCAACACACAACAATTACATATGGCATAATAATAACATGCATTTCACATCGGAACATGAAGGCGAATGTGATCATAATATCACCAAACTATTGCCAATAAATAGAATATGAGAAACAAACACCATTTTAGTAAGTAAAACAAACGGTATGAGCCTTTAATCACTAAGAGTAATACCATATCATCCATAAACCAATAAAGCAAGCAGATGTGCACTGTTCACATGTTCAAATTGTAGTGTTTCAATTCATTCAAAATGCAGCAATTCCATTAAAGCATGTTCTATTGTTGTGTAAACATGTGTGTAAACATGTGTTTGTATACTAGTTCTCCAAGCCCTGTTGAACAAACTCTTTGTTTTTTGGGTAAGTTACACACGCACCCGAAGGTTCTTGAACCCACAGCCTCACCCTCCACCTAGAACTTACAAGGGGAGGAGGTTCCAGTTGAGCTAGAGCTTGTTGGCCAAGCCCTGTTGGACAAACTACTATTCATTTTCAATATAAATAAACTATTGTCTTTCTCGAGAAAAAAGCAAAACAGTCTCTTTGTACATAGCTGTTGGTTTAAATATTTTTCATTACATGCTTTCAAAAACTATGATACAACCGTTCAAGTAACTTCCATTGATTTTAGTGGCTGTTTTGAACAGTTTTTTCATGTATTATGTCATATCTAAGACTAAAAAATTAAGCGCATTTAAACAAACCGTTTAATTTTCTTTCAGTAGTTACTCTATGCAATCTAAACAGAAATCATCAAAATGAACATGCAACATGAATATCAGATTTTGATAATACCTGTAACGAATGAAGAAGGTTACAAGTAGCTTCTGGAAAGTCAGATCGAAGAAGCAACGCTTGCTTATAGCTCTTTACAGCAGCCTCTACATGTCCACTGCATCATAAACAAATCAAAGAACTAATGTCACATCAGCATTACATTCACTGCAACTGAATATCACAATTACACAATGAATCAATTTCAGAAAATGCACAAGTAGAGAACAGAGTAACAAACAGAGGAACTACACCTGTCTTTATATGCCGAAGCCAAATTTGCGTGGGCCTCAGCCATAGTTGGTCGGATCGAGACTGCATGTACATAGTCCTGTATTGCTTCATTAACTCTACCAATCTCCTTGTAAGTGTTTCCCCTATTGACAAGAGCATCAGCTGCCATTGGATCAATGCGGAGAACCTCGTTGTAGCAAGATATAGCGTCTGCACAATTTCCCTGTGATTGAACACGAAATATAAACAAGTTGGAATTATAAGAGAAGAAAATCAGCAGTGTGAGAAGATGGACTATAGTGCAGATATCCTTGTTGCTCTAATAGCTTTTTTCTTGGCTTTCCATTCATCCTAGATTTGATCCATCCTAATCTTATGCATTTTATTTCTATTCTTAATGTTAGTAGTTCAAGTCTTTGTCGGTTATGTGTTTCTCTTGTATGATTCCTATATATATAGTATATATCCATGTACATATTAAATCTCTTTTCTATGGTGTTTCTAATGAAGTTACTCGTTAGAAACAAAAAGAAAAAGAAAAGAAAAGTATCACTTTGTATCACTTTAAGAATTAAATATCAAGCTTCATACTCCAGATGTAACTACCTGTTGTTTATATATTATGGCAAGATTGTTAAGAGGGGCTGACAATCCAGTTGTTACATTCAATGTCGCCTTATAATACGAAGCAGCAGCAACCACCACGTTCCTGCATATTCAAAAATGTCTACTGAGAAATCTTGAGTGTTCATTGCCACAAAATCCTATAATCATTTTAATCATTTGTTATAATATTCATCTTTACATTACCAGGAATCCAATGTATTGACACTAATACAAACATTTGAGAAGTTAGTATCACATACCACTCCATATAAATATTCCCAAGGTTAGTAAGTGCTTCTGGATGGTTTGGTTGTAATTCAAGGCATTGCTTCACAGAACCACATAAAAGGTTGAATAAAAAATGGCACAAACATAGAAAGCAAAACCATTCAACTGTTCAAGACAACCCAGGAAATACAAGCATACATTGTAGCATCGGATTGCTTCATCCACTCTACCAATGTCTTTCAGAGCATTACCCTTCAAGTGAAGAAATAAATTAGATTACAGTTAACAAAAGTTGTAATAAAATTCAGTCCACATTAAAATTTTAGCATAAATGAGAACCAACCAAATTATTATAAGCCTCCAAAAATCTTGGATCACATGATATCGCTTGCCTATAATGTAGGATTGCCAAATCCAGTTGGCCTTGCTCATAATACATACTAGCCAAATTACCTGCACCATATGATACAACTCATCATCTGCTCCAGCTATTTCGCTAAAACACAAAAAAAATCAATGCAGGGGTAGGGGAGGGAATTAGGAGGCAGGCCGTTCAGTTAGCAGAATTCAAAACCAAATTATCACAGACACAGCCATTTGTCACACATTAATGTATGCTTATCAAAGTAACAGGCAACATCCAAGACATAATAAGACAAATCAGACATGGGGAAATAAGGGGATGCATGCAAGTGAGAAGTCACATATGTAACAAAACCAGAGGCAGAAAATAAAGAACATCTAAAGGACACCATTATGCCATCATTAACGCATTCTACGGGTTAAGTTCTGAGAATAATTTACAAATGATAAAATACAACTTGAGGTACATAATACAACAGTACTCACCAAGAACCACTGCAAAGTTTGGTCGAGTCTGAAGAGCACGCTGATAACACACAATTGCCTCTTGGGGCATTCCTAGAGCCTGGAAAAGGCAAAAAAAAAAAATCTTGTTTTTCTCCAATACCAGTCTAGGCATTTGCAGCTACCCAACCTTACTAGCAGAAGGCATCACAGCTTACCTTATACACATTCCCAAGGTTTAGAAAGGCATCTGGAAAGGTTGGTTTGTGTTTTACAGCTTCCTGAAATTCAAAATTATAACCCAAAAGAAGGGACAAAGAAAAGCGGGAAAATGTTAGGGAAAAAAAACAGTAAAAGAAGAAATTAAACTTCAGAAAAAAAATTCTCAAAGGTTGACCAAGCAACTTATTTGTATGGAACTTCTCCTAATACAACTGATGAGCATAAAAGGAACAAGGTGGTGGCATTTTTGGAAAACTGATGTCATTCTCCAAGTAAAAGCAAGATAATCAATGCTAACCAGAAAACACCTAAAATTAAATAAATAAAGGGTAAATACACTATTGGTCCTTAATGTTTACATAGGTTGCACGTTTGGTCCCTAATGTTTAAAATGCGCACAATTGGTCCCTAATGTTTCAAAATCGTGCAATATTGGTCTCTATAATGAATTTTAGTACCTAAGTGTCAAAAAGTGAGCGTAATTGGTCCTAAAATTTTCAAAAAGTGAGCGCTATTTGTCCCTAAATGGTGCGACTTAGGGACCAATAGCGCTCAATTCTAGTCCCTAGAGTTTCAATAATAAGCGCTATTGGTCTCTAGGGACTAACGGTGCATGTTTTTGAAACGTTAAGGATCAATTGTGCGAGTTTCAAACATTAAGAACCAAACATGCAAACAGTGTAAATATTAGAGACCAATAGTGTATTTATAAATAAAAGAGTAAGGAAACAAGATCAAGCATACCTTATAATATTGAAGGGCCCTGTTAAGATCACCCGACTCCATAAAAAGAGCAGCAAGATTTGACCATGCAATAGCAAATGTTGGCTGTATTCGCAAAGCCTCAAGGTAGCAACTGTATGCCTGCACAAAATGTTAGATTCTGACAATTTGCAGTCTTGGAGATGGAAGTTACAACAAGACCAACCATCATCTGAGCCCTGGCCTGTAGATAACAACTTGATATCTGTATTGAACTGTGAATTCCAATACAGTTCAATACATGAATTATTTCCATCAGTAACTTTACTGGAAAAAGGAGACACGTAGTATAAAAATTTAAATATGGAAGAAGTCCTTCCGGGGGACTAAAGAAGAAATCATTATTACTGAGACAACACATAGGGCGGACAAAGAAGAGTTTGGGCTAGGTGTTCATCAACCCAAACCGAGTACTGAAATGGATGTATCACTTCCAGTGTCACTATCAAAAATAGATAGTGATAAATCAATATCCTAAATTCCTAATCCTATCTAATATAGCATGGCAGCTGAAGAAGGCATAAACTAGACTGTTTCTGCAAACTACAAAAGCCCATGGCTCAAAAATCTAAACCCTTTTTTTTTCATGTTAATCAAAGACAAGCCATAAAGTGGTGCACTTATCCTTTATATGAGTGGCAGTTGGTTTTGTAAAAAGAGAGCAGTATCTTGAACATTGTTTTTTATAACTAGTAAGATCTTGAACAATGCCACTGCATTTGCATGTCATTTTGGATACTTACTTCTTGCACCAATCCTTGGGCTTTCATTATATTTCCAAGATTGCTATGAGCATCAACCTGTATGCCAAATGACACATTGAGGTTAGTATCAAAATTTTACTAAAACCAGAATGCCATGCCCATATGGTTTCTGAAAAGAAATGGGAGGTAAAACAAAATGAAATAAAATTTACCAAAAGAGGGTTAAGTGCAAGTGCTTGACGACAACATTGTGCTGCCTCATTAAGTCTTCCTTTTAGCATATATGCACTAGCTAAGTTTGACCATGCATCACAGAAATTAGGTCGCAGCTGCAGACAGGTAAGTAAAATAGAAATCAATGAACCACCAAAATTGGATGCTGACATACAAGGACACGGAGAGTGCAACATATGAGCAAGATATATAAAGATATAAATAATACAAAAAATATCAGATTAGGACTAAGAAATAATAGAATATGCAGTCTCTATCAAGACTTAAAAGAATAACCATCCAGTTAAAGGAGGAAGAGAGCAAGATGGTTTAATAGAGATTCATCTTACTTTTCTATAACCAAATTAATGCAGTAAAATCATTACTTCTACATGCTATGTATAGTGATATGACGTTTTGTTCCAAGAGATGAACATAAAAAATTGAAATCCTGTAACATTGAGGCATATAAAAAAAAAAGCCAGATGAATAATAATAATTAAAATCCTGTAACATTGAGGCATAACAAAAATATCGATTTGTGCTTTGTATAGTGATGACCTTTGTTATACCTGTTGTGACTAGAGAGAGAAGGTGGGGTATTTCAAGTTTAGGGGGGGTGGAAAAAGCCAGATGATCAGATTACACATGCTCCTTTGGTCAAAGGTCAGCATAGAACTGGACCCCCCTACCCCCTCTCTTGCACTATAGGATGACAAATTGGAACATCACATAGAGCTCTTTCTTTATGAGGCATATCTTCTTGCTTTAAGTATGCCTGCGGACTTTTTTTTTTTGGATAATTAAGAATAGTTTCATTCAAAGCAAACAAAAAAAAGTATACAGATATAAGACTTTCACGCTATGCGAAATCACACAGTCAAAAGCAAGCTATCTAGAAACTCTAAAAATAATAGGAGGGATGTTGCCTAAAATAACCATCCACTCAAACAGACATCTTAGCAAACACTGCTTGATTACATGAATTGGATGTGCTCTACACCATCAAATGTTCTACTGTTCTCAAACTCCAATCATTTTCAGTTTGATTGTTGTCTCATTGGCAATAATTCTTTAACTATTATGCCTTTTAACATTTGTTGCTTATTTTTTAAACTAAAAACTAGCAATAATATATATTTTAAAATATTCATTTATACATTAATTAATTAAAGTACAATTACCGTATCATATTCTAAATTTTCAAGAATTAACATATCCATTATCATGTCGTATTGCTTCCTAGTGAAAATGCATCTTTCTCACTAATGACAAAAATGATGAGATGGTTTTATGACATGAAACACAAAAGGACTAGTCAAGTTACCGTTAGTGTTCCTTGCAATTGTTAATATAGGTCAATTCGACCCAGTATATGTCCGATGTGGGACTCACCACACACACACACACATAACACACTTATCATAATTTGGGGCATCAAACAATAGCAAGCCTAAAGGTGATTCCAAGCTTGAATACACATATTCTTAACATGTGGTCGACATAAACTAAGAAAGCCCCACTGTCTGAATTCAGGTATCCATTATCATGTCGTATTGCTTCCTAGTGAAAATGCATCTTTCTCACTAATGACAAAAATGATGAGATGGTTTTATGACATGAAACACAAAAGGACTAGTCAAGTAACAGTTAGTGTTCCTTGCCATTGTTAATATAGGTCAATTTGACCCAGTATATGTCCGATGTGAGACTCACCACACACACATAACACACTTATCATAATTTTGGGGCATCAAACAATAGCAAGCCTAAAGGTGATTCCAAGCTTGAATACACATATTCTTAACATGTGGCTGACATAAACTAAGAAAGCCCCACTGTCTGAATTCAGGTATCCATTTCAGAAAGCATTCAACAAATAACAGTAAGAAACGGGTCGACAGAGTGCACACAAACCTCAATGGCAATTAAATAGTAGCGGATCGCAATTTCAAAATTCCCTTTCTCCTGTAAAAAAAAAAATCAATGAATACTGCGAAATCATTCAAACCACAACATCAAAATCAGATTCAACATTCGCCACAGCCCACAATTACATACCTTCCAAGCATTTGCCATGTTTCCATAACACTCAGCGAAATGCGGCTCGATTCGCAGAGCCTCTTCGTTCTTCGCAATACACATATCATAATCATGCAACTTCAAACAACAACAGAAACAAAAAAGCCATTTAATAAAAACACAAACCGACACCGCACCATTAACCACTTCAACAACAACAAACCTCATTACCTGATAATAAATTGCTCCCAAAAGTAAAAGATTATCGGTGCGAAGCGAATTCCTCTCGTAAACACTGGAACAAAGCTCCAATGCCTGCTTATAGTTTCCCGCATTGTATAGCTGATGCGCACGCAAAAAATGCGAATCTTCATCGACAACTACACCATAAAAAATAAAAATAAAAATCGATTTTTAAAAATAAAAGTAAAAATTTATAATTCGAAAAACAATAATAATATCAAATCAATTAGAGATCAGCTACTTCAACCAGTGAAATTTCAAAAAAAAAAAAAAAAAAACCTTTGTGAGAATCGGGAGGCTTGTAAGGAGCGAGGCTGAGCGACGAGGGCTCCGCCTTGACCTTGAACGGTTCGTCGCGATCGGCGTGAACCGAGATCATGACGGTCAATCAAAATCGAATCCAACGGTGGAGAAGCACTGGATTACAGTGATGAAGAACTTCTTCGAAATTCTGAGAAAATGGGGGTGAGAATTGTGAGAATGAGTTTAAATAGGGTGGGGATGGAGGATTCTGGGCCGTTGAGATAGACGGTGGAGATGGTGTAGTTTGGTGTGTCTGAGATTCAGTTATGACTGACACGTATCTAGAAGATTTTACTTATTTTAGATGAGTGTTGCGGTGTATCATGTATGAAATCATCTTCCTTTGTCCTTTTTATGACCCACTTTCATGTTTCTCTATCTTTGGTAGGATATTCTTACCCATAAAATCTTTATATATAACTAATATAACAATAACTGCTTTTATTTTTTGGTTAAATTATAAAATATACCCTCTAAGGTTGATCAAATTTCATTTCAATACTCTAAATTTTGATCTCTTTTAATTTAATACTCTAAGTTTGGTTTGATTTTAACTTAGTCCAATAAGTTTTGACTGTTTCAATTTATTTTTGTTTCAATTTGGTCATCTAAGTTTGGTTTTGTTTCAATCTGCAAGAGGGAAATGATCCCACTTTATCAAGTTTTTTAAACGAAATTAAATTTAGAATGCTAAATTGAAATGGTTAAAACTTAAAGTATTGAATTGAAATTTGACTAATTTTAGATTGTATAATTTGTAATTTGGTCTTTTATTCTTTATTTTTTAGTGAGAGGGAAAATATAATATAAGTTATGTAAAGGTACAATTATACCTAAAAAAAATGAAGAATTAAAAAGTTGGTGTATAAGTGGGTACCAATTAGTTTGATTGTAAATTTATTGTTGTCAAATAAGTGATCCGGGGGTGATCGTATCCACTCTCTTGTAGTGGGCTTACTGTAGATATTCAGTAATCTCCACCTTCTGGTGGTTTCTTTTACTTTTCAATCTACATCCTACTATTCAACCTTCTCCTTATCTAGAGATCTCAGAATCAAATCTACCAAACTTCTTCTCGCCCATCATTGCAATCAACCTAACCACTTAATAATCTCTTTGATCTTGCTTATGCCTCACTTTTTCATCTGAATGGAAGACTCCACAGAAACTCTAAATAATCTACTCAACTCCTCTCTAAGTCTTAGAAATCTTGAACATTCCATCCAACTAGAAGGCAATACAGCAGCGAAGAATGTCGAATTACTGGGATTAGCAGGAAAGATTATTGTAGATCGGACAATTAGCAAAAACAAGGTAAAGGCAGTGCTCTCAAAAGCATGGAGATTAGCCAAAGGAGTCTCCATCACACCAAAAGGGGAAAATCTTTTCCTCTTTTAGTTTTTAGCAGAAGGGGATAGAAGAAAGGTTTTGGAGCTTGGGCCTTGGTCTATTGATGGTTGGCATCTCATTCTCAAGCCCCTTGCTTCACATAAATCATTTGATGAAATAGATTTCTCAACCACTACATTCTGGGTTCAAATCCACAATTTGCCTTCCTGAAATGTGTCTTAAGAGAATGCCTAGGAAATTGGTAAAATGATTGGTAATTTGAAGAACACTGACTTCACTAATGACGGAGAGATATGTTGGCATGCATTCATGAGGTTGCAAGTGGAACTGAAGATTGACAAACCATTACTATGTGGATTCTATCTGGACAGAGCTCCCCATCCTGACTTATGGATTCAATTCAGGTATCAAAAAATTAGCTGATTTTTGTTATAAATGTGGTAGATTGGGTCATAGTAGAATTAATTGTACTTGGGAAGTTATCATGTCTGTGAAACAGAAACACTATAGTCTGGGTCCCAAAGGATGGGGCCTTGGATGCAGTAGCGGCTTCAGGACATTTTTTCAGAGTGTTCAATTGTTCATTACAAAACTTGAATTCGTCCTCACAAAAGTGTCACCTCTCGCTTGCTTGTCAACATCTTACCTAAATAGTTAACAACATAAACAAAATACTGCATTCTTTTCTATGTTGTATTCCAACCAATTTTTGTGTTCCATAAACCAATTAGAATTAAACCGACATATTGATCCACTAATTTCTGTTCAAGGTAAATTGTGGGGAACAATTTGACAATGACCCTTTTGTATGTATGCTCTTCTTATATTATCTTGATCATTAGGATGATAAGATGAGATCTTTTCTCGCAGCCCAGGATCCGAAAGAAGATTGTTCAAGTCAACACAAATTCGCTTAGAAGAAGAAGAAGAAGATGAATCTTGCGGTTTCCTTATCAGAAATTTATCCATTGTACTAGCAATTAACAAAAGAATAAAAAATTAAATAAATTAATCAAATAGATAAATTAATTAAATCCAAACAAATAAAGTAACTATAAGACAATTAGACAAATCACAAATAGACAGATTAATCAAAATTCCAAACAAACAATTAAACAAAGTAACACACTATCAGTCTATCATTACAAGACAATTAGACAAATATATAGTAAAAACATAAAATATAAACTATCAAATAAACGAATAATATTATATTAAAAACTAAGATTCAGCCAAAGTAACTAAACAACTAACAAAGTAATAAGTAGTTAAGTAGTGAAGTAGATAAGAACAAAATAAGAGAGGAAAAGAAAAAAAAAAAACATACCAAATCTGAGAGCGGAGAGCCAAACCAGGAACGGCGGAAGCGGAACCACTATCCTTTCTGTCCAGCTCCAGCAGCAAGCGTGGCGTGACCGAGTGAGGTGAGGCCGGCGGGAGCAGCAGGCGTGAGGCGGTGAGGGACGGTCTGGCGGTGGTGGCCTTCGCAGCAGGGGTTAATAGTTTTTGGGTTTTTTCTCTCTCTCTCTCTCTCTGACTCTCAATTCAACGATTGCAACTTGCAAGGAATAAATTTGGGATTTTTTTCTTGGATAAGCACACCGCACACGGTAAGTTTGGGTTTTTTTTTTTTTTTTTTTTTTCTGAATAGAATAAATTTAATTAATGGGCTGATTCAAACATTTGGGCTTAAACAAGTCATTATTTGGGCTTATTTTGTATTATGGGCTTAAATAAGTGTTGTTATTTGGGCTTTTTATTTTTTAGTATGGTAAATTGGGTTTATTAGATAAGGGTGTTCACAAATTATTTGAGGGTGTTTACAATTTTTATTTGAGGGTGTTCACAATTTTATTTAAGTTGAGAACATTTATATAAAAAAAAAAATTTCCTTTGATTTTTCAAAAAGTCAGGGTGTGCAGCTGCACACCCTCCTTTCAACGTAGCGCCGCCCCTGCTTGGATGACTGCTAAAATAGGAAACAGTGCACCAATCTGGATTGATTCCTCACCCTCTTAAGCAAACTCTGAAGCTCCCTCCATGGAAAGAACAGGAAGAAAGCCACAGTACACGCCCAAGTCCAACCATTACTGTCTCGAATCCCAAGATGGCAACCACACCCCTACTGCCACGTTTTCCCTAAAAGAAATCCCTACTGACAAAGCCATAATTACCCTACCCCTTCAACAGTCAAATCAACCATTTGGAACCACTCAGTCCCTTAAGCAAATTGAACTATCAAACAAAACTCTTGTCCAATCTCAACCATCCAGTTCAACCACTAACACCTTTAAAGCCCTACCTACTCATTACAACTTCACCTGGGCCCGAATCCTCTTCCCCAAAAACCCACCTTCTTGCATGGGTCTCTTTCAATAATGGCACAACTAAACAAACCCCCACTCTAAACTACCCAAACAAATAATTCCCTCACCACCAAAACCTAGCCCACTTAAAAGAACCCATGAACCTACAGACACTTATATCAGCAAAAAAATCAAACTAAACCTCCTCAGCCCACTTAGCCACAATTTTATTCCTGAGATACCATCCACTTCTAACCCTCCTAACCCAACTCAAGATACCTCTCTTATATTCTCTGTGGGTAACACAAATGATCCTCCATCCTGTTCTGAGAAAAATAAAAGGATTGGTATGAAATAGCTTGCAAGAGCTAAGGGCCATTCCAGAAAAGAAGAATCAGGAAACGAATCACACTTCATGCAAATAGAGTACTCCCTCAATAAATCCAAAATGGTTGAGGAGGCGGGCCTTATCATGGCCCTACCGCAGCCATGAGGATTCTAGCTTGGAACTGTCGAGGTCTCGCCCGTTCCTCGGCAGTTCGAGCTCTAAAGGGCGTTATTAGGGACTTGGACCCTTATTGTTTATTCCTATCCAAGACTAAAATTGAAGAACATAGAGTTAAGAGAATTTTGAATAGCCTGGGCTTCTCCAATATCATTTGTGTTGATCCAATTGGCCAAGATAGGGGTATCAGTCTCAACTGGAAGCAAGGGGTAATTGCTGACTTGGTATGTGCTTCAGTAAATATGATCAGTGTTATAATATTTTCTGACCTTTCTCATAAGCCGTGGATGCTCACTTGTATATATGGCCCTCCTTATAATTCCCAAAAACCTGCTTTTTGGGACACTCTGGAGAAGGCTTTATCAACTTTTTTCAGGGCCATGGATTGGTTTAGGGGATTACAACTACTTATTGAGTAATGCAGACAAAAAGGGAGGCTTATCTTTTGCTTCATCCTCTTCAAGCAGTATGAGAAATAGAGTTGATGCCTTGGGCTTAATTGACATGGGTTTTATAGACAATCAGTATACTTGGACTAATAAGAGGCCAGCCAAAGCAAATGTTAAAGAAACGTTAGACAGAGCTCTGGCAAATACAGACTGGAGGATTCTTTTTCCTAATGCAAAGGTGAAACATTTCCCAATTATAAAATCTGATCATGCCCCCATCCTCCTTCTTACACAAGGTGATTTAAATAGCTACCCCAAGCCTTTCAAGTTTGAGGCAGCTTGGACTAGAGATTCTACTAGCAATAAAATCATTTCTTTGGCTTGGAACCAACCGCTTCTAGGATCCCTAGCCTTTAAACTTTCCACCAAGCTAAAGGAAGTCAAGAAGAAACTGAAAGAATGGAACTTTGAAACTTTTGGTAATATTCATTACAAGCTCAATCAAGTCAAATCCTATTTGTCTAAACTTCAAAAATTAGAGCCTTTTAAATCTAATCTAACAGCGAAAGAAAATCTCAAAGCCAATTATAATGAGTTGCTAGCCAGAGAAGAAATTCTTTGGAAACAAAAAAATCTTGAATACAATGGCTTACTTCTTCTATTTTGAATACGAGATTCTTTCACCTAATCACAATTATTAGGTGTAGAAGAAATACAATAGATTTTTTGAAAGATAAACATGGCAACCGGATATCAAATAGAGAAGCAATTGGTGATTGTTTTATAGATCACTTCAAGTCCATCTACACAACATCTCACCCTTCCTCTCCTGCAAGTTTGGAAAATCTTATCCCCCAAGGCATCACTGATGAGGATAATGAATGGCTCTGCAGAATTCCAGACTATGGGGAAATCAAATCAGCAGTTTTTAGTTTGGGATCTTATAAATCTCCAGGACCAGATGGTATGCCTGCACTATTCTACAAACATTACTGGTCTATTGTTGAAATTGATGCATGTTAGCCTCAAGGTTTCAATAATTATTAATTGGCTAATTAATCCAAGGACATTCATGTAATTTTGATGATAACCATGATTTTAAGTTGTTCATTAATGATATTTTCATATGAACTAATGATTTATGTTTTAAAGCTTAATTTTGACTATTGATTTATTTGGACCAAGATGGCCAATTCAAATATCAAGCAAATGCAAAGTTGATAAGTTGCAAATTCATTGAAGATCAAAGTCATCAAGACTCAAGACAAAGAAATCAAGCTCAAAGACAATGATCCGAGACATATGAGAAGTAAGAGTTAGGTTTTGTAAAGTTTATTAAGATTTGATCTTTAAGGCTCAACTTTAAAACAACTTCAATTGAAAAATCTCTTAAAGTTTTCAAAGACAAACTTGATTGGTTGAAATTCAAATGTAAGACAACCATATCAATTGAAAAATCTTCTTAAAGTTTTCAAAGACAACTTGATTGGTTGAAATTCAAATATAAGACAACCATATCAATTGAAAAATCTCTTAAAGTTTTCAAAGACAACTTGATTGGTTGAAATTCAAATATAAGACAACCATATCAATTGAAAAATCTCTTAAAGTCTTCAAAGACAAACTTGATTGGTTGAAATTCAAATATAAGACAACCATATCAATTGAAAAATCTCTTAAAGTCTTCAAAGACAACTTGATTGGTTGAAATTCAAATATAAGACAACCATATCAATTGAAAAATCTCTTAAAGTCTTCAAAGACAAATTTGATTGATTGAAATTCACATGCAAGACAATCATATCAATTATGGTTGAAAAATCTTAAGAAGAAAAGTTTTCAAAGAAAGCAACTTGATTGAATTTCACATGCAAGACAACCATATCAATTATGGTTGAAAAATCTTAAGAAGAAAAGTTTTCAAAGAAAACAAATTGATTGATTGAAAATCAAGAAGAATGCAAGACAACATGATGGCTATAAATACTACCCTTTCTTCATTTCTAAATATCAAGCATACAAGAGAAATCAAAGATAGAAAAGATAACATCTTATACATCAATCCATCCTTCTCAAGCTTATATTTTCATATCATTCAAAATCCTTGATTGAAAATTTCTCTAAACACTTTTTGAGCCATATTGATCAAATCCTTGATATACTATTAGAGTGAGCATATTGTGTACAATTACTCTTTGAGAGAGCCTTATCTTGTACAACAAATACTTTGTTGAAACCATTGAGTGTTTTTGTTAGGGTTTTGGTATAAATCCTAAGTAGTGAAAAGGATTTTTCACTGGGTGGTTACTCTTCACCTTGTAAGGAAGATTTGTGGGTCTTGGTATAAATTTAAGAGTGAAAAGGATTTTTCACTCGGTGGTTACTCTTCACCGTGTAAAGAAGATTTGTAACGGTTTTGATCTTCACCCGAAAGAAGATTGTCAAATTAGTGAATTTGGGAATCCTCGAGAAGTGATCTTGAGGCGGGGACGTAGGCAGGGAAGCCGAACCTCGATAACAATCATTGTATTTGATTTTCTCTATCTCTATCTCTTACTTATTCAATTGCTTATATATGCTTGTGTTTGATTTTCTATCATATCTTATTGCAATTGAATTGTGTTCTTAAATTTGTTTTTGCTAATTGAAAATAGTTTTTAATTCCGCATTTAAATCGAAAAAGTTTGCCTCAACCTAAATCACCCCCCCTCTTAGGTTGATATTTGGGTAACAATGCAGTCAATACAGTAACATCTTTTTTCTCTAATGGTCATATGCTTAAAGCAATGAATCACACTTTTTTGGCCTTGATCCCTAAAACAAATGCTGCTTCTACAGTTCATCAATTTCAGCCTATCAGCTTGTGTAATGTCATATACAAAACTATCTCTAAAATATTAGCTAATAGGCTGAAGCAAATGTTGCCAATACTTATTTCTCCATGGCAGGTAAGTTTTGTCCCAGGCAGACGAACATAAGATAATAGTATTATTGCTCATGAGCTCTTTCACTCTATGAAGAAGAAGAAAGGCAAGGGAGGCTACATTGCTTTAAAAGTGGATATGGAGAAGGCATTTGATAAAATGGAATGGAGCTTTATTGATGAAGTATTGAAATGTTTTGGGTTCTCTAATAAATGGATTGGGTGGATAAGTCAATTTATTTCCACTCCTACTTTCTCTATTCTTCTTAATGGAGGATCTTATGGTTTTTTCCACCCGCAAAGAGGTCTTAGGCAAGGTGATCCACTATCTCCATTCCTCTTCATAATGGGCACTGAGGTGCTATCTTGCTTGCTTCTTAGAGCTGAAAATATGGAATATATTCATGGCATTAGAGCTGCTAGAGGGTGCACTCCAATCATACATTTAATGTTTGCTGATGATCTCATTCTATTCACCAGATCATCCTAAGATGAGCTAAGCGTTGTTTTGAATTGTTTAGAAATCTATCAATCATGGTTTGGCCAAGTAGTTAATTATAAAAAATCCTTCATCTTTTTCAGCAAAAATCTCAGCCTGAGGTACAAGGGAAGATTACGTGATATAAGTGGATTTAAGATAGGAGAACCCTCATCTAAATACCTTGGCCTCCCTCTTTCTATCAGCAGAAACAAAAAACATTTGTTTGAAAATGTAGTAGAGAAAATTAATGCAAAAACTCAAGGCTGAAAATGCAAAGTTTTATCACAAGCAGCCAGAATCACTTTAGTTTAATTGGACTTATCTCTAATCCCAATGTACGCAATGGCTTCTTTTGCTCTCCCTAAATCTATTTGTACTCAAATTGACTCAAGTATAAGGAAATTTATTTGGGGATGTTCAGATTCAGGCAAAATACATCCTCTCATTTCTTGGTCTAAAGTATGCAAGCCGAAACAAGCTGGGGGGCTTGGGATTAGGAAAGCCTTTGATTTTAATGAAGCTCTACTATCTAAGCTAGGATGGATGATCATTACAGAGAAGGACAGCGAATGGATCAAGCTCTTAAAAACAAAATATCTAAGGGGCCAAAGCTTTTTAAAAGCTTCTCCCTCTTCTACTCACTCTTGGCTGTGAAAAGGAATTCTTAATGCTAAAAGTACCCTTCAAAAAGGTGTATTTTATCTTGTTGGGTCAGGGACTTCCATCAACATTTGGGAGGACCCATGGATCCCCTTATTAGAAAAATTTTCACCAAGTCCAGCAAATGGTACTAGCTAATCTCCCTTTTGGGTAATTGACCTTATGACAAATGATCGACTCCATTGGGACATAAACAAGCTCAATAATCTTTTTGATCCTCCAACTATCCAAGCTATACTCAAGATCCATCTATCAACATCTCACTCGCAAGACAAAATCATTTGGGCTCCCAATAAAAGTGGCATCTTCTCTGTGAAATCAGCCTACTTACAAGCTCAATTGCCAAATCTCCTCAACACTGGCTCCCTTCTTAGAAAAGATTAGAAACACTTATGGAGGCTCAAAATACATGAGAGATTAAAGCTATTACTCTAGAAAATTGCTTGGGATATTTTGCCAACTAGATTTTTTCTTAGCAAGAAATGGGACATTGAAGAAAGTAGTTGTCCATTCTGTTCCTCACAGCCTGAAACCTCGGAGCATCTATTTTTTGGCTGCCCCTTTGCTGTCATTACATGGTCATTATCACCATGGCCACTCAATCCTACTAATATGAATGATCAGCCCATTCATGAATGGATAAGAAAAATCATCTACCCATCTACCTTTCTTCAAGTCCCAAAAAAGGATGAACAAAAATTCATTTTATTTGCAATCATTCTTTTTGACAAAATTTGGTGGTGAAGAAACCAAATCATCTTTAACAAGAAAATTCCAGACCCTCGTGAAACTGCGTCCTATATTACCAAAAGTTACTTTGAGCATTTGAAGGCATGGACAGAAGTCTCGACACCTGGAATCCGTAAAACAATTTGGCAACCTCCTCCAATTGGTTGGCTAAAATTTAATTTTGATGCAGCAATTCGTCATGACAAAGTTACTGCTGCTACATGTTGTCGAACTGACAGTGGAGATCTTCTCTTTATTTGCTCTAAAATTCTACTTGTAGGTCACTCATCATGGGGTGAAGCCCAAGCAACCCTTCTAGCCATCTCTTCAGCTCAAGATATGGGTTGTAAGTATGTTTTATTTGAAGGAGACGCCCTCAACATTGTTGAAGCCTTTTCAAGAAAATCAGAAGATACAGATTGGAATATCCGTGGAATTATTGATGATGCTAAATCTCTCATTTTATCTTTTACAGCTTGGGATTTTGTTCATATTAATCGAGAAGCAAATTATTTTATGCATAACTTAGCTAGTTGAGCTTATGCCTCTGATTTTGATGGGCCAATCTCCATCTCTTCTATCCCAAACCGCTTTTTGTAAGTGGAGATGGCCTTGGCCCCTCTGTTGTATAAGTTGTTCTTATTAATACAAATTATCCTTACTCATAAAAAAGTAAAAAATATTGAGTCTATAAATGAAATAATCATTCACTATAAAAAATAAATTCATTAGTGTCCTATCTTGATGGAAAAATATATATATATATATATATATCATGAAACACATGGCGGAGGGAGGGAACCATGGACTCCCTTGGTTTTGAAAATTGTCTATTATATAAATTATAGATTTTGGCCCCCTGATTTTTTTTTTTTTGAGTAAATTACGCTGACACCCTTTTCTTTTGGGCAAACTAGACTCGTTATACCTTAGTTTGAAGAAAACTCCGCTCCCAAATTTACAAAATAATTAATACTCAGCCCCCTTTTCCCCAATTTTTAAAAAAATATTCCCCACTTAAACTTAAAATAATTGAAATATAATTTTTCTTTTTAACTTTAGTTAGTTAGACATTGGTTAAAAAAATTAATAAAAAATAAACAAAAAAAAAGAAAAAGGGGACAGAGTGTTAATTATTGGGCAAATTGCACTTTTCCCCTTTTATCTATGAAGCCTATTTCAATGTCCCCCTTTATCTATCAAACAGAGCAATGTCCCCCTTTATCTATCGAAAATGTGCAACTTACCCCCAATTATCTATTTTTTTGTTAAATCCTAACGGAACCTAGAGGAAATGTCTAAAATACCCTCATTTGAACCCAACACAACCCATTTAATGACCCAATTTAGCTGAGTCTTTTAACCCGGAATCAATTTAACATGAAAACCATGATCCAATTTAACCAAAAACTCAATTACATCACACAAATGAGGCATGCATTCAAAACCCCAACAAACTAACAATTTCCAGCTCTTTGACCAAATCTACTCTACATCAAAATCCAAAATCCATTCAAACCCAAACAAACTAGATCTACTCTTGAGCATAGAGTCATAGACATCAAAAACCAAAACAAAGAATATACATAAATACGTAAAAAATAAAAAAATAAATCTTTGTAAGCAAACTTGGGAAATAGACACAAATCAGCCGGGTTGCATTCGGAGAATAAGTAGGCCTTGTTAGCGGCACATGATCAGGAATGGATTCAATTAACATAACCCAGATGGTGAAATGGAAAGGGAAGTGAGAAAAGTTGTCACTTTTGGGGCCAGGAGGCGGTGGAGGAGGATAGTAGGCCTGGTCATCATGGAGCTCCGGCTACTCGGTGACAAAGGCGGAAGGCTCCAAGTAGATGCTAGCGGAGGCAACGATGTTGACGATGATGCCTCCGTCGTGGATGCACTTGTGTTGTTGGTGTTGTTGGTTGGGGGTGGAGATAAGGGAGTGGTTGGCAGAGGCGGAAAGATGGCGTTGGTGGTTAGAGGTGGAGACAGTAGAGAAGAAAAGAGCAGCTTGGGTTTTCACGTTAAATTGATTCCGGGTTAAAAGACCGGGTTAAGATGAGTCATTAATAAATGGGTTGGGTTGGTTTAAAAGAAGGGTATTTTAAACATTTTCTTAAGATTTTGTTAAGATTTAACAGAAGGGACAAGTTGCACATTTTCAATAGATAATGGGGGACATTGCTCTGTTTGATAGATAAATGGGAAAATTAAAACACACCAATAGATAAAGGAGGAAAATTGCAATTTGCCCTTAATTATTTTACAAATTTGGGAGCAGAGTGTCATTTCCTCGAAGTAGGGTGTAATGAGTCTAGTTTCCCCAAAAGAAGGGGGTGTCAATGTAATTTACCCTTTTTTTTTCTTTTTCTATTTTTTTTTTAAAAAGTGACAGCATTTATGTAAATGACTACTACAAAGGATTCAACTATGGACGAGCCAAAGCTACAAAAAAAAAAAAAATCACAAGTCAACCCACAAACGACTTCAAAAGCAAGGATAAAGAGGAACATGAACAAAATGACACACACACATCGGATGATGAGGGAGTGCCCCAATACCTACAAACTTTGATAAAGTCCTCGTCCAAGTTATCACCACAAACAAAAACGTAGTTGTATTTCCATTCATGGTTGGACAAGGGCAACCCTTGGATGACTTTCATGTCTTTGTCCCTATTTTTGAAAGACCAAAACTCGGGAGAAGCAGATATCTAACTCAGCTTGAAGCAGTATAAAAACTCCTCCACCGTGATACTATCCATCCTTTGGCTACTCACCCTCCACATCACCATACATGCAATGATCGTCCTCCAGCTGTTCAGAGCCACTTGCCCCGGTGCCAAGGACAAAAAGTCTAACAATTCCCTCATAAACGGTTGCATAGGAAAGCGTTGGAAATCCACTTCGTAAAATGCCACATCATCATATGTCGGATAGCAAGCCCTCTCGTCCAAACTAGGGATACGAAGGACAACGTCATCAGGAATTTGATGCCGAGCCCTCATCCTAACCAAATCATCCTCACCAATTCTACTAAAATACATCAACGCAACTGGGGTTTTTCAACTCGTGGCAACCTAGACGAACCAGACACACTAGCGGCCATTCTGCCTCATTCCAAGCCATCAAATTCCTAATAACCCCCCAAGTGCTAACGGCTGGGTAAACAATAGAATGCAACTCCACCGCTAATCAGTGGAGCACATAGTGGGCAGGCACGAAACCCTTAAGAAAGGGAGGACCTTGATTACTATCGGCAAATCTAGCCACTCAAAAAAAGTATGCCTAGAATACATTGGAAAGAAAAAATAAAGAACGAAAAAGAAAAGAGTGGCTGCCTAAGTAGGCAGAAATTTCAAAAAATGCCAAAGAGACGCGAAAGGACTCATCGTATAGGTCCTCAATCATTGCATGACACGTGTTAAAGAGGCCACCTAAAGCGTCATTTCTTCATTAAATGGAACTCCCCATTTCCCAAAACGCGTGAAGTTACCATAATACCCTTAAGCGCTTAATATTTTGTGTGTTGTCTTTCCAAAACCAACTCGAAATAGGGGCATCTGATGAGTACCATTTAAAATCCCCATAACAATCGTCCCTTAACTAACGATCATCCATAACTACAAGCATCGCCACCTGGGAAAACGTTATAGAAATGACAATCAAGACCATTTAAGCTGTCGTTATACCCATTAAAAGTGTGTCATCAATGTCAAGCGGTTATCACAAATCCATAATGACCATTGAAGAAGGGTAACGACTAGAATGCCAGAATTTATATAAGAAGCCCCATATCACATCTGAACAAGGTATATAAAATTTACACTACTCTATGCTCTAAGTGAATGATTAATTCATACAAGTTCTAACTTACGCATCAGACACTTTTTGGTTGACACCCCACCAGTGCTCTCCTTTCCTTTACAAATCTTCTTTTGACAGGTTCTTCCGATTTCAACGGCAAACAAGCGAGCTCACTGGTTTTTGACATCATCAGAGATGTTTTTCGGTAACGAACAACCGAAGGGAATAATCCAAAAAGAAAGAATATGTAATCCAAATTGTCGTATGCAGGACCGCTTTACCCTTGAGATTCAAGGATAAAGAGATCCTGATAATGGCTCAAATAAACGATGTTTATCATGGTATTCAGTATTAGGATTTTAAGTACATCCTGCCATAGATTTTCCAGGAACCCAAAAAAATACAAAGATAAATTACAAGTGAAACAAATAATGCAACAAAACTGTTACCCAAATATCAACCTAGGGGGGTGAATTAGGTTGAGGCAAACTTTTAGATTAAATGCGGAATTAAAAACAAGTATCAAATAACTTTTTAATTTCAATAAACAATAAACAAGCAAAGTAAGTAAGCAATTAAAAGAGTTAGAGAGGGAGAAGCAAACTCGACGATTTATAGAGTTTCGGCTTCCCGCCTATGTCCCCGCCTCAAGAACACCTCTTGAGGATTCCGAAATCCACTAACTTAGCCTTCTTACGGGTGAAGACAACCATTACAATCTTGCTTAATCAGTAAAGAGTAACCACCTACTGAAAAATCCTTTTCACTACTTAGGATTTATAACCAAACCCTAACCATCAATCTCAAGAATGATAAAGAGTTGTTGTACAAGATAAATCTCTCTCAAAAAGTATGTAGATCACTCTAATAGTTTATCAAGATTTGATCAAGATGGCTCAAAAACTATTTAGAGAATTTTGAGTTTTTATCAAAAGATGTGAATGATTTCAAATATAAGCTCAAGACTTGATGGATTTTGATCTTAGGTAATGTATAGCTTTAATCTCTACAGTAAATATTCATATATGTGAGTATATATAGCCCAAAACACATTATAACTGTTTTCTAGCCGTTATACAAAAAGTACCAAAAGATCTCATCCAAAACTAGCCGTTATTTTCGTCAGAATCGAGAATATAGGCGCTTGGATCATGATTTAGGTTCTTGGATTAATTAGGCAGATAGTTTCTAGATGAATTAAACAGTCGCCTAGACCAATCTAGTCAAATGGACCCAATCCAGTCGCCTGGATCAGGACTTAGGCACCTAGATCCTTAGGTTTTCCTCTTTTCAATTGTTTTGGCTTTACTTCAAATAATCAATCTTATAAATTTATCTTTCTAAGTGATTTTGATAATTTCTTTGAAAACTTGAAAGTCCATTTTGAATATATTTATTATGTGAATTGAGGAATTTGAGATTTATTTAATTTCTAAATCTATTTGAGTAGGTTTTAAAGTTGTTGAGCCTTAATGATCAAAGCTTGATAAACTTTACAAAACCTAACTCTTATGCTCACTTGTCTTGAAACATGATGCTTGATCTTGGTTCCTTTGGCTTTGGCTTTGATGACTTGATCTTCAATGAATTTGCAATTTGAACTTTGACGAATTTGCATTGTTTGAGTCTGGTTGACTATGACGGTCTAATCAATAACTTGTCAAAATTATGCTTAAATATAAAATCATTAGTTTACTTGAAAATATCATTTCTGAAAATATTTAAATCCTTATTATCATCAAAATTACATAAATGCCCTTGGATTAATTAGCCAATTAAATAGGCATTGAAACCTTAAGGCTAACAATCTCCCCATTTTTTATGATGACACATATGATATGATATTTTTAAATGATTAATGATTTTGTAGCTTTTCTTGAAAAGCTCCTGCCTAAAATAGTGCATATATATATATATAAAAGAGATTATCAAATCTCACCCTTTCCTTATGCATAAATCAAATTGTCATTAAATGTAATCAAGCAATCAAGATATAATCATTTTAACCATTCATTGCAAGATATAAGAATTCAAAGATTTCAAACTAAACCATGATATTAACCAAATGATTAGAGTACTCAAAACATCCAAGTGTTACAAAATATGAGTACTATTCTATCAAGAGCAATGGTTAGGCTAAACATAGCATAATCAAAGAATGAAACAAAGTTTAAGTTTAAAACAAAATAAGCTAAGTCATAAAAATAAACCAAGTCATATCATCTCTTTTCTTTTTCCCCCTTGGCATCATCAAAAACATAAGAACAATGAAGTCACATGCCATCTCTCCAAAGACGCTCATTATTATCTTCCAAGGATTGGGAAATATTGGCAAAGTTGGCATCATACACCAAAAAGCGATTGGTGACTAAATTCGTGAGATTTTCAATGCTAGTAGCCATGGAGTCCATAAGGCTGAATATGAGTTGGAAACTGTCCTCATTGACATGTGAGGAACTAGGAGCCGTAGGAGGAACTTCATCCTCATGCATTGCCACATCATCCCTTTGAACTCTGATGTCGCTCAATAATAAACGATGCTTTGTAGCATAGAGAAAGAGGTTGTCGATCCTCAGGGAATTTGTGTTTCCAAAAGACAATGTAAATAACTGTTTATGAGGGTAAAATGGATTTGTTTATAGAACTTCAATATCTAAAACACACTAGGGTTTCGGGGTGTTTCTTTATACTAATATGATTCCTTTTATAATCCTAGTAAAAACCTTGTTCTAAATAACAATATACAATTGATTGTTTTCTTTTAAAGAGCTTTTGACCTGGTTGAACTAAAAGAACTCAGGAACACTTTATAACCGAAGAAGATAAAATGGTTAGAGTAATATTTAGAAAAACCTTTCAATTTTATAAAACATGATACCTAATTGAAACCATGAAATATTCCCCTTAATAATAAGAAAAACATAATTGAACTTATAGAAAGTCTAAAATAAAACATACATCAATAGGAATCAAATAATCAACAATCAAATGTAATTAAACAATAAAGACCAAAGGGATTACAAAGTACTCATACTGTTACAAAGGAAACATAGCACATAGCCCTAGCAAGAAGCTTAGGCGGCCATGAGAGTGAAAACCTAAACTTAGGGGGGAGAGAGAGAGAGAGGCTAAGTCTATCTAGTCTAAACTGTACAGTCTAAACCCTCTTATTAACCCTAATTTCATATCTCTAATTTGCACCTCAGACCCTAAACATTTTGGGTCCAATGGGCCTTGAGTTGGGAGAGCTTTAAAACATAATTGGGCTTTCTTCAAAAATGGAATCGCATGAATCTAGTCACCTGGATCATCATCCAGTCGATTGGATTTTCATTAAAATGCCTCATGGAGTTTTTGCCTAATTTCGATTAATTAATCCAGTCGCCTGGATCACAATCCAGTCAACTGAATTCTTCAAGAATTGAAGTCTGTAGTTTTTGCCTGAATCTGAGTAATTAATCTAGTCAACTAGATGGTGATCTAGGTGACTGGATTCTTCATGATTTGAATTCTGGAGTTCCCGCCTAAAGATGCAATCGGCTGGAGGGAATATCAGTGCTTGGACCATGATCCAGGCCCCTGGATTATGGTCCAGCACCTCTTTTCTTTTCTTTTGCTCCTTCAAGCTCGCACCAACTTGCTCCAACTCGATCCAGCTTATACCTACAATCAAACACAACCCGAATTAACATCTAAGAGATTAAATTAATACACATAAATGAATAAATCATGTAATTCAATTAATTGAACAACAAACATCCATTTTAGTGTAATTAGGCAAATAATGCAACATAATCCCAATAGATTCTCTTCAAAACATATGTAAATAAGTCATATTTCATGACTTATCAAACTCCATCCCCATCTAATTGAGCTTCCTCATCCTCTTCCTCTTCCATAACTCCACAAACTTTTACCCAAATGTTATCCTGAAGAATGTAGTGCATTTGTTTCATGGTTTTGGAATTGTAAATATCGGTGGCAATGACATTCCTAGTTTCTTTCTCACCACTTAAATTTATGTTAAAGGCTTCAAGAATGGTGGTGATATGAAGACCATAAAAATAGTGACTTGCTTTTACACAAGTGTCCATGTGCCATGAAATATAGTATGGAAGGTCAAGCTTAATCTTATTTAGAATACCTTAAATGAGAAAAAGTTCAAGGTAGGACATGTATTCATATGAGCCACGTCTAAGGAGTATATTGTGGGTGAGGATATGATGAATTAGACGACTCTCAATTGTAAGGTTGGAAATTTTAGGCTTTTTGGCTTCTTGAAGGCTAGGGTTGCCACACATTTGGCATAAGGATTCTAGAGGATTATAACCTTCCATCTCAATCCAATTGTTGGTTGAATAGCGTTGGATATTACTACGGGGAATCCCTAGAATAGAAGCTAGCCTATTGAGAGTGAGGGAAATGGATGCGTCTTTCACAAAGGATGTGATTTTACCCTTCTCATGGTGGAAATGCGTGTAAAAATGCTTAACAAGAGTAGTGTATTGGGTTTGTCTCAAGCTAAGAAAATTTCCCCACCCTTGTGCATGAAAGAGCTCCCTAAGGTGAATGTGATGTGAAGTAAAGAAAGGAATATAAACAATTTTACCAAAAACAATGGCTCTAAGAGAGATATCGGAATGAAACTTTACCAAATCCGCGGAGGAATGGAAAGCCTTATCAAGAGAGCTATTCTCTTCAATTTCATCCTTATGAGCCCTTAATTTTTTCTTCTTCTTAAAGCTTTCATCCATTCCTTTTCTTTGAGGCATTTTCGGAGCAATGGAGGTTAGGGTTTGAGTTGGGGGTTTTAAAATATGAGAGATTTGAGAGTGATTGGGAGTGATTTGGTTATTGGAGGAGGTTTAGAGGTGAATTTCGACCAAAACCCACAGAGAGGATAAGAGATACATGAGGGAAATAAGAACAAATGAGGGTGCATCGGTTTTAAATAAACTAAGAAAACGCAGATATAGACGTCTGGAACCCCATCCAGTCGCCTGGATCTAGCCCTAATTTCGGTTTTGTAACACTTTATTAGGCACCTGATACAGGGCCATAGGTGCCTTTATTGGGCAATGTAGGCACCTAGAGGCTAATCTTGGTGCCTAGATTGCTTCAGGCAGAACCGATTTCTGATTTTTAATGCATTTTTCAAAACCAAGAATTTATTTCATTAAATCATGCATTTTTAACATTTATATAATTTTCAAAATATCCACACATTATCAATCAACATGTTATATGAATGATTTCATCATTTTAATGTAAGATTATTACATGTAGAATTTCAATTTTCAAGGCATATAAATAATCATTTCAAGCATGGTTGCATCAAATAGAGAAATAATAAATTGAAGTTATTTGATATCAACATACCTTGCCATACCTATTTCTCATCGAATTGTGCAATATCGATCTTCGATGAGAGGTTTGGTGAATATGTCCACCCATTGAGGGTTGGTGCTCACAAATTCAAGTTCAATGTCTCCATTTTGCAAATGATCTCCTATGAAATGATATCTAATTTCAATGTGCTTAGTGCGAGAGTGTTGAATATGATTTTTACTTAAACTTATAGCACTTGTGTTATCAGACCTTATAGGAATGTGATCAAACAAAATTTAAAATCTTCTAGTTGTTTTATATAAAGAGATTGAGCACAGCAACTACCGGCCGCAACATACTTGGCTTCCGCTGTTGATAAAGCTACGGAATTTTGCTTTTTACTAAATCAAGAGACTAGTGAGTGTCCTAGAAAGTGACAAGTACTTTTAGTGCTTTTGCGATCAATTTTGCATCTAGAAAAATCCGCATTCGTATAACTTATTAAATCAAAGGAAGACGACCTAGGATACCATAGTCCTAAATCATTGGTTCCAAACAACTATTGAAATATTCACTTGACCGCAACTATATGTGATTCTTTAGGACAAGATTGAAAACGTGCACAAAAACATATGCTAAACATGATATCAGGTTTACTTGCAGTTAAATTGTTGGCATTTGGGCCATATTGGGTTGCCCAAATAGGCGCCCATGTGGGCAGCCCGATAAGACAAAACCCTAAGACTAAGGTTCCCAATATTGCAATATAAAATTGCAATATTCAGACAGAAAAACGTATGCTCTCAAGAAGCAGACACAAAAAGAAAAAAACTAGAGACACACTATCTCTCATCTCATTTCTCTTTATTTTAGGGTTTCCATTAACGAACCCTGAGATTTGGTCTGTGGACGTAGGTGAACTTCTCAACTTTGTGGCATCTTCACTTGACTGGCACAAGCACAAGGCACGTGGGAAGAGAGCTGGTTCGTTAATTCCATTGTAAAGAGGTATACTGGGTTTTACTCACAAAACCTAAGAGGTAACACATTAGAAACTCTATGATATATGTGTATATTTATGCCTATGTGTTTCCTTCATTGGTATCAGAGCCATAGACTTTCTTCTTCGTGTTTTTGGAGCCTTAATGGACCTTAGGGAGAAAAACTTTTTTTTTCACCATTGTTGGCCATAATGGCCGTTTCGGGTTCTCACCGCCGGCGACTCTCCGGTGAGCTTCCGGCGATACCATTGGTACTAATGGACTCCTCACGACCCCTGGAGTCCATAGCAACAAACCTTGCATGATTTGGACGTGTGTGCAATTAGATATGCCATTTTATATTTTATGTTCAATATGTGTAATCAGTGTTTCTGCGGAATGTATATCTTATTCAATACTCCATGTTTTTTAATACTTTTTGATTATAATATGTAGTATGTTGAATAAGCTTTCCAACGGCATAAAAATCACCAAAAATGGAGCTCTACAGAGAGAGATATGGAGGCTCAAAATAGGCATGGCAGCTAGGGTTTTTTTGGAAAAAGCCCTAGCTTAAGGTTAGGGATGAACCAGGTCGGGGGGGCTTCCCCACTCGCGTCTGGAGGCGCATGGTGGCGCGTGAGGCCCACCCCGAGCTCAGTTCGGCCTCTGGTTTCCTCTGTTGTGACCGTAATTTTTTAGGACATTTTAATAAAATTTTTAATAATTTTTTTGGTCATAAAAAATAATTATTAATTATTTTTTAAATAAAAAATTGGTTTTGGAGAACCACTCGCACGTGGGGGCGCGTGCATAATGTTTTCGAGAATTTTTTTTTTCTCCCTTCTCTGGGAGTTGAGGGAAGAACCCTGCAATGGTGTGTGAGAGTTTAAAGTTGTCTGATATATTTTTTGTAATTATTATTGTTTGTAATTGGCAATAAACAAAAAATAAGAAGTTAAAAAAATATGAAAACTGAGTGAAAAATGATGGATGAATACATCAAAATATTTGTAGATGCAGAAACTCTGTAACTCATATTTTTACATAATTTTTCAGTTGCATAATCTATTTTCTGTAATTTTTATTATTCTTGATGTAAGGATTAAATTTGTGGAAAATTCATAAAATTACAGAAAAATGTTAGTTAATGAACAAAAATGTTCGTGGGCACACAGAGAGTAAAAAATATGAATTTTCAAGATTTTTGATAAGAAGTGTAATTTTCTATAATTTTATCTAGTTTCTTGGAAAATTTAGAAAATTGTGGGAAATTACTTTGAAAAGGTTTTATGGTCATACCAACTTGTGTATGTAATTAATTGGAAGCATGATCTTTGCACCTTCCCTAATTTTTTTTTTTGTTATTACGTTTGGAGTTTCATTACCATAATTAATGTATAATTCTTTCACGAAGAATAAATAAATAAAAGATAGTATTATAGGAAAATGCAAATAAGTATCATGCAATATTATGACGTTAATGGGAACCATGGTGGAGAGGTTGGACCCTCCCAAGAAGTTTTTTGCGCAACAAATAAATTAATCTTGGTAGTGTAACACTTGTGCATGAAAGATGATTCTAAGCATAGCGTGTCTCGATTTTATGTCTTGTGTGAGATGCCATGTTTGATTTAGTTTGATGCTGCAAAAATGATTGTGGGTATAATTTTTTCTTATGCTTGCATGAATGCAATGTTCTAAACTATGTATGTGTGAATGTAGTGATGGCATCAAAGACTGTTGTTGCTGACTTGAACCGAGGAGAGAAATTGGATGGCGAGAACTATGATATCTGGCACCGTAAGATCCAGTACCTCCTTGACGAGTTGGAAGTCTTAGAGACTTTAACCAACTCAATGGAAAAGCCTGAGCAAGGGAATAGTGCTCAGAATCATAAAGACTTGGAAGCATACCAAAGCTGGTGCAAGAAGGATCGTTGTGCGCACTTTACCATGTTAAGCAGCATGCATAACGACCTTATTGGTGAGTTTGAGAGCTATGGTACTACCCAAGACATGTGGATTGCCTTGAAGAAAAAATTTAGAGGGACCACGGTCACTCGACTGCACGCGCTGACATTGAAATTTGATACCTTCAAGATGCAGCGTGGTGATTCCATGCAGGAGCATCTTGAGGAAAATGTCAGCAATGGTTCGCGAGTTGAAGGCTGCTGGGAATAATCTGACTGATGAGCAGCAGATCCAGGCTGTGATTCGTTCTCTCCCTGACTCGTGGGAACAAATGAAGCTTAACATGACACACAATGAGAGCATTCAAACGCTTGAGGACTTGTCACGTCATCTTGAGCTTGAGGCAAAGCGCCGTGTGGCGCAAGGACAGAGTTTTGCCTTCTTTGCTAGACATGGCTAGCGCCAGGCATTTAAGGCCAAGCACAAAAGTTATGAAAGAGCACCCCAGCGAGGTCAGAATGGAGGAAAACCCCCAAAGAGAGCCAATACCGCCAAGCGCCCAAGGGGCAAGCGTGGTGGACGGAAACAAGCTGAACAAGCATGTTTTAACTATGGAGTAGTGGTCATTTCACTCGTGATTGCACTGAGCCGAAGAAGGTACTTTTTGACCCATTCTCTTGCACTGTGTGTTATGTAGTATCATCACAAGTACTGATTGCTTACTCTATCCTTGATTGGATTGTAGACACAGGAGCGATAGACCATGTAGCGAGAGATAGAGTTGGGTTCGTAGAGTACAGCCGAGTTCCAGCTGGCAGCAGATGGATGAGTATGGGGATTGAGTCAAGAATGGAGGTGCTTGGGATTGGCACTTACAAACTCTAGTTGCGTCGTGGACCCCTCTTACTCCATGTCGTGCTTTATGCACCCGGAATGAGGCAAAATCTACTTTCAGTTAATGTTTTGTTAGAACTTGGTTTTAGTTTTGGCTTTCATGGTCGTTCTGTAGGCATTTTTTGGGGGTCCACTTGTTTTAGACATGCTTTTATTTCAGATGATCGTTTGTTTCATTTGGATATTGATTGCTCTGCTTATGATTCTTCATTTGCCTTGTTGACTCAAAATGATTATGATTAAATGAATTGACATGCTAGGTTGGGACACATTGGACAAGATAGGATGACTAGGTTAGCTAGAGAAGGACTTTTAGTTCTACTCGCTAAGGTTAACCTACCAACTTATGAGCATTCCCTAGCTGGAAGGTCAACTAGAAAGCCTTTTGGATAAGGTATTAGGGCAACTATTCCCTTAGAGTTGATCCATTCTGATGTATGTGGCCCAATGAATGTGAGGGCAAGGCACGGGGCCTCTTACTTCATCACATTCATAGATGACTTCACGTGTTACGGTCATGTGTACATGGTCTTTCACAAGTCAGAAGCATTGGATTGCTTTAGACGATTCGTGAATTTGGTTGAGAACCAAATAGAGAGAACCATTAAAAATCTGAGAACTAACCATGGATGCGAGTATTTATTCAAGCAATTTAGAGAGCTCTGTTAGAATAAGGGGATTCGTAGGCAATTAACGATTCCTGGAACTCCGCAACAAATTGGTGTAGTGGAAAGAAGGAATCGAACCTTACTAGACATGGTAAGGTCTATGATGGCGCAGGCTAACCTTCCAATATCATTTTGGGGGAACGCATTGATGGCTGTAGCCTATATCCTAAATAGAGTGCCCTCTAAATCAGTACCTTCCATTCCATATGAGTTGTGGTGTTGTAAGAAACCAGATTTGAGTAATTTGCGTCCCTGGGGGTGCACAGGTTACGTCCACAATGCCACCCACAAACATGGAAAATTGGCCCTAGAGCAAATAAATGTGTATTTATGAGATACTCTGATGAATCCAAGGGCTATGTAATGTTGGGTGAGCATCCAGATAGGGGAGTAACTGAGATTGTGTCACATGATGTAGAATTCATGGAGAATGATTTCCCTAGCAGGGGAGATGTGGGTCAAAGCTTGGAGCTATACGAGATGGTAGAGTCATGGGATGATACTCCAGCCACTAATCCTGGGGATAGTGGGAGAGAGATCACTCCTAGTGGGAGTGACCCCACAACCATAAGAAGATGACTCCTAAAGCCCACAATTGCGCAGAAGTCAGCGTGAAAATGTTGCACGCCGACGCTTTGGAATTGAAGGGGAATCCTTCATTAGTGCTGCGCAAGATGACATGGAGCCTAGGTCATATGATGAGGCTATGTCATCCCCTGTATGCAATGAATGGATGACTGCCAAGAAAGAAGAAATGGAGTCTATGAGGACAAACAAAGTTTGGGAACTTGTGGATCTGCCTCTTAGGAGGAAGTCAATTGGGAACAAATGGGTTCTCAAAATTAAAAGGATGGCAGATGGTTGCATAGATAAGTATAAGGCCCGATTGGTGGCGAAAGGTTATACCTAGAGGGAAGGTGTAGACTACGAGGAAACCTTTTCTCCTGTGGTGAGGTTTGCCTTTATTCGCCTTATTCTAGCCATGGTAGTAAGCCTAGACCTTGAGCTTCATCAAATGGATGTGAAGATTACATTCCTCAATGGGGAATTGGATGAAGAGATCTTTATGGATCAGCCCATTGGTTTTGTGGTGAAGGGACAAGAGCGCAAGGTTTGCAGGCTCAATCGGTCGCTTTACGGGTTAAAACAGTCTTCTAGACAGTGGTACAAACGATTCCATCAGGAGGTCATTTCTAATGGCTTCCTGATGATTGAGGAGGACCACTGTGTTTATGTCAAGAGGTTTGAAGGAAGTTTTATCATTGTGTCGCTATATGTAAACAACATATTATTAGCTCGAAACAACAAGGAGTTTATCAAAACTATCAAGGGATGGTTGTCCTCAACTTTTAAAAAGAAGGATATGGGTGAGGCAAGCTTTGTGCTTGGTATTCAAGATCCTCAGAGACCGTTTGAGGAAGCTTCTTAGTTTGTCCCAAGAGACTTACATATGGAAAGTACTTCAGCGGTTTCACATGCATAATTGCAAACTCATTGATACTCCTGTTGGGAAGGGCGACTCATTAAGTAGTGAGATATGTCCTAAGACTCAGGCAGAAATTGAGAAAATGGCTCAAGTACCCTATGCAAATGCAATTGGCAGCCTAATGTATGCTATGTTGTGTACGCGCCCGGACATTTGCTTTGCAATAAGCCTGGTTAGTAGATTCTAGAGTAATCCTAGACCTGCTCATTGGAAAGCAGTGAAGAGGATTCTACGGTACTTACGTGGAACTGTAGATTACATGTTATGCTAGATTACATGTTCTGCTACCAGGGAAGGGATTTGCGCTTAAGAGGATATAGTGACGCCGATTGGGCAGGCGACCTAGATGAGCGAAAATCAACCTCTGGTTATACCTTCTTGCTAAGTGGCAGGACCATCACTTGGTGTAGCGAAAAACAGTCATGTGTCACACTCTCCACGATGGAATCTGAATATGTAGCATGTTTGGCAGTAGTTCAAGAAACAGTTTGGTTATGTAGATTCCTACAGTGTTTAGATGTCGTTGCCAGTGCTATGGATCCGGTCACAATCTATAGTGACAGCATAGCTGCCCTTGCTTACGCGAAGGATCCGAAATATCATGGAAAAACCAAACACATCGAGATTAAGTATCACTACATTTGAGACATGGTTGCAAAGAAAAAAGTGTTCTTAGAGCATATCTCTACAAAAAACATGTTAGCAAACCCCCTAACGAAACCCATTGCCAGAGATCCCTTCCATGATCACATAAAGGGATTAGGGTTGCGTAGAATTTGATTTTATATTGCTCAGACTTGTTATATTTGCTTTTGGTGGACATTGTATTTTTGACATGATGTTTGGAAAATTAATAATATTTGGCATGCATTTATTATCCTTGTTAATTGCATATATACACACGTACATCACAAGATTGTATAACGTGATGTGATAGGTATGTCACCAGGCTTAGGTCGGCTCACTCACATGAGCGACCGCCTTCGACGCTTGGGTAGTGGGCGAAGATGAGACATGGTGTTTTTTGACACTCAGGGAAATGTGCGAAGTCCTTCAATGCTTGCACAACTAGAAGAAGAAAAACACCAAAATTTGTTTAGTGTATCAGCTGGACTGATATGAGGTCTGCATTTGAGAAGATGAGACCATGCATGATTCCTTCCCATGATCTTGCAGCCTAGAGAAGCCGGGTGTGAGTTCTCTCAAACGCTTAAGGAAAGCGGGTTGATGAAGAATTCAAGTTAGGCGCTAGGAGCGACTGGACTAAGATCCGTGCGGTGGAAATATCAAGATGCATTTATGACATACGCTCCCCTTAGAATGGAGGAGAAGTCCACCGCAACATGTGACCATACCACATGTGCTTGCAACGACCACCAGATAGGGAGGTGAGAGAATGAGTCTCTGTTTCCACACCGTGTGAGTTTGATCTTGATAGAATTTTGCCCTATGTGACTTTTAAATGTGTCACAAGGCAGAGACTTGGTTTTCATTTCTTTGGCATGTTGCCTATAGTCATGGATTATTCGGTTTTAAGGGGCATAACCGGGAGGAGTGCCGAGTTAAAGTTGAGTGGCATTAGGGCAAAGGGAAGACCATCTAATAACACATCCAAGTTAGATACTTGCGTTCGGAATTCATGTTGACTTTGGGAGTCTAGGACATGAATGTGGGTACATGACTAAGTGATTTTGCAAGGAAGGTTGAGTGTAGTTTTGAGTTTGTTGAAACTCATGAGGGATTGGAAGACACTCAATCTGATGTGATCAAAGAAGTCTGGGGCAGAACAAACCATTTTTATTTAGGGGTTACACTATTCTGGTTATGATGAAGCTTGGCTATTCTGGTTATGATAAAGCTTGGCTGTAGTGTCCCCACTTTACAGGTTAGGCTTGTCGGTTGCACATACCATTTCTTGTTGTATGTGTAAGACAAATGGATGGAAGCGAATGAGAGATGATTCTTGGTTTGCCCACTATGGTCGAGTGGGAGTTTGTTGGCATTTGGGTCATATTGGGTTACCCAAATAAGCGCCCATGTGGGCAGCTCATTAAGGCAAAACCCTAAGACTAGGGTTCCTAATATTGCAATATAAAATTTGTAATATTCAGACAGAAAAACGTACGCTCGCAAGAAGCAGACACAGGAAAAAAAAACCACCTAGAGACACATTATCTCTTATCTCCTTTCTCTTTTTAAGGGGTTTCCATCAACGAACCCTGGGATTTGGTCTGTTGACGTTGGTGAAGTGCTCGACTTTGTGGCATCTTCACTTAACTGGCACAAGCACAAGGCACGTGGGAAGAGAGCTGGTTCGTTAATTCCGCTGCAAAGAGGTATACTGGGTTTTACTCGCAAAACCTAAGAGGTAACAAATTAGAAACTCTATAATATATGTGTATATGTATGCCTATGTTTTTCCTTCATAAATAATTAAGCTACCAATCATACCTTGATATAATTTAACGTCCACCGGTTTACCTTTTTCATCTTTGTCGAGCTTTGTTGATGGACTCATGGGAGTTCCAATTGCTTTAGCATTTTCCATTCCAAATCTTTTTAGTAGGTCTTTGACATGCTTGGATTGATTTATGAAAATTCCATCTTTGGTTTGCTTAATTTGAAGTCCAAGAAAGAAATTTAGCTCCTTCATCATACTCATCTCAAACTCATTTTGCATAGTCTTAGAAAAATCTTTGCACAAATTTTCATTAGTAGAACCAAAGATAATATTATCAACATAAATTTGCACAATAAGCATGTCTTTACAATCAACATTAGAAATAATGTGGTGTCAATTTTCCACGTGTAAAACCGTTTTCAATAAGAAAACCACTTAAACTTTCATACCAAGTTCTCGAAGCTTGTTTCAAACCATACAAAGTTTTTGATAATTTAAAAACATTGTTTGGAAATTCATGATTTTCAAATTCGGGAGGTTGTTCTACATAAACTTATTCAGCTAAAACCATTTAGAAAAGCACTTTTAACATCCATTTGAAATAGTTTAAAATCTTTATAACATGCAAAAGCAAGTAGCATACGAATAGCTTCTAATCTAGCAACCGGAGCATAAGTTTCTCCATAATCAATACCTTCCTCTTGATTGAAACCTTGAGCTACCAACCTTGCTTTGTTCCTTAATAGTGTAACTTTTTCATCCTTCTTATTTTGGAATACCCATTTTGTACCAATGATGATGTGGTCCTTGGGTCTAGGTGCAAAAGTCCATACTTTATTTCTTTGAAATTGATTTAGCTCTTCTTGCATAGCCAAAGTCCATGATTCATCTTCAATAGCCTCACTGATGTTCTTTGGTTCAATTTGAGAGAGGAACGCCATGTTGTTGCAAATGTTCTTGATTTTTTATCTTATGCTTACCCCACGATCAATTTCACAAAGAATCAAGTATTTACGGTGATCATGAACCACTCTCCAACTCTTAGGTAATTCTTCATTGTTGGTTGGAGGAGATTCTTTTTCCTCATCTTTTGGTTCATCTACATGTTCCTTGTGTTTTTTACTTGATTCAATTGAGTTAGATTTACTAGCTTCATTATCAAGAGAATTAGGCTCATCAGCACATTTATTATTAATATAGAATGGATTAGCCTCATCAAAGACAACATGCATAGATTTATCAATAACCATGGTTCGTTTATTAATAACTCTATATGTCTTACTATTTGAAGAATAACCAAGGACTATGCCTTCATCCGATTTAACATCAAATTTACCAAGGTCATCTCTATCATTCAATATAAATCATTTACACCAAAAAACTTTGGAATAGCCAATATTAGGTTTTTGATTTTTCCATAACTCATATGGAGTTTTATCAAAAGTACTTCTAATAATGGTTCTATTAATAACATAGCATGTTGTGAGAACCTCGCCCATTTTCTCAAAGTCCAAAACGAAAACCACTCAAATCAAAGAGTTGTTTCAAGATTTAGGTTTTGGTTTGGAAATAGATAGGTAGCGAGTCTCAAATGTAGGGAAAAGTACATTAAAAAAAAAAAACCGACTCTCTAAATCAAAAGTCAGTGTGCTAATGTTGTACGTGGAGTTGCTACTTAATTTATTTTAGAGGACAAATTAAGAAATTCCAAAGACAAGAGTAATGTAATCCCCTTTTATTCCATGTTGTGTGTAAATGTTACAAATACAATTCCCCTAGAATACAATCTAAGGAAATAATATTGAATGAATTTCCTAGTTACAATCTATGTACAAAGAAAATCAAATGTTGTTGTAAGGCATTATGTATGCAAACCAAGGTTTTGGTTCGGAGGCTTGGTTACAAAATGGGAAAGTATTAGGCACCCCATTTTGCCCGATTTACATCGGTCCTCTTATATTGAAAATGGCCAAGCATATTGTAATGTCAATGCATGTATGTGTATGTTGTGCAAACAAATTAATTTTAATTGTCCATGTTGTTATTATGTTGGTTGCAATATGATGTTAATGTTATAGTTGTAAGCTTAAACACATAATCATAATGAACTTGTAAATATAAACACAAGAAACTAAAATATAATGGAAGTACAATAAATCAAAGCATAATGCAAGCACACAAAAATTAAAGCATAAGGGTTAGAGAACTAACCCGCATGCAAAACAAAATTAAAAGTCAATATTTGCTTCATAACTTGTTTGGTTGTAAGCTTAGTAATTTAAGACTCTAAAAAATGTGTTTGTGTATGTATGGGTTGGTGGCAAAATAATTCCAAACCTATATTGTAAAGATGATGAAGGGTGAACAAAATCAAAATGATTTTTTCAACCTTTAAAACCTTTAAGACTTATGGAGAGGAATTTTGGTTTAAAAAAAGCTTAAGTGCAAAGACTTTCCAAGTCTTAACTTCAAAGATAATGAAGAGTGAGTTAAATCTAAAAGATTTCTCAACCTTCAAGAGCTTTAGAACTTTGAAAAGGAGGGTATGCTTCAAAGAAATTTTTTGCTCAAAAGTCAAAACACTCTTGAAAACTTTCCTTATTTCTCTCTAATTTTTTTCTATACTTTCCAACCCCCTTTCCTTGAAGACTATGGTTGTATTTATAGAAGATGGGGGTGTCAATGGGTCAATGGGGAGTGGAAAGGGCTGATTTCTTGCCCCTCATAGGCTGTCTCACGTGCATGCTAGCCCATGCTTTGTCCCCCTTTGCTAAAATAAAGACAAAAAAAAGTTTAGAAAGTGGTCCAGGAAAACAGTGCCAACCAAGTGTCGACCTAGTGCCCGCTTAAAAATCACAGTGCCGGCCGGCACTGTGTTGAAAAAAACACAGTGCCTTTTGGCATAACTCAGTGCCGTTTGGCACTACAAGCCCATAATTTGTTTTTTCCTTTTTTGAGCATGCAATTTTGAACATGAATGGCCAGAAATTTTTCCATTCAAAATGTGTTTTTGGCATATATGTCTAAGATATAATTGTATTTTATGCATGTACATTTAAGTTAATACGAACCCAAAGCGTTAAAACTTTGATCGACGATAACGTTCTCGTTTGTGGTCCGATTTAAGTGCATAACGTGTCATTTTGATCGTGTTGACCTAACGACTCATTTAAAATTATTTTGGTGTTAATCAGACGTCCTGATAAAAATAGGACCGAAACTCTAGAAATGCATGAATTTTTATGCCAAAATGCCCAGAGTCCAAATTGAGTGCAAATCATGTCGTTGTGATCATGTTGACCAAAAGACTCTTGTGAATATATTTTTATGTCAATTGGATGCCCAGAACAAATTGGGATTGAAAACCCTAAATGTGCATAAATTTCCATGTCGGGGTCCGTTTTTGGATTTTTAGTCCTTAAAGCCCCTATGCATGTTATGAATGGAATGTAGGTGGCAAAATGAGGTGTCTATAGAATGCTCCTCATTGGCAAAGCTTGCAAAAAGAATGTTAATGTATGAGAAAGACACCAGTTTTTGCCACTAGAATGCAATGTGTTTCAGGCTTCTTGTGGGGAAGTCCGAATAAATTAGCTGGGGAATTTTTTAAGTGTCTTAACAACCCAAGAATTAAAATGTATTTAGGAAAATTTTTACGAGTTTAAACAACCTGATGTTGTATGTTGTTGTGTCGGGAATTTTAGCCAGAAGCATGATTTCAAAGAAATTCTTTCAAGAAATTAATGGGGGACGAGTTTGTAAACCCATCCCAAAAACAAGTCTGCAAAAAGAATTGCATTGAATTGTTTGCAACTAAGCCTTTATGGGGTCGCCTACATACCTCCTTTTGGGAAGATCAAGTTTGTTGTAGTTCTAAAAGGAAAAAATTTCTTATGGGAAATTTCGAAAAGTGTTGTGAATTTCTTATGTGGAAATTCGAGAATTTTTAACTGGGAAAAATTTTATGTTGCGGAAAACAACCCTGAAAAATTTGTAAATTATGGGATTAATTTTACATTGCCATAGAAAAACCCACTTTGATTTGTTGTTGTGAAAATTCTTGTATGTGCTAGGAATTTTTAGCTAATAAAGTGTGGTTTCCGGAAATTTTTGTAAATCAGGTCCAAAATGTAATGGGCTCGGCCATGTTTTTTATCCATTTTGAAAAATGAAATTTTTGTGCTTGGTTTTTTTAAAACAAAAACCTTTGGGCCATGAGATGTGTAAATGGTGATGTGTATAAGCAGATATGGGACCGAGCCTTATGGAAGACTGCCTACGTACCTCTCTCAGAGAGGATCAGGTCCGAATGCAATTCAAAAAGTGAACTTCTTGTTTAGAAATTCAAAATATGTGTGTGGACTTCGAAATATGTAATTGTGAATCTCTTGTGTGGAAGTTCAGAAACATTTAATTGAGAAATTCTTTAAGTGTTTGCAACAACCCAAGAAAAATATGTCGGGAAAGATTTTATGTTCTCACAAACAACTCGAAAATGTTTGTTATTGTTGTTGTGTGTCTTTGGTTTGTACCTTGACTTATGATCTTGGTTGTGTACCTTGACTTGTGATTTTGGTTGTGTACCTTGATTTTTCAAGCTTGAAAATATGGATTTTTCTAAACCACTTTGAAAACTCTTTTTTCTTTTTTTTTTTTTAAATGGATGCAATCCGTTGTGTAAATGAGAATTTTGAGAAAACATTATTTTCTTGGGGAGACATTTTGACAATCCCAAGGTTGCAAAACAAAACCGTTCTCTTCCACTTTAATGGAATTAAAGTCATTAAACCCTTATAAACACTTTTGCCTTTTACTTTAAGCTTGTAAGGCCAAATCCTTTAAAGGCAATTAAAAAGATGAAGTGATTGAAAGTTCTCTCGAATCAGCAGAATTATGAAAGATCAATGTCCTTTTGAAAGGTTTTGGATGACTTTGCTAATCAATATTATTAGGGGCAATGATTGGAGGTGTGCCCTTTAACTTGGAAATCTGACCAATCGAGAAAAGAGGGAAAATGCCTTTAGTTTTGAAGACATGTGATCTTGTGTGGATCATGATGAGGGAGGACTGTTTAGTTGACAAACTACGGAGAATGCCCCTAGTTTGGAGATGTATGATCCTTTGTAGATTATGTTGAAGAGAGAATCGACAAACGAGGGTGAATGCCCTTAGTTTGAAGATGTATGATCTTGTGTAGATCGTGTTGAGAGAATCGAAAAATGAGGGTGAATACCCCTAGTTTGGAGATGTATAATCTTGTATAGATTATGTTGAAGAGAGAATCGACAAACTGGGGAGAATGCGCCTAATTTGGAGATGTGTGGTCTAAGTCACAAAGAGAGACTTGAATGACCGTAACGAGAAAGTGTGTCTCAGATTTGAACTTTTTGCGACAATTCACATTTTCCAAGGCAAAATTGATTGGTTGGACCATCCATCATTTTTTTTTCTCCGTTCTAACTTTTGCTTAGGTTTCCCATTTGGGTTTTCAACCTAACAAGCGTTTTTTTTTTTTTTAACTTCCAATGGAAGAGCTAGCTTCATGTCTTGAGCAAGCAGAACCTCAAGGAGGGCTTTGTTTATCGGTTGTAATGTAGGCCGGGTTTGGGCTGTGAAAAAGAAGGATATACAAGATCAAATTCTCCAATTGTACCCCTAGTGTGCATTCCTAGGATTGAATCTTGCCTTGTGACTTCTTCTCTTTGCTTTAATCCATCACACATTCTTTGTATTTGACACTTTTTGACATTTCTTGTATCTATGTGACGTCTTTGTCAGATTTATTTTTTTATTTTTGTATGTTGACGTCTATGTCAAGTGTTTCCTTGCCTTTCTCCTTGTTGAAGATAGAAGTCTCTGTTCTTTTGTCCTTCTTTCTTTGACATTTTGATCTTGTAAAAGGAAACCATAATCTCCTTTTTGTGCACATCTAGAATTCCCACCCCAGGTTTGGTTTTTTGGGTTTCAAGAAAGAAAAGGCTCAATTTTTTAAAGGCCAGAGTTGGTTAGCAATAGATTTTATTTTTCATGGATTGACAAGGATGATTTTGGGTTTAATAAAAAATGGCCTCCAATCCTTAGTAGAGCTTGCTTTTGTCATGGAACGTTTGAGCTCTTTTGATAAGTTCTTTCTTGTAATTTTGTTCCTTTTTCTTTTATCTCTTTGTGGATCCCTAATTTTTGCTTAGGCCACCCTTTCGCGTTTTCGGCCTAATGGGATTTCATTTCTCTTTTGCATGGATGGTCCATTGTAAGCTCAATTATTAGAACACGCTTTTGAATGAATGCGCAAGAATGTGACAGATCATGACCGGATGTAGAAGAAGGAATTTTGGAAGAAACGACTCGAGATTCTTGGATGACTTAATTTCCTTGATTGCCTTTTAGGATCCATTCTTTTATTGTTCCAAGTGTTTGGCGACAGTTTTTATATGAATCGAATGAAAATGATCCCATTACCAATGTAAATTGATTGATTGAGTTATGTGACCTCACGGCTTTTGTCATTTTTTTTCATTTTTTTATCAAAAGTATTTTTCAAAAAGAATTTTGAAATTTTTTTCTTAAAATGATATGAGGAAGTTCGAGTCTTGAAGAATGTTGTCTGTTGAAATTCCTTTTGATGATTGTGATCAAATTTTGAGCAAATGAATTTAACCGTTGAGTTGTAATTCAAAAATGTGAATTTTAACCATTGAGATGTGATTCAATTTATGATTTCTCGTAGCTTGAGAAATGTGTCATCTTAAAAGATGTCTTTCTTAATCCCAAAATTTCACACTACACATCAATAAGACAGACAAAGCAATTCAAACAAAACATTCAACATTCAATGTAAAACCAAATGATGGATTGATGAAGTTTTCATGCATGAGTAATGTTGTTTGTCCTTATGGGATGTTGATGTCGGGGGAAGCCCATGGGTGAACCTTGTTAGAGGAAGAGACTTGTGAGGTCCTTGCGGAATGGCCGGCTTGAGCGACCTTGAGCTTGAATCTTAACACTTAGAAACTTGTATGGTCTTTATAGAACGGTTGGCTTGTGTGACCTTGAGCTTGAATTTTGAAGACTTGAAGACTTGTGTGGTCTTTGTAGAATAGTTGACTTATGTGGCCTTGAACTTGAATCTTGAAACTTAGAGACTTGTGTGATCTTTGTAGAATGGTTGGCTTGTGTGGCCTTGAACTTGAATCTTGAGGCTTAATGATTATTTGTTTAGGAGTTTGGGCTTTGTGTGAGCTTTTGTGGAGTATGGGGAATGGTGAAGCTTGTGTGACTTTTTGGTGGAGTACGTGACAGTTTAGGCTTGTGTGGCCTTTTGTGGAGTATGGGGAACGGTAAAGCTTGTGTGGCTTTTTGGTGGAGTAAGTGACTATTTGGGCTTGTGTGGCCTCTTATAGCATGGGTGATTGTTTAGGCTTAAGTGGCCTTAAAGCTCAAGTGTTGTGGACTGCCATTTAAAAGGCTTTGAAATTCAGTCTTGATTTGTAACTATCTGTAAAGCATCCTCAATTGGGTACCAGCTGCAATTAGGGCTTTGAAGGTTGGGAAGTATTGCACAAACAAGTATTTGTTATAGGTAGGTAACAAATTCTTAACTACCATTTGCAACTGATCCTTCTCATTAGGTTGAGAGGTCATTTGGACGGCTTTTTCCCTCCATCTCATAATGAAAGACGAGAAGGTCTCCTTAGCATTTAGTTTGGTTGTCTCAAGATCCCTCCTTGCAACATCCACTTCATTGTTGAACTAATACTGCTTGAAAAATTCAAAGCAAATGTTTTCCCACGTGTTGGTGCGAGAGTCTTTTAAATTGAAAAACCACTTCAAAGCCACCCCTGTAAGGGTGTAATGAAACAATTGGGTTAAAATCTCATCATTAGCTCCAAGTGGGTGCATGGCCCTTGTATACATTTTCAGATGGGTTACTGGACAACCCATGCCATTAAACTTGTCTAGTGATGGCATCTTGAACTTTGGAGGTAGTCGGGCCTTGGGGAAAAGAGACAAGGATTGTAGATCCACCACCTCGTCAAATCTATAGGTCTTTTTGATAACCTTCTCCATTTGCTCCACCCTTTGGAGCATCCTCTTCTCGGACTCGGTCATAGGCAAACTCGTTGTAACCAATACTTTATTCTTGGTGTTGGACCCCCTTGGCGTAACTTGAGGTTCTCTGGATAATAAATATTGGAAAATTTGTTGTATGTCTTCTCTAAATTGTGTTTAGCCCACGACCAAAGTATGCAACAATTCTTTCAACTAATTGGATTTAGAATTACTGCTTTCCCCTATGGCAAAAGACGGGCTCTTGGAAGAAACTAGTGATTCTTGTTCGGACTGGGAGTCACTTGGGCTTGGACTATCACTGAACAAAAATCTCTTCAACTTCGAAGATGGTGAAGAACAATCTTCCAAACATCCCCTCTCTTCATGAGTCCAAACCTAATCCTACGTACTTTAAGACTCTCATTTTAGACTCATGTTATTCAATTTGATTAAGCTTTATTGGGCCTTAACAAAAATGATTATTTACCTAGGCTATGTTGGATCTAATGGGTAATGATAATTGGTTTAGACCTTGTTGGGCCTTACAATTTTTTTTTTTTTACCTAAGGCTTGTCGAGCCTAATGGCAGGTGAGAAAATATTATTTTCTTTAAGTCTTGTTGGACCTAACGATGTGTCGAAAAATGTTATTCTTTTTTATTTAGGCCTTGTTGGACCTACCAAAAAGATGTTATTTTTCGTAGGTCTTGTTGAACCTAATGATATGTAAAAATGTTGTTCTTTCAAACTTTAGGAAAATTTCATGTCAAGTGACAACCTAAACTTTAGGCGGTTTTTTATTTTTTATTTTTTTATCCATTAAGAGTATTACCCAATGTATGCTAAAATTGATGAATTTTGACTACTTAAAGTGTGATTCAAAAATGTGAATTATAATCCTTTAAGGATGTTATTCATTGTATGATGAAATGATTAATTTTAACTATTTAAAGTGTAATCCAAAATGTGAATTTTAATCTGTTGAAGATGTAATTCATGATGTCAACCATTTAAGGTATTATTAAAAAAGTGGTGAATTTTAATCAATTAAGATGTAATTCATGATATGTTTAAATTTTAACCATTTAAGGTGTTATTTAAAAAATGTGGTGAATTTTACTCAATTAAGATGTAATTCATGATTTATTTAAATTTTAACCCTTTAAGGTGTTATTTAAAAAATGTGGTGAATTTTAATCTATTAAAATATGGTTTATGATATGTTTAAATTTTAACCATTTAAGGTGTTATTTAAAAAATGTGGTGAATTTTACTCAATTAAGATGTAATTCATGATGTATTTAAATTTTAACCCTTTAAGATGTTATTTAAAAAATGTGGTGAATTTTAATCAATTAAGATGTAATTTATGATATTTTTAAATTTTAACCATTTAAGGTATTATTTAAAAAATGTGGTGAATTTTAATCAACTAAGATGTAATTCAAGATGTGAACCATTTAAGGTATTATTTAAAAAATGTGGTGAATTTTAATCAACTAAGATGTAATTCAAGATGTGAACCATTTAAGGTGTTATTTAAAAAATCTGGTGAATTTTAAATTAAGATGTAATTCATGATATATTTAAAATTTAACCCTTTAAGGTGTTATTTAAAAAGTGTGGTGAATTTTAATTAATTAAGATGTAATTCATGACGTATTTAAATTTTAACCATTTAAGATGTAATTTAAAAGATGTGTTGAATTAATTCATTAAGATGTAATTCAATATTTGATTAAATTTAAACCATTTAAGGTGTTATTAACAAATGAGTGAATTTTAATCCATGAAGATGTAATTTATGATGTATTTAAATTTTAACCGTTAAGGTGTTATTTAAAGATGCGGTATATTTTAATCCATTAAGATGTAATTTATGATAAATTTAAATTTTAACCCTTTAAAGTATTATTTAAAAAGTGTGGTGAATTTTAATCAATTAAGATATAACCCATGATATGTTTAAATTTTAACCCTTTAAGGTGTTATTTAAAAAGTGTGGTGAATTTTAATCCATTAAGATGTAATTCATGATATGTTTAAAATTTAACCATTTAAGGTGTTATTCAAAATATTTGTTTTTTTTAAATGTAATTCTATGTGTATGTTAAATTAACCATTTAAGGTGTTTTACAACGTATATTTTTTTAAAAAATATAATGAATCGTGTGTATTAAATTTTAACCATTTAAGATATTATTAAAAATGCATTTAAATTTTTTTCAAGTATGTATATGTCATAGGTTATACTTTAACCATTTAAGGTGTTATACAATGTGTAATTTTTCAAAAAATATAATGCATCGTATGTATTAAATTTTAACCATCCAAGGTATTATGTAAATTATGTATTTTAATTTTTCAACTATGTATATGTGATGCGTTATATTTTAACCATTTAAGGTGTTTACAACGTGTATTTTTTCAAAAAATGTAATGCATCGTGTGTATTAAATTTTAACCATTCAAAGTATTATTTAAAATATGCATTTTAATTTAATTTTTCAACTATGTATATGTGATACGTTATATTTTAACCATTTAAGGTGTTTTATAATGTGTATTTTTTCAAAAAATGTAATGCATCGTGTGTATTAAATTTTAACCATTCAAAGTCTTATTTAAAACATGCATTTTAATTTTTTAACTATGTATATGTGATATGTTATATTTTTACCATTTAAGATGTTTTACAACGTATAATTTTTTTTAAAAAAATATAATGCATTGTATGTATTAAATTTTAACCATTCAAGGTATTATTTAAAACATGCATTTTAATTTTTCAAAACGTCATTTATTATAACTAGGCGTTATTGGACCTTATGTTAAAAAAATAAAAACGTTCATTGGTTTGGATCATGTAGGGTCTTACGGCATAGAAAACATTTGTTCATTTTGATAAAGCTTTGTCAGCTCTTACGGCGTAAAAAAAATGTTTACTCATTTGATTTACGTGTTGAACATTTTTAATGGTGTAAGCAATATATCATATAGCCAACAACATAACAACGTTCAAACAACGAGACGTTATAATCAAACTAGGCATGAACATATTTTTACCGGGTCAAGCCTATTGAAAAATTCTATGGTTTTTCTACATGGGTAGAAGGTAGGCAAAGAGGGAACCCATAAGCTAGGACTTAGTATCTCCCAATGTGTGATGCCATGAGCATCGCGTTGGTTCAAACGATACGGTTTATCCGTTAACGTATCGATTAAGAAAGGATTAAAAGCGATACTATGCCATGGGGTGGTAACTTCGTCAAGGGTACTCGAGTCTCATGAAGACCGTGATCCATGACTAGGCTATCGGGGCTTCTGGGCATTTAAATACTTGCCAACATATGCAACTACATGGTGCATGAACAATTTTTATTGAAAGAAATAAATAACAAAAATGCAAAGACATGATAAAACTTGGCCAAGCTTAATATAATTTATGAAGTTAAGCCCTCTAATATCCCTAGTGGAGTTGCCACTATGAGAACCTCGTCCTTTTTCTCAAAATCTCAAACGAAAACCACTCGAATCAAAGAGTTGTTTCAAGAGATTTTGGTTTCGGTTTGGAAATAGATAGATAGCGTGTCTCAAATGTAGGGAAGAATATATAAAAAATAAACGACTATCTAAATCAAAAGTCGGTTTGCCAATGTTGTATGTGGAGTCGCAACTTAATTTATTTTAGAGGACAAATTAGAAATTCCAAAGACAAGAGTTATGTAATCCCCTTTTATTTCATTTTAGAATTTGTACAATTACTAAATGAAATAGTGTGTATAAATGTTACAAATACAATTCCCCTAGAATACAATCTAAGAAAATAATATTGTATGAATTTCCTAGTTACAATCTATGTAAAAATAAAATCAAATGTTGTTGTAAGGAACTATGTATGCAAACCAAGGTTTTGGTTCGGAGGCTTGGTTACAAAATGGTAAGGTATTAGGCATCCCATTTTGCCCGATTTACATCGGTCCTCTTATATTGAAAATGGTGAAGCATATTGTAATGTCAATACATGTATGTGTATGTTGTGCAAACAAATTAATTTTAATTGTTCGTGTTGTTATTATGTTGGTTGCAATATGATGTTCATGTTATAGTTGTAAGCTTAAACACATAATCATAATGAACTTGTAAATATAAACACAAGAAATTAAAATATAAGGGAAGCACAATAAATCAAAGCATATGTAAGCACACAAAAATTAAAGCATAAGGATTAGAGAATCGACTTGCAAGCAAAACAAAATTAAAAGTCAATATTTGCTTCACAACTTGTTTGGTTGTATGCTTTGTAATTTAAGACTCTCAAAAATGTTTTTGTGTATGTATGGGTTGGTGGCAAAATAATTCCAAATCTAAGTTGTAAAGATGATGAAGGGTGACAAAATCAAAATGATTTTTTCAACCTTCAAAACCTTTAAGACTTGTGGAGAGGAAATTTGGTTTAAGAAAAGCTTAAGTGCAAAGACTTTCTAAGTCTTAGTTCCAAAGATAATGAAGGATGAGTTAAATCTAAAAGATTTCTCAACCTTCAAGAGCATTAGAACTTTGAAGATGAGGGTTTGCTTCAAAGAAATTTTCTGCTCCAAACACTCTTGAAAACTCTCCCTATTTCTCTCTAATTTTTCTCTACACTTTCCAACCCCCTTGCCTTGAAAAATATGATTGTATTTGTAGAAGAAGGGGGTGTCAATGGGTCAATGGGGAGTGGAAAGGGCTGAGTTCTTGCCCCCATAGGCTGTCTCACGTGCATGCCAGTCCGTACTTTGTCCCCCTTTACTGAAATAAAGACAAAAAGAAGTGCAGTAAGTGGTCCAGGAAAACAGTGTCGACCTAGCGCCGACTTAAAAATCACAGTGCCAGCCGGTACTGTGTTGAAAAAAACACAATACTGTTTGGCAAAACTTAGTGCCGTTTGGCACTACAAGCCCATAATTTGTTTTTTCCTTTTTTGAGCATGAAATTTTGAACGTGAATGGGCAGAAATTCTGCCATTCCAAATGTGTTTTTGGCATATATGCCTAAGATATTATTGTAAGTATATGCATGTACATTTAAGTTAATGTGGACTCGAAACGTTAAAACTTCGATCGGAAATAACTTTCTCGATTGTGGTCTGATTTAAGTGCATGATGTGTCGTTTTGATCATGTTGACCTAACGACTAATTTAAAATTATTTTGGTGTCAATCGGACATCCCAATAAAAATAGGACCGAAACCCTAGAAATGCACGAATTTCTGTGTCGAAATGCCCAGAGTCCAAATTGAGTGCAAATCGTATCATTGTGATCGTGTTGACAAAAATTCTTGTGTGAATACATTTTTATGTCAATTGGATGCTCAAAAAAAATTGGGACTGAAAACCTTAAATGTGTACAGATTTCCGTGTCGGGGTCCGTTTTTGGATTTTTAGTCCTTAAAGCCCCCATGCATATTATGAATGGAATGTAAGTGACAAAATGAGGTGTCTACACATGTTGTGTTAACGGCTTTGACCCAAAAGTATTGAGGTAAATTATGTTCATCAAGAAGGGTTCTTGACATTTTCATCACAAAATAGTTCAATATCTTGATTATAAAATTCTTTACCTCTATCATTTCTAACTTTGTTAATAACATAACCCTTTTCATTTTGAACTCTTCTACAAAATTGATCAAAAACTTCATGAGCTTCATTTTTGTGTGCAACAAATAATACCCATGTGAAGCGAGAATAATCATCAACAATTACGAATGCATACAATTTTCCACTTAAGCTAGTGGTACTAATGAGACCAAATAAATCCATATGCAAAAGTTCTAAAGGTTTTTATGTAGAAAAAACCTTCTTTTCTTTTAAAAGATGATTTAATTTGTTTACCAAGTTGACATGCATCACAAACTTTATGCTTAACGAACTTAGTATTAGGCAAGCCTTTTACTAATTCGAGTTTAGATAAATTTGAAAGTAAATCCATACTAGCATGTCCAAGCCTTCTATGCCATAACCAACTATTTTCATTTATTACGGCAAGACAAATCAATTCATTAGATGATACATCATCAAGTTCAATTGTGTAAACATTCTCATTTCTAAATGCAACAAACAATACTTGGTTATCAATTTTATTAACAATAATACACATGATTGATTTGAATATGACATTATAACATTTATCACATAATTGACTAATGCCAAGCAAGTTATGTTTCAAGCCATCAACTAAGAGAACATCTTCAATTATGAGAGAAGATCCCTTACTAATCTTACCTATACCAATGTTTTTGCCTTTTGAGTTATCTCCAAACTTGACATTTTCTCCATCTTTTAGTGCAAGAGAAGTGAACTTATTTTTGTCACCGGTCATGTGTCTTGAGCATCCACTATCGAGAAACCACTTATCCTTGGTAGATTTGGATATCAAGCATACCTACAAGATAAATTTAAGTAAATTTCTTTTGTACCCAAATCTTCTTGGGTTCACTTAGGTTAGCTCTCTCTTGGTGGAGTAGTTCCCTTGGGAACCCAAATTCTTTTTTCTTTCAAGTTACAATCATCTTTCTTAAAGTTCTTAACTTGTGGATCAACTTGCAGCGGGTTGGAAAGACTCTGCACATGAAGGTAGCCTCCCAGGTGGACTCCCAGGTGGAAAATGTGTCGGATTTCCAACACAGCGGTTGACGTAGCTCACGGTATCGGTTTTCAATGATCTTGGTGTCCTCGGAAAACTCATGATGTATTCTTCTGAGTGTCACTAATATTGTGAGGAGTTGAGCTTGGACCCGTGATTTACAGCTTTGGGAATGGAGGCTATTAGAGTGATTTTCATGGTGAGGAGTCATTTGCCAATCAAAATTTCGACCTAATCGAAGAAACTCTTGGTGATCCAAGACTCACTAATCGTAGGTAAACTTACCATTTTCCTTAAAGTTTCTGACTTGTGGATCAATTCGCATTGATTTGAGAAGACCTTGTGTGCAAAGATCGCCCCAGAATGGGCCTCATTTGGTCAAGAATACTTAGCAAATTTTGGCTAAGTGTTGTACCAATTTTTATGGTTTTGGCCATAACTCCTTTGTTTCTCAACCATTTTTGGCACGTGAAGTATCAAATCGAAGGTCTTGATGTACTATTTCCAATGGTGAGAAAACGGTCGATCAATTCTTGATATTGGCTCAACCACTGCTTTGGTCAAACTTCGGTCAACCCTAGTAAACCCTGGTCAAACTTTACCAAACCTTGTGAAATGTGCTCTTGGTCATGATTTGAGAGCTTTCTGCTGCATTTGAACTATTTTCGGACTAAACTCGACTCAGTTTGGTTGTCTCGTTTTACGTAAAAATAGGGTTATGACAATTACATCTATACAAAATTTAATGTCAACACCGAAGAATTTCCTTGAACATACACAAATGTATAGATGCAAAATGATGCGCTTACCACCGCATGGAGTTTCTCAAATGATAGTATGAGAAACACGACAAGTGATGATATGACATGATACTTATGGAAACAATCCTATTTTGACCCCCATTGGCGAATTTCTATTGCAATGTGTGTGTGGGTGTAAGGGGAACACGTATGTGTGTGCAAGTGAGCACAAATTTGGAGTCGCTACCAATGGGAAATTGAGGTATGATTGGGCACCTATGTTTAAAGGATTTTATCTTACTTAAACATATAAAAATGGTCTGAACCAGAGATGGGTTCGGGGATTAGATAATGCATGAGGAATGTGTTAGACACCGCAAGTGTTTCTTTATGTTTAGCATGAATATTGGTTTTAATTAGACATAAATGTCCCAATTTCCATCAAGCAATATACCTAGAATGGTATATGCAAATTGACTTCATTTGGTTTTGTTTAGACTCTTTGTTTCACTTCTCTTTATCCTTTTGTATTTTTGTTTTAGGATTCCGGGCAATTCAATGGCAGGATGTACTTGAAATCCTAACATTGAATGCTGGGATAAACAATTATGTTTTTGGTATTATATTCGGGATGTCTTTATCCTTGATTTCCAAGAATAAAATGATCCGTTGAATAGTGAGTTTTTGATGATTAATTATCTCTTTTGAGAATTTTTTACCATAATATTATTGGTATTATAACATGTAAAATCCCTTATAATGCGTCAACGACCAGCCATTTCGACACATAAAGGACTCATACCATGGTGTCCCAAGACTAGGCTAGGCCATAGAACTTAGGATGAACCAACTTCGTTTGTAATGCTCACAATACCATGTTTTCTCTTTTTAAAGCTTTTATGGCAAAATGTACATATTTTATCACATTTTAATAAAAAAAAGTAAACATACAAGACATGTGATCATGGAATGTTCGTAGCACTTAAATCACAAGGAACAAGTATATGATGAATATGACATAATTACAACACTCAATCAAAATGACAAGTATGGATGATTATGACATAATTGAAACAATCAAGATGACAAGTATTCAATGACTATGGTATAATTACAACACTTAATCAAAATGACAAGTATGGTTATGACATAATTATAATACTTAATCAAAATGGCAAGTATGGAATGACTATGGAATGACAATATGAGATGGGTTTAGGGAAAGGGTCAGTACCTTATAGGATTGGAGATTAAGGCTATTGAAAGGATTTCATAATCTAATACCATCCTAGGGTTTACATGAATAAAAGAAAGAAAATTCAATGAGGAGTTTAATACTTTATGGGATTACATGGAGGTTAGTGCTATTGAAAGATTTACCTAAACTTCCAAGACTAATTAGGATTTACATGATCAAAATAGAAAATCAAAGTAAATCAAGAGGCCAAGACCTTATGAGATTACATGGAGGTTAGTGCTATTGAAAGACTTATCTAAACCTCCAAGACGATTTAGGGTTTATATGGGCAAAATAAAGGAAAATCAATTAAGAGGGGTCCAATATCTTATGGGATTACATGGATATTAGTGCTATTGAAAGACTTACCTAAACCTGTAAGACCAATTAAGATTTACATGATCAAAATAGAAAATCAAAGTTAATCAAGAGGCCAAGACTTTATGAAATTACATGAAGGTTAGTGCTATTGAAAGACTTATCTAAACCTCTAAGACCATTTAGGGTTTATATGGGAAAAATAGAGGAAAATCAATCAAGAGGGGTCCAATACTTTATGGGATTACATGGAGGTTAGTGCTATTGAAAGACTTACCTAAACCTCCAAGACCAATTAAGGTTTATATGATTAAAAGAGGGGGGAATCAATCAAAGGGGTCCAATACTTTATGAGATTACATGGAGGTTAGTGGTATTGAAAGTCTTATCTAAATCTCCAAGACCAATTAGGATTTAAATGGATTAAAAGAGGGGAAATCAATCAATTAGGGGGGGAGGGGAATCAATCAAAAGGGTCCAATACCTTATGGGATTACATGGAGGTTAGTGCTATTGAAAGTTTTACCTAAACCTTCAAGACCAATTAGGATTTAAATGGATTAAAAGAGGTAATCAAAGCATGAAAACAATATCATGGATCACATGAGTCATTTCCTTACTGAAGGATCGTCATATATCATTTCCATTTACACAACCATATAGTTAATGTAAATGACATAATAGGAAAGCATATAATCCACATAGTAAAAGCAATAAAGACATAGTTAAAGCTTTAAAAAAATGGATCATTATGAGTCATTTCCTATTGTAGGATACTCACATATCACTTTCATTCACACAACCACATAGTGAAATGTAAATGACATAATAGGAAACACACAACCACATAGTGAAAGCTATAAACACATAGTGAAAGCAAAAAACATAGTGAAATCTTTAAACACATAGTGAAAGCATAATGAAATAAACCAATGGATCATCATGAATCATCTCCCATTGTAGAATCATCACATATCATCTCCATCACAAAACCCACATAGTAAAAGTGAAAGAAATGAAGCAATAAGTAAAGGGTGGATCATATAGATTCATATCTCATTGTAGGATCATCTATCATAACTTCCACCATGCATGTAATGGAATGGGTATGAGAAAGTGTATGAGTGAAGAGGGGGAATGGATGAAAAGAGCTTTGAGAGGGAGGGAGAGGGATTACCTAAATAAAACCCATTGGGTTCTACCTAACAAATGGCCTAAACTAGAATAGAAAACCCTTTTCCCGAGTTTCTGCCCAAAAACACAATTTTTGCCCTTTTCCCCTTGAGAATTCTTGTTTAAATGGGGGAGGGTGCTGCTATGCTGCTATATTTATTGACAGGCTTCACGTAGCATCATGATGTGTGACACTTGTCATTCCTATTTGCCACGTGTCCCCTTCTAGAACCTTACCTCTTTTAGCCCAAAATTTTTGACAACTTTTTATTATCTTTTTCGAGGCAAATTTTGGAGATCTTTTGGTGTCCAAAATAGGTCATGCTTGATACCGTTTGAAATCTTGAGATGTCTTCTTTCCAACTATATCAAGTTTTCTCAAATCGGAGCTTGGATAGGAAAGTTATGGCTCCCGGAAGTAAGGGTGTCCAAGCAGTTTTTCTCTGTTTTTTCGGCGAGGATTCCAGCCAAACCAAAGATGTTACCGGCAAACTGAGAGTTGCTCGTTGTATTTGAGCTCATCTTCTTTCTTAAAGTTCTTGACTTGTGGATCAACTTGTAGCGAGTCGGGAAGACTTTGTGCCCGAAGGTGGTCTCCCAAGTGGAAAGTGTGTCAGATTTCCAATACAATTTCCTTACTTTCGTCGATTTTCTCGTGTACGGTTGACGTAGTTCCCAATGTTGGTTTTCGATGATCTTGGTGTCCCTGGAAAGTTCATGATGCCTTATTTTAAGTGTCATAAATCTTGTGAGGAGTTGAGCTTGGACCCATTAACTACAACCTTGTGAATAGAGGCTACCAGAGTGATTTTCATGGTGAGGAGTCATTTGCCAATCAAGATTCTAACCTAACCAGAGAGACTCTTGGTGATTCGAGAGTTTCTAGCCATAGGTAAACTTACCCTCTTCCTTAAAATTTCTGACTTACGGACCAACTCGTAGTGAGTTGAGAAGACTCTGTGCATGAATATCGCCTTAGAATGGCCTATTTTGGTTAATAACACTTAACCAAATTTGGCTAAGTGTCAGACCAATTTTTACAGTTTTGCCCATAATTCCTTCGTTTCTCGTCCGTTTTCAACCTGTGAAGTATTGAATCGAAGGACTTGCTGTACTCTTTCCAATGGTTAGAAAATGGTTGATCAAATCTTGATATTGGCCCGGTCATTGCTTGGCAAACTTTGGTCAAACTTGGTCAACTTTAGTCAAACTTTACCAAACCTCGTGAAATGTGCTCATGGTCATGTTTTGAGAGCTTTTTGTTGCATTTGAACTATTCTCGGACCAAGCTCGACTCGGTCCAATTGCCTCGTTTTGCATGCCCATACCTAAGAAAAATCTCTGGGGTAAAAATAGGGTTATGGCATTTAACACAACTTATAACCAAGTAAATAAATAAATATATGAAAAATTATATTCTATACTCCATAGTTTGAAGGGTGTAACAAATTAAACCCCAAAAAATTTAAAAAGTAATAAATTTAAAACTTGGAGGGTGGCCATCCACTTCAGGCTTAGCTAAAATTCTATGAGCAATTTGATACCCGCCCACGAATGATTCCTTTAGCTTATCATACTCAATAGAAGTGCTTGCAAAGCAACTCGCTGACTTGCATAAACAATTAAGCTTGCTTTCAATTCATTCTCATCATCACACTGAACAAAAGACTCAAACTCCTGGTCAGGGCCGGCTCAACCCCTTAGGCAATGAGACAATCACCTAAGGCCCCAAAATGAAAAAAGACCCCCAAATTTTTAACTAAGAAGACCTCTTTATATGTAGAAATTTAGTTAAGACTCAATTATTAGTCAATTGATAAAAAAAAAAAAAAAAAAAAAATAAATCTCTTCATGGGTTGTGTTGTCAGACTATTTGTTTCCTCTCTAAGTAGGAGTTCTAGAGTCTAGAACTCAAAAATTTTAATCTCCCACACACACAGAAAACCGGGGGAAAAAAATCTCTTTCACTCTCTTTTTATCTCTTCAACCAAAAGCAAAATAAATTTCAAAAGGCCCAAGAAAATCTATCTTAAACCTCATACTTTTTGCTCATTGCCATAAATTTTACACTTTCTCTATTTAATAAATTAAAAGAAGAAGAAGAAGAAAGAAGTGATTTTTGAAGCCTTCTCCTTACAATTTTGTTGATGGACCACACCCCTTTCTTTTTCTTTGCTCCATGGCTTTCCTTCAGGTTTGACTCTAAAAACCTCTGTTTCATTTTTTTTTTTAATTTTCTTTCTCTTTGTTTTGCTCTTTATAAACCCTATAACTATGTAAGATATTTTCATCATTTATTTATTTATTCAATCGAATAAAAGAAAGTTGTTTAAGGGCTCTTGCTTTTATCCTGGTAAAAGGGTATTTGGGCACTTTCATCTGGTCCATCCACATTGCCCTTTACTGCTGCATGGGCTGACGTGATGGAATGACTCATAATTGACTAGTCGAATGTTGGTAGTTGTTAACAGAGAGTTAGACAAAAGCTAATTGTGGTTTTTGTTATTTATATAATATAAGGGCAATATATACAGGTGATCAATGAAATGTTTTTTTTTTTTTATAACACTTGATAAACATAACTGTAATTTTACAGTTAAGTGAAAAATATTATGATATAAAAAATATTATTAATTAACATTTTAATATAAAAAAAATCTCATTTTAATAGTCGCCTTAAATCCTAAAATACATTGAACCGGCTTGCTCTTGGTGTTCAATTTTCCAAACCTTAGCCTTTTGAAATTGAACTCTGTGAGGGGTGTTTTTGTAACAATGCCACGCGGCGTGCCGAGGGCGATCACAACGTGGACTTGAGCTTTAAAAGGGGGTAGCCGAACCCAAAATTCAACCAAGGGCCTAAAGTTCAGCCCAAGGGCTAATGGGATACTTCCAAAAAGTATTTTTTAAGAGCCAAGATAATAAAGCCCAAGTAAATAGGAATGAGGGCTAAGGAAGTTTTGTGGAGGTACTATAACCAACAAGAAATTTAAAGAACAGTCATTGGGCCGAGCCACTCACTATTCCTTAACTGAATCCAAGCTTGAAACATAATGACTTCAGTAAAAAAGAATGACTAGCTCACATGCTTCCCATGCTTTCAAAAGCCCAAATAAAATTAAAGCAAGGATATGAGAACTTATCAAGGTAATGTTGTCAATAAGGAGTCCAAGGGACAGTTGTTGGGCCGAGCCTCTCACTGTTCCTTGGCTGGATCAGGCTTGAAGCAGAATAACCTCAGTCAAAAGTAATTAAAACACGTTCCTGTTGACATCTGCTGCAAGACCTCTGATAAATAATACACTTGTTGAGACTAAAAAGAGGGTTGACTTGTTGGGAGAGAATCAGCCCCGATGAGATATGCATAAGGGTAAGAGAGAAATGTGTTTGGGCCTTTTGTGGAGCTAAACTAGTGGTAGGAAACCACTGTGGTCCTTATAAGGCATTTCAGGATTTCTGCCCAGACATCTGCCAGGAGAGCTTTTTCTGGGGAGAAAGAGATTGAGTTGTGAATCCTCATCTTTTCAGATAGGATTGCATTTCTGAGTTTAGATTGGTATTTCTAAGTTGGAAAAGATCTCAGAACACCTATTTCAGAGGTCTTTCCTCTTTGGGTTTTAATTGTGGTAATTTCTTGAGTTGTTGGAAGTGTTCTTCCTTTTCTGGTTTCTTTTTGATGAATCTGTTTGGTCTGGTGGATCTGATGGATTTGATGCATTAAGAATGCAATCAGTTCTTTTTATAGAAGTGATTAAGGTTTTTCTAGAACCGAGATTATGGCTCCCCCTTAACCTTGTTTATTTTTCCAAATTAACCCTCTATGACATGTTTTGTCAAATAGAGTGTTTGATTACCAAAACTAATCATGGCCCTTCCCTAATGTCAGGGTAAGGTTTTCTTTCCCTCTGAAATGGTTTTGTCAGAGGTACTCATTGCTTAGTTAGTGGGTTTTTTGTGTAAGGTTGGGTTTATGCATGTCTCTTGTGACTTGGTTTCCATAAACTCGTCACTGTGCCTCCCAGCAGACCTAATGACAACAGTTCATGGTTACCAAAATCTCGGAACTGACTCCCCTCCACCAAACCACACTCCTCAAGTCAGATCAATATAAGGAGAGTAGCTTCCTCACGGGTCTGGGCCGTGGGAGCTACTCCCTGAGTCCTTTTGGGACCAGAATGGACATGGTTATGGGCCTTCCATTATACTTCTTCATTTCCAATATGTTTTGGTTGCTGCCAGTAGTCTTTGAGCTGTTGTGCATAAATCTGCTACGTGAACAGTACCATAACTTGTTGTTTCCGGTGGAATGAAGAGCTGGAATGAGCTGGAGAGGCTTGAATAATTTAAAAATGGCATCTTGGTTGCTCTTGTCACGTTGGAGAAGATGGGAGCTATTGCTCTTCTCTTTTTTAGTAAAATGGTGCATGGCGTGGGCTCCACCAGCAGATATGCAGTCCATCTTTTGTCAGTTTTACTTCAGACTTCGTGGGACCCACGGGTTGGCTGTATTCAACCATTTGAATTTTGGGGCTGACCACCACTTGCGCTCTAGCTGTTTCCCTCCATCCATTCAATAGTGTTTGGGCCAAATAATTGTATTATAAGCACCTTTTGGGTTATGAGCTCCATATGAGTTTTCTTTAGGCTTGTGAATAGTGCCGAGAGTCTCTTATAATGGGCCCAGGTGGCTTATTGAGTGCTGTATAAGGCATTTAAATGGATTGGGCTATATATATATTTCGGGTTGTGAGCTTTTTTAGAATAGTGTCAAAGCACTTTAAAATAGGCCCAAGTAAATTGACATTGTTTGGGATATCCAAATGGGCTGGGCCAATTGGACTAATTTATTAAGCCCAAATATTTCATTGGGGGCCCAATCAATTGTTTAGTCAAAAAATGGGCATGTACATTTAGCCCCCCGAGCCCGTGACTTACCCATGGTGAGTCACGTGCGAGCCAAAAATAACTGTTCAGTTTTCTTCTTGGCGGGTATTTTTCAAAAAAAGAAAGATGGTGGCTCATTTTTCTGGGGAAATAGTGGAGGAGTGGGAAGGACATACCTGCTGGTAATGGCTCTTATTTTCAAGGAGCAGCCTGAATTAATGACTGCCATTCCCCACTTTAATGGCCCAACCACCCAGTTGACTGCCACACTTACTCAGCCGTTACCCATATTTCCAAGAAGCAAAAGATAAGTTTGAGAGAAAAGAAAAAAGCCCGAACTCTTCTTCTTCCTTCTCCTTCTCTTTTTCTTCTTCTTCTGTTCCTTGTTTGTCGTTGATGGCTTCTTCTTCAAAGAAATCAGTGAAGGGACGTGGAGGTAGTTCTTCCGGCAAGGGAGGTACTTCCACTGCTGGTGGTGTGTCAATGCTGAGAGGCCCGGAGGACAATGGCAGTAGTTCTGACTCTGTTTTAGGGTCACCGGAGCCCCATGGAGACATACTGGGCCGACCCACCGTGGACCCGTGGTACAGAAGTGGTGAGAGATTTCCTTCTGTCCCGGCGAGCCTCCAACCACCACCGGCAGACTGGGAGTGGCTGGTTATGAGAGAAGATGCTGCGGCAGATGTGGCCTGGACTCCAAACTTTCGAGAGATCCGAAACCTTCAGATTCAGAGGAATGAGATGCTTGCTGTGCCTCTGGTTTTTGACTTTCAATGTTCAAGAGCCGTTGAATGGGCAGATTGGATAGACTTGGAGTTGGCTGAGAGAGGATTCTGTGATCGTTTGGAACAGGCTGGCGTGCTCCGCTCCATTCTTATTTTAAGATGCTCAAATATGTACCATGATACCGAAGCATTGCGGTAGCTGGTGCGGAGATGGTGCCCATCCACGCACACATTCTTTTTTGCTCATGGTGAGATGACTGTTACATTGGAGGATGTAGAGAATCATTGGCTGCTGCCAATATTGGGTGATCAAGGCCCAGCAGATCTTGTACTTTCCCCTGAGGAGTTGGAGATTGAATCTGCTCTGGCAGATTATATTAGACGAAAGAACATTGCTCTAGGGACCCAAGCTGCAAGATTCAAACCTTGGATGGAGCACTTCAACAGAGAGACTGATCCCTTGATTCGAAGGGCTGCTTTTGTAGCCTACTGGCTCAGCAAATGCGTTTTTGGTGAGCATCTCACTTATTCCATTAAGCCTTTGTATTTTCCTTTAGTTGTAAAAATTGCCGCAAGAGTTTGTTTTCCCCTTGCCCCTCTGTTGCTGGGGCAGATTTACACTCAGCTGGATTTGTTGCACGCTGAGGAATTGGCTAGGGCGTCTTGTCATATTGTCACTACGGCTTTCAACTCATCCATAGTGCACACGTTCCTTTGGGAGCATGCTTTAGAGTACATAAAGAAGGATAGGAAACCCTACGAGGCTCGAAACAAGTTTGCATCGATGCCGGAAGGAGTTGTGACCAATGTCGGTGATTTTCAAGGTGATGTACCTGTTGTATACCGCTGGGTAGGCAGCAAATTTTATGATCATGGTTTGGTCCCTTCCTTGGACAGTGAGAGTAAAATCTGCTGGAGACCATATGGAGTGTCTCATCGCGGATTCGTGCATGAGTCGGTGATGTCTGGGTTCTTGAATGTGGAAGCTCAAGACTACACCCTTATTGCTGGAGACATGGCGTCTCTGACCTTTCTTTCTGCCACTAATGCTGGCTGGTTGCCAGTGTTGTCTTCTGATGGACTTCGATTCACAGTGTATAGTGCTCATAGAGTAAGGAAACAATTCGGGTTTGACCAAGAGATTCCTGCTGTTATGGGGGTTGCTGCAGGTGAAATTCCTACCATTAACCCCTTTTTGAGGACCATGGCCTTTGCTTATTGGAGCGGTGTTGCTCCTCGAGTCATAGTTCCTAGTGGTGATAGGATTGGTGTCTATACCACAGGCATGAGCAATTATTGGAGAGGACTGATGGCTGCCATGGTGGAATTTAGAAATAATGGGAGGGGAGATATTTCTCATTTGCTGGAGTCATACATTTCGCCATTGCCCCATCCACTCTTGTTCGTGGCCACCAATACCATGACTACCTATGCGAATCGCCAAAGTTTGGGCTATACCGTATGGCATCATGAAGATTCACGGTGGGTAATACATGGCAGTCCTCACCCTCCTTTGTGGTTGAGGGACCATCCACATGTTGCTGCACCTGGAAAAGTGCCATCCAGCAGGGGGAGGAGGACTGCCTCTGCTGGTACTTCTGCTGTTAAAAGGAAGCAACCTGATAGATCCAAAAAGGGAGAAGCTGCGAGCAAGGATTCTCCTGTTCGAGCTTCTAAGAAAAAGAAAACAAGTGCCACGAAAGGCAGCAAAGAAGTGTTAACTTTGAAAACTGCTGTTACAAGTCCCCCACTGGCTGGAGAAGATATTCCTGAAGGGGTTTCTGCCCCTATAAGTAAGAAGCCAGTGAGAAAGACTAAGGCTGGGAAGAGGACTTTTGTTCCTCCAGCTTTCCCAAGTGCACCATCATCTATTGCTGCACGTGTCGCTGCGCGCAAGTCATCGCGAGGCGTTATTTATTCTGAGAAGAGAATAAGTGTTTTTGTTCTTGCCTCTCTATTTGTCAATTGATATATTTTCCTCATGATGTTGATGTAGTTTTTGTTTTGTGGCAGTCTAAGCAGAGAGCTGACACATCTAGTCGAGTTCCAATTGAAATACCGGTATGCATTTGGTTATTGCACTTTGCTTTTAGTGAAACAGCTTCCTCATACTTTTCCTCTTCTTTTTTTTTTTCTTTTTTTTTGTAGGATGACTTGGACAGTTCATCATCCAGCAGTGATCCATCTGGAGCTGCTGCAGAAGAGATCGAAGGAGAGGATGTTGAGGTTGGTGCAGCAGAGACTGTTTCTGGTGCAGATGATTTTGCAGCAGATATCAGCTCAGCAGATATCGGCTCTATCGATACGGATGCTGTTTTAAGTACTTCTTCTGAAAAGAATGTGGAAGCAGGGGCCAGTACTGATGATGATGAGGTATCTATGGATGAATTAAAAGCTGCAGAAGCTTCATCTGAAAGTACCCCTGTTGCATCTGCGAGTAAACCTATATCTGCAGAAAAAGCTGTTGAAGAACATGCGACTGTTGGAGTCGTCACTGGTGCTGAGAGAGTTGTGGAGACCACACCAGTAGCTGTAACTAGTAGTGGTGGCACTGTACAAGATGGCCCTTCTGGGAGTGGCAGCCGTGTGGACCCTTCATTGCTTGATTCAAGTCCTTCCACTCGCCAATATGTTCGGAGAGCTCGAAGGGGGAGTATAGTATCTACAGATTCTGAGAAGACTGGTTCAACCACAATAAGGGTATCAACACCTCCAAGTCCCCTCCCTGAATCTGGTGGCACTGCTCCTACACCCATAATCATAGCTGCTGCTGTGTCTGCTACAGTAACTATTCAAGAAAGTGAGACTGCACCAGCAGCTGTTGAAGAAGTCCCTGGTAATGAAGAGGTTCCTACACACATTTCTGAGGTCCCAGAAGGTAATAATTTTATTGAGAGCATACCGATTGATGAAAATTCTGTGATTGATACTGATTTTTGATGCAGGTACAGCCCAAACTGAACATGTAGAAGTTGCTGCCAGTGAAGATCCTGTCTAGGCATATGTCATTCCTGGCAGCGACGTTCCAGTCATAGAGGAGGAATTGGCACAAGGCCCTGTAGATGATGTGGACATGGCAAATGCCCATGATAGCTATGATGAAGTCTTGGCTGAGGCAGAAGATAATATGGCTGGTGCTCAGGCAACAGATATGGAGGTCACTGCTCCTGTAGCAGCTCACGCAAGCTCAACCAGAATAGGTATTGGCTTCTAAACAATATCTTGCCATTGTTGTTGCTTGATGGCAGAGATTTCTTGAAATGTATAGTCAAAACTTGATTATTTGATTGTTATGCATAGAACTCATATGTGTATATTTCTTGTTTCTTGATCATAGACTATTTAGACATGAGTTGATGCTCATTTATTGCCTATGACCATAGGAATAAATTCTGATAGATGTAATAGACATGGGTTGATTCCAATTTGCTATCTTTCGTTGTTATTGTTTGCTGTGTGAGTCTGGCAGACATGGGTTAATGCCCATTTGTTGTTTGCCGTTTGGTAGCTTCAAATTTGCTATTGTGGAAGCATAAGCCTAGTAGAGATAGGACGACTTCCCACCCATTGTATGCTGTTTTCACAACCTTTTTGATTAAGTGGGCCTAGTAGACGCGGGTTGATTCCCACTTGTTGTCTACCATGTTGTGGCCACACCCTTTGTGATTGTGTGAGCCCAGCACCAATAGGTTTTGTAAGTCTTGTCCCATCTTTTACTTACTGTTTTGCGGCTGCACACTCCCAATAGAATGAACTTGGTGGACATGGGTTGATTCCCATTTGTCGTCCCCATTGTGCATGGACATGGGTTGATTCCTATTTGTTGTCCTCTTTTGTGTATGGACATGGGTTGATTCCCATTTGTTATCCTTCATTGTATGGACATGGGTTGATTCCCATTTGTCATCCTCTTTGTATGTATAGACATGGGTTGATTCCCATTTGTCGTCCTTCTTTATATATGGACATGGGTTGATTCCCATTTGTCGTCCTTCTTTGTATATTGACATGGGTTGATTCCCATTTGTCGTCCTCTTTGTATGTATGGACATGGGTTGATTCCCATTTGTCGTCCTTCATTGTATGTATGAACATGGGTTGATTCCCATTTGTCGTCCTTTATCTGATGAACCTAGGTTAATGCCCAGTTGTTGTTCACCATCCGGGCCTAATTGGTTGAACTCGGTGGAAATGGGTTGATGCCCATTTGTCATCCCCATTTGGTGAACCTGGGTTGATGCCCAGCTGTCGTTCGCCGTTAGGTCCATTAGGTAAACCGGTGGACATGGGTTAATGCCCATTTGTCATCTGCCGTTGGGTGAACCTAGGTTAATGCCTAGTTGTTGTTCCCCGTTGGGTGAACCTGAGTTAATGCCTAGTTGTTGTTCCCCATTTTGTTTGTGTTAGGTGAGCTTGGTGAACATGGGTTGATGCCCATTTGTTATTCCCCAAATGGCCTAACCATTTCAAGAATAATTTTATAACTAGTGCGACTTTTAGTAAAAGAGTATTCAGTTAAGCATTTTACTTACTTGTTTACTTTCCTTGCCTTCACTAGTATTGTTGTGCTTTGTTTAGCTAATTTCCCTCTTCTTTTCCTTCATTTATTTTTTTGCAGCTGGAAGTGGCAATGAAGCCGTCGCAGAAGAGGAAGGAATGCATCAGTCTGCAGCAGTGGAGTCTGCCATCAGGGGTCAGCCAGGGTTGCTGTCTGCCACCAGGCCTGCAACATCAAGAACTTCTGTTCTTGCTGACATGGAGGCTTTCTTTCGAGAATTCGACCGGACATCATTCAGTTCCCGTCATGCCGAGCACTTCTGGATCTTTGATGATGCAAAGGCTGACTTTGAAGTCTTTCGTGTGCCGCGAGGGGGAATCCGGTTCTTGAAAGCCTTATAGGGAAAATATGGTAGCTGCTCATCATACTTCAGACTTGGTGTACATGTGGGAAGCTCCATGTTAACCCTCCTTTGCTGTGTGCTTGCCATATGGAGCATACCAGACTTGAGGACATTACTGAAGTTCATATCCTCAAGTGGAAAGCTGTGGTACAAGAGGTGATTGAAGGAGGCTTTAGATTCGGCTTCATTCTCGACTATTTGAGGAGGTTAGCTCATGGCATATTCAGCAGAACGGTTTTGGCTGAATTGAGGGAGGCAGAGGCTCGTGTTGCTGCATTAAGGGATGCTTTAGACGTAGTTGCGCCAAACCCATGGGACTTAGCATCTGCTAGGAGAGCTTCTGCAGAATCTGATGATGGATCAACTCTCCATGACTTGCTGGCTTGAGCATATCAGCCACTGCACTCCTTTTCTTTTTGTTACTTCCCTTTTTGTAATATGTTAGCCATGTGTAGGCTTTGACAATGAAATTTGGTCCCATTTTGTTTTTGGGTACATATTTTGTTAAGTACATTTACTTGTGAACAATGGAACTTGACTTTTGTCAACTTGACTTGCTTGAATTGCATTGTACAAAAAGTTGACATATTTTGAAATACAAAAGAAAGGCATTTTAACTCCTATTACTCTTAGCCTAGCATAAAATGCTTACAAGCTATTTCAAAAGAAGAAAGATACATAATGCAGATTTGCTGGAATGCATCCTACGAGTAATAATGTTTCAGCCATTTTCCATTAATAGGATCTGCTAAGACAGTCCCATCAGACTTAGACAGTCTGTAGTAACCACTTCCATGTGCTTCTCGGATGATGTATGGTCCATCCCAATTAGGGGAGAATTTAGATGGAGATGGGAGGTTTCTTCTTACAAATTCCGCGGCTTTCAAAACCATTTGTCCCTCCGCAAAGATCCGGACTCGAAGGGCTTTGCTGTACACATTAGCTATTTTTTGGTAATTCCTTTGGCTTTTTGCTTTAGCCAAATCCCTTGCCTCATCAAGTCCTTCCAGATCTGCCATACGTGCTTCAGCACATATGTTGGCATCCACTTCCAATTCACTCCCTTGCATTACTCTTGGGCTAGGCACAACCAATTCAGTAGGAGAAATAGTATCAGTGCCATAAACAAGTGAGAAAGGTGTGAAACCTGTTGCTGTCTTGGGTGAACTTCGGTATGCCCAGAGGACATCTGCCAGATGGGCTTTCCAGTCGTTCCCATAATCAAACACCATTTTGCTTAAGATGCGCAGCAACATTCTGTTTGTGGCTTCAGCTTGCCCATTACCTTGAGGGTAGTAAGGTGTTGAATGTCGATGCTTGACTCGGTAATGTTCTAGCACTTCCCGCACATCCTTGTTTATGAATGGAGTACCATTGTCGGTAATGAGTTTATACGGTATGCCAAAGCGAGTGATTATGTGCTCTCGAATGAAATTTGCAACTGCAGCACTTGTTGCTTTTTGGAGAGGGATGGCTTCCACCCATTTTGTAAAGTACTCGGTAGCTACAAGAATCCAAATGTAACCACCGGAGGCCGGATTAATGGGGCCGATGAGATCTAGCCCCCAAGTATGAAATGGCCAAGGTGTAGCCATATTTTGGAGACTAGTTGGGTGAGTGTGGATCAGATTGGCTTGGACTTGGCAAGTATGACATGTTTTCACAAAGTTTGCCGCGTCCTTCTTCATTGTGGGCCAATAATATCCGAGTGTAAGCAAGCATTGGTAGAGCCTCTTTTTTCCTTGATGCTCCCCACATTCTCCCGCATGAGTTTCTTTCATGACCATTTGGGATTCCGATAGGCTAAGACATCTAAGTGGCTCTCCATGAAAGCCTTTTCGAAAGAGAGTTCCTCCTTCCACAAAATACCTCAAGGCTAGCCCTTTAAGGTGATAAACATCCTTGGGGTTTGATGGCAAAATTCCTTCAAGAAAATATTCCTAAGAAGGGTGTGCGCCAATCAGTAGAGACAAAAGTTGCACATACCTCTTCATTGCTGTAATGGAATTGACAAGTTGGGCATTAGCTCTATATCTCTGCTGCTTCTGCACTCATGTTTGGCCAGAAATATCCCAGCCGCTGAAGTCTGCGGTAGAGAGGCTGATAGCTCCTCCGTCTCCACAAGTTTTCTCATGGACTTCAGGCAGTCTTTCCTTTGCTTCTTCAATGCTTATGCATCTTGCCAAATCTCCTCCAGGCAGTCTTCTATAAAGATCTCCAGATATCAAGGTGTAATCCTTGATTTCTCTCTTAAGTTCTGCCGTAACAGCAGGAGACATGAGCTTGGCTTTGATTGGTGTTCGCCAGTCTTCTTGATCTGGAGACAGCTCTTCAAACTCTCTCTTCAAAGATTCAGTGATAGGCTCTATCTTTTTGCAGATGGGACATTCATTTCTTCACTTTCGAAGGCTATTTGAGATCCCAAAGTAGCCAAAGCATCGGCATATCGGTTCTCATTTCTTTGGGCATGCTCTATTTCAAAAGGTACTGAATTTTGCTTCTAATTTCTGTGCCAAGGCTCTATAAGGTGCCAAAGATGGTTCTTTAAGTGAGAATTCTCCTCAGGCTTGACAAACCACAAGGTTGGAGTCTCCAATAACTCGTAAATGCTTGATCCCCATTTCATATGCTATTGCCAATCCGGCTAGGTAAGCCTCATACTCAGCTGCATTGTTGGAACAAGGGAAATCAAATTTGAAAGACTTTGTTACAGCTTCTCCATCATCTCTGTAAAGGATAATTCCGGCTCCTGCTGATGTAGCAGTTGATGAGCCGTCAAATTTCAAGGTCTAAACGGAGTCTGCTAAACCTGCCAGAAATACTTCATTGATTTCCCCGGGTACTTCATCTGTAATGAATGAGTTGTCTTCCCCAGGAAATTGAGCTAATAGATCAGCAATGGCTTGACTTTTGATAGCAGTTGGTGTTTCAGCAATAATCTCATATTGTGACAACTGCAGAAGCCATTGTGCTAATCTGCCAGATAACACAGGCCGTTGCAGCAGACTTCTAATGGGATGAGATTTTGTCATTAATTGGACCTTGTGAGCTAGAAAATAGTGTCGGAGTCTTTAGGAAGCATAAATCAGAGTTAAGCAAGATCGCTCAGCCCCCGAGTATCGGCTTTCGGCATCCTTGAGAGTACGGCTAACATAATAGATGGGTTGCTCAATCCCATTATCATTTTCTTGGGCTATCAAAGCCCCAATTGCTTGACTATTTGAAGCCAAATAAAGTCGAAGAGGTTTTCCAAAAATAGGTGCACAAACAGTTGGGAGCTTAGTCATGATGTTTTGTACCTTTTCAAAGGCTTCTTGGCATTCGGTAGACTAATGGAATGGAGCTCCCTTCTTCAAGAGTGGTGTAAAGGCAGAAGTTACAGCTGCAAGACCAGGAATAAACCTTCTTATGTATGACAGCTTGCCCAAGAAACTCTTCAGCTCTTTGTGTGTAGTTGGTGGCTTCATAGTAGCTATGGTAGATGCCTTTACTGGATCGACATCGATACCATGCTGGTGCACTAAGAAACCCAGAAATTTGCCAGCTGAAACTCCGAATGCGCATTTGAGAGGATTCATCTTGAGTTTGTACAGTCGGCATCTCTTGAATACCTTCTTTAAGATACCAAAATGATCCTCCCTTGTCTTGGACTTCACCACGATATCATCAACATAATCTTCAATTTCACGATGCATCATATCATGAAACATGGCTGTCATGGTTCTTTGATACGTGGCTCCGGCATTCTTGAGTCCAAATGGCATGACGGTGTAGTAGAAGTTCCCAATAGGCGTACGGAATGCAGTCTTCTCAGCGTCCCTTGGAGACATAAAGATTTGATTATAACCGCTGAAACCATCCATAAAGGAAAACATTGCATGACCAGCAGCTGAATCGATCAGAAGGTCCATGTTGGGCAGCGGGAATTCATCCTTAGGACATGCTTTGTTGAGATTATGGAAATCCACACAACACCGGATCTGACCGTTCTTTTTCTTCACGGGAACTATGTTGGACAGCCACCGTGGATGTAGTATTGGCTTGATGAAACCAACTGAAAGTAGCTTCTTGACTTCTTGAGTAATTTGAGCTTCGACCTCCGGATGGAAGGTCCTCATAGGTTGTACCACTGGTCTAGTACCCGGTTCAACATTTAAAGAATGTGCAACAAGTTTCGGGTCTATCCCGGGCATTTCATCATATTGCCAAGCAAAAACATCTTGATATTCTTTTAACAATTCTACTAGATGCATTCTTTCTTCAACTGATAATGATGCACTAATAGAAACAGGCCTATGTACATTGGGATCAGAACTTAGATTGATTACCTCAAGTTCTTCTTTTGCAGAAATTGTGGGATCTGCTGTAACGGGTTCTGCTGTATCTGCAGATTCTGAAACATCTGTTGCATTCACTGTGAGACATGAGGGCTGCAAGATTCTCTCTCCTGGTTCGGGGGCCTCTTGTTGGGGATAATTGGCCCCTGCGCACCTTCATAAGCGGTAAATAGTGCGCCCATCCGGTAAACGGACGCGCACACACTGTGGCTGACTCTTGCTGGCACTAGCATCTGTTTTGCGCTTCTTTTTCCGTTCCAGCAGATCTCTCAAGTCTGCCTCAGGAGCATCCTTTATCTCTTCCTCTCTTCCCATTTGGGCAGTGGAATTCCAATAGGTTTAGCAAGTGATGCTTCTCCTGCTGGAGTGATTTCATCGTATAGGGCTGCCTCAACAAAATGGGACTCAGATTGGTCGAAAGGTGTGGAGTTGGCGGCTATTCGGATAGGCTTTCCATTAAGCCTTCCTTTCACACATTGGTGGTAGGTGGAGGGGATGAGCTGGTGTTTGTGCAGCCAAGGTCTTCCCAATAATATGTGGTAAGGAACCACGGAATCCACAACGTGAAACCGTGTTAAAGCTACAATGGGACCGATCTTTAGAACAAGTTGAATATGCCCCTTAGTGTATTCACCTACACCACCGAAACCCTTTATCTCCATAGGTGCCCCTTGGATCTTCTTTTGAGAGATTTCTGCTGCTTGAATTGTGCTTAAGGGAATAAGATTGATGCAAGAGCCGGTGTCTACCAAAGCACGCCTCACTTGCACCTCATTGATCGTGGCTGAAAGGTATAGAGGACGTCGGTGATCTGGATACTGAACTTCCATATTTTCATTTGTGAATGTTATTGCATTGGTTGTTTCCAGAAAAGCTCGACTGGCATGGGTTTCTGCTGTAAAGTAGTGAGCTTTGGAGTCTGCTGTTATGGCCATGATGGCCTCAGTAGCTGCTGTGCAAGCTTCTGGATTTAATCCTAGCTGATTAAAAAAAGAGCAAAACCTGGGATTCCTCTGCAAAGTCTTGATGGCTGCAGGTGTCACGGCAGAATTTGCAGCAACAAGCTCATCCATGTCCGCATCACTAGCACTTCCGTGGATAACAACAGAAACTGCACCTTTCTCTTTATGCTTGAGAAAAGGATCAATGTTTACCTTTTGCCGTGCTTGAGGGAGCTCCAAGGTTCCGTCTTGGATCTTCTCATGAAATTTTCTTCGGAGAGTCCAACAATCTGCTGTAGAATGATGAACATATTGGTGAAAGTAGCAGAATTTTGGATTCTTCTTGTCTTCCTCAGTTACTTTTTTCGAAATTTCTGGGAGCTTGACAATACCGTTTGCTACCCATTTGTCAAGAATTGCCATCATCTCTTCCAAAGTGCAAGGAACCGGAGGTGGTGGCTCCTCAAAAGATCTTTCATTTGATTTCTTGCGCTTGTTGTTCACGGCAGATACCGTGAGGACTTGTGGCTAGTTTTTCTTTTCTTTAGGCTTTTCCGTATGAGACTTGACTGATAGTGCTGTTTTCCGAGCCTTTTGAAGAAGCTGTGCAAATCTTGAGATGTCAAGGTTCTCGAGATGGGCCCGGAATTCTGGCAGCATGTTATCTATGCAAACTCCTACGAGTTCACCTTCTTCATAATTGGCATAGCAATCCAAGGATATATCGTGGAAGCGATGTATATAACGGAGCAAGTCTTCCCCATTTGTTTGTTTTGTAGTGTGGAGGTTGACGAGGGTAATCTTCTCCTCTGCTTGGAAGTATTTTCCGCAGAACAGTTCAACCATATCTTCCCACGCTTTTACAGACCCGGGAGGCAGGGTAGTGTACCATGTATAAGCTCTATCGTCAAGGGACTTTGAGAACTCACGGAGGCATAAATCACCATTGCCGGCGTAAGCCCCCATTGAGTCTATGAACTTGCTAATGTGTACAAGAGCACTCCCTTTTCGGCCATCAAAGCGTGAGAAAGTTGGAGCAACATATTTTTCGGGGTAAGGCTGCTTCAATAACTCAGTGGGATAGGGAGGTTACCTTACAAAGAGTCGAGGCTCCTTTGGATTCTTCTCTCTTTCCTGTTTGAGCAGATTTGCCACATTTGTCATCGTCACAAAGGTAGTTTCCTTTTCATGTGAACCCGAGTCTTGATGGGGCTTTTCCTAGTTTCCTCCTTCATTTTGAGGAAGAGTCTTCGTGCCAGCATCCTTTTCTTTGAGCTGCTTGATGGCTTCTGCCAGCTCACTTTGGTTCTGCTGCAGGTTCTGTATTAGTTCTAACAGCAAGTTTGTTGGTGGTGCCTCCCGGTTTGGATCACTTGGAAGTGGTTGTGGCTGATCTTGTCCTTGTACATTGACTGCAGATTCAGCATGGGAATGTTCTGTATGAACTGAAACTTCCCTTTGATTTCTTCTTTGTCGGGTTTTAGGAGGCATAGTTCCTGAGCTCTAACTTTCTTCTTGGAAGTATTGATCTCGACTCCCCAGTGGAGTCGCCAAAAATGTGAGGGGTGTTTTTGTAACAATGCCACGCGGCGTGCCGAGGGCGATCACGACGTGGACTTGAGCTTTAAAAGGGGGTAGCCGAATCCAAAATTCAACCAAGGGCCTAAAGTTCAGCCCAAGGGCTAATGAGATACTTCCAAAAAGTACGTTTTAAGAGCCAAGATAATAAAGCCCAAGTAAATAGGAATGAGGGCTAAAGAAGTTTTGTGGAGGTACTATAACCAACAAGAAATTTAAAGAACAGTCATTGGGCCGAGCCACTCACTATTCCTTAACTGAATCCAAGCTTGAAACATAATGACTTCAGTAAAAAAGAATGACCAGCTCACATGCTTCCCATGCTTTCAAAAGCCCAAATAAAATTAAAGCAAGGATATGAGAACTTATCAAGGTAATGTTGTCAATAAGGAGTCCAAGGGACAGTTGTTGGGCCGAGCCTCTCACTGTTCCTTGGCTGGATCAGGCTTGAAGCAGAATAACCTCAGTCAAAAGTAATTAAAACACGTTCCTGTTGACATCTGCTGCAAGACCTACACGTTCCTGATAAATCTAATGCAACACTTGTTGAATACACTTGTTGAGACTAAAAGAGGAGGGTTGACTTGTGTTGGGAGAGAGTCAGCCCCAATGAGACATGCATAAGGGTAAGAGAGAAATGTGTTTAGGCCTTTTGTGGAGCTAAACTAGTGGTAGGAAATCACTGTGGTCCTTATAAGGCATTTCAGGATTTCTGCCCAGACATCTGCCAGGAGAGCTTTTTCTGGGGAGAAAGAGATTGAGTTGTGAATCCTCATCTTTTCAGATAGGATTGCATTTCTGAGTTTAGATTAGTGTTTCTAAGTTGGAAAAGATCTCAGAACACCTATTTCAGAGGTCTTTCCTCTTTGGGTTTTAATTGTGGTAATTTTTTGAGTTGTTGGAAGTGTTCTTCCTTTTCTGGTTTCTTTTTGATGAATCTGTTTGGTCTGGTGGATCTGATGGATCTGATGCATTAAGAATGCAATCAGTTCTTTTTATAGAAGTGATTAAGGTTTTTCTGGAACCGAGATTATGACTCCCCCTTAACCTTGTTTATTTTCCCAAATTAACCCTCTATGACATGTTTTGTCAAATAGAGTGTTTGATTAGCAAAAATAATCATGGCCGTTCCCTAATGTCAGGGTAAGGCTTTCTTTCCCTCTGAAATGGTTTTGTAAGAGGTACTCATTGCTTAGTTAGTGGGTTTTTTGTGTAAGGTTGGGTTTATGCATGTCTCTTGTGACTTGGTTTCCATAAACTCGTCACTGTGCCTCCCAGCAGAGCTAATGACAACAGTTCATGGTTACCTAAATCTCGGAACTGACTCCCCTCCACCAAACCACACTCCTCAAGTCAGATCAACATAAGGAGAGTAGCTTCCTCACGGGTCTAGGCCGTGGGAGCTACTCCCTGAGTCCTTTTGGGACCGGAATGGACATGGTTATGGGCCTTCCATTATACTTCTTCATTTCCAATATGTTTTGGTTGCTGCTAGTAGTCTTTGAGCTGTTGTGCATAAATCTGCTACGTGAACAATACCATAACCTGTTGTTTCCGGTGGAATGAAGAGCTGGAATGAGCTGGAGAGGCTTGAATAATTTAAAAATGGCATCTTGGTTGCTCTTGTCACGTTGGAGAAGATGGGAGCTGTTGCTCCTCTTTTTTAGTAAAATGGTGCATGGCGTGGGCTCCACCAGCAGATATGCAGTCCATCTTTTGTCAGTTTTATTTCAGACTTCGTGGGACCCACGAGTTGGCTGTATTCAACCATTTGAATTTTGGGGCTGACCACCACTTGGGCTCCAGCTGTTTCCCTCCATCCATTCAATAGTGTTTGGGCCAAATAATTGTATTATAAGCACCTTTTGGGTTATGGGCTCCATATGAGTTTTCTTTGGGCTTGTGAATAGTGCCGAGAGTTTCTTATAATGGGCCCAGGTGGCTTATTGGGTGCTGTATAAGGCATTTTAATGGATTGGGCTATATATATATATTTCGGGTTGTGGGCTTTTTTAGAATAGTGTCAAAGCACTTTAAAATAGGCCTAAGTAAATTGACATTGTTTGGGATATCCAAATGGGCTGGGCCTATTGGACTAATTTATTAAGCCCAAATATTTCATTAGGTGCCCAATCAATTGTTTAGTCAAAAAATGGGCATGTACAAACTCCATTGGAGACACGCAAGATGAAGGCCAGCCCAGCTGGGCCAATGCCAATGATAATCACGTCAAAGTGAGACCGCTTAGATGCGGGGTCCAACCATGGGTTATCAAAGTTCAAGCATTTTGGGTTATTAGCAATTCTCAAGCTCCATTTAGCCAAAAAAAAAAAAAAGCAATTCTCAAGCTCCATGTTTTTTTTTTTACACAATATTTGATACGAGGAAGGACTTGACGTCAGTGTTACAAACCAAAATAAAAATAAATAAAAATAAAAACCCAAAAAAAAAAAATAAATACACTAGACGTACCATATGGTTTAACCCAAGGCGCAACACCGTCTATGTAAATTGATGTCAAGATTCAATTTGTTATCTTTCAAAAACTCCAAAATTTAATTTGTTATTATTAAAAATTTAGGGTTTAATTTAAGGGTTTAAAATAGAATTTTTCCACTTAATATATATAGGCAGAATGACGTAAGAGAAGAGGTGGTTATAGAAGGAAGTTTAAGTGTAACCTTACTTCTGACTGGTGAGAAGAGTTCTTATGAGTGTGCTATTTATAAGCTTAAGGAGAAAAATTTAAAGTCACACACACTAAATGAACTTATAAAAATTTATTAATTCTCTCCCATTAACTATATAATAAATCAACAATTTATTAATTTTCATTTCTTACATAAATGATGGGTCCTACTAATTAAATTCATGGTAGGATCTATCATTCATGTGAGAAAAGAGGAATACGTATTTATTGTGTTCCGAGAGTACTGAATAATTTTTCATATACTTTATGGTGTCTATACAAGCTCATTTTTTAATTAAAATGTTACAACATTTGAAACTATGGAATGGTACAATATTGCATTTTTTTTGGGAAATATATACAACATCTCATTATTCATGTATTTTTTTCTGAAAGACAAACCCGAAATATTACCAATTTTAGCCAAACAGGCAAAAATTAGAGATACATAACAATATCATGCAAGGGATCTACACTCTACATAGCAGCTTTTTATACTTTTGTAAATAATACAAAGATGAATCAACCACTAGAATATCATCTGGGTTGAACAAAATTAGTACTACTAGAATATGTATGTGTATAATCAAGGTTCAATATCATCCCAATTATTAGCATCATGACTTGGGGAGGAATATGAGTGCCCTACTCCTTCTTGCTTATTGGACTCAATAAGCATCAAAACAACTTCCCTCATTGTGGGTCGATCAAAAGGAGACATACTTGTGCATAGGAAAGCAATTTTTAAGACAGTAATCATGTGATAGACACTACTCCCATCTTGTAGGTCTAATCGAGCATCAAGAATTCCAGGGGACAATGAATGATTGTGAACATAATTTCTCACCCATGTTACAAGGTCACCACCTTGGTCAAGAGGTTGTATGGGCGTTCTTCCTGTCAGTAGCTCCAATAGGACAACACCATAGCTGTAGATGTCACATTTTTCTGTAACTTTCATGGTGTATGCGTACTCTGGGATTAAGAAGATTAAACATTTACCAATAGAGTATTTTTAATATATGGTCACGAAGCAATGAAACACATAGGTATTCAAAGTAGACATATATAGTCATATCATATCTATTATATATATAACAAATGTTACGTTTTATTTATCAAAAAAAAAAAAAAAAAAAAAACAAATGTTACGTTTTAGATGCCATGCTAACATCACGTACTCAAAATAAGACTATAAATATTGCATATTGTACAATTTGCTTGCACCATATGACTACTATACTATATGTATATAAAAGTTGTATCCTAAAAACTGTGATTGCTGTCATGTGACTATAAATATTACATGTCGTATGATGTATTTTTACTTTGCAGTGCATTATGAATATATTAAAATTGTTAATATAGATTGCTTTTAGGGAAACTCTGTTGATAAAGTCTGAAGAAGTTTAAAAAAACTACTCCAATTAACATAGTTTGTTCCAAGTGTTACATGTCATATGCGTGCTTTACATCAGGTAGCTCAATATATATATTACACGTGTACAACTTGTTTCTGCCATATAGCTCACCCATTAAAATTAAGATAATTTAGTTTAAAATACTTATCTGATTAAAACTCTATTATAAAAAATATTTAGGAAATTCAAAAGAAGTTACATAATTTATTTTAAATCATTTTAATCATCCACCAATTATGTTAGTTTTGATGTATTGGATTTTTATTTCTCTACATATCATTTCTAAGAGAACAATGATCAGCTTGATGTTTTCGGGTCACACACTAACAATAACCCAGATAGCATAAGGGATTGTGTTGGAGATCTAGCTCCATGCCGATTTTTCGTTTGGTCACAATTAACCCCACTAATAGTTAAACAGTTTTTTTTTTTTTTATATAATACTGAAGACATAAATAAATTTAGCAATTTAAATTTTTGCATGACTCCACAGCCAAATAGAAATACATATTTCAAAATTCCATAACTTTAGCATATGTTTCAATGGAATTTTTTTGATAAATTACTCTTTTTCAAGAAAATTGATTTGGAATCTATTTTTTGAGCCTTTGAGCAAATTCAAAATCTACTCGAAAAATTAAGTAGAAAAAATAATAAAAAAATTCTATTTTGAGTAAAAACAAAATAGGTTAAACTATTGTTTTCGTCCCTAAGCTTTGCATGAGTTTCGTTTTTCGTCCCTAAACTTTGAAAAGATTCATTTTTACATATGAATTTCGTCCTTGGACTTTTCTATAAAAGGACAAAATTCATGTGTAAAAATGAACTTTTTCAAATTTCAAAGAAGAAAAACGAACTTTTCAAAGTTCATAGATAAAAAACGAAGCTCATGTATAGTTTAAGGACAAAAATAATATTTTGGCCAAAAAAATAATTTAGAAAAATGTCAGCCATTGGTCAAAACTAGTCCACACTCCACATTCGATTGGCAGTCAGTTTGTTGAGAGAGGGAAAGGGGCAAGGGGACAAAGAGACAAGTTACCATTATCAAAAAAAAATTGTGGTGATATGATGAGTATGTGTATGTAAGAGCATTCCCAATGGCTTAGGCAAAAGCCATTTTCAACTCAAATAATAACCCCAAAAATGACCTCCAACTGATTATCTACCTATTAAGGCAAAATAGCTTTTTGCTAGAACATTGTTCATTTGGCAATTGAATTTGGAAAAAGAGCATTCCCAATGGCATTTGTTTTTTGAGTTTGTAGCTATTTTCTATCTAGCAATCCTACTTAAAAGATGTCAGGATGATAAACTTCACGTGTTGGTTTTATAAACTTTAAACCCACTTGATCTGAGGACACTGTTCAATATAAGCAAGATTCTTTTTTTGAGTATCACATCAAATAGAATTTGGAGCTAAGGTTACAGAGGAAAAAAAGGTCAATATTCTACTTACGTTTACTAGCTAGTATTACTCAGAATCTCAGATAGCCATTAAGTAGTTCAATTTAAAAATTAAAATTAAATAATATATATATATATATATATATATATATATATTCTGTCCTAAATAACTAAGAATGTATCCCAAACTTAGTGATACTGATCTCCCTTGTCAAAATTCTTCTTTTGTTGTTATCCAAAAACTGTAACAGCTATTGACAAGATTGAAAATGAGTATGCTTCTTTTTAACATTTATTTTCCTCTTGAGAAGTGATTATGGTTAAGAAAGAAGCCATTCTACACCACTCCACCATTTATCTAAAACTTTTAGCTTACTGCGAAAACAAAGTACCCAATAACTTCAAAAAGACTTATAGTAAATTTGAAAAATGCATTATAAAAGAAAAGGGCTGGAAGGATAGCATACCAGGGGCAATGTAGCCATAAGAACCTGCAACTGCAGACATTGATTTAGAATGTGGCAAGTCAATCACCTTTGCCAACCCAAAATCCCCAACATGAGCTTCAAACTTTTCATCAAGCAAAATGTTATTGGACTTTATGTCACGATGAAAGATCCTAGGCTTGCAATCATGATGCAAATAAGCAAGACCCTCAGCAGCACCAAGTGCAATCATGAACCTTGTCTGCCAATCAAGACTGCAGAATGTTCCATGAAGTAATTCTCCCAAACTACCCTTTGCCATGTACTCATAGAGCAAGAGTTTGGCACCCTGGTGGTAGCAGAAACCATAAAGCCTTACAATATTCCGATGCCTAATTTTCCCCAATGTCAAAATTTCAGCATGAAAGCTCTTATCTACATTGTTGCCTTCTCTGTCTGATGCTAGCTTCTTGACAGCAATTGTATGACCACCAGGCAAGGCAGCTCTATACACAGTTCCACAGGCTCCCTTTCCAATTACAAATCTGTCATCAAAACTGTCAGTTGCAGCAACCAAGTCCTGGAAACTAAATCCTTCCTTTGGGGAGAAGTAGACGTCTGAAACAAGAGAAGAGGATGGTTTATCTTGCAAAGGAGCAACATTGTCAACCGGGCGTGTCATGAAATATATGATGACTACAATAAGAATGAGAGAAACTCCACCAATGGCTGCTGAAATTATACCCACAGTTTTTCCTAAACGGCTACTTCTATCCTGAGGAGGTGGTACTGGACAATCACCTGGACACTCACCTGGACAAACACCAAGAAGACCACCACAAAGTCCTCTGTTTCCAGTAAAGCTTCTGTTAGACATGTTTTGAAGTGGTCCTTTTTCAGGTAAAGGTCCTGTGAGCTCATTGAATGAAAAGTTGCAGCCAAGTAAGCTTGTAAGATTCTGAAAAGAGCTTGGAATTTGACCACTCAAATTGTTGTTGTTGAGTAGAAGGAACTCCAACAAACCAAGATTCCCAAGGTCAGAAGGGATCTCCCCGGAGAGATTGTTATAACTGAGGTTCAGTGCAATCTGCAAGCTTGAAAGGGCACCCAATGTAGCCGGTATACTGCCAGAAAATGAGTTACCACCCATTTGTAGCTCAGTTAAACGCGAGAGATTGCCTAGTTCCATAGGTATATTACCAGAAAGGTTGTTCTCTGAAAGTTTGAGAAGCTCCAATCCAGAAAGTGTTCCTACCTTATCTGGCAAAGCATCCACAAAGTTGTTGTGGCTGAGATCAAGTCTTTGAAGCTTTGTGCAGTTGAAAATCTCAAGTGGTATCCTTCCAAAAAGAAAATTGGATGACACATTGAATGTAACCAAATTGGAGAGGGTACCAATCTCTCTTGGCAATACTGATGTGAAGTGGTTGTCAGAAAGGTGAAGCCTTTGCAAATTTCTGCAGTTACCAATTTCTGTAGGAATAGGGCCAGTGAAGTTGTTCTGATCCAACTCAACTGCAGAGAGATTAGCCAACTTGCATAGATTTGATGGAAAGCTCCCTCTCAGGTTGTTTCCGACAAGACGAAGTTGCACCAAGGATTTGCAGTTTGTTATCCCAGTTGGGATGTTTCCTGTGAGCTGGTTGGATCCCAAGTTTAACAAAGACAAGCTAGAATTTTGGCAAAGATGGCGTGGAATTCTTCCTGATAGATGGTTCTCAGATAAATCAATCAAAGAAATTGGACTATAAACTCCAAGCCCTTGAGGAATGCTACCACTCAGTTTGTTAGTGAATAGTTGCAACCATGTCAAATTAGTCAGGTATTGAAATCCAATAGGAATGGAACCTGATAAATTATTAATTGACAGATCAACCCTACCCAAGTATTTCAAGCTGGCCAGCTCATCTGGGATAGCACCTGTGAGATTGTTTGAAAAAAGATACAGCAAGTACAACCGGCTTATCTTACTCAGCTCGATTGGTATCGGTCCGGTCAAAGAATTCTCAGACAGATCAATCTCCCTTGCTAGAGAAAGATTTCCAATCTCTCTTGGGATTGTTCCATTCAAATGATTTCTATAGAGGTAAAATTTTACAAGAGACACCAGGTTCCCAAGCTCCAAGGGTATTTCTCCTTCAAGATTGTTATGATAGAGAGCCAGAGTATTTAGACTTGTACAGTTGCCAAGCTCAGCTGGAATACTACCAGAAAGCTCATTGTCACATAGGTTCAAATTTGTCAAATTCTTGAGCATTCCAATCTCTTTTGGTATCTCACCACATAACTGGTTTTCAGCAAGACCAAGATACGCTAAGCTTTGACATCTACCTATCTCTGCAGGCAAGCTTCCTGATATCAAATTCTGCCCAGCTCGAAAAATTTCCAATGCTTTAAGGTTTCCAAGAGAGTGAGGCAATGATCCACTGATATTATTAGAGTATGCAATCAATTCTGTCAAAGAAGAAAGGTTTCCAATCTCCTCTGGAAAAGGTCCAGATATTTTATTATTGCAAAAATTCAAGCTTTTTAAATAAGAAAGTCTACCAATTTCCTTGGGAATTTGGCCTTCAAATTTGTTGTTGTACAGATAAAGAGACTTCAAATTTGAACAATTTCCAATCTCTTTAGGTATACTCTGAGACAATTCATTAAAAGAAACATCAAGAGAAGTCAAGTGAGCCAATAGGCCAATGCTTGGAGACAAAGATCCAGACAGATTCATGGATGTCAAATTAAGGGACGCCACCACTGGATTGGAATCTTGGGTGCAACTCACACCTTTCCATCCACAAGGATTTGAATCACCAAAATTCCAATTACCCAGATGTTTAAAATTGTCAACAAGACTTTTTCTTATCTCTAGGAGGTATTGACCCTCAGTGTTAAGCCCTTCCAATGAACAAACCAAGAAAGCACTTACAATAGTGAACAAATAATATGATATCATTCTCTCCATATTCAATCAAATTCCACTGAAAACAATTTCCCGGAGATTTCATTCACAAGAAGAATCACTAACCATGAATTTCCAAACCATACACCATAGCATGATTCACCTATTTAAAGTACAAACACGTGTTTCAGAAAACTGGTTATATTAATAAAAATGCAAAGCAGTCATGTATGCAAGCATATGAATCAAAACCAATAAATAAAAGATTCATAAAGACACATTTTACGTACCTTTGAGCTCATGACCTGTACTAAAATAACAATTCTCTTGGATAACTAGCTAGTAAAGGCGAAGTTTTGATTCCCCAGAAGAGTTTTTGCACCAGGAAAAAGGCTTTGGTTTTGACTTGAAATGAATCATGCATTTAATTTGGATTTTAGATTATGAATAATCTAGTGCAACAAGTTGCAACTTTGTCTAATCTTAATAATATTGAACCAGTTCAAAGGGTATGAAGGACCATGAAGTGGAAGTCACTGTTGTTGGGTCAAACTCAATTAAACTATAATAATAATAATAATAATAATAATAATATAGTGGATGATTTATTTTCACCCGGCAAAATGATTTAGATAATTGCACTTTGTGTGAATGAGAATTATATGAGAGAGAGAGCCTCAAAGAATGAGAATGGCCGACCAAGCATGGAGCACGCTTTCTCCATTATATTTTAGTGCTTCCAACAGGTCACTGGAATTCTTTATTACCTTCATAGAGTCTCTCAATTTTGTAGTTTGGTTTGATATATATTCTAGGTGGTTGAATACATGAGAAGTTAGTAGTCATGATTCTCATGAATTGCACTTGACGATTGACCCCAAATGGTCCTATAGTTTTCCGTCTGGCTTCTAATAATGCTATAGATAAGGAATCTATGGATTTATAAAAGAAATACTTGAGAAAGAATAATAAACAAACAAATACAATAATTTACCTTAAATTATTATCTTGTTTATTTATTGAGATTTATATAATTGTTTATCTCTCTTCTTTTTTCTAACAAGAGTGTCTAGAGTTCGTTCGAGATCTTACTATTCTCCAGATGTTTGTAATCCTCTCGTTCCATACACATAATTATATAGAAGAATTCATCAGGGATGACTCTACTAAGAGTTTTGAACCTTGGATTACGTGTATTTTATGAGATCGTAGAAACCATTAGATATAAGTGTTTATCTTTTGTATTCTTACTTGGTTGGCCCCAAGATATTATTGTTTATTGTGTGCATCATCGGTCAATTTTATTGATTTATTTATGGGAAAGTTACAATGGTCTGAAATTACATTGACATCCTGCTTGATTCAAATTGTAAACATACCTCTCTTGTTTTTCAAAATAAACTAGAGTCACCTCTTCTACAACTTAACACCCTTAAATCCATTAACGAAAATTGAAAAAGGAAAATACCATTTTACCCTTAGTTTCCAAGCAAATATTATTAGTCTGCCTTCAAATTATGAGCCTTATTTAGGAAACTCACTACGAAAAGAGATGTCTTTCCAAGGGAATAAGATCCTCTCCATTTGGAAATTTCTCTATTTGTTCATTTCATGATACATATTTATCTTATGAATCTAACAGTATACAAACTGTCACATCATTCAGTCTATACACTTTTTAGATCTGTAATATTTAATCTATACCATAAAATGGACTCTCTACATTTCATTTGAAATGAAGAGGATTCTATCCCATTTCCAAGTGCATTTTCCGTAGAACATTCCATTTTATAGTTTGGCTTCTCATAATCATCTTTGCGCTTAGCAATGTGTGCTGGCAGTTTACACCATAATCAGATGGAAGGTTTTTTTGCAGGAGAACCCTTCAAGGAAGAGTCGCTCAGAAAAGCACCATTTTGGAGTCCAGCAATAACCTGTTTGAATAAAAAGAATTAGGCTACGTACATGTTTTTTAGGTCGATCTAATTAAACAAAAATGAAATAAATATGCAAAGCTTTTTAGACCACCAGAAGCTACCAACCAACAGCGAAGATCACACAATGTTAAATGAAGCTTCCATAGACATAAAACCGTGTGTGGATTGTGGATACCATGTGTTTGAAAGTTGAAACATGAAAGTTGAAATGTGGAAGATAACATGAAATTTTGCATTTTAAATGGAGGGTAAAATGAGAATTTTGTTTGGAAAGTGAGGGTAAAAAATGTTATTTTCTTAATTATTGTTAATTGATTCAACACGGTAAACTATAGGAGACTGAGAGGTGAGTATAGTTTATTTAGAAATTTTTTTATTTTATTTATTTTTTTTATGATAGAAATTCTAATCTAAACTCATACACACGTATATTTTGAAAATCTCGGGGATCGAACACACCCTCATAGAGGGGTGAGACTTTTTGGAGAGGGGATTACCACTAAACCGAATACTCAAGTGGCTGAGTATAGTTTATTTAGAAAAAATAGTGAGGCATATGTGTACAATTCGAAACAATAGGAAAGATATTTTAGCATTTGTAATTTCAACAAACCTTAGAGGAGGTCAATGTAATTTTCTCTTTGTTTAATTACATATGCTACATCTTTTTCTACTTACTTGTTGTTTTCCTATTTGTTTCTTAATTTGTTTGGGACTTAAAAATCATGTGGATGGAGAAGTGATTGGATTTGTAAATCCAAAACTTTCAAAGTGTAAGATCTAAATTTTTATTATTATTATTATTATCTTCTGACATTATTTTTTTTTTTTTACAACAACAAATAGGAAATCCTTTGTGGAAAGAAAAACAACACAGTATTACTAAACTACAAATTTTTTGATATTTTTAATATATATTTAGTTATTTACTACTCACTGACTCACTACTAATGATATATATTTTTAAATTAGTGACAGGTAGTCAAAAGGTTGTATTTAAAAAAAAAAAAAAAAAAAATGTTAGATAAAGTTTAACATCCAATCTTAAGAAAACGTTCTTATCTTAAAGCCAAAACAATATACGTGTAAATATAAATAAAATTCTTAAAGAAAGTGAAATTAATCTTACTTATCAAAAAAAAATAATAATAATAATCTTAGGCTTTTAAGTGTCCTATGCTTTAGCCTTCGTGGCATGCATACTTCAGGATGACACAAAAGATGGCAAAATAATTTTATTTTATTTTTTTTATAAAAAGACAAAATAATTTTATTTACACCTATGATTCCATTTTATCAACATATAAAATTTGTTTTGTCATTGCTGACGTCTTCATGCATCATGGTACTTTACTTATCCTAATAATTTTTAAGTAATATTTTAAGGTCTGGTAATCACATGTTTAAAAGTTATGGTCCCACTACTCGTTCAATAAATTCTTAATAGATGTTTTTCTAAAATATATATATATAAAATTAGCGGCAATAAGGCTTAAAGGGGTTACCTTTTTACTTTTGTATGTGTGTTATATTTCTGGCATTGCAAAAACAAAAATAAAAGTTGCAAATAGTAGTTAGCAAAAAAATAAATAAAAGTTTCAAATAGTGTGTGGTGCAGGTCCACTCGAAGTGGTTGCCACAATTACAAGCACGATGATAAAAATCTCAAAAATGGAATTGGATATATATCGCCTTAAGTGATTGTGTACGTATATCCTTGTCGTCTTCTTCAACTTCTTTTTAGTTTTTTTTTTTTTTTTCTTAGATTCCTTTCAAGTGCACCACAAAAGTAGACTATTTATATATATGAATTAGGAGAGATATTCCCACGAACAAAATAGTAATTAGGACAAGCAATAGTCAATTTATCTAAAAAAGAATTAGCACATCCCCAACCATTATACTTGTGCGAATACCAATTATCTTGATTTCTTTATACTTATCTTTTTTCGCTACATAACCCAAGGTCAAAGTATTAAATCGAGACAATTACGAGATCAGTTTTAAAAAAAGTTCATTTGTGTTTTAAAGCTCTCCCAACTCAAGGCCCATTGGACCCAATTTGTTTACGGTCTGAAGTCCGAATTAGAGAAAATAGATTAGGGTTAATAAGAAGGTTTTAGATTGGACGTAAAAGATTAGACAGACTCTCTCTCTCTCTCTCTCTCTCTCTCTCTCTCTCTCTCTCTCTCTCTCTCTCTCTCTCTCTCTCTCTCTCTCTCTCTCTCTCTCTCTCTCTCTCAAGCTTAGGTTTTCACTCCCATGGCCGCCTAAGCTCCTTGCTTGGGCTAGGGGCTATGTTTCCTTTGTAACGGTATAGATACTTTGTAATCCCTTTGGTTTTTATTGATTAAATACATTTGATTGTTATTTTATTAATTCCTATTGATGCATGTTTAATTCCAGGCTTTCTATAAGATTAATTATGTTCTTCTTATCATTAAGGGGAATCATTCATGGTTTCAATTAGGGATCCTGTTTTATAAATTAAAAGGTTTTTCTAAACATTATTCTAGCCATCTTATTTTCTTCGGTTATAAAATGTTCCTGAATTCTTTTAGTTCAACCAAGTCAAAAGTTCTTTAAAGTTAAAACAATCAAGTGTTTATTGTTATTTAGAACAAGGTTTTTACCGGGATTATGAAGGAGTCATACTAGCATAAAGGAACACCCCGAAACCCTAGTGCCTTTTATTCATATATTTCTTACAAATCATTCAACTTCTATTTTTATAAGCATGCAATTCATTATCTTTTGAAAACACAATTCCCTGATGATCGACAACCCCTTACACCATACTACAAAATACCGCTTACTATTGAGCTACATCAATTTTTTGGCGCATTTGCCGGGGATTTTTAGCTTATTCAAGAGATAATTTTGTGGAACAAGGTTACTGGTGGATCACTCTATTGGTAACTTCGTTCCATTCTCTATTAAATCTGTTTTTCTTCTATTTATTTTCTTTTATTTATTTATTTTGTTGCTTTGATTTGTTTTGTTTTACTGTGCATGAGCGTTTTAGAAACAGTAAAGGCAGATTGGTGCTAATGAGCTTTAAGTCTATTTGATAAACCAGCAACTGGTTGATGAAGACTTCTAAAGTAGTTCCACCTGGCAAGAGGACCATATATAAGCTGTTACACCCTACTCAGACACCTCCCTTCATGTATCATCTTTTCCAAATGCACCTCATGTAGAGATCAAACAAGGGCTCATCTACTTCCTGATTTTAGGGGATTGGAGAATGAAAATCCCTGGCATATGAGAGCTTTTGAAGTGATTGGTATTTCTATGCACAAAAATTGACAGCTAAGCTGTAGTTTCCATTCCATACCTGAAAGGCAAGCTAAAGGTTGGTTGTACACATTGAAGCCTGGTCCATAGGAAATTGGGGGGAAATGACCCAAGTTCTACAAGAAATTATTCCCTCTCCACAAAGTCCAACAAGTAAAGAGGAAGATCTCTAGTTTCTCAAGGAAACGATGAGAAATTTGGGAAAGATTCAAGGATACCTATAACTTTTCCTCCACACATGGACCTCATAACAGAGATCAAACAAGGGGAAATACTTCCCTGATTTAGGGGATTGGAGAAGTGAAAATCCCTATGTGCATATGAGAGTAAGGAAACTATTGGTTTCTATGAAGATGAGACACAAAAGGTTACTCCAATTCTCTGAAAGACAAAGCTAAAGATCTACACATTGAAGCTATACCATAGGAAATTGGGGGGAATTGACCCAAACACAGAAATATCTCCACAAAGTAACAAGTAAAGAGGAAGATCATAGTTTCGTCCAAGGAAAGATGAGACATATTCATACCTAGAATAATACCTTAACTTCACATAACACATGGATATAACACTTGGAGGAAGGAGCCTAAAGCTGCTCAATGGTAACTCATTGTGGAGGAGGATTCTTACAGAAGGAGCTGAGATGCATTCAGCTGAGAATTCCAACACCTGGAATGGACCAAGTCCCTTGGATTCCAAAGACTAGAACAGAATTAGTACTACCACATCTGGTGGTAGTGTTTTCAAACTAAGGGAAGAGGATAATCTGAGTGACAAGATCAGTTTGTTGACTAAAGAGATAGAGGCACTCAAGCTGAAGGGAAGTAGAGGAGTTAATGCTATTTTCAGAGAGGAACCTATGGAGGCATGCCGGGTTTTCCAAGAGATAGACCATACCACAAGTGACTGTAAGTCTCTATCTCAGTTCCTGAATGTGCCGGAAGAGAAGGTGTTTGCATTCAACCAATACCGGCCAAATAATTCTTCATATTTTGGATCATTTGCATCAAGTTAAGGTTAACTTGCCCTTATTACACATCATTAAGCAAATGCCTACCTATGCTAAGGTAATCAAGGACCTGTGCACTGTTAAGAGGAAGCATCATTTGAAAAAGATTGTATTTTTTACTGAACAATAGAGTGCCATCATCCAACATAAGGTCCCACCCAAGTACAAAGATCTAGGTTGCCCCACAATATCTTGTACCATTGGTGAGTACTTGGTTGAGCGTGCTTTGCTCGACCTTGGAGTTAGCATTAACTTACTCTCATTCACTGTCTATCAAAAAATGGGACTTGGTGATTTGAAGCCCACTTCAATCACCTTGCAGCTAGCTGACCGTTCAGTAAGGACACCAAGAGGGATGATTGAGGATGTGCTTATTAAGATAGAGAATTTCTACTACCTTGTGGATTTCATCATTCTAGATACTGAACCTACATTGCATCTTGATAACGGTATTCCTATCATTCTGGGTAGACCTTTCCTTGCCACAACTAATGCTTTAATTAATTGCAGGAATGGAAGAATGAAGATCACATTTGGATCCATGACAGCCGAGCTCAACATATTCAATGTGATGCAACAACAACTGGAGGATGATGAGTACACTATGTGAACCTCATTGATACAATGGTGGCAAGAAGAGTTCAATCGAAATTGTTTTTCTGACCCTTCAGAAACTCTTCTTACCAACTCAGTTGATTCTTATGATATTGCACATGATGCTCATTTAACTAAATCTGTTCCTTATTAGATTCTTCACAGGTTTTGGAGGAGGAGCAAGCGATGGCAATCAATGAACCATGGAGACCTCACTTTGAGGAACTTCCAAAGACTGAGAAGAAACCAATGCCTTCAAGTGAAGAGATCCCACAACTAGAGCTCAAACCACTTCCAAATGGCTTTAAATATGCATATTTAGGCCCAGGTGAGACCTTTCCTGTAGTTATTTCTGCTGCATTGAATGTAGTATAGGAAGGTAAGTTGTTATGTGTTTTAAGAGACCACAAATCAGCCATAGGTTGGACCATAGCTGACATCAAGGGCATAAGCCCATTGATTTGCACACACAGGATATACCTAGAGGATGATTGTAAGACTTCTAGAGAACCTCAATGTAGGCTTAACCCAACCATGAAAGATGTTGTGAAAATAGGGTGATTAAGCTACTAGATGCAGGTATCATGTACCCCATCTCTGATAGTAAGTGGGTTAGCCCAACTCAGGTTGTTCCAAAGAAGTCAGGAATTACTATAGTAAAAAATGCAAATGAAGAGTTGATTCCAACCGTTTAGTTACAGGTTGGAGAATGTGAATAGACTATAGGAAGCTTAATTATGCAACTAGGAAAGACCATTTTCCCCTACCCTTCATTGATCAAATATTGGAGAGGGTAACTGGTCATGAGTACTATTGTTTCCTAGATGGGTACTCAGGCTATTACCAGATAGAGATTGCATTAGAGGACCAAGGAAAGACCACCTTTACTTGCCCATTTGGTACCTTTGCATTCCAAAGTGTTAGCCTCAAGGTTTCAATAATTATTAATTGGCTAATTAATCCAAGGACATTCATGTAGTTTTGATGATAACCATGATTTTAAGTTGTTCATTAATGATATTTTCATATGAACTAATGATTTATGTTTTAAAGCTTAATTTTGACTATTGATTTAATTGGACCAAGATGGCCAATTCAAATATCAAGCAAATACAAAGTTGACAAGTTGCAAATTCATTGAAGATCAAAGTCATCAAGACTCAAGACAAAGAAATCAAGCTCAAAGACAATGATCCGAGACATATGAGAAGTAAGAGTTAGGTTTTGTAAAGTTTATTAAGATTTGATCTTTAAGGCTCAACTTTAAAACCAACTTCAATTGAAAAATCTCTTAAAGTTTTCAAAGACAAACTTGATTGGTTGAAATTCAAATATAAGACAACCATATCAATTGAAAAATCTCTTAAAGTTTTCAAAGACAAACTTGATTGGTTGAAATTCAAATATAAGACAACCATATCAATTGAAAAATCTCTTAAAGTTTTCAAAGACAACTTGATTGGTTGAAATTCAAATATAAGACAACCATATCAATTGAAAAATCTCTTAAAGTTTTCAAAGACAAACTTGATTGGTTGAAATTCAAATATAAGACAACCATATCAATTGAAAAATCTCTTAAAGTTTTCAAAGACAAACTTGATTGGTTGAAATTCAAATATAAGACAACCATATCAATTGAAAAATCTCTTAAAGTTTTCAAAGACAACTTGATTGGTTGAAATTCAAATATAAGACAACCATATCAATTGAAAAATCTCTTAAAGTCTTCAAAGACAACTTGATTGGTTGAAATTCAAATATAAGACAACAATATCAATTGAAAAATCTCTTAAAGTCTTCAAAGACAAACTTGATTGATTGAAATTCACATGCAAGACAACCATATCAATTATGGTTGAAAAATCTTAAGAAGAAAAGTTTTCAAAGAAAGCAAATTGATTGATTGAAAATCAAGAAGAATGCAAGACAACATGATGGCTATAAATACTACCCTTTCTTCATTTCTAAACATCAAGCATACAAGAGAAATCAAAGATAGAAAAGATAACATCTTATACATCAATCCATCCTTCTCAAGCTTATATTTTCATATCATTCAAAATCCTTGATTGAAAATTTCTCTAAACACTTTTTGAGCCATATTGATCAAATCCTTGATATACTATTAGAGTGAGCATATTGTGTACAATTACTCTTTGAGAGAGCCTTATCTTGTACAACAAATACTTTGTTGAAACCATTGAGTGTTTTTGTTAGGGTTTTGGTATAAATCCTAAGTAGTGAAAAGGATTTTTCACTGGGTGGTTACTCTTCACCTTGTAAGGAAGATTTGTGGGTCTTGGTATAAATCCTAAGAGTGAAAAGGATTTTTCACTCGGTGGTTACTCTTCACCGTGTAAAGAAGATTTGTAACGGTTTTGATCTTCACCCGAAAGAAGATTGTCAAATTAGTGAATTTGGGAATCCTCAAGAAGTGTTCTTGAGGCGGGGACGTAGGCACGGAAGCCGAACCTCGATAACAATCATCGTGTTTGATTTTCTCTCTCTCTATCTCTTACATATTTAATTGCTTATATATATACTTGTGCTTGATTTCATATCATATCTATATTGCAATTGAATTGTGATCAAACATTTGCTAAATCAACATTTGCTATTTGAAGATAGTTTTTAATTCCGCATTTAAATTGAAAAAGTTTGCCTCAACCTAAATCACCCCCCCTCTTAGGTTGATATTTGGGTAACACAAAGAATGTCATTTAGGTTGTGTAATGCACCTGCCACCTTCCAGAGATGTATGATGAGTATCTTTAATGATATGGTTGAAAATTTTATGGAAGTGTTTAAGGATGATTTGTCTGTTTTTGGTGATTCTTTTGATGACTGTCTTAATCATTTGAAATTGGTTTTAACCAGGTGTGTTGAAAAAAGTTTAGTGCTTAATTGGGAAAAGTGCCATTTCATGGTCACTTCTGGGATTGTGGTAGGACATGTAGTGTCCTCTAAAGGCATAGAGGTAGACAAAGCAAAAGTTGACTTGATCCTTAATCTACCTACCCCTAAGACAGTAAGAGATGTTAGATCATTTTTAGGGCATGCTGGTTTCTATAGGAGATTTATAAAGGATTTCAGTTCCATATCTAAACCCCTTTGTAATCTCCTACTCAAGGAGTCCACTTTTGAGTGGACAGAGTCATGTGAGGTAGCTTTCAAAAAGCTAGTTTAGTTGCTTACATCTGCCCCTATCATGCAAGTCCCAGATTGGTCTCTCCCATTTGAGATCATGTGTGATGCTAGTGATTATGTTGTGGGGGCTGTACTAGGCCAAAGAAAAGATAAAAAGCCTCATGTTATATACTATGTTGGCCGAACTCTAAATAGCGCTCAAATGAATTACACTACCACAAAGAAAGAGTTGTTAGCTATAGTATTTGCTTTGGATAAATTCCAATCTTACTTGATTGGTACTTCTATTGTTATTTTTACAGATCATGCTGCCCTTAGGTATCTTCTTTCCAAGAAGGATGCTAAGGCACGTTTAATACGTTGGATTTTGCTTTTGCAGGAATTCAATATTGAGATCAAAGACAAGAAAGGAGTGGAGAATGTAGTGGCAGATCATTTATCCAAGCTCACATTTAAAGAAGCAAAAGAAGAGATCCCCATTCGAGATGCTTTTCCAGATGAGTAACTTTTTACTGTTACAGAACTTCTATGGTATGCACACATAGTAAATTATCTTGTCACGGGTTCCATTCCTAAGACTTGGACAGCGCAAGATAGGCGCAGATTCTTTGTTGAGGTAGAAATTTCTATTGGAATGATTCTTATTTGTTTAAATACTGCCCTGATCAAATCTTGAGGAGATGTATCCCAGATAATGAGACCCTTAGTGTCATAAAATTCTGTCATATAGAAGCTTGTGGTGGCCATTTTTCTGTTAAGAAAACCACTGCAAAAATTTTGCAGTGTGGATTTTATTGGCCTACTATGTTTAAGGACACTTACAACTTTTGTAAAGGGTGTTTAGAATGTCAAAAATTGGGAAGAGTTACATGTAGGAACATGATGCCGATGTCCCCTATCCTTGAGATAGAAGTTTTTGATTGTTGGGGAATCGACTTCATGGGACCTTTTCCCCAATCTTTTGACAATCTATATATCCTTTTGACAATAGATTATGTCTCTAAATGGGTTGAGGCCATTGCATGTAAGGTGAATGATCATAAGTTTGTGTTGAAATGTTTGAGAGAACACATTTTCTCTCGCTTTGGGATGCCCAAGGCCATCATTAGTGATAATAGGAAGCATTTTTGCAACCAACCTTTTGAGGTCCTTGTGAAAAAGTATGGAGTGGTACACCGGTTGTCCACCTCCTACCATCCCCAAACTGGTGGGCAAGTTGAACTTGCCAATAGGGAGATTAAGCAAATTTGGAAAAGACGGTTAGCCCTAATCGTAAGGATTGGTCTTTGAGACTAACAGATGCATTATGAGCTTACTGGACTGCTTATAAAGGACCTCTAGGAATGTCTCCCTATTGTCTTGTGTATGGAAAACCTTGTCATTTACCTGTAGAGATGGAACATAGAGCTTGTTGGGCCATCAAGGCCTTTAATTTTGACCTCAAGGGGGCTGATGAATTGAGAAAGTTCCAAATGAGTGAGCTTGAAGAACTGAGAAACAAGGCTTACATAAGCACTCGCCATTATAAAGAGAGGGTGAAAGTCTTTCATGATAAGAAAATTGTGAGGAAAACTTTTAAATCAAACCAAACTGTCCTTCTTTATGATTCAAAACTCCACACATTTTCTAGGAAGTTAAGGACAAGATGGGATGGCCCTTACATTGTTAAAGAAGTGTTTGACTATGGGGCTGTAGTGATTGAGGATCCTAGGGACGGTAGAATTTTGAAAGTGAATAGCAAAAAACTGAGGTCATACCTAGGAGAAGTTGTTCCAGCAGAAGAGACCATGTCTCTTGAGCTCCCTACTTATGGGGATGCTAGTTAGATCTTCTCTGAATTTTCACATCTGTTGTATATATTTGTTTTCTTTTGTTTTTGTTTTGGAAATCTAACCATTTTGCAGGAAATAGCTTGAGGAGTTTGTCATCATATCAAGTGCTTTCTTTCCTTTTCCCTTGTATTTTTATTTAAAGACTTGTCTCTTGTACTCACATGCATTTGTTTGCATATTGAGGACAATGTCAACTTTAAGTTGGAGGGAGTATTGATTGTTTTGTTTGATTGTGTGATGAAACTTGTATTGTTTTTTGTTGAGTAGTTTAGAAACCATTTGTTTTCATTTAAAAAAAAAAAAAAAAAAAATTGTTTGGTTTGCAATGATGTATTTGATTTATGCTATATTCACATGCATCTTTGTTATCTTTGAGAATCTTGTTGAACTTTGAACTTTGGTTTGAAATCTTTAGTGAGCTTAAGAATATGAACACATGATTATTTGATTGAGATATTTGAACATGGCCATCTATTGCTTGTCTTTGAGTATTGAGTGTTACACTTGTACACTTTAAACTAAGCACTAGAACACTAACATGTAATCTGTGGAAAATGAAATATGCATTGGTTGTTGTCTATGTGGGTGTGTGGCTGCTGTATGTTGTTTGTGTATTGCTCTCCATGGTGGTGATGGTCATGGGTGTGGTTGAAGAGAGAAGACAGGAGATGAAGGAGAGAAAAATAAAATATAATTAAAGGTATCCATTTTTTTTAAGAGTGATGTATAGCAAAAACTAACCGATTAAATCACAGGTGGACAAGTGTCACTTTTTAAACCACAGATGGGTTAAATGTAATTATCCTTATTCATAAACAATTATACCAAATTAAAATTCACCATGTCTTATAATAGATGTAACTTGGTCCTAAAAATAGAATATAAAAGCTCCCCATTGTTCATAGATCAGCACATCTTTGAAAGTTTTTTTTTTTTTTTTTTTTTAAAAAATCTAAGAGTTTGAGTGCAATCATTAATAAATGAATAACTATTTAGGACACTACTTTCCTCACAACTTTATGTGTAACTTAGTGAAGTTATAATCCTATAATGTTAAATTAAATTATTAATTGTTAATCACGTAGAACTTACCTATATGACAACTTCTAGGAAAAATTGTACCCATAGGTTAATAAAAATCATTTTGTGCACTCAATCATGAGGCTTTGAAGTCATAATTATATGTGCATTCCACCCGCCCACTTTCCCCATTGTGGGGCCTATTGGCACACTTTTTCAAGCGGATATTGCACGGACGCCAAATTCTTAGTGGCAGTGTGAGCCAAAAGAGCTCCAGTTCCAAATACAAACAAACTAAAAATATAGACAAGCCTGAAAGAAAGGCTTAAGCTTATCTAATAGTATTAGTCTATGTTTGGATCCCCTAAAAATTGTACCTATTTTGGGAATGCATTTTAGAGAATGCATTCCTTAATATTCTCGAAAATCATTTTAGAATGCATTTTGCTGAAAATAGTCGTTTGGTAAAATATTGAAATTATTTATAAGAAGTGATTATGCTGAATGAAATTGTGTTTGGTTGGTATTTTAAAGAATGCATTCTTCCTATTAAATAATATATTATTAGTATACATTATGTAATTAACATTTTTTTTTTAAATATCTCAATACAAGGCTAAAAATACATTTACTACCAATACAAAATTAACAATGTAATAAAGAAATAAAGTATTACGTTGTGATTTAATTAATGTCTACTAAAAAAAAAATAGCTCATGATTTGTGCATATCTCCTTGCACACATTTTTATAAAATTTGAACAATGTAATAAAAAAATATAGAGAAATGTGTATTGTGTGTGCAATAGAGATATACACAAACCATTTATGATAAAAAATATCATAGACATCCTATAAATAAATTTTCACAATTCTACACTTTGCACCAAACAAAGTGAACATACAAATAAAACCAATTTAGTTTTTTTCCTTTCAAAATTTTTTTCTTCTTTCTTTTCCACCCCCTTTTTTCCCACCATACACGTAAACCCCACTCCTCATTTCTTTTTTCTTTTTTTTTCCCCCACCACCCATGTACCCCCTGCCTTTCTTTTTTCTTCTCCCCCACCACACACATACATCCCTCCATCCATCTCATTTTTTTCACTCATTTCCTCCTCACAGTTCACACCCCTCCCCCATCTCAGTTTTTTTTTAACATCCAAACATTACAAACATTACGAATAAAATAAAAGGAAATAAAGAAAAAACATAATATGACATAAAATTCAAACATTACAAATAAAGTGCTGAAAAAGCACATCAAAACAAGTTTACATCAAACAAAGAAAAAAACATTCCAAACGATCATTCCAAATCATCCCTAGTTCTTTGATGCAAAATGAGAAAATGAGAATACTTTTTCAAAAATAAAAGAAAGAAAAAAAAAATTAGGAAACACATCAAAAAAAGAGAAAAAGTAGGGAACAAAAGAAAGAAAGAGAAAAATTAAACAGGGAAAAAAGAGTTGTTCGAGTAATAAACTGTTGAAAGTGGATCCCATTTACTTTAGCAAAAATTAAAAGTAGAAGTTAGAATCAGAATCCAAAATATTTTGGATTCTGACTTCTGCTCTAGAAATGAGAATTTGCAAAATGCATTCTGCCTAGAATGTATTTTGCATTTTCCAAAATCGCAACCAGACATCTCAGATTTTTTCCAGAATGCATTCTATGCATAAAAATCAATGAAATCACTTTTAAGTAGAGAATCCAAACACAGGCTTAACAATGAAATAAGAACATTAGAATTCTTTTTAAGACATTCCACTGTTTTTCTAAGTCAACATTTTGATTTTCAAAGTTGTAAAGAATATTAAATTATTACGTATTAATTAAGATCAACTCTTAATAATAATTCTATAGTTTCTTTCAAAAAAAAAAAAAGAAGCAACGATGTAATAGATAAACTTGTATGGAATAATGTTTTGTCTTTAAATAAAATTGTTTCACAAAATTTCGAAGTTGGCTTTTTATTTGTTAATAAATTTATTATCATAAATATATCTTGTATCTCTTATGAGTTAACGACTAATTCATTAAAAAAAATCATACAAATCGAGCTCAAAGGGATTTTTTTTTTTCTTCTTAAAAAAAAAAAAAGAAGAAGCAAATTAATCTCCCAATAATATAGTAGTTGTTAGAATTATATGCCCTCAAAAATCAATTCTATGAATTTTATTTTATAATAAATTTGTTCTTTCACATACTTGATTATTAACGGTATATTTATTATTTAAATGTGGCATATGATATCACATTTGTAGAAAAATCATGCTAATGGTTAAGGAACCAAATGCAGGAAGTAATGATTTTTCATAAACTTAAAATTGTTTTAGACTATGAATATTAATAGAATATCAACACTAGAGCCTACACTTGTTATGCTTCTATATGGTAGGATGATTTATTCCATCATTGAGGTAGTGACTTTTAGCAGACAAGTAGGTGTAATGTAACAAGTACATACACTGAACTAAATCTGATTAAGAATACCTTATGGGGTGATCACTGTTGGTTAAAAGGTTTTTCTCTCACAATTTTCCTATTGTCCTCAAACATGAGAGGTTTCCGTATATTTATTTATTATGCACATAATTTTAACAATGTCAACCGGATAATGCTCATTTAAAGGCTATATACAGACACGTTGGGTTATGTGTATAATGAGTAAAATATGTTAATGCTTAACAATCCACTAAAATGGTGGAAGGAACTCCAATTCGGGAACATGTTTTGAAGATGATTTCATTCATCAACGAACTGGATATGCTAGGTGCAGAGATGGATGCTGAAATCAAAGTTGATGCGATCCTGTCATCTTTAACTGATTCTTTTAATCAGTTCATCATGAATTATAACATGAACAAGATGGATGTGACATTGTCAGAGCTGCTCAATATGTTGCAAGCAGCTGAGGATCTTATTAAGAAAGAAAAGTCTACTGTCATGTTGGTAGAAAAACTTGAATCCACTCTTAAGTTCAAGCCTAAGGGCAAGAACTTTAAGAAAAAAAGATCTCACTCTTTTAAGAGCTTTCAAGGTGACAAAGTGAATAAAATCACTGAAAAGAAAAAACCAAAAAAAAATTGTTTCCATTGTGGTAAACCTGGTCATTGGAAGAGAAACTGTCGCCACTACTTGGCTTCTTTGAAGAAGGACAAACCTTCAGAAGGTATGTCTTAATGGATGGTCCCTTTAATAGCTGGTGTGTAGATTCTGGTGCAACCTCACACATCTGCAATATGTTGTAGGGGTTCAAGGAGACCCGAAGGCTAAATGAAGGAAAAGTAATCTTGAAGATGGGGACAGGTGCAACTATTGCAGCCACTGCCATTGGAACATTCTGTTTAGAATTATCTTCTAGTAGAACTCTTGTTTTAGATGAATGCTTATATGTGCCTGAAGTACGAAAGAATTTAATTTCTGTTTCAAGACTTGGTTGTTCTGGATATTCTTTTCTTTTTACTGCTAAACTTATTGTTAAGTTTAATAATAAATTCGTAGCTTCTGGCATTTTGCAAGATGGTTATGTTATAAGTTCTATTGATAATTCTATGAATTGTATTGAGAATGATAATGCTGCCAGTGTGTTATCTCTTAAAAGAAAGAGAGATGTTAATCGAACGTACATGTGGCATTTAAGGCTTGGTCATCTTAATATTGACAGGATCAATAGATTAGTAAGGGATGGACCATTGAAACTTTCAAAAGTTGAGCCTTATCCAATTTGTGAGCCTTGCTTACAGGGGAAAATGACCAAAAATCCCTTTGCTAGAAAGGGAGTTAGAGCCACTGATGTACTAGAATTAATACACACTGATGTTTGTGGTCCTTTGACTCACATGGCAAGAGGTGGTTTCTTTTACTTCATTACATTTATTGATGATCATTCTAGGTATGGTTATCTGTACCTACTGAAACATAAATCTGAATCTTTTGAAAAGTTCAAAGAATTTTGTAATGAGGTTGAGAAACAAATTGGAAAATGCATAAAAGTCATTCGCTCAGATAGGGGAGGGGAATACTTCTTGGATCAATTTAAAGATCATCTTAAAGATAATGACATTATTTCTCAACTGACTCCTCCTGGCCCACCACAACACAATGGTGTGGCTGAAAGGAGAAATAGAACCCTATTAGATATAGTTCATTCCATGATGAGCATGTCAGAGTTGCCTGTTTCTTTTGGGGTTATGCTTTGGAGACTGCTATTTATTTATTGAATAGGGTCCCCACAAAATCGGTTCCTAACACTCCATATGAGTTATGGACTAGTAAGAAACCAAGTCTAAATCATATAAAGATATGGGGTTGTCCATCACATGTTAGAAAGTCTAATGTGGATAAACTAGGACCAAGGAGTGACAGATGCTTATTTGTTGGCTACCCCAAAATGTCTACTAGATTCTACTTTTATAATCCTAGTGAGCAAAAGTTTTTTGTGAGCATGAATGCTATTTTTCTTGAGGAAGATTATAGCTTGAATGAGAGTAGAACCAAAGTTACTCTTAAGGAACAAAATGATAGACCAATGACTGTGCCTAGTGAGAATAATGAAGAGCAAGTAATAGTGCCTACTGAACCTTCCAACATGCAAGACCCTCGGCGTAGTATAAGGATTATTAGGCCTTTAGATAGACTCACTTTGCTAAATGAGATTTATCAAATGGAGTCGGATGGGTTTGATAATGATCCTTCTACTTATCAAGAAGCAATGAATGATAAGGACGTTGAGCATTGGAAAAAGGCCATGGAATCAGAGATGGACTCAATGTATACAAACCAGGTCTGGAACTTAGTAGATAAACCAGAAGGCATCAAGCCTATACATAGGTTGCAAATGGATCTACAAAATGAAATTAAGGACCAACTGGTAAGGTGGAAACCTATAAAGCTAGGCTAGTGGCGAAAGGGTACACTCAAAAGGCTGGCATTGATTATGAGGAAATTTTTTCGCCAGTAGTCATGCTAAAGTCCATAAGGATTCTTTTGTCGGAACTCAATGTATACAAACCAGGTCTGAAACTTAGTAGATAAACTAGAAGGCATCAAGCCTATAGGTAAGCAAATGGAATCTACAAAATGAAATTAGGACCAATTGATAAGGTGGAGACCTATAAAGCTAGGCTAGTGGCGAAAGGGTATACTCAAAAGGCTGGCATTGATTATGAGGAAACTTTTTCGCCAGTAGTCATGCTAAAGTCCAAAAGGATTCTTTTGTCAATAGCTGCACATAATGATTATGAGATATGGCAAATGGATGTTAAAACTGCTTTCTTGAATGGCTACATTCGAGAAGAAATATATATGGGCCAGCCAGTAGGTTTCATATCTCATGGGCAAGAATCAAAAGTGTGCAAGTTGATGAAATCTATTTATGGCCTGAAACAAGCATCACGTAGTTGGAACATCCGTTTTGATGAGGCAATCAAATTGTTTGGTTTCTCACAAAATATAGATGAACCTTGTGTTTATAAAAAGATCAGTGGGAGGATTATTACATTTCTAATTCTTTATGTGGATGACATACTACTCATTGGGGATGACGTAGGAACAATGTCATCTATAAAGATGTGGTTATCTAGTCACTTTGCAATGAAAGATCTTGGTGAAGCGTCCTACATACTCGGAATCAAATTGTTTAGAGACCGAAAGAAAAGATTATTAAGACTTTCACAAGTCAATTATATTGACAAAATATTGGCTAGGTTTAGCATGCAAGACTCCAAGAAAGGGTTTTCACCTTTCAGACATGGAGTTCATCTCTATAAGAAAATGTGTCCCAAAACACAAGAAGAGAGAGAGAAAATGAGAAATTGTCCTTATGCTTCGGCTGTAGGAAGTCTCATGTATGCAATGCTTTGCACTAGGCTAGACATCTGTTATGCAATGAGCATTGTGAGTAGATATCAATCTAATCTAGGTCTTGAGCATTGGATGGCAGTGAAACATATCCTTAAATATTTAAATAAGACCAAACATTATTTCTTAATGTTTGGTAGTGAGGATTTCAATATTCAAGGGTATACAGATTCAGATTTCCAATCAGATATTGATGATAGAAAATCAATTTCTAGATTTGTATTCACTCTTGGCAAGGGAGCAATAAGTTGGAGAAGTTGCAAGCAAGATACTACCTGCAGATTCTACTACATAAGCAGAGTATATAGCTACAAATGAAGCTGCAAAGGAAGTTGTGTGGATTTGCAAGTTCATTCAAGAACTTGGAGTTGTTCCTTCTATTGAGTCACCCATCACAATCCATTGTGATAATAATGGTGCAATTGCAAATGTAGTAGAACTAAGAGCTCATAAGAGAACAAAACACATTGAACGTAGATTTCACTTGATACGTGATATCATACACAGAGGTGATGTGGAAATAACAAAGATTGCCTCAGCCAACAATGTAGCTGATCCATTCACTAAAGCTTTGCCTCAAAGAGTATTTGAGAAACACCTTGAGACAATGGGTGTTAAATATATGTATGATTGGTTTTGAGTGCAAGAGAGAGATTGTTAGAATTATATGCCCTCAAAAACCAATTCTATGAATTTTACTTTATAATAAATTTGTTCTTTCACATACATGATTATTAAGGGTATATTTATTATTTAAATGTGGCATGTGATGTCACCTTTGTAGAAAAATCATGCTAATGGTTAAGGATCCAAATGTAAGGAGTAATGATTTTTCATAAACTTAAAATTGTTCTAGACTATGGATGTTAATAGAATATCAATACTAGAGCCTACACTTGTTGTGCTTCTATATGATAAGATGATTTACTCCATCATTGAGGTAGTGACTTTAAGCAGACAAGTGAGTGTGATGTAACAAATACATATACTGAACTGGATCTGATTAAGAACACCTTATAGGGTGATCACTGTTGATTAAAAGCTTGTTCTATCACAATTTTCTTATTATCTTCAAACATGAGAGGTTTACGTATATTTATTTATTATGCACATAACTTTGACAATGTCAACCAGTGATGCTCATTTAAAGGCTATATACGGACACGTTGGGTTATGTGTATAATGAGTAAAATATGTTAATACTTAACAATGGATCCACCAATCTCTAAATGAGATAGTATATTCAGTTGATTTTCATAATGGTATTGGACTCAAAAGAAAACCAGCCGGTGACATTTTTCAAAGTGTATTTCATATATATATATATATATATATATATATATTTATAAAGAGTTTCGAAAATTATTTTGAAGTCCAAGGTAATTATGAATTCAAGAAATTAAAAGATTACATAAGCTAGGGACATAACAATGACATTAATGGCTCATGTGGAATATAGTATAGTGGAAGGACATATAGATATAAAGTTGTAAGTGGACCTCACTTGTTATTTTCTAATCTTCAAGGGGTCAATTGCAATGTGTTGATGGATATTATTGTAATTTGTAGAAATTCAAAATATTATCTTGATATGATTAAGATAATTAAAGAATTATTTTGAAAGAATTTCAAAGTAAGTCAATAACCTTCAAAAGATAGACTTATCCTATTGCTGAAGATAGAAAACCCTAAGGTTCCCACGTTAAAATCTTTCTTTAGGGTTTTTATTATGGTCTTATAAATAAGAAATATCACGTTAGTAGTTGGCCATCAGAATTATTGTAATATACTGTAGCCATAAAAAAAAACACTAAAAGAAAAGAGAGAGAGAGAGAGACGTGAATACCTTAGGAGATAACAACACTTGGGTTGCTACAAAAGGTATATATATTATTCTTAAAGTCCATGATTATGTGGTGTAACGATTCTTGCATGAAACAAAATTTTTTTTATGTCATTAATGCTTCCGCAAACTAACAATTAGTAGCACCTAGAAGTGGAACATAGGAAGACTAGATTTGACTAATATCAAAATGAAACCAAACCTCAAAAGAACTTGTCCAAATTTTCAATCATAATGGGCCAAAATTCAAATTAACCAAACGTAAACGGTATAAAATGCATTTTAGTCTTCTTATTATTTGCAAACCCTTAGATTAAAAGTTCTAAGTATGGATTACAAGTCTTTAATACAATCAACAATAAATGTTTCCAGGATATATTTGACACCTGTAGATGGCAAGCTAATTTGCATCCCAAAAAGTGAACTATTTTTGTTGCTCTACAAAGATTAAGAAAGTATTATCTATTAGTAAACCTTAGTTATCATTCCACGTTATATTACAGAAGTTTGAATTCTGCATATTCTTATTATTTATTATTTAAGACCGAACCAAACCGTCCATGAAGTAAGACGTATTGCTGTCAGAACATGACAGTGTGCTTAATAATCACACAACCTGCAATCACGCTATTTTATATAATATTTTTTCATATATAAGAAGAGTACAACAATATTTTATTACCTTGGAGCCTACCTTGTGACCTGGTGGAAAGTATGTATTGTAGACCAGAGAAAAATGGTACAAAAGTAGGTATATGGATTGTACTCCCTTAGCTGGCTCCCCCTAAGACATTAATGTCTCTGTTATGATAATATTGTTTACTAATAGCTAGGTAAACCCATATCTAATGACATCCTTCATACTCCACCCTTAAGAGCAAAGTTTTGCATGCTAAGAAAAGTAGGCTTAACAAAATGCAATCTAAAACCTACTGTTGGGTATGTACACCTATGAGTGAAAGTTATTCACATGGAAAAGATATAGGAGTAAGGAAAATAATAACATAACTTAACCCAAACTGATATAGATGGTATCCCTATGTACTATTAAGGTGCCCATTGGAGTCCCCGAAGGTGCTATCCTCCAACACCAATAGAGATGCATTACAATCAGCTTTTCGTTTACAGACTGGCATAATGTATCATATAAATTCTGTCAGTTGAACTATGTGTGTACATAACAATTGTAGGATAAATATAAAACAAAGATCCAGGCATTGTGTCAGTGAGCAAAGCACAAGACCATCAAACTTAACATCCAAATGGATGGTAAGATGCAATCTGTAACGTTTGTTAACAATTGAGGTGGTGATTGAAAGTTTTCAAAATTTGGAATGCAAAGTGCAAGTACCCCATAATTTAGGGTGGATTTATGCAATTAACCCTAAAAGGTTCAAAAGAAGAAAATACAAAGTCAATACAGGTCAAAATAAAATGGTGTGCACCCATGAACCATGATTCCCAAGAGTTCAATTAGGCTCACATATGCATTTTCATTTTCATTTAAAACATTTCTTAAACAACGTATGGTAGTTAAAGATCTCTCTCTCTCTCTCTCTCTCTCTCTCTCTCTCTCTCTCATTCTCATTACATTTCAATCCCAAAAAAAAAAAAGAAAAGAAAAGGAAAGAGAAGTTACAACTTACAAGAGCCAGTAAATCAGGCTCCTTTTTGTGGCAGTGTTTCAAACGCAGAGACAGTGTTCTCGAATTTAATCCGATGCAGAGGGGCACCACTTTGCTTGATAGCACAAGCTGTCTTCTCCTCGAGAGGACAACGTGCTTTCAGCATGGAGAATACATGATTGTTCAACCTCCTTGCTTTCTTCATTGCTTCTAAAACTGCTTCCTAAGTTTTTCAATTTATATCCCTAACAATTGAAAAATTCCAAAATATTTTGGAGCACAAGAAAAGAAACACGAGATACAACAAAATCATAAACACCACCAAAGCCTCCATCATCTTAATTGTACAACTACAACAAAAGAAAATGAGAATTGCGCCTGTGTTATTGATAGCTTCCACTTACTTCCTGATATGAAAAATAAGCTCAAAATTTTTGCCCAAGCAATGCAACCACCCCAAGCTTATCACCAAGCACTGATTGTTTGGACTGGTCTCTTTTATCCCTTGAAGTAAAAAAGAAACAGAAACAGATATTCAAATATTAACAATTAAAAAGAAAAATTCCAAAATATTTCAGGGGGGCATGATTATTACTTGAGCACAAGAAATGGAAAGAATTGGTACTGCCAAGATTTCTCTAAATGCCTGTACTATTGATAGAGAAGAAACATACCATAAAACCCCAAGACAAAAACAACAAAATAACTATCAGACAAAAAGAAAATCGATTTCACATATATTTTGGCTACACAAGCCTCCATCATCTTAAGTGGTGTACAACTACAACAGTTAGGTCAAGACATAAATATATTTACCTGGACAAATGCTCTCCTCTCATGAGGACTTTTGTGCGCCTGTGTTATTGCATTTCTCATACGTACAACCTTAGCTTCAATTAAGTACAAGGGGTTAAACTAGGAATGTTAGACCCCCAGCACTTAATTAACCATCAACATTGAGACCTTACTAATCATGAATATAAACTAATACATGTTTTAATCTGATATGAAAAATCAATGGTTGGGGTCTTAAAGCTCAAAATGTAGCTGTTGCCCAAGCTTCTTCATCAAGATTAACCAATATCTTATATGTCCTTGTTATGCTCTCCTCCTTGGTGCAACCATTTCTTCTTCCTCCCCAAGCACCTTCTTCTTCTACTGAATCACCAAGCACTTCAATGGTAGCTGCCTTTCCTTCTTCTCTCTAACATTTGCTTTGTTTGCAACATCATTGTACTTTTTGGTTTTGAACAGTCTGGGCAGCCACCTTAGGATTAAGTTGGGCAGCAACTTTAGGATAAATATCCTTAGGATCTGGGCAGCAATGAAGTACAAGAATTAGAACAAGTTAGCAGCAAAACACTTGTTGAGATATTGTCCTTGTTTTCAAATAGGCCTTGTGCTTTCACAAACTTGAATTTTCCTATAAGGTTCTTGGCGAGGTAATGAAAAAATTAATGGTTCAAACAGCCCCACTGAATTAACAAGCTTAGTTGTAGGAGGCCCAAACCTAAGTTGAATGATTTCCCAACAACCAACTGAGACATATAATTTCAGGGGCATTACCTTTGGCATGATTATTACTTGTAGATCACCTCCCTCACAATTGCTCTCGGCTCCCTTGCTTGCCTTTCTTGTTGCCAGTGATCTTGTTGATATCACAGCTCTTCCCCAATTGTGCCCCCTCCATGAAAGTTCTACAAATATACAGAAACAGATGCCTTTGTGGCTGTGCTTGCTGCCCTTTCTTCCTTCCTAGTTCCTCATAAACTTCTTATATGTTCCCCACATTCCTTCTCTCCTCAATTGGGTCACCAAAAAAAAACAGCTGTGCTTGCTGCCCTTGCTGCCCCTGCTGCCTTCCTTGCCTCATTTAGCCAAGGTTCCAGAAGTGAATTCATTGTTTTCCACATTCCTTCTCTCCTCAATTCACCAAAATCACCCAAAATGGCTACAACCTGCACTCCACATGATCCTTTAAGTCATTCCTCATGCCTGAACCCCATATTTCTCTCTCTATTGCTCCCCCAAATTCATGAACCCGAGAGTGTGCTCCCCTTGCCTTGGTTCAGCTGGTTGACTGAGCTGGTTGCTCCACCCCCGGTTGCTTCACATACCAGTTAAAACCCCAAGACAAAAACCATAAAATACTGCAATCCTTCATCAAAACTCCGGCTGGAACCACTGTTTCAATCACCAGACACCATGAAAATCCCCTTGCTTTGTCTCTCTAAAACCCTCAATCTCCCTCAACAAACACACAATCAGACAAAAAGCCTTATACATTTCCATTTTTACTTTGAAATTGTGGAGGAGTGATAACCCACAGTATGACTCCTCTCATTGGCCAAGCTTGCTCTCCTCTCATTGGCCGATATACCCCCTGGCCGAGCTTAATTATTTAAACTAAATCGCTCTCCTCTCATTGCATGCTCTCTTCTCATTAATGCAACAACCCATACTCAACACATATGCCCATTGGAAAACAACTAATACATACATAATCCGTGCCTTACTAGGGTAAGCTACCCACGGAGGATGGTTGGGGTCTTGACAGATATTAATACTCAGCACAACTACAAATGATGTCAGTGAAAACAAGGTGTGAAAAATTCTTCCTTACAATTTGAAGGCCACTATATATACGGTAGAAATCCTTTGAAGTTGTAATGTCAATGAACCCTGTCTTTGGAGCAGTACTCCATTTACTACAATATTTATCCAAAGCTGCACTTGTAAAAGCAAGGGCATATTCCAGTACGCTTCCAGTATTCATGTTAGCCTTGTATAAAAGATCTGCAACAAAAGGAAGATGTCTAAACCCTTAAACAGAAGAGCCATCAAAGCTAAAAACAACTGGGAAAATCAGACATGTGACACCTACAGGCAACGGTAAATGTCATGATTATTAAAGGAAAAATTATTTGAGTAAAGAGCTTATATTTCCAGGAGTACCACTGCTATTATGAAAACAGAAAGATCACAAATATTTTTTCTCATCATTTTGTTTGTTTTATTTCTTCTCACCACTGCAATTACTTAACGTTACAAACCATGGACTTTGGACCAGAGCCAAACTTGGAGAAGTCTTGTGTCAAGAGTGACTTCAGCCAAAATATCCTCGTTTCCTGTAGTTGTAATTCAGGTGAGGTTTGTTTACCCTCTACTCAGCGGGTAGGGGCCTTTCTTTAATCTTGTATCTCTTTTTTATGAACTGTCTAAACTAAACCAGTCCGCAAAATAGCATTTAGAGAGTGGCTGGCCCAACTTTATCTATTTTACATTTAGGGTAAAAGATTTAACAGGCTAAAATACATTTTGGTCCCTCCAATTATTTTCATATTTAATGTAATTGGTTACAAGTTATTTCCTTTCCTTACAAACTTGGTTATAAAGTTATTTCCTTTCCTTAGTGTAACTTGAGAACCTAATTCAAAGACACCAAAATTATTGCAAACAACTGATCATTGGTTTATATAATTTGGTTGGAAGTTTTTCATCTAGTGCATGGTGTTGACTACAAGCAACGTGCTGAAGACTTTATTTTTTTGCATGGTGCTGACTTCAAACAACCTTTTAGTGCTGATTCCAGGTAACCCTTAGTATTGACTCCAAGCAATCCTAGTTGCTGAAGCCTAGGTTTCTATCTCTCTTTTTTCACCGATGCTGACTCCTAAGTTTATCATTTGTTTTTGTTTTTTTGTTCTTTTATCCTAGCACATCCCCAAATTTCTTCATGCTGCATCATTTAGACCAATGACCCCGTAAACAACTGACTTTGATACCATACTGGATCCCACGCTGTAAGAACTAGGCTATCAATTATATCAAACTCAAAAACACATCCATATCTATATCTATATAATATATAAAAGTAGAAGACATGAGCGTTAAAACCTAGAATGTTTTACATCGTGACAAGTGGCATGTCTATCTATCATTTATATTTCCCAAGTGATACGCTGCTTAAATAACTTCACTTAATGCAATTTATTTATCAAACGGTAAACACCAATTATTTTTTTAAATTAAAAAAAAAATATATATACTAACCACCGTGTATTTTTTTGTTATAAAAAACAAATAATAGTGAATTATTTAAAATAAGTCTCTTATAAAAACAGATAATATTTTTTGTTTTTTAAAGATAATAACAAAATCTTTAAAAGAAGTCTCTTACTTTTTATTTTTTTATTTTTAAAAAAAGATGTTTACGATTCTTTTTTAAAATTTTTGGCTAAAAGACATCTTAATAAAATATCATAATAAAAAGCTTTTAAATAAAAAGATAATAACAAAATCTTTAAAAGAAGTCTACTACAACTAAAAGACATCTTAATAAAATATCGTAATAAAAAACCTAAAAGAAGTGTCATACTACTAAAAGACATAAAATATCATAATAAAGAGTTTAAATTAAAGAGTTTAAATTGGTCTCCAACATAAAGTTATGATGAAAGTAGAAAACCCTTTCAATAATAAGCAAAATTAAAAATGACGTGACATTACATAATTAAAAACGGCTATGATAGATTTTATTTTATTTTTTAAATGTTTACGACTCTTTTTTTAAAATTTTGGTATAAAAAAATAAAAATGTCAACACCAACTCTTAAGAGTCGTAAACATTTAAAAAAAAAAATCTATCATACACATTTTATAAACAAATCTTAAATAAATCTCCTACTACAAAAAAGATATCTGAACAAAATATATTTCTCTAAGAGAAATTAAAACAATTGTGTCAAACATCTTTTAAAAAAAATTATAAAAATGTCAACAGCAAAATTTCTAAAAAAGGAGACGTAAATATCTTAAAAAAAATACACCAATTTTTTTTTTTTAAATAATAATAACAGATAAAAAATATTGTAGTGTAATTGTATTAGGAGTACTCTTTTTTAGTGAAAGGGCATTGATTGGTGAACAAACAATGAAGATATTATTTGGTGAACAGACATACTCCTTAATGGAAGGAAGATAAATAGAGCACGTTAAATTGAAGGATCCACATTCTTGCATAATCTGCTTACATAACATCTCAACAATGGTAATCTGGTACAAGTTTTGTTCTTCTACTTCTACTTCTTTTTCTTTTTTATTTATTTATTTTTTCTATCATCATGATCTATTTTTGTTTTTGTGTTTTTGTACGTTTATATCACTGCAAGGGGCTTTAAACAATGGTAATCTGGTACAAGTTTTGTTCTTCTACTTCTTTTTCTTTTTTATTTATTTATTTTTTCAAACATGATCTTTTTTTTTTTTTTTTTTTGTACGTTTATATGACTGCAAGAGGATCTAAGAGGCAATTAGACTAAGGTAATCTTTTATTTTTTGCTTAATTATAACTTATTTTCTGTTTTATCAGTTAAAAATAACCATTTTTCCTCAATTATTATACACTATCTAATTCCTTTTATTTTTCTGTTGTTGATGCAATTCCATCTATTTGTTATTATTAGTTTTATTTTTTTATGGAACATATTTTCCATAAAATAATTCTAAATATATATTTTGATCTTATACACCTTATGTGTTTATATAGAGTTTTTTCCGTGCATTGCACGGGTTATACGCTAGTTGACACTAACCGGGAGCCCGAATGCCATCTGTTATTATTAAACTCAAAATACTGATTCCTAGATAACCTTTAACCTATGCAATCCTACCTATCAATTTGAAGCCTCACCTAAATCCAACTCCCTATCATCCAACACACACATCAATCACAGATTCCAATGCAAATAATCACCTGAACCACCTCTGTTTTTTTTTATAGGTAACAAAGAATTTTATTAAAGAAGAACACCCTCTAAGTGCATAAAGCATGCACTAAGAAGGAGAAATAATTACACAGGAGCAACAATAGGACTCTTAGAAAAACTCAAAGAAACAACAAAATCAACAAGGGATACTTCCGAAGTAAATTCCCAGACCCGAGCCCAATTCAAAAAGACGCCCAAAAAATAACTCCCCAAGCTTGTCCAAAGAATGATCTTCATCTTCAAAAATGCGATTGTTACGCTCACACCAAACAGTCCACATAATACAATGGGGCACCAGATTCCAAACAAAACAATTATGTTTACCAAAACAATTAAACCAACCATAAAGGAGGTCAGCAATATTGTTAGGAAACACCCAAAGAACACCAAAAGACCACAGGATCAGCTGCCATAAAGCAGAAGCTACAGGGCAATGAATCAAAAGATGGTTTCCTGTCTCCCCATCTTTGCGGCACATACAACACCATCCAATCAAGGTATATCCACGCCGCATCAGATTATCACAAGTAAGAATCCACCCCCAAGCCGCGGACCATAGAAAAAAGGAGACCCGTCTCGGAGCTTTCACCTTCCATATGGGTCTCCAAGGAAAGCTCACTCCTAACATCAAGAGCATGATAGAAAGATTTGACATCAAAATTACCATGCTGACGAAGCTTCCAACGCATATTATCCGGATCAAGACCAGCTGGGATTTTAGAGTGAATGAAATTAAAGAATTCAAGCACCTCTTCAACTTCCCAATCATTAAAATCTCGAACAAAAGTAAGATTCCAAATTCTACCCTCCCCTACAGCAAAAATAGATAAACAAGAAGCAAGAGAAGCAGACCGAGAAGTAGAGCAAGCAAAGAGCAAAGGGAATCTGGTCTTAAGAGGGATATCCCCACACCAAACATCATGCCAGAAACGAATCTAGGTACCCAAACCAGCAACCAGCGTCACTTGCTGAAGAAAGAATTCCCATCCAGAAAAAATACCCTTCCAAAGACTACACCCATGAGTGCCCTTTGGGTTCTGCGTCATCCACCCACCACAGTCCAGCCCATATTTCGCAGCTATAACCCGTCTCCAAAGGTGAGTAACTTCCCTACCAAACTCTCACAACCACTTCCCCAACAAGGCTCTATTAAAAACTTCCACCTTCCTGACTCCCAAACCATCTTGGGCTAAAGGAGAACAAACAGTATCCCAGCCCACTAAATGATGTTTAAAACCATCACCCAAACCTCCCCAAAGGAAATTACGCTGCAATCTCTCAATTCGAGCAGCCATATGTTTAGGAATCGTGAAGAGAGACAGATAGTAAGTAGGGAGACTCAAAAGTGTACTCTTTAACAGAGTTAAACGACCACCTTTGGATAAATACAACTTCTTCCAACCTGCTAGATGCCTCTCGACCTTCTCTAGAATAGGATTCCAAACTGAGGAGGCTTTAAAAGAGGCTCCAAGGGGCAACCCAAGGTATGACTTAGGAAGAGACCCTATGCGACAGCAAAGAATACCTGCCAATTGCTGCAAATTCAACACCTCCCCCACAGGTACCACTTCACTCTTACCCATATTAACTCCCAACCCAGTCACCGCCTCAAAACAAGACAAAACCATCCTTAGATGAAGAAGCTGCTCAGGGTCCGCATCACAGAACACAATGGTGTCATCTGCAAATAAAAGATATGACACAGATAGGTCTTCTTCCACCGAATTACCAGCTTTAAAACCTTTTATAAGCCCAGCCTCCTCCGTTCTACTCAACATTCTGCTAAGAACTTCCATAATCAATAGAAAAAGAAGAGGGGACAGAGGATCCCCTTGACGGATGCCTCTAGAACTCCCAAAGAAACCTGAGGGAGAACCATTCACCATAATAGAGAACCGAACTATAGAAATACAAGTTCTAATCCATGATTTCCACTTACTCCCAAAGCCCATACGATCCATCAAATAAAGAAGACAATCCCAATTGACATGATCATAAGCCTTTTCAATGTCAAGCTTACAGACCACACCCGGAATACTACACTTATTCCGACTGTCCAAGCATTCATTCGCAATCAACACCGAATCAAGCGTCTGTCTACCTCCCACAAAGGCATTTTGGGATTCAGAAATCAAACCATCCAAAACTCTCCTCAACCGATTAGCCAAGACTTTGGCCAGAATTTTGTAAACACTCCCAATAAGACTTATGGGACGGAAGTCTCGAATATTAATGGCATTCTGCTTCTTGGGAATGAGAGTGACAAAAGTAGCGTTTAAAGAATAAGCAAACGTACCTTTCTTCAAAAAACTCATTAAAGAATCCCAAAATATCAGTTTCAATCACATGCCAACACTCTTGAAAGAATGCCATAGTAAAGCCATCTGGCCCTGGAGACTTGTCTCCTTGAAGATCCTTAACAACCTGAAAAATTTCTTCCTTCTCAAATCTGCTACTTAGCATATTTTGGTCCACATCTCCAATCTCAAAAAACTGAAAATCATCAACAAAAGGCTGCCAAGGCTTGTTCTCATATATAGAGACTTATAAAACTACACTGCTTGCTCGCGAATATCAAAATCCGAAGAGAAAACAGATTCCCCCACCTCTAACTTCTCCATAAGATTACGTCTCCGATTAGAATTCGCAATTTTATGGAAAAATTTTGTATTATTATCACCCTCCTTCAGCCAAAGAACCCTAGACTTTTGACGCCAAGAAGTCTCCTCCAGATGAGCCAATTTATCCAACTCGAGAAGCAAGGACTCCCGATGAGATCTCTTCGTTGAAGAAAGACCCCCCTAGCTTTCCTTGCAATACATAACCTCCAACTCACAAAAAATTTGCTGCTGTTTAAAACACACATTCCCAAACTCATGATAATTCCACTTTTTCAAATCCTCCTTCAAAACTTTTAATTTGTGAGCTAGAACAAGACTTGGGGGGCCAGAAAAAGAATAGTTAGACCACCAAGCTGCAATACGATCCACAAAGCCATCATCCTTCAACCACATATTCTCAAACTGAAAAGGGGATTTACCTCTAGCCAAACTGCCAACTTCCAACAAAAGCGGAAAATGATCCGATAAAGGACGGGGCAGCAATTTTTGAATAACATCTGGGTAACGATCCTCCCAATCAGAAGATATCAAGAATCTATCAATTCGAGACATCGAGGAATTAGCCGAACCACTACTCCAAGTATAAGGACCCCCTCCCAGAGGTAAATCAACCAGATTGAACGTGTCAATGAAGTCCGAGAAGTTCGTCATGTGAGAAGTCAACTTGGTACAACCCAACTGTTCACTAGGGAAACGAACCACGTTAAAATCACCAAAAACACACTAAGGATGTCTCCAAGTCCCATGAACAGCACTAAGCTCCTCCCACAACTCCCGACGCACTAAATCATTAGTTGGACCATAAAGACCAGTCCCAACCCAAACAAAACCATCCGAAACACCCTTCCAGACACATGACACAAAGAACTTATGAATCACAGAATTCAACTTCTCCACAACATGATTGTCCCACATAATCAGAACCCCACCTGCTGAGCCCACAGCTGGAAGAAACTCCCAATCTACAAAAGAATTTCCCCATAAACTTCGAACCAACTGAAGGTCCACCCCTGTAAGCTTGGTTTCCTGCAAACACACCACGTCGCATTTCTAGCTTCTAAGCCAGTACCTAATAGATTCTTTTTTCTGGGGATTATTTAAACCCCTGATATTCCATGATAAAATTCGTAGCTTCATAAAAAACAGAATGCCCAACTCATAACAAATAACTGAACAAAACCAAACAAACATCAACACACAGGGTGACGTCCATCATAGTTCACAGAAGAGACTAACCTGCGAAGCTCCTGAGAAATTTTTTTTGCAGAAACTGATGGTTGACGAGAACCCCCTTTATCTTTATTCGCGAACCGATAAGCCTCAATACGCTGTAACAAGGCTAGACATTCTTGTTCATGAGTGTCGATAGGAAAGCCCACCAATTTACAAAAACCCCGATGACGTTGTTTAACCCATACAGACGGTTCCACTGGAGACCCATCCACACACTCCGAAGGGCCAAAAGGAATGACCATCTCCTGAGGCTCGCAACACAGAGGAGAAACCGTATCAACCGGTGGCTCCTCAACTAAAGTCAACGAGAGCTCAGCGTCAACCCCCTCTGAGGAAGAGCCAACAAAGTGAGAAGACTCCCCCACTTCGTAAACCGTGTCGGAAAGGAAAGGAAACTTAAGAGCTTCCAAATCGGAGCCGATCGGCGAAGCTCAGTCCGGCGGTGCCAAGTCTACCCATACCGCAGGCGACGGAACGGAATCCTCCTGAAAACAAACAACTGCCATTCATTCACCTTGATATCGTCATCGAACTCGTCGCTAGAAGACTCAGCCTCCTTACCAGAAAGAGAGTCAACAGGGCAAGAGGAAGAAGGGTCTAGAATATCATCAGATGGTTTAGGATCCAATTTCAAAAGACCCGACCCAATAGCCAAGTCCTGGGCTGAAGGAAAAGCCCGTGCAGTAGAAATAGATAAACCGTGGGCCTTATGTTTTAAACCCACCCACTGGGCCTGTCTTTTCTCACCCACGGGCTTAGTGATCCGCAAGCTTTGATAGACTGGTTCCCATTTAAAGAAAAACTGAAGGGTCAGGCGTGGAGCTAACGGATCTAAAGGAATTCGATTTTGATTCAAATTCAAGTCAAAAGATAACAAAGACCTAGCTGACGGCTTAATCCTCGCGGCAAAATCGCGAGAATCTCGCGCTCCCATTACTGGAATTTTCCCGTTACGAGACTCGCCGTCCCTGAGCTCCACCGGCGGCTGCTTACCCAGAAAAAAAGAGTTCAATTCCTCAGCAAAACGATTCCAACCCTTACCCAAATACCCTTCAAGCACTCGGATACCTCCACGTTGCGCACCTCCATGGTATTCGCACAATTCCACGAATCTTCCACGTTGATTCTGTAAGCAGCTGAGCTCTAAGGTGCTATATTCCGTTCGCATAAAACAAAAGAAGCCCTTCAACTCTGAACCTTGGCGAAGCAAAACCCATGTTTGGAGTAACCACTTCAGGTTATTCGAACCCAACCAGAGGGAACCAACAAATTTCCCTCATTTTTCAACGATGTGATAGGGAGCTGTGCGACCACCGTCAAAAGCCAGAGAGAAAGACTTTGCTCCCACACAAAACGAATGCTTCGAAACCCCTTTAGAAGCCTGTCTACCCTGTGTGTGAATAGTTTGCCGAGGTAAGTGGTTTTTGTGTTGGTGGTTTGGGGGGTGTGGGTATGGAGTTAATGGGTGGTTTGTATTTTGGTTGGGGAGCAGGGAATTGATATGTAGCTGAGGGGAAGGATAATGGAGGTTGTGAGGGAAAAGAGCCAAATCTCGAGCCAGAAAGGTATTGGGGAGGTAAGGAAAAATTTAGTGAAGATGGAAGGGAAGGGTGGTGTGTATAGTAATGAGAAGGCAGGGGGAAGGTTACTGGTGATGGCAAATGGTGGTTGGGAGGAAGGGGTTTGGGAAAGGAAAGAAGGTGGCAAAGGGAGAGAAGGGGGGGCGGGGGGAGAGCTATGAGATCTGTCTAATTGAAATTATACTATGTGTGCACCTGAACCACCTCTATTATTGGCCAGGATAGCATCTTTATCCTCAACACACTCATATGACTCATATCTGTGTGATACTCCCAAAGGGCTAGCCACGAGCAACGAGTGTGCTAGTCATATGACCTATATCTGGGTGATACTCCCAAAGGGCTAGTCACAATTGGGGCTCCTCGTACCCACTTATATTGTCCAAATTGACATAATGCATGCCCAGATATCAAAGTCAGCACTAACAACGCAATGCCCTCCTAATCTGAATCCACATAATCCTCAGCATCCATCGCCACGACAGGGTACCACAAGTTGACATATTATCAGTTTTACAGATATATTATTTTGAGTAGCTTCATTGGTATTCTCAAGGTTTGTTACATCATGGTTTTGCTTAACTTTTATTTGTATCCTTTGTGAAGTTATACCCATTTAAAGAATGACAAAACATTTCGAACAAATCTGCCTCTGAATCTTGTGATCCAATCAGTTTTAGCAGAAAGTAAAGATTATATTTGACTTAATCTAGGAAAAAGGAAAGATAACCTTTATGAACATTATACGGTTACAACAGCATCACGGACGTCAAACAGCATATATTTGACTTCTATGTGATACAGGCATGATCTGCATGTTTTATATAATAGAACTGGCATATGTTCTGTTTTACTTACACATAAATGGCAATAAATCAAAAGTATGGTCAGAAGATGTGCAATTGCGTACCTGCAGCTTCTGCCTGTTTTGATAAGGTCTGGAAAGATGTTGGATGTGGACACCTGGGGTTTGACACAATTGCAGCAGTGGCAGACTTAAAGAGGTGGACAATAGGGCTATCTCCACCATCTTGAGAATGCAATATTTGCCCATCTGTACCAGGAACGAAGCCCAGCCACGGGGCTGTTTGCATGAAATGCATGGTATCCACTTCTCTCTGTTGAGCACGCAAGATTTTTTTAGATCCAAGAGTATGAATCAAGCAATTAAGAACATAGACAACTCATATACAGTAAAAAGATGAACAAATCCATGAGATTAGCCTGCATCATGCCTAATAAATTTTTTCCTTAATTTAAAATCTGGTATATAAAACCTCAATGTTTAAATGAAAGGTTTTGTTTCTGTAGTGTAGATCCACTCCAAACCTTTGAATCTTATTAATGTACATAATTGAGTTTAGATTTTATCGTGTTTGTACTCTCTCCATACCATAATGAATGTCTTTTCAAATTTTGTTGTCCCATCCCATTCTAAAAAGTTAAAAGTCCCCATTATCCCCATTTTGAAGTTTTTTTTTTTTTTTTTTACCCTGTACAAAAAGTTCATATTATAAGCATGAGCAAGAATAGTGTCTGTTCATGCAATTGATTCTCAAGCCAACTATTTACGTCTTAAATTATTTGGTTGAGCTTCATTGAAGGAGGGATTGACTCTGGATCCAGTCATGTTGCAAGAATGGTGAGACCACAATGTAGGTTGAATGAGAAGAGAAGATATTTATTCTATGATGAAAGAAGATGCTTCCCCTTTCCTAACATAGCCAATGATTTCACAAGGATGTGGGCACAAGATAGAGATGAATATCAAAATAGAGAATCACATAGCTGACTGGAAGTTTGTTGAAGGCTATGTTGAATCCAGTGGATCATGAACATATCCAAAGCTCTAACCTTGAATGAACACGCCAATGTCTCCTCACCAACTTTTACAAAAAAATGGTAAAAGGAATCTATAAAAATAGTGTTGCTTGCCTATAAATCTTCCCTGTAGCCATATTGTTACGACATGAAATATATATATTCAACCATGGTTATTCCATTACTAGGCTTTTGGGACACTCAGAAATTTATCATAATATCATATCAGGTAATCTTGAGTTTGAACCTTGTCTTTGTTCTATCTCCCATTTAAAAAAGTTATAAATCCCACGTGTTGGGCCCCATTCATTAAGGGAGACTTTGAGCCCACACGGGAGGTGTTAGAATAATGGTGACTAAAATCACCACTTCCTAATAGCATAAGCTTTGGGGACAATAAGTAATTTATCAAGTATTTTATTAGGTTTTAGTTTACTAGTCAAATTAGGCGTCGTAATTTTACTGGTACAAGAAAAAGTCCACTCAAAGTATAAATGGGAATCGATTAATAGAAAAATTCAGTGTTTGAGTACTGTGGCACGTTGGCCTTAGTATATATATATATATATATATAAAGTATTTTATTGAAAAGAGGCTACTTCGTGAACAAGAAAATCAACACAAAGAAGCCTATAGAATACCAAAAACAAAAAACAGAATTATGTACATAGGGATAAAGACTATAAATTCTGCAATAATTTTCCTATCTAGGAAACCCCAAACACAAGACCATTGAAACAAAGTGCTGGAAAACAACGCGAGAAACTGAGTCCTTGAGCTTTCTAGATCCTCAAACATACGACGATTTGGTTCTCGCCACACAGTCCACAACAAACATATAGGAACTAGGTTCCAAATATCTGAAGAATGTTTACCCAATCAAGTCCACCAACCAAACAAGAGATTCATAATTTTTCTCGGCATCACCCACTGAATCCCAAAAGATTGTAAAACAAAGCACCACAAATCAAGCGTAGTCGAGCAATGTAGCAACAAATGATCCAGTCTCCTCACTACACCGACACATACAAAACTACCTACCAACGTATAACCCCACTTAATGAGATTATGTAACTTAGTGTGTTTTTTCTACCTTTCTCTTCATTTTTTGCATTCTATTACTATTCATGTTACTGTATACATGCACTATTCACACAGCTTGTGGGCATATTCGATTTCAGTTTCTTCTCACCTATTTTGCAAAACTAAAAAAAAATCTTACTATTTATTCTTGAAACCTAAACTTCTTTCAAAAGTGCTAAACCCGGGTTCAACATATTCTCCTGACACTAAACCCACTACAAGAACTCTAGCACTCCAATTGAGATCAAGATACAAGGAAAGAAAGATGAAAAGCACTATAGTTAGCTCCTGTGTAGTGGACCATATTAATGGAGAGTAGCAAGACGAAAAAAGGGTAATTTAGCCAAGACATCAACCAAGGAACCTTTCGCAATAGCTATGGGAGGGAACTTAGAAGCATGTTTGCAAGTTGTAGATATGAGTAGTACATTATAAGGAGGCACAGAAAGCAAGGTGTCTAATCTGAGGATGACAATGAAGGTAAATCATTAAAAGAAAATCACACAATAGTACGGAAAGGTCAAGAAAAGCCAAAAGCTTTTGTAGCACAGTGGTGCAGGCATGGCGCATTTTAAAAGAACAAGAGAATAATACCATCTGTACAATTGAAACCATGATAAAGTAAAGTACAAACTTATAGAATGATATGATAAGCGCAAAAGAAATAGAAGATTAAGAGCACTGCAACAGTGTTAAATTTCCCTTGCTAAGAAGCGGCAAGAGGGTGACAACTGAGCAGTTAAAATCTGAAAATTTCAGAGCAGTGGACATGTGGTGAGTTTGTCGCTAATGCAGAATCCCTCAACTCAACTCAAATCAACTAAGCCAAAATAAACTAATTGAGTCCTATAATATAGAGTCCTTGAAAACCTAAAATACTGGTGGATTACTGCAGATTTTGGTCAGTGGAGCAATTACTGGCCATAGTAGCTACAACTAGGTGAAGACCAGAGATCATATCCAACACAAAGAAAAATAAATGATATCTAGAAGCGATTTTCCTCCATATCTTCAACAATCAATTCTCCTTATGCAAGATCCAAACTTTGAAGCCAATAATGATGGTAAATTTAATCAATAAATATTGATTTCGTTAAGATGTATAAGAGTTCATACATACACTGGCAAGGTTGATGCCTTGCGCTATAAAAAAAGAGCTCTGACTACATTGACTGCATTATTCTTATCAACTGGCACTCTATCATGTCTCAGCTGAACATTCAGTCCAAAATTTCCAGCTCCACTTGTAGTGATTCAGTTCAGGCAAAACAAAAGAGGTGGACTAACAAAACATGAGAACTTATAGTCAGCTTCGGGTTGGTACCTTCAAAGTCACATATCTTCATACAAATATATTAGATGTACTAACAATGTAATCAGATGCATCAGGCTTATCTGATAACTAACCAACAAGCCAGGAATCTCATAACAAGGAAGACCTGGAGCAGAAAAGTGCTACATAATGTAATCCTTAAAGTCAAAGGACACAATAAAGGTACAGAAAAATCCTTGAAAACTTGTACACTTCTTAATCCAAGACAAATTTCAACCAAATTCAGATGATGACTAGCCACACTAAATTTACTGCTGTATGAAGCTTTCTGACCATCAGCTGTTGAATAAGCAACCAACAAACAAGGAAAGGCTTTTAGACACTGTCAACAGCAGAATCAAACAAGCTTTTGGTTCATCAGGTTCCCACAACCAATCTTTGATCAGGTAACTCCAGAATTTGGAGAATTCTGGAAAACATTCAAGCAGCCAGCATTTTACAAGTGAGATCACCATAAAGTTCTAACACTAAACCAACTCAGGTTTGTGAAAAGATCCTATGAACCCCGCAGGAAGGGGACTTATCAATTGATTCAGAGAGTCCCAAAAAGCAACATTGATTGTACTCAATTCCTTTCTAGGATGGGCAACTCCTTCATATTTCTTTTATATATATATATATATATATATATCAATGCAATAATTAAGTGTAAAATATTGTATCGTAAAAGAAGTCCAAGAATGAATGGAAAAACACAGATATACTGAAGAGTAAAGAATAAATTTGATGTGCATGTGTGTATGTGCCATAAGAATCCGTAGGAGAAATTCTAACGCATTATTAATATATTTGAAGTATGCAATCCAGAAGCCACTAGCTTAACTCAAATATTTACTGCATTTACTTCAGTTTGAAATACATAAAAACAGTTATTGCAATGAAGAGTTTAGGGCACTAACCAACACAATATCAAGAAGGCCCATCCAATAGAGTACACTTCCAATCTCCTTTATCCCACGAAGAACCTCTTTTTTGAGCTCTGACTTTTTCCCCCAATTAAGATTTTCTTTCACAAGCCTCATACAACCTGTGCATGGAGCATTAAATTCACAAACTAGGAAAGGTTAACAGACAGCAAACAAATGGGAGAGAAAAGACAAGAACATGCATCTTCGATATCTAAAAAAAGAATCATAAATTGAGTTGACATGAAAACTTAAACACCACAAGAGAATGGTCAGTAATCCACAAAGCTGCTTTTTTCTGTTAAAATTACCACATGGGTTCCAGCTCTGAAATACAGTGAATAAAGGACTCACAAAACATTGACTAGTATCAGGTTATCTTCAATCCAATTTAGTGACCACTGGAAATACATACCGCCAAGTACCTATTATATGTGTAAATCCCTGCTGCCAATTTATGACTGCTGTGTTTCACAGATTCACGCTTAAACTTTTCAGAAACATGTTTGGACACAGAAAAGTGTCCACTTCCATTTATTTTAAAAAATGTCCAAGAGACTTGTGATTTTGTTACAGGCCAAACAATACATTTGTCACCTCAAGTTACTCTGTGGTTTTCCATATACAGGAAACACATATATAGTCATGTCTCAATGTCTTGATCTCAAAACTGCAGCGTTTTGACATGTAAATTTCAATCTCAGAACATGATATTCATTCTTGTATTACACTGACTCACCTAGAATGTTGGATTTTGGTAATCAATTATTCGGTGACTTTTTTTTTCTTTTTTATTTTTTCATTTTTCGATAGATACTGTCAAATAATATATGTAAGCACAATACCTTTTTCTTTTTATGAAAACAAAGCAAGTTCAAATTTGGTCAATGTACATTGTTGTGCTTGGAAACTCTTTCCTAAAATATTTCATATTTGATACTTATTTTGTCATCCTGTTTGACATTTTATTTTTTTCCTTTTGCATTGTAATTTAAATCACGCACCCTGTTTTTTGCATTGGAGCTGATAGATCAGTGTACATTTTGATTTCTTTGGCCTGAGTATCCTTTTGTATGCTTAGATCCTTTCTTAATAAAATTCATTATTTATCAGAAAAAAAAAGTAAGAAAAGAAAAGAAGAGAAAGTTATCAAGTTTAAACGAATCTTACTTCGACAAAAACTATAAGAAAACTGAACTAATAGCTTTCACTCAGCACATGATATCAACATATAGCAGAAATTTTCAACAATACTAACTTGAACTCATACTAAAATTGCAAGACATAATAACAATACATCTTGGTGATATTCTAATTACATTTTCTTCCAATAGAAAAGGTTTCACTTATTTTTCCATGCTTATATTATCGCTGCATGAACTATCAACAAAGAATCTCATAATGTTTTTAACATTTATAATCTCCAAATATATATAATCTACTTATATGCATCCATCAGCTTCCAATGCGTTGATAAGTTTTGGATCACCAAAGTCTTTGCAAGAATTGAATTTTGCATTTCAAACGATGTGAAGGGAAGATAATGTTTTGCCATTCTATATAATGTAATTAAAAAATAAAAAATAAATAAAAGAAGAAGAAGAAAAAAATCCTTCAATAAACATTTGCAACACCATCACGTACCTGTCACACCTCCATCAAAAGGAAGCAATCCAATAGATTTTGGCAGTGCTTCTTGCAATCCTGTGATCATTGGTTCAAGTGTAGTTACCTGAAACATACATACATGAAATAGTAGACAAAACCACAATTAAATATTATCTTCTATTAAAGCTCAACATATATAAAATATTAGGATTTTTTGGCTGTATTTGGGCACTTTGAAGCCAGTAAACAGCAAGAAAGAAAAGATTAAAGAGAGTAAGAAGAAGATGGACAAACATAGCATCACTAAGGTCCTGGGACATCACACGTAAGAAAAAGATACATCGCATATTAAAGCTGACAATTTCAAATTTTTTTCATTCATTAGTTTCAGAAAAGCAACTCAATTTATATGTTGTTGTGGGGGTTTACGAAAGGGGGAAAAACTCCATTCAGATTTGAAAACAAGTAGCTACAGGTTCCTTATTTTGTATGTAAGGTGAGGGAATGGTGGAATAGCTATAGGATGGAGGGGTCAGCTAGCTTTATAATGGCCATGAAATTACATCAGTTGAAGGAAGATTTAAAAAAAATGGAATACAGAGAGCTTTTGGGATATAAGCACACAAAACGTTGATTCTTGGCTTAAATATCAAAGCCGAACATGAAAGGAGGAGGATAGTGGCTTAACAATGGAGGAGAAGAGAAGCATAGAGGTGTTGAAGACCAAGTTAGAAAATTTGTCCTATTAGAGGAAAAAAGTTGGAGACAAAGATCTAGGGCTATCTGGCTTAAGAAGGGGGATGGGAATACTAAGCGCACGTTTCGTACACTGAAAAGAAATTATGTTACGAATATTACTAGGAATAGCAGATGTTGTAAAGGAATAACTATTCATATACATAAATTTGATTTTAAAATTTCCAATTGTTTGCCAATACTTGATTGAGACTCAAAATGTTAAATTTATTATCATGCTTAAGAAATAGCTAAACAAGAGAAATTTAATTTTACAAAAACTTAAAAGAATAAGAGATATTTTATTATAAAATTATTAAAATAAGTTAGGACTTGCTCTAAAATTAGAAAATTAAGATTTATATTCTTTTCATACACGTGTGTGTGTGTACATGAATGTATGTATGTATGTATGTATGCATTTTGAATTTCTCTTAATTGTTATGTCAATATCATAAGTCGGCATTGCTAAGAAAATATCGATTGAGTTCCCTTCCAAAGGTTGCCCAACCCATTCCCCGGAAATACTTGAAAAATCCTTTCGGAGGGTGTGGCTCTTGACGGATACTGTCAATAACTCCCAACAGCCACCGTAATCCAGATAATCCCATCCATAATGATCCTTGGAATCTAACCCGCCGTTCCTTTATGAGATAAGGATCAAGCCTTCCTCCATCAAAAATCAAAGTGAAAAGCTTGGAATCAACACAAAATTCGTTTGCTTGAACCCAGTTGAGACCTTAGGTTTCAGTGGATTCACCACTGCAAAAGGAACTATCGGTGATGTGTGGGAAGAGGAGGGGTTTAGGTGGGTTTATGGGTCGTGAATGAGGTTACTGAGAAGTGTTTGTATTTGGGTGGGGTGTGGGTTGTGGGTTTGGTAGCTGAGATGGTTGGGTAGGCCATACTATGAGAGGTTGGTTTACTGTTTGGATTGAAGGGGGCCCAGTGTGGTGAGATGAAGGAAGGATTACGGTGCTGCTATATGGTGGAGGTGGTGGTGGACAGAGCCAAAAAGGTGGGGTGGGGGGGGCATAGGGGGGGTGGGGGGGAAGGTTGTCATTGCTAAGACCACTGTGAAACTGCTAAAGAAGGGGTTATGAGGGTAACCAATTTCCTTTGTTTGAAAGGTCTTCATAATTTTTGTGAATGTAAGTTAAAAAAGATTATAACTAGAAGCTAAGGAGTTCTTTCGATTATCAAAACAACATTTTGAATAAGATGAATCCACCACTAGGAGCAAAAGTAACAAAATAAATTCAATGTAACAGCATGTATACCTTTCTATGTAACTTCGCATAAATTCCCTTTTATTTTTGTTGGTGTGTGGGGAGGGGGAGGGGGGGGTGATAAGTAGTTCATATCATGCCAAATACCATTTATTAAGTACTTTTTTGTGTTATTATATATGAACAATAGACTGAATTCATAAAAGCATGACAAACCTTATTTGATATATGATCTAGAAGTGCTCGAATCAGCCAAGGCAATGATCTAGATCCCAGTAGTCTTACAATGGAAAACATGTGGGGTATTCCAAAGAAGCCACTATGCAATCGTGCAAAACTTTGATGAGCAGAATTCAAATCCTACAATGGAAACGGAAAAATAACATTGAAAAAGAAAATGTTAGAAATTACCACGAAAAATCGCAAAAGCCAACTAGGTCAATGATACATCTGGTTTAAACTACTTTGTACAAAAAGGTTAACAAGAGTTAAAAATTTGGGAATATTACATTTTAAAACCTATAGTTTAGGAGGTGTAACAAATTAAACCCCCAAAGTTTCAAAAAGTAACAAATTAAACTCTATAGTTTCAAAAGTAACAAATTGAACCATGAGGTTTCAAAAAGTATCAAATTAAACCCTTGTTTTACTTATATGGGTTGAGGTTTAAGTTGTTACCTTTTGAAACTTCAAGGTTTAATTTGTTAACACCCTTAATCTATAGGGTTTAAAATGTAATATACCCGAAAAAATTTGAAAGGTTGCTTCTAAGATTATGTATAATAACATCTCAAATTCTCGATGATAAAATCCAGTCAAGTGATTAAGGTATGTTGCTTACTTCAGTACCACAATAAAAGTTAGGCTTGGCATGGGGAACTGATGGCTTCTGAACAGGAACAACAGGAACCTTTGATGATCGGATAAAACGCTGAGTGGTATTGCAAAGGATGAAGTTCGGTAAAAAATCGCTTTGCATCTCTGACCAGATCTGACAGACAAACAAATTGATCATGTGAAATGACTCGAGCCCAAAAATTGCACATCTCAATGTACCAATGTAGTACCTAATAACATTCTTCCAAAAACCATAAAGTAAGAATATGCAATAAATGATAAGTCTTATTCCTGCAAATAATAATTATCAAATTCCAATGCATAAATTAATAATAAGATAAAAGGTTTTCAGGAAGTTTTCTATTTCAGTAAATACAATGAATGTAATTTTAGATAGGTTCCCAACGTTAAAAAAATAAAATAAAAAAGGCTGGAATTCCCCAAAAGATGACTATGATCACCAGCCCAGAAATCATCTTTCATTCAAATGTTTAATTAGTATATATAGACATCAACAAGGTCTTCTTTGTATTTATCCTCTGCAATGAATTTGATAAAGAAATACATTAGGGTAGATAAACGGCCCCTGTACTTATATTAAGTTCTTTGTTCTATTACTAATGTTCACATTATTTTCCACAATTTACATTACATTGCAAAAAAAAATTATTATATCATACACACATGGGCAAAAAAAAAAAAACAAAAAAAAAAAACAATGAACATACATAGTCTAGAACATAAAAATGAAATGTGTACAAGATAGCTGCCAACAAAGTGCAGCATATGTTTGAAAATCAATGTGAACCCTCATAACTATTATTGGATAGTCCAATGATACTAAGATTTATGCATTAATTTATCTTATTAAGATATTTAGCTAAAGTCCTTACATTAGAAATGCAAATAGTTTGTATATATATGAAAAATTGCTAGCACCAACTGGAGAACTCAGGCAATGTGTTCTTTTCTTAGGCCACTGAATCATGCTCTTAATGTTTGCTTGAATCCTAAAGGAATTCAACTGCTGAAAGAATATGATAATAAAATGATCTCCTTATTTATATCAAACACTTTTGTTTCCACTGGACAACAAGAGATGATACATACCAAAATATATCTGAAAGGAAGATATTCCATACCTGAGAAGCAAGTCGACTAGAAAATGACACAAGAGACAAATTCTCTTGCATCTCATTCATTATAAGACTGAACGAGTCTATTGAAAGGTCTTTGGATAGCAATTCATGGGTATGCTTTAAGATATCAACCAACTTCTCTAATTCCTAAAATGAAATATCATATTAATCTTCTGTTAATGGAATAGGGTATAAAAAAAGCACTTCATATTGTTAACAAGAACCCAGAGAACAATGTGAAACTACTTACCACTATTGCACATAGATCCTGAGACTCAAAACGATCAAATAGAAACTCAAGATTCTCCCTAAAAAGTTTGTTCATCCGTTCCACAATCAAACTTCTCAAATCAATGGTCCTCCCAAGTAACTGTACACCATAAAATCTTAGTCAGGTCGTAGAGAAGGAATTCTTATCGAACTCAAATAATCACATATGCTAGATATATAGCTCCGTGGATTAATGTCTAGAATTATAAGTTTACATCCTACTCATATTTATGCATCAATAAGTAATAACAACGAAAGGATAAATAATCTAGAGAAAATAGTTAAAAAGATACAATTTTGCATTCCTAAGACCATGTGATTTGCTAAGGATCTATTCTTAAAAACTTTCGACTTTTAAACCTCATCAAAAGACACAAAACATTCATTCAAAACAGGGTTATGTTTGCCAAAATGTAGCACTTATATCAAAAGAGGGTGACAAAGAGACAAAGAAAAGCATTTAATCAGACATTTAGAGGTTTACATATCCACACAGGCCATAGTAAGTTTCAGATTGATGTTCATAATGGTTGACCAAAGAATTTTAAGGCAGCCACCCAACTGAAAGAATATGCCCATCTCCAGGCTTCTGATTGCTATGAAAAAAATAAAGCACTAGATATCAGACCTTTACAGAAAAACAGTAACAAAAATCGGAACTTATGGCTTTTATTGTTCCTTGTAATTTCTTTGATAAGAAGAAATATATATTAATTCAAATGGGAAAGAAGAGCAGGTAAAAAGGATGAGATGTCCAAAAGGAAATAAAATTCTAAGCTCCCACAAAAACTGCGCAAATAAGAAAACCAAAAAACCCAATAGCACCAAAACCCTATATTAAAAAATTAAAATAAAGAGTTCATGGAGGATGAAAATGTGCCCAGAAGTTTGAAATGATTACACCCCCTCCCTTCCTTGGGAAGAAAATCTGCCCCCTGATTTGCTGATTAGTACACCAAAGAGGAGGCCACAATGTCTCTAAATTTGCCCAAAATCTTTTTCACAAATTCCTATATCTTCAACTTCTGCCGAGTCTTCTCCATAATGCAAACAAAAGAGTTTCTTTTCACAAGTCACCAAGAGCCCTTCTATACGTACCTTTGACAACTTGACTGCAACGGAAATCCTTCACCTTTGGGTAAAAAAAGCATGAATTGCATCACCTTCAAGGATTCTAGAAGTTTCCCCAGCTGCAATAGTCCTGGGATTGCCTAAAGAGCAACCATGAAATTTTTATCACCTTAACAAGGGGCCAAGAGCTCCAAATTTACTTTATTTGATCTTAACAACCAATTAGGGAAAAAATATGCCTTCCAATTGCATGATAAGAGATTTAAAAATTGCTTTTACACTCATTTTATGTAATGGAGCTAGTAGTTTGAGTAGCTTTTGCTATATTTATTGATTTGAATTTATAGCCCCCAAAAGCGGCATTGCCCTTCCTCACTCACAGGATAGTGCTAGATCAGGCTTTCGCTTGTTGTCCAAGATCCCAGGCAGGCAGCTGCAGATATGGGTGGAAGGAATGAACCAAGGAAGGTGTGAATAACATCTGAGTCCCCCAAAAATACCGAGCCAAAAACAGGACAATCTTTTAATGTCATCCCCTAATGATGTGAAAAGCAACATCAGCTATCCAATCTTCAAAAGCACAGAGCCTGCCTTTTGCCTCCAAATTCCCTAAATGACAACCAACACCATGCTATTCCACTGTACCTTACCTCTCCTTCCCTGAAAACTGGAGAAATGGTCCTTTAAAGAGAAACATGCCTGGGGGTCACATCACTTATGCTGTCTGTAACAACTTGTCCCACATCATCTAATCTATATTTAATCACTTAGACAAGAGTTTAAGGAGGTTAAGAGGATAAGACATTCTGGATACATTATGAGAGATCAAAATAAAGAACAAAACATATTGCTAATCATATTTCGCTCATGTACCAATGCCCTAAATGAAACTAGAATAGTTCCACAACAAGGGAACAATTAAAAATATCATATGAAAATTGTACATTCACCTTCACTCTAGTCAGTGTTAGTAGTGCAGAGAATCTCATAGGCTGGACAGAATATTTTTCTCCATTGTCTAAGGCGAAGAGAAATGATGGATCAAGTAATTCACTGCAGGATTTTGCAACCAATAAAAAAAATAAAATAAAAAATTAGTTTAATAAATTTTAGTATTAAAGGAGAATAAGTCAAAGGGTAAAGGGCAAACCTTGCTGCCCAACTCTTGTAGTATGTAAAAATAGTCTCACAAAGTTTTGAAACAAATATATCAAAACAATGATCCACCTATGCAAAAACAAAAAAACAAACATAACTCATTATTGTCAGTGCAAGGAAAAAGCATATAAAATAGCTTGTAAGAACATTTAAGCATATATATATGTGTGTGTGTGTGTGTGAGTAGCATTATGAACAGTTCAATGACTTGCTTTACAGCTTAAGGTTTTATGCAAGAAAAGTTTTTACACCAAACTGACATGGCTTCAGATAATCTAAATATATTTCGAATCAATATAATCACTGACTAAAATTTAATTCTGACTGCAGTCCATGGAAGTCATAAGGACAACAGTGACAATCCAGATTTGGTTTAAGGGAACCAAGAACCTTTTTTTGATAAGTAACAAAAATGTTTATTGCATCCAAATGAGGCGGAAACCCAAGTACACAGGAAGTATACACAGGAAATCCCAACAATAAAAAACTAAACAATGCATAAATCAAGCAAATCTAGGATATTGGAGACAGAAAATAATCCTATCGTAGCAATCCAATCCAGTAAGGTGTGAAGAACCATCCCTTAGCTAGAAGATATAAAAAGGAATGAATGTATCATTGTTTTATACTTCTATTGAAGTCTCATCAGTATTTGAGATTTCAGCATTAGTTTCCCTTCCTGATGCAGGACAACAATGGGGAAAAAGGATAGAAACAAACAGAACAAACCCTAGGAATCACCACCTAGAATCTGCCTGCAAAACCCTAGGCATCACCACCTTAGGGGTGTGGCATCACCGCCAAACGAAGAAAAGAGACACGTCTCAAATCATAGAAATTTTCATTAATCATCAAGTCCCTTGAAAATGAGTACAAGCTTTGCTTAAATAGGCTACTAAGCCTTAATATAAAAAACCATAATTCTAATGGGCTCGGCCCAATTATTGGAATTAAAATACTAATAAACTTGATTGGATACTAAGACCTAAAATAAACATACAATCAACTTTGAAATTAAAGATAAAAATAAAATAAATATTCTGCTCCCGCATCACTTCCATTTAGGGACATAATAGTAAATATACAACTACAATTTAATTAATCCACATACCTAGGCATGTCTAAGCTCATTTTGACACTTGTTTATCTGCGCAAGAATCCACAATCCTAGGCATGTCTAAGCTTATATTGACACTTGTTTATCTGCGCAAGAATCTCACAGAGAGAGTGTGTGCGAGCTTATATTGACACTTATTTATCTACGCAAGAATCTCACACAGAGAGAGAGAGAGAGAGAGTGTGTTTTTACACTGCCCAACTTCTCCGTTTCTTGACTATAATCTTCATCTGTCGAGTTGGAATGTCTATGTGTGTATATTGCAGCTCATCACCTACTATAAGCCCATTTCTTTTCCAAAGGTTTACAATCATATCCATCTTAAATATAAGAGTAAATTACACTGACACCCCCTTCTTTTAGGGAAACTAGACTCACTAAAACTTATTTTGGAGAAATGACACTACAGTCTCAAATTTGCAAAATAAACTCAGCCCCCTTTTCTTTTTTTTTGTTTATTTTTTATTTATTTTTTTAACCAATGCCTAACTAACCAGAGTTAAAAAGAAAAATTATATTCCAATTATTTTAAGTTTAAAAGTGGGGAATATTCCTTTAAAAATGGAGAAAAGGGGGTGGAGTGTTAATTATTTAGCAAATTTGGGAGCGGAGTGTCATTTCTCCAAAATAGGGTATAGCGAGTCTAGTTTCCCAAAAAAAAAGGGTGTCAGTGTAATTTACCCTAAATATAATCTCTTTCTTTTGCTTTTTTTGTTTTTCCCAAAGTTCAGGCCTACATATTCTGTGACTCATTAATGTGAACTATTAAAGTTGGAAAAGGGCCCAAGGATTTCCTCCAAAGTCAACAGAATTTGTTCAGTCAGAGGACAAATAGTAATGGTGCAAACATTACGTTGTTACTGGTTAAAGAAAAAACATCATCTTTGAAAGTCTAAGATTAAGGCAAAGCCTAAGAATAGGTGTGGCAAGGATAACTTCTGGCCCTCAAAAGTACACGGATTTCTCTCTTTCCAGGTGCACCACATGAGGCATGAGGGAGCTATACCCCACACACCCTGTTAAGACCCCAACCATCCCATATCCGTGGGTATGCAAACCCAAGCCACTAAGGCACGGATTGGAGTAGTTAAACATTTGATTAAGACATTTGTGAGCTTATATTCATGATTAGTAGGTCCAAGCTATACAAGCTTGTACCTAGGTGGTTATTTGGGTGCATTGGGGGTCTAGTACATTTCTAGGCTTTAACCCCTTGTACTTGTTTGTTAGAGCTTCTAAGGGTTGTACCTTGGTTGTTACTAGCAATAGCCAATAGGAGCCTTGATCAATGGAGGCCAGCCAATGAGAGGCTTGCATGAGGCAAACTGTGTGGGTTATCTCTGCCATTCCTCCATTGTTTTTTTTTTTTTTGATAAGTAAGAAGAAATTTATTAGATGCATAAAGAATGCACTCAAAAGGATTACAAAGGCATAACAGAATTATCAAGTAAGGCTAAAGAAACTACAAATTCTCCTACAGAAGCAATGGAAGTAAAACCCCAAGCCCGAGACCAATCAAATAAAGCACCATAGAAAAACTCTAAAAGTTTGTCCATAGCGAGTTCTTTATTCTCAAAAGTACGTTATTCCGCTCCCACCAAATGGTCCACATCAAGCGAGTTCTTTATCTCCGCTATTCCTCCATTGTTGCTCATTATCAAAATACCTTCATTGTTTCTCTTAGAAATTCTCTCTAGGAGATTAGATTCATTAGTTGATAGAATTCAATAATAATTAGTAGGTTTTGTTCATGAATGCAAGGGGATCAATCCTATCGGATTGAATTATTCAAATTGTTCTTTGATTGTGTGATTTAGGAGAGAATCTGAGTGTTTTAGAGAGAGAGAGAAAGGGAATCCTTTCACACCCCCACCTCTAAAACTTCCCAAAATACCTCTCCAAGACTCCAAAACAGCATGGATGGAATGGTGATGCAGGAGCATCTCTAGCAATCCAGTGATTTTGTAATTCAGTTAGTTAATAAGTAGTCTATTGATAAGTGTTCATGTGATAAGTAGTGTTTGATAAGCCAAGTTAGTTATAGGCTTGTTATAACAACTTGAGCCCAGTTAGTTAGAGTTAGTTAGCTGTTAGTCCAGCAGCCAATAGGCTTGCAGCTTGCAGCTTGTATCATCCAATAAATTAGTTCTTGAATTAGCTTAGCCAATGAGCAATCAGCAAGCCAAGGTATATAAACCTGGCTGCTTGTAATCAAAATCAGTTTTAATGCATTTGAGGAATTGTTAGCCAAATTGAGCTATCTTCTTAGAGGAGGATTTCTCTTGCAGAGGTTATTGTACCACCTAGACACTACTCAAATTAACTCTCATTCCAACCTCCATTTCTAAACACAAACCTTCTAACCGAGAGCCCACATCAAATGGGGCATAACCCAAGTAACCCCTAGTAAATGGAGAAACATATCCCACAAATGCCTAGCAATCGGATATTGTAGGCAAGTATTAAAGAAAAATAACCAGTGATTGGGGCAGGGAAGTCAGCAGTCACCTACCAGTTTATCAATCAATTAAATAGAAGCATGTAGAGCCCAAACAACATGTCAAAGTATAACTCCAGCACAAGTTATTGAAAGCTCCAATCACAAAAAGACAGAATATCAATTCCAAATTAAAAGATTAATTTAGTTCAAACTTCCATACCTCAGCCTCAATTTCATCATAGAGGAAGCGTTGCTTCAGTACAACCAATGCTTGCTGAGCAGAATCATTATAGATGTCAAATGGCATAAGAATACTCTCAAGAAGGCCAGCATTTTGTGACTCAAGCAAATACTCAACCAACATCCAGGGAAGAGAGCATTCAATGGGAAACTGCACATCGGGAACAAACAACTTTCCTTAAATCCAGGTTAGGTGTGGAATGAACAAAAAAAGCTTTATGCAGGGAAAAAAAGAAAAAACCAACATATAAATTTGTTGTAATACATTAGATTGTGTAGATTGCATTAGTGTGTGTTGTGCTGGCATGTGCTAAGTTCCACATTAGGTGTGTACTACACCAATTTGGATTATATGAGCAATTACGAGGAGCCCCATTTGTGACTAGTCCTTTAGGAGTATAACACAAATGTAATTACACTTTTTTCAAGTCATGACAAATTGTATCTGTTGGAGTTATTGTTGTTATTTTTTCTATTCGCTTGTTATATTAATATTATTATATTAGCATAGGGTATTCTTGTAATCTTTTCAAATCACTATAATATAAATATGTGCTAAGTTGAGGGATTGATTGATTAAGCCCTAATCTTTTTTTCTTTGCCTCTCTCTCTCTCTCTCTCTCTCTATTCTTCTCTTCCTCTTTCTTATCTCTAAACCCTAATTTTTCAAATTTAACAACTCAATTGTATTTATTATAATAATGGTTACATTATTAAATTCACCCCTTTCAAACAGCTTAAACTTTTAGATCAAGTGTTAGTTTATCAAGGTATCAAAGCAGGTGGTCTCGAGTTCAAATCTATCTCCACTCTACTCTCATTTAAAAAGTAAAAAGTCTCATTTCTTGGGCCCTACTTCTTAAGGGGGAGTTTGGCCAAGTGTACTATCAGTATCAAAGTCAACTTGGTAATGCTATGTGGCTTGGGGACACTGAAGCACGAGGGCCCTGATAAGGACGTCAAACATTTAAATGAGGGAAATTGTAATACCTTGGATTGTGTGGATTGGATTGTATGGGAATGGATTGTGTGTTGCGCTAGCATGGATTGTCAAATTGTGTGGATTGTGTTGGATTGGATTCTGTGTTAGGTGTGCACTAGTGCTTTAGGGTGTACTAGGATTGTATTGGATTGGCTTGTCCCATATATAAGCAATTACGAGGAGCCCTACTAGTAACTAATCTTTTGGGATATAGCACAAATGTGACTAACATTTTCCTCAAGTTGTGACATTTACTATTGTAGAATTACAAAGTAAAAATGAAAATGAAAATGAAGTTTATAAAACATTCGGAAGATGGGCAAATATGTGTGCTAAATAGAAGATATGCAACCATATAGGTAGAAACAAACACCGTTGCATAGACAACAAATCCTTCTTGCCAACTAGGGGGAGAGAGAGAGTTGTAATTGTGTAAAAAGTGTCTGCTATATGATATTAATTAGTTAGCTAATCTTCATTAAACCATATAGATATCTAATCAGCAAGTCTAAGTAGCATATCAAAACTAGAGAGCATATAGCTAGTGTTGTAAAATAGAAAAGGCAAGAATAATGTAAAATGTAGAGAGAAGAGAAAGCGGAAACAAAGAGATACCGTGGTTCGGTCACGAAGACCTACGTCCACACACAAAAGCCCTTGACGGCTACATTTTTACTATCTTCTCTTAGTGTGTTACAATACACCTAATGTAGGGTTTATATAGAAACCTAAAACTAGGTTTAAGTACAATTACATGGGCCTACACTAGATTTGGGCCTCATGGGCCATACATAATATATCCAACACTCCCCCTCAAGCTGGAACTTATATATAGTATATAAGTCCAGCTTGAAACATACAAACAACGAGTAAAGATGACCGAGATGTTCGAGAGAACTCTGAGTGCTTCAAAAGCCGAGATTGTTGAAGGCGGTGAGCCAACAACCGAGATGAGATTGTGGAAGATGGTGAACCAACAACCGAGACGAGGGTGTCGAAGGCGATGAACCAACAACCGAGACAAGGGTGTCGAAGGCGATGAACCAACAACCGAGAGTGTCGAAGGCGATGAACCAACAGCTATGAGACGAGAATGTTGAAGGTGATGAACCAACAACAACAATAACAAGCTAGCAGCAGCAATGCAGCAAAAAGAAGTAGTAACAACACCTTAGTAGTAACATCAATGGCAAAAGACCATAAAAAAACCAACATATCCAGCTGAGAAAGTGCTGAAACCACCAAGAACTAGCTGAAACTAGATGCGCCAACGGCGGAAGAAGGCTTTTCCGGTCAAAAAATTGCTGAGAAACGATCGTTTGAAAAAGAAAGGTCTGGTGATGTTTGGAATGCAGGATAGTGAAGCCTTAATTTGGAATTGGAATATCCAGAAACCAGGTTAGGGTTAATATTAAACTTATAGCCAAACAGATCTAGAAGCCAGAGCATATCTGGAATAAGGATATCCGAGAGGTGGAATAAGGAAATCCTTATCCCGAAATAAAGACAGTAAACCCTTGCAACCAAACATAGGTGTACCAACAAAGAACCACAAAAAAAAATGCCGAGAACCACATCCACACATCCATGGTGATGAAATAGGGCAGCCAAGAAGCAATCAAACAAGAAGACAGCCAATGAGATGAGGCCGAGAAGCCACCAAAACGCAGCAGCCATGAACTTTAACAAATAACAGCAGCCAAGATCGAAGATGCTCTGATACCATGTTGTAAAATAGAAAAGGCAAGAATAATGTAAAATGTAGAGAGAAGAGAAAGCGGAAACAAAGAGATACCGTGGTTCGGTCACGAAGACCTACGTCCACACACAAAAGCCCTTGACGGCTACATTTTTACTATCTTCTCTTAGTGTGTTACAATACACCTAATGTAGGGTTTATATAGAAACCTAAAACTAGGTTTAAGTACAATTACATGGGCCTACACTAGATTTGGGCCTCATGGGCCATACATAATATATCCAACAGCTAGCAAATACCACTGTTAATTCTAAGTAGAAGGTATGCAACTGTATAGCAGAAATGAACCCCACTGCGTAGGTAATAAATACTTCTTCCCAGCTTCAACACAGTTGTGTTGGCAGCTGTAAGCTAGCTATTAGTGAGGGTGTGGAAAGTTCAAGAGACCATGCTTTGGAAAGTGGCAATGGCTTTGATTATTGACCTTCCCAAAAATTAACAAATGAAATTTTCCAAGAAAAAAAGTTCCGTAATAAAGTAATTCTGTATAGTTCTATGTTTTAACATAATACTCGATAACTGGACTTCATGAGTACATATCAGTTTGCTATGTTATTCAAGTAGGCTATTTATTTAAACTATCTGGTTAGACTTTTCAGTCATTGCAAAAATGATAGAATTCATCATACCCCACAATCCAGAAAAGACCAGCATAACATCCCTTTAGTAAGTCAAACTAACAAAGATACAAGCAAAAAACATTAATCTAATTATTACGATGTATAAGATGTACCTGAATAACACGAGAAGACTCCAAATAAAATTCTCTAAACCACAAGAAACCAAGATCCGACAAAGATGCAACAGTAGCTGTGATCATGACAACAGGTTAAAATTACCTATATTACAGCTCATGAGGACAACAATTGCAATAAGAAGTAGAGTTGAGAAGAATACCTGTGTAGTCCAAAATATGGAGGAAGAAGCTAAGCTTGTAAAAAAAGGTTTCCAACTGTTTCAAATCATTAACAGGAATCTCGGACCCACTATTCCCAAAGAGGCCCCCTGGCTTCCTAAGGTTACCACCCGAGACCACCTCATATATCAAGAATTGCAAGCAGTGGATCTACATAAAGAAAATGAATCTATCAATTTTTTCAACCTTCATCCAAATTATATGTACATTATGTACATAAGCCCATCAAAAAAGAATTCTTTGTGAGCAGGGGTAGATCTAAGGAAGAAATATCGCCATAACAATTACGTGGTTATGTGCAAGGAAATGTTATTAGGTGACTTATGCAATATTGGCCAAAATATAGTAATCGAGAAAATCACGAATTTTAAGATATGCTTTTTCCACATTTTAACATGTATGGATGGAATCCTTATCATTTGATAATAAGATGGTTTAGAAGATATGACATAAAATTGGGACCCTGATCACAGGAACTAAAAGTGGCCTTGATAAAAACATGAACTTGTAACAAGCTAATTTTAATATATCATGTATGCGTGAGTGCAGATGCATACACATGTATATGAATGAATACATGATGCATGCTTTGTTGTGTGTTGTGTACTGGATTTTGGGGAGTGTTCCCAATAAAAATCAACTGTAAAGATAGAGTAATATTCCAAGAATTATTAACATTATGAAAAGTCGATAATATAGAAGTACATGCACGAAAGCAGTTCAAAAATGAGGAAAACCTGAGCAGCCGTTGGTGCAACTGGCCTTGGATAAAAGAAGTTCCCTTTGCTTTCTTCACCTCCATGCTGTAAAGATTGTAACTCAGATTCAGACTTGCTTGTATTTGCCATCCAGTCTGCTGAAAGGGTCCTCATATCGGATAGAATCCTGAAAGTTAGCAGTCAGAAGAAACGTATAACTGCAAAACTTAGATAGAAAACTTCAGGATTCTCCCATAATAATGGGATGGAGGGTAAGGTCGTCGCTTCAAAACCAAACTAGTGCATGTGTAACATACCAATAAAAAAAAAAAGACTAAAGTCCACTTTTGGTCCCCTAAGTTTAGTGTTGTTTCCATTTTGACCCCCTAACTTTGAAAGTTTTCATTCGGGTCCCTTGGGTTTGATTTTGTTTCAAAATACCCTTCCATCCATCTCTGTTAGTGAGTTGGCTATTAAGTGCCAAATAAGTGTCTAGTCACACCTATCCACATCGCCCATTTTATCCTGTTGGCTTGCCACGTCACCCAAATAAAAAATTAATCAATTTTTTTTTGTAAATTCATTATTATTAAAATACAAAAGAAACGTAACTTAAAAAAAAAAAAAAAACACAGAGAAAAATATCTCTCTCGATCTCCACCCTTGAAGAACCAAATCTCATCTCTCAATTTGCACTCGTGCTACGCAGATCGGTGCTGATCAGTGCTCATCATAATACTTTTTCTCTCTCAAATGGTCCATCGTGACCCAGTCCACTATGAGCTCAGCGTGGACGATGCAGAGAAGCTTCCCATGGGGTTCTTCCAAACCATGGCAGAAATGGAGGTCAGCAGAGCTTGCAAATGGCAGATGAGAGCAATGGCGCCATCTAAGGGGGTGCACCGTGTCGACCTTCAACCAATTGAGGTCGAACAGCTCGGCTTGATAGGTGAATGGGATTTTATGTGATTGCGGGTTGGCTGTGGAGGGCTTGATCGTGGGCTTGCTGTGGCTCAACCACCATGTATGGCAACCAAGTCTTGGGTTTCTCAGAGCTAGGCAGTGGGTTCTACTGTGTGTGGGTACTGAGTTAAGCTGTGTGTGTTAGGTGAGTCTTTGCTGGGTTTCTGTGTCTTTGTGATTGGGTTTGGATTGAACAGATTGATGTTTAGTGCTGGGTTTGGAGATTGAACAGTTTGGTTGCTTGGATTTTTGTTGTTCTTTGAGATTAGGATTGGGATTGAGATGTGCTGGAGGATGGAAAAGATCAAATTGTTTCTCTAATCTGTTTTTTTTCTTTTTTTCCAAAAACACAAATCGTTCATAAATTTGAACTTACTAGTTTATTTACGTTTTGAGTGTTATCTGGTTGGTTATTTATTCGTTGAATTTCAACTTTTTAGTTCAGCTTGGTTGATAAGAAAGTGAAAGAAAACTGAGAGAAACTGAAATTATTGGGATAGCGTAGAACTGGTGGGTGTGGGTTATGCAGGGGGTTTTCAAATTTGGTAAAGTTTCATCAAAATATCTCTTAATTTCACTCTGAATGAATGAAATCAAACCAAACTTGTTGAATTTTGTTGAGTTAAAAAGAGAGAAATTAAATGGAAATTAAATGAGTGAAGAACAGGAAAAAAAAATATAGATAATTTCATTTTATTAATTATTTCTTTATTTTCTATTTTCCAATAAATAAAATGCCTAAACTGGATTAAAATAATACTAGAAAATGCTGAGTTGGATGATGAGTTGGCATTTAACGGAAGCTAGGTAGCAGAGATAGACGAAAGGGGCATTTTGAAACTTAAACAAACGTAAGGGACCCGAATGAGAACTTTCAAAGTTCGGGGGCCAAAATGAAAACACCACCAAACTTAAGGGGCTAAAAGTGGACTTTAGTCTTAAAAAAATAAATAAATAAATAAAAAATGTCATCACAAAGAACAGATTAATTAGATAATTATGGATGTAAGAGTCAATTAAATCATAATGTTATACTAAAGGCTCAGGCAAGATTTTGAATGTAATCAAGCATAAAGCTTCCATTCAAAATAAATAAAAGTATAAAGAACAGATGAGGGGAAAAATCATGATAAAGATTTCAATACATGACCAATTCAAACATAATAATTAATCACCTGATTTACCACGCTGAGACTAATTAATCACTTCTAATTTTAACATCATAAATTTTTAGTTTGGCCAATCACTTCAAAATGTTGGAATACTTAGTCTATTTTAGTTTAGCTTTGTTGGAGATTTTATGTGTGGCCCATGAGGCCAAAAACTAGTGTAGGCCTATGTACTTGTATGTAAACCTAGTTTTAAGTTTCTATATAAACCCTACATTGGGTATATTGTAACACTAAGAGAATATAGTAAAAATGTAACCGTCAAGGGCTTTCGTGTGTGGACGTAGGTCTTCATGACCGAACCACAATATCTCTTTGTTTCCGCTTTCTCTTTTCTCTACCTTTTACATTATTATTGCCTTTGCTATTTTACAACATGGTATCAGAGCTTCTTCAATCTTGGCTGTTGCGTTTTGGTGTTTTGTCGGTCTCATCTCGTTGGCTACCATCTTCAACAATTCTCGTCTCAGTCGTTGGTTCATTGCCTTCGACAATCTCATCTCCGTTGTTAGTTCATCGCCTTCAACAATCTCGTCTCGGTTGTTGGTTCATCACCTTCAACAATCTCGTCTCGGCTCTCAAAGCACTCGAATTTCTCTCAATCATCTCGCTTTATATATTTCAAGCTAGATTTATATAATAGGGTAAAATTTAGATACAGTTCCTTTGGTCAAGTACATTAGGTTCCTAGTTGAATTCAAATACATTAAATTTAAATATTCTTGGAAAAGATAATATTGTTTGTGTTTCATTGTGTTAATGCAACCATGTGTTTGAATTCAATTGAGGAATCTAATGTACCTAACCTAAGGAACTGTACTTAAGTTTTACCCTATATAATATATAAGCTCCAGCTTGAGGGAGAGTGTTGGAGATATTATGTGTGGCCCATGAGGCCCAAAACTAATGTAGGCCCATGTACTTGTATGTAAACCTAGTTTTAAGTATCTATATAAACCCAACATTGGGTATATTGTAACACTAAGAGAATATAGTAAAAATGTAGCCGTCAAGGACTTTCATGTGTGGACGTAGGTCTTCATAAGAACCACAGTATCTCTTTGTTTCCGCTTTCTCTTCTCTCTACCTTTTACATTATTCTTGCCTTTTCTATTTTACAACAACCTTAAATGGGTAAATCTGTCATTTTAGCTCCTAGTGAGAGCAAATTTGTAATTTGCATATTAATGCCTATATAAGAATAATAAAATAGGGCATATTTGTGAAATCTTTAAGGCTATCATTGGTTAATTCAAAATCTAATATATATATATATGGTCAGACCGAAAGTAATCTAATACTATCCCCACATTAATAATGATGGTACTATTTATTATATCTATCTTAATTGTATGACAATAAATGCCCACAGCGTAAACTTCTCAATGGACCACTACAAAATAATTATAAAAGAAACAAAAATAATAATAGCTTGAAAGTGGAGAACACATAGAAATTTAAATTCCCACCTTGAAAGGTCCTTCTTCTTTCGAAAGGTAGTCCGTAACATAGTTGCCAATGTGTTTTGGACAAAATCTTGGACCTCAGCATGTATCGTTTCCCATAATGCATCGGCTACCAATGTGTCGCACCGTTGCATCATTGATCCAATGCTCTTTATGTAGCTAACAAGTTCAACCAGTGCTTTCCTTTCTTCTGCACTATAATTATATCGTACGACCTACAAGGAACGCAATAAATATGCCACTATCAAACAAACCATAGTATTAAGGTAGACACATGTATGATAATCCAAGGCTATAGTATTGTTTGTTGCCAAAGTAGAAATTATAAAGGAATGGTCACCAATTTGTTTGAAGAGAACAAATAACTAAACTTGTTTTAAACTTGCAGAGGGTCTGGTGCCTTAAAGCAAGCTTAGAACCACAATCTGACTTTGATATAAAAGGCTTAGAGGCTCGGTAATTGCCTTTGCCCAAAGGACTTTTTATCAATGCAAGAAAAATAAAGAGCTGGAAAGTAAAGTGCTAGGAAAATAAAGTGCTGAAAAATAAATAACAATAAGTAATAGGGCAGGTTGCCAATTCCTAAGTTATCATCACATGTGAGTGGACCAAAGGCTGGTTAACAGTGATCAAATCGAACATTAGCATTATTAAAGGGCCTTTCATCGAGGCAAAAATAGTCAAACAGTGCAACAGTGTGCAATATCAATTATCAATATCAAACTTAGATCAATTCAAGAAAACGTCTTGAATAAGAGGCATCCAGGAGTTCGTTGGGCATCTACTAAATGTACTAGTAGGTATACCGAGGGTACTTAATGTAACAGTAAACAAATCGAGAGCATTCAATAATCACACAGACAATATGAACATGCAAATTCGAAGCAAACTTTCATATATTCATAGAGGCATAAGCATTCATAAACTCAAAGGAATAATCACAGACTAAACTTACTAGCATGTAAGCTAAGTAATCACTGAACAAGTTCGCAAATCAAAGTAAATAATCTCTCAAGGGGCTAAGGCCCAGAATCTCAAGTTCTAACTATCTCAAAAGCTTTCAAAAGGTCTCCAAGTTTTCTTAAATGTTCTCTTTGGGGGGTTCTCTGGGGGGTTCGTGGTGTCCCTTTTATGAATGTTTGAATCTTCTATTTATAGCTTGATCTTCGACGGTTATCCTTGGCCTTGATTTGCTCTCCAAATGCCACGAAGATAGTACTCTTGCTTGATAACTGCTTCGATCGTGGCCCATTACTTAGGCAATTACAAATTCCTTAAAAAATCCATACACAAAACCCAACTACATGAATAACTTAATTAACAACTTAGTACCCATAACCCAAGAACCCAATTCATTAATTCACAGGACCCAAGTAGAAAGACACTAGCTTATTAAACATCATACCACATTCCATTAACCAAACCAAAATCAATGGAAAATGTATCAAACATGGGTCCTTAGTGACCCCGATTCCAACTATAGTAACCTAACCCTTAGTAGTGGCGGAGCGGTACTGGGTCACTCACAAAATTTTATCGGCAACAAAGTGAGATTGGGATGACGACAAACAATGTCTCGGAACAATGTCATTCTAACCAACCACAGTCCAAAAGAAACAAAGAAATTAATGTAGAGGAACAAAGAATATCGCATTCGTGAGACTAGCCGAAGGGGTTCAACAAAGTTTTAAACTCAAATAGTCAACCTTTAAAAGGATCCCAACATAATTTGTCCTCTCCTACCCTCCCAATTTTGCTGGAGTAGAGAATATCAAGAAAAGACACTATAGACTCCAGCTCCAAATCTTGCACAGTTTCTAATAACGTTGATATCCCAACTGAAGTTTTTTTGATAAGTATATCCCAATTGAAGTTACCATTAGAAGGATGTGAGAGGAGGGAAATGAAACAGACACAGCTTCCCATTGAGTGAAAGATTTATCCTTGGCTGCGATACAAAATGACTAAGGACTCTCAGGGTAAAACCAAATGTGAAAGAAAAACATTTACCATTTTGAATTTGTAAAGAAGGATGTGAAAGGAGGAAAATGAAAATCATAAGCAAGCTTTCATGCCCCTATAATTCTCTAGCTAGATATCTCATAATGTAATAGTGTGAATAAAATTATAGAAACACCCTTTAATAATAGTTACCACAGAAGAAGCTGGTATAAATAGTTCAGCCACATAACTTATACAACAAGTCTTGGTCACAATGTGTGGAGCCTATGATGCGGATAGTAAAAAGGAGTTTGAGGAAAAACAAGATTAAAGACAAAAATATTCAAGAATTGTGGTCTAGTTCTGATGTAGGGCCTTCTAGGCACCTTTCATAGGTTATATTAGTTAGTCTAGCTGTTGGATCAGTTTTAATTAAGTTTAGTATAATAAGGGCAGTTTGGTAATTTCCAGATTTTCTGGAATGGGCTGTAATGAATTGTTCTAGAAGCCCATGAGTCCTATTCTATGTCATGAGTCCTTTTCCTATTTGTTGTAGAAGTTCTTAATTGCTTTTCATTATTATTAGGAGTCCTAGTGTTTCTAGGAATAGGTTATTTAGTAGTCCTAGTCCTTCTAGGAAAGGATTTAGCAATAGCCTATAGAAAGGCCTTATTGTAGTCAGTTATATTGAGAGTGCATTGATTCTAATAAAATTCCAGCAGCTTATTTTAAGCTTCGAAGGTGTGATTGCCTTCTCCTACCTAAGTGTGATTGCTTAGGGAGGGCCTAGGTGTGATTGCCTAGTGTTTTATCTTTCTTTCTTTAAATTCTATTCTATAGTTTAATACGAAACAGCCATCAATACCTCCAGATCTCATCAAGAATCTAGTTTAGTGCCGAATTCCTAAAGATTCTACATCAAAATTGGTATCATGGCCCATTAGAGCTTCCGTTCTGCGTCAAATTGGTATCAGAGCAAGTTCCGCCATGATGTTTCCACATTCCTATACAAGTGGGTTGACTTGGCAAAACGGTAAGATGCTTCTTGGAGAAGATACTCTTCAACCACGATTTCAAGATTCTGTTCTTGATCGATTTTATACTCTTGAGCAAGGTGACATGTGTGTGGTTGACTATGCAAGGGAATATAAGGAATTATTTAAATTATTTATTATGTTTAGATTTGTAGAAAGCGAACAAATGAGTGGGCTAAGGTATGAAATTAAAAAGGAGATGTCTCATAGGTACTTAGAAGATGTTGAAGATGCAATAGAAGCGGCTATTCGGTTTGAAAAGTATGTTAAATTTATGAAGAAATCTATGCCCAAACATCATGCTGAATTGCCAAGACTGCATGCAGAGGGGATTAAGCAACAGGGGCAGCCAGCAGAAACTCCAAAACAAAGGACTAAATTTCCACAAACGGAAGCTAGAAAGCTGGAACAAGATGCTGATAGGTCAGAACAGTTTGCTAAGAAGGTAGAACAACTAAAGGAGCATGTAGTAAATCCTAAACAGCAAGTGCACGAGTTAGAACAGCATGCAACGAAGTCTAGAGAGCTGGGAGAACAAGCAAAAGAGCCTACCCAGCAAACTGAAACATCCAGACAACTTGGAGATGATTCAAAACAGCAACTTGAAAGCTTAATGGAGGAAAAATTGGTTGATGAGAATAGTTTTGAACAAATACATGAGAGTCAAGGAAAGGATGTCAAGTTCGCTATTGTAGGAAAAGAAATTGACAAACCAGCAACTATTCATCCTACTGTTGTGCCAAACACATCTCAACCAGTTACACATATTATTCTACAAGAAGACAAAATTGAAACAAAAGAATATATCATGATGAAGGAAGAGATAGAAGAGATGGAGAAGTTTGTTCCAATGCTTCAACATGTGCCTCAAGATAAGGATATGTCACTTGCAATGATGGTTCCTATTATTGGGTTTGTAATTCCTGAAAAGTTTAATGTTCCCATTGGAGAGAAGGATGTTCCACTGTCATCATGGGTTCAAGCAACAAAGAAAATAAAGAACACTCCCAGTCAAGATTTTTATCCTGTGTCAAGGATGCTATTCAAAAGGCCAAGAATTCTACTACTTAGACATTTCAAAACTCGAGGTCGAGTTTTCTCTAACCAGGGGAGAATGATGCAGACAGTAAAAAGGAATTCGAGGAAAAACAAGATTAAAGACAAAAATATTCAAGAATTGTGGTCTAGTTTTGATGCAGGGCCTTCTAGGCACCTTTCAAAGGTTATATTAGTTAGTCTAGCTGTTGGATCAGTTTTAATTAAGTTTATTATAATAAGGGCAGTTTGGTAATTTCCAGATTTTCTGGAATGGGCCGTAATGAATTGTTCTAGAAGCCCATGAGTCCTATTCTATGTCTTGAGTCCTTTTCCTATTTGTTTTAGAAGTTCTTAATTGCTTTTCATTATTATTAGGAGTCCTAGTGTTTCTAGGAATAGGTTATTTAGTAGTCCTAGTCCTTCTAGGAAAGGATTTAGCAATAGCCTACATAAAGGCCTTATTGTAGTCAGTTATATTGAGAGTGCATTGATTCTAATAAAATTCCAGCAGCTTATTTTAAGCTTCGAAGGTGTGATTCCCTTCTCCTACCTAAGTGTGATTGCTTAGGGAGGGCCTAGGTGTGATTGCCTAGTGTTTTATCTTTCTTTCTTTAAGTTCTATTCTCTAGTTTAATACCAAACAGCCATCAATACCTCCAGATCATCAAGAATCTAGTTTAGTGCTGAATTCCTAAAGATTCTACATCAAAATTGGTATCATGGCCCATTAGAGCTTCCGTCCTGCGTCAGCCTATATGCAGCATTATCACCATTAAGATTAAGCTTAGTTGTGACCCAATACGAAAACAAATACACTAGAAACCAAGGAAACCTCAAATGAAGAAGAAGAAGAAGAAAAGAATAACAAACAATTTTTATTTTTATTTTTTATAGGTAAGATGAAATTTTATTAGCAAGAAAAACGCCCTATGTGCACAAAGGATGCACAATGGGGAGAAAAAATAGAACAAAGATCAAATAGAAGAGAAGGAATAACAAACAATTCAAATACAAATGATAGACAAAAAGATCACTGCATGTGCTAAGATACTGATTTGTTACAGCTGTGAGGCTGAGGATGAGACAAATGTGGAAAGGTGAGAGAAAACTTTTGTTAAAGATCAACCGGAAAAAGAATAAGAAGACACATAAAGGACATAATACCTTTTCATAGTCAGAAAATGATGCTGAAGTCTCATGTGATTCCAAAGGAACTGGATCCTTGCATGGTCGAGAAAATTTCCATGCACATTGTTCCCAAATGCGCGCAGTCCATCTGCTTAAAAGCTGAAAACCTTCAACAATTACATCATACATGCTTCCCTTGACTTCTTTGCTCCACTCTATATCAGCACTGTCAGTTGACTTTAACAACAATAGCTGCACAAACAAAAATGAAGAGCAAAGCAATGGAATTTAAAGACATATACAGCTGGGACAGCACAAGAATATATCTAACATATCTATAAGTATAGAATTCCCTTTGGAGGGGAGGAAAAGGGGTCGCACCTGATTCATGGATGAAGCAAAACGAATTGTGAAATCGTCATGCTCAGCACGGATTGCTCCAATGTGATTGATGATCAGATAATGTCTCTGATAAGTAAATTATGTCAAGGTTTCACTAAAAAGACAGCAAGTACACACTTTGTGCACAAGTTCATATTTTTCTTTATTGTTAAGTTACACATGCACCCAATGGGTTTTTATCCCATGACCTCACCCTCCACCTACTCTTGTGGGTGTAGGAAGAGCCATTTGATGGAATTTTGTACACAAGTTCATATACGTTTTAGAAGCAGACTGTAAATTTCCATAATATATTTCCTTGTGCCATCCTAACTATGCCATACACACAAGTTTACAGAAAAACTGAATTTAGTCCCATTGACAACTAGATATTCAGTCTCATACAATAACATTAAAAGCTGAAAAAAATTACTACAGTTTCCAAAACAAATTACCTAACTATGCCATACACCACAAGTTTACAGAAAAACTGAATTTAGTCCCATTGACAACTAGATATTCAGTCTCGTACAACATTAAAAGCTCAAACAAATGACTACAGTTTCCAAAAAAAATTACCTTAACAGACTTACAGATTATTGAAATACAACTCAATTTCATGTATTATAGTTTGAATTTTCTAAAGAGCACGTATAATTTAGGTTTTGTTTTCTATGAGTTTTAGAGTCTGCAAATTATCTTAGTGCTTCTTGAAACTCATAGTTTTTCTTTTTCTTTTTCTTTTCTTTTTTTAGAACTCATGGCATACTTTTGATATTTTTGCTTTCAAAAGAGATCTACAGTTGGATTGGGCCAGAAACTGCCCAACCTAGTCGAGCCCATTCAGGTTGTAGTGAACCCACCAAAGTAATTAAGTAAAAATTTCATACTAAAGTACATAAATGATTTTAAACTAGGTAAAAAAAAAAATTAAGGAATAAAAAAGAATAAAAATAAAGCATATATAAATATGCCATGTTGACAATATTTAAACAGAATTAATGAGTAGATCAGTTTCAACATGATGAATTAAGATTGGTGAATAAGGAAACTAATCAAAACCCAAGTTATTAATAGTCGGGATGGATAATGAGTCAGACAAAACCATAGGTTTATGAATCCTCACCTCAAACCATTTACTCTCAAACAGCCCAGCAGGTGCATATTAGTTCCACCATTTCTTACTTTTTCTATCGACAACTAGAACATTTATCTTAAGGAAGTAGCAAATGCACACAAAATCATCACACCCCAAAATCTGAGACCCGTAGTTATACACATAAGCAAGCTTAATAAAAGCACCATAAAAAGCAAGGAACAGTCCTCAGTGTGGTTTACTTTGTTGGTCATTATTCTGTTCACAATCTCATCTTACTTTTACTTTCTTATAAGTTGAAAGAAAGGGAACTGCAAATAAAACATTTCTTCAAGCTGGCTAAACTGGGACTCCTGCTTCATATGTCTGCATTAATAGTACTAACAAGAGAGAGGGGGGGTGGGAAGACACCAACAGGAACCAACCTTCGTTTCTTACAAATATAAGAAGTTGCAGCAAAAAGTTCATTAGAAAAGCAGTATATAAGCATCTATTGGTATATGACAAAAGAACCTAAAAAATAAAAAATAAAAAAGGATATTCTTGTGCCTCACGGGGTGGAAGCTCATGAGGTGCTGGAAGAGTGAGAAGACGTGTTTGGGAGGAAAACTTTTGAAAGTACATTGATAATTCTTTCAAGATTGCAGCAGGAGAAAGATGAAGATCTGGAAATGCAGGAATTACTGGATCATTCTGCCAAGAAAACGGACAAATTAATGCAAGCTTCTTAATCAATTCTGCCAAATAAATGTGTTTCGTGTCACTTCATCCTTCACATTTAAATCATTTCACATAACAGCAATACCTTAAATATATTGATCAGTCTGTTGATTTTCACCCTCTTGTACAGAGACTCACTGTCTTTCTCTGATGATGTTGCTAAAACAACAAGAACGGGCAAAACACGTAAAAGAATGTGCCGCTCTGGAAAAAGAAGTGCGAAATCCAACTCCAATGACTCAACTGCAAAGACTATGAGAACTTGGAGAATATCTTCCACGCTATTTCAGGTTAAGGAACTTAAGAGATGATAAAATGATGTATCATCATTTGCACACACACAAAAAAAAAAAAAAAAAAAAATTCTAAATTACACACACCTAGTGTGTCTTGAACCCAAAACCTCACGGCCCCTCCTTGCTCTTAAAATGGGAGGAGGTACCATTTGAGCTAGAATTCATTGGCATCATCGTTTACATACATACTTGCCATGGACAACATAAGGCAAGTTACATTCAAAGTTAAAATGTTTATCAGCACATGTAAACATGTATCAATTCAACTATCAAACAAGGAAAATCATTTCGTCCCAGGTATAGAAATTTCAGCAGTAGTCAATATAACAAATGATAATAGTAATATAGATAGGATACTTGTTCACACGGAACATCTCAACATGCAAATTCAATAAGATAGCCCACCTCGTGCTTAAGAAAATCTGCGACAAATAGCGAAAAGATAACTGTAATCAATCTACTAGCAGAATGGCATAATATCAATTGTGACCATAACTCCCAAAAAAAAAAAAGAACACTAAAAACCTAACAACAAAAACTGTTCCCAAACAAGATAAACAGTTATACATAACAACCATCCCGTATCTACATGTTAAGACAGAAAGGGGAACCACATCACACACCTGTAAATCATCTAACTCCTCCCTCATTGAATCAGTGTCTTGCCACTGCATGCTGACTTGTGTGAATGTCCTGACAAATTGGTAGAGATCAAAAAAAGGATGTTAAACTGCAGTGCAAAACAGGCTGCTTACACTGTTAATACAAAGGCAATTCAAATATTCAATTAAAAATTCAATGAAATGAATTGCTACAAATTGTGGAGAACTGCAATCTAATTGGTTCATACATTAATAGCAAATTTCGTTTTTTGATAAGTAAAATAATTTTATTCAAAAGATGAGCTAGTTCGAATATGCAAAGTGTGCATTAAACCGCTCCTAAGTAATTACAATCTAAGATTCAAAAGATCTAAAGATTCTAGATAGGAGGATGCAGGGATACTACCCAAGGTAGTCATCCAATCATTAACAACTAAAAGAGCAGACAGAAAAAATAGAAGATAAACCCACTTCAACAAGCGGAAGAGATATGTAACCATGATATACCAAAATGATAGATCCTTGTAGCTCAATGGTATTGCCCAGTCTCCCATGGAGGAGAACCTGGGTTCGAATATCCCCACCCCTAATTGTTGTAAGCCAAAAAAAAAAAAAAAAAAAAAAAAGATATAACAAAATGATATATAGACAAAAGATGATTTCCATACCTCTTATACCAAGAGAAATCATTAGGTATGCTTGCTTTCGCGTTTTTGAGATGATCAAGTTGCACCAAAACATCAAGTAACTTCAACATGGACCTAGAATAGAGAAACATATCGTAGGAGGATAGCTACTAGCCATCAGCTTAACAATTATGAATTACTATGATGATGAAGTAACGTTTATAGGATGGTGAGAAGCTTAAGTTAAAGAATATTCAGCACTTGAAATGAGGTAGCAACAAAAACAGAAAAATTAGGTATAGTTCCCTAAAAAAAAAGGATAAAACAAACCAAAGATGAGTGATCGTCGGGCCATTTATGCGGCGCTCAGGCCTAGAAAAGCGTTGCATGTCAGCCGCTAGCTGCATTACAAAACAACTATAATTGGTACTGAAACTTTGACTCAAGCTTAAAAACAGAAAATACAAGAGTAAATAAGAGCTCAAACTTTTGATGCAGCCGATGCTTGCCATCGCTGAATTTCACGCAAACGGCTCATCTCCAAGTCCAAAACTTGATACGTTTCTAGATACAAGTCAGCTTGACTTTGCTTCATAGAATCAGGAAGCTGCCACATAATATACATTATAAATTATCATAATCCCACAGGCTTAAGCTGATGGAAGAGGATATTTTTAATTTTTAATCTATATTTTGAACTCTGCATCACGTGTCAGCCCAAACTCCTCCTCAATGAGTGGGATCCAACAAGTGGAATATTTTAACTTAAATAGGAGGTATAGGGTAAAGACAAGGTCTGAAATCAAGACCACCTACTCTGCAAATATGATAAATTACAAATAATCCTAAAAGCCTACGTTGATAAGAAAGCTAAAGGATGATACTAATCATCCAATCTATATTCCAACAATACAACAGTCCTCAGGCCATGAAAAAGTATATAAGTGATGCAAAATATCCAACCTAGGAACTTTGTTCATTCTGAAATACCAATACACCAAATATTTGTGAGAATGTAAAATAACTTTAAAAAGATAGGAAGGTGCTCTTTTCCTTTTCGGACAGACCTGCGGGGTATAAATTTGACCAAATGATATGTTAGACACATTTCCAATACCCATATACTTTTCATGCCAAGTCCAATACTAATACCTCACATACTTTAGAATGTAAATATTACATAGATTGTCCCTTACTTCTCTCAAACATAATTTATTATTGCAAGTGCTTCCAGTCACAATAGCCTGTCCACAAATCTTGAGATCATCCTCAATATCACATTAAAGTATTTTTTTTATTAAATAGACTCCGGCAGTCCCCATATAAGAATAGGTCAAACACAAACCATTTTAGGGTCTAGTAAGTATCTTATGAGGCCAGCTTGCATTGAAACTGTGTATATCTGATCCCATACCCTCTACACATGGTCCAAAAGCAATATCTGAGTCTGGCAACTCGAACTTGTCAACATTCTAGGAGAAAGAAGCTGAACTCAGCTTTTCATCTTTAGAACCTAAGTAGCTGCCTACCTATAGTCTTTTTTTGCATGACATGCATGCAATAATAAAATAATAGATAAAAATATTATGACCCATGTTTGTAAATAGATAACAATGTAATTTGATTACATAACAACTGGATTATTTTCTTATTCTTGGCATGATATTACACTTACAATAGTGCATGGAAAAAAAAAAAGTCCACGATAGAATATAAAAAATGCTGAAAATCGGTATATTTATTAGGCAAAGGATGGAATAACACTGAGCCCCCACCTCTCCACAAAAAAAAGTCAGAGCCAGAGGAATATGGCCCTATCTAAGAGACCCCAAATCCTTCTTCAAACTCATGACTATCAAAAAATTTGCCTTTTTTTTTAAGGAGATGACTGAGACTTTTGACATACATAGGCTCTCTTTCAAGTAAAAAACCGGAGATTATCTTTATCAACAACCATGTAACTTTGTCAATAAACAAATTCAAGTAAATTTTCAAATCTATATAATTAATAGGCATTGGCAGCATATTGTTCTGATGTAAAAGCTGAAAAGGCATGCTATTTGCCATTAAGCATATGCCTCAGAGAGAAAGCATGTGCCTTACGAGACGCCCAGAAAATTTTTCCATGCATTGGGCCTTGTAGGTGCACCTCACCTCAAGATATGCCTTGAGGCATGCAATTTTAGAAACCATGACAGGTATAATATATACAAATATATGTATGCACACACACACACACTCACATATATACATACATACATGTCTATAAGCATAAAGACTATTTTAGTTTCAGAGAAATTGATCACAGAGAATTCCATATAATGCAAACTGGTAACAATGACTTGAATGGCCATGCATATACTTGATTTCCAGAAATATTTTCTTACAGACTAAACCCAAAACTAACCTGAGGAAGCGCTTTGACACAACTGCGATATGTATAAAGCACAGATCCCATCTCCTTCCCCTCTTGGATAAGGACATTCTGCATGTCTTACAGAGTCACTATCACATTGCTTTTGATAGAAAATAAGTTTTATTGAATGAAAAAAGGAAATTGCACCAAGTACACTAGACATATACTTGAAGTACAACAAAATTAGGCCCTAACAGAACATTGATCACCATCACATAAAATGAAGTAGCAACAATGTAATCAAGAATGAATTGAATTGCAATTATGACTTGAATTTGCATTTACATCTGATCTTTAAACATCCCAATTATCTGAAGAGAAGGTAAATGCTCATACAATAACTTCTATGCTTTCAAAATACAAAGCAAAATGAGAAAACAAGAAGAGCATACCAGCTGATTGAGAGCTTTTGTGTCCTCTGATAGAGATAGGCGGTATGCAGAAACATCACTGTACTCTACAAAAGTAAGCATTTCTTAATTATGTTTCTAACCATGCTATGTCTCTAGACACACACATGCACATGTCTGCGCGCGTGCGTGTGTGTGTGTGTGTGAGAGAGAGAGAGAGAGAGAGAGAGAGAGAGAGAGAGAGAGAGAGAGATGTAGCATAAATAAAGTATCAAATCAATCAATGATAGATATGAATCAATCAATGATTAATGTGTACTACAACATACTTCAGAAAATCTTTCACATACATTGGAAAATATTGAGAATCAATATTCAAGCGGAATCTATGGCCATAAAAATACATCATAATTCATAATATGCCACTTTCATGCAGTACAAAATATTTGATAAAAGGAACCAATAATTTAATAACAAAAGGCATAAATCTTAAAACACACATTGCTCAAAGAAGAACAATAAGCTGTGAAAGAAGGATCTTTTCAAAATAAAAAATAAATTGCCTGGAGAAAACCCATTTTAAGCTCTCCCACAATTCTCCTTGCATTCCAACATGTATTTATTCCTTTCCAACCAAATGCTCACGTCACACACAAGAACACTACCCTCCAAGCAACCCTCCAAGAAATGAATAGTATTCTGTCCCTAACACAACTCCTCCCTGAAAACTCCAAGCTTAACATCATGCTCTTCAAAACTCTTTCACAAGTCCAAACAAAATTCCCCGATCTTCTGCTTCCAAAATCATAAAAGGTGTAGCTCTCCTCATACGTTCTACATAGAAGATAAGAACCTCTGCTCAAAAGTCCATCCTAGTCAGAAAGCCTTTTTGCACGGAATAAAATCTTGCTTTGACAACCAAAAAACGTCCTGCCAGGAGGGCCCTTTTCTTACTGTTATACTTCAAAGAAAACTCACCCCCAAGACAGCAACCCAAATAAGTCCTTCACTATCATATCATGGACAAATCCAAAGGAACAGCTATCCTTAATTCCAACAAACTTTCAGTTCTCACCATTGGGAAATTCCACACATGACTATCCAACACCAGGCCACTAAATTATCCCCAGAAAACCCAACAGTATGCAAAATTTGCCTCTGAAGTGCATATACAAAGACTCAAGTGGCCTTCAAAGACAAAAACAAAAGGTGTTATAAAATTATATAGCATCACTACTCCTATCTAAGTTAGTCCAAGAGGGGTCCAGAACCTCATGAACATTCTCAATGTCAAATCCAACCAAACAGATCTGATGTTCATAACCAACAAGAAATGAGCTTCATTAAAGAAGCTATGTTCCAGACCAGCAATCTTCAACTGAAGCCCAAATTGCTCTTCCTTAGGCACACACAAATAACTTCTACATTACATCAAGAAGTGTCCAGTTTTACCTTTGTGCCATTTTACTCATCAAATTAAGGGGGAGGGAAGACCTTCTATTCTTCTTCAATCAATGGAAGCACGGAATAAGTTTTTCTTTGACTTCAATATGGTCTTCAATAACCAGATTCAACTTTCTAATACCAAAAATGTCTATATACCGGAAGTATTATTATAGCATTGAACCTTCTTTTTCTATGGAAGAAATTTAATTATTTAATAATTTTGATATTAACAAGTTTCCTATACAGTATACACCATGATTATTAATATAATTAGAGGGTCATCCAAATATGTCATATTATAGTCAAATTACATATTTAACATCTTTCTTAAAATTATTTATTTTCTTTTTTCTTACAAAATAGTAAGCAAGGAGGATTTCCTATCAGAGAATTTGATATGTTAAGATCAATATTCAATACAGGGCAGAAATCTTCCATATCATTACACACCATCAAATATATAAACAAACTATTCTTCCTCCACTTTCCAAATATAGAGGCTTCCGAAATTCCAAGTCCCATAAAATTTAAAAAATAAAAAATAAAAAAATGAACAATTGCCAATAATACGAAACTTAAATCCTTAAACAAACCCCCTAGACTCTAGAGTTAGTTCCCTCCATTGACAAATTGCACAGATCCAACAAAATGCAGTTGAACCGCTATTGCCACGTGTAAACCCAATTAGGAATTAAAACAAATCTGGATGCACCCTATTCACTACTTTGAGAGCAATTCATAGTAGATACCAGCATTCATGTGAAATGCGAGACTATTGCTTCAACAATTCTCAAAATTTCTTCCATAAATCACCAAAATTCATACCAATTGGACTCTCAGTTGCACCTCTCTCAGTTGAAACCCAAAGTCCCGGACCTTGCACCTCCGGTTGCTCATCCTAAACAATTTCATCAAAAAATTTAAAAAATAAAAATTATATATAAACCACATCATAGAGTTTTGGTGAGAAATAGAAGGAAGATTTATTATTATTATTATTAAATAATTAGTACCTCTAGTGAGAATGTGGAAAGAGCAGCAATGGCTTCCTCAACAGGAACAGCCATGAAAACTTGTTTTGATTTTTGGCAAGTTGAAGATGAAAGATTGTGAATGAGAAAGTGTTTTGGAGCGAATGGGGGCAGTGAGAACGTGAAGCGGAGTCGTTTTAACAACTTTCCGGAAATGTTGGTGTGTTGTCTGAAGTCTGAAGGGTCTCGGTTGAGTGAGGAGGAGTCTTGAATGATGACTCGGACTTTAGTGTTTTGTTTAATGGGTTTGGTGGTGCTTCAATCAAGAGTGGGTAGAGACTAGAGAGTAGTGTAAAAGAGTGAGACTACGGAAATTCACCAATTGTTCTCTGCTTTTCTATTTTAGGCCAAATTTGCAACAACAAAAATAAAAATGAATTTTTTTTAGTTTTTTGGACAAACATATCTCTATGGATATAATTTGATATTTGGACTATTTGAAAATCGTCTTTTAAAAAATCTTTTTTTTTTTAAAAAAAATTTAAGTAAATGTCGTTTTAAATTTGTACGTATTTCAAAATTTAAGTGAAAATTATGTTTTGAAAAAACAACATTTGCATTTTTTAGAAAAAATAAAATAAAAATGAGTGTAAGTCATCTTTTGAAAAAACAACATTTGTGAGTTTTTAAAAATAATTATGTGAATCTTGTCTTTTCAAAAGACGATTTTCACGTTTTTATAATTTTTACTGAATGTCGTCTTATCAATTGATTCAACACCCAAATATCGTTTTTTTTTTTTTTTAAGACAATTTTCACGAACAAAATCGTTTTTTTTTTTTTAACAATTTTCAATTAGTCTAGATTTTAAATTAACATCCATAAAATGTATGTTTGGCCAAAAACTATAAAACAAGTTTTTTTTTTTTGGCAAATTTGGCCTTGCAATTTACCTCCTTTTTTTTTTTCTTTTTCTTTTTTAAGAAGTTACCTCTTTTTTATTTGACATTGTCATAATTTAGTCTTGGTAACACCACTAGGCTGCTACCCAGTAGATTAGTCTTGTTGTCTTTCGAATGTTATATTTGACCCATAAGGTTTGGACTAAAATCAAATCATTAGGATTTCGTCCAGCACTTCCCTAACAATTTCATTTTAATCCAAATATTAGGAAATCAAATTTTAACAATTGAAAGTTTTGTGGGATTAAATTGTAATTTGATGAAATCACAAGAGGATAATTTGTTTGTCTAAAAAGTATATAATCAGTTAATTTGGACGGAACCAAAGAAAGCACCTTTAACATGAAAATGTTGGATTTTTTTTCTTTTCTTTTAAATTTGTTTTACATTAACTCGATTCTTTTTTGCAAAAAACAGGCAGTCGAATTCATAGAACCGTGCATCCAAGATGTTGTGACCATACTTAACTATTTTCCTTATTATAATTTATACAACTTTAAGTGGGATTTCAAGGAGGAGGAATGGTCCCAGCCCCTAACGTAGGTCCATCTTTACTTCTTGTTAGTTTCAGGACGGATGAGTCCATTTTGTTACTCTACTATAATGACAGAATTTATCATGATTTTGCTTTAACTTTTACTTACTCTACTACAATGGCATATTTACTCATTATTCTCCTTATGTTTTACATTATTTTGCAAACTAAAGGAGTAAAGGGCAAGAAAGAAAATGAGGAAATGGGAAGAGTAGGAAGAAAACTAGAATTATGTTGAAAACGAGGAATGAGGCTAAAAAGAATTTTATACATGTAATTGTATAAACATATAGTATTATATATTTTGCACCTTTTAAGTTTAGTCAAAGTTTAATTCAGTCCTCTAAGTTTTGACTATTTCAATTCAGTCCTCTAAGTTTGATTTGGTCTCAATTCTTGTAAATTGTTAGTCTTCCGTTAATGTTATTTATTTTTACATTTTTTTAATTAAAAACCTAGAAAATGATTTTCAAATTAAAAAAAAAAAAATTCTAAAATACTTTTCTGGCTGAATTTTTTTTCTTTGTTTCAAAGGGGAAGAACATGAAGAACACTAACCCAGCTAACAAGTTGAGAAATTTGTGTTTCAGATCTCTAAAACCATAACACCAACAATATAAATGTAAAAACATGCCCAAAACAACCAGCAACAACAAACATCCATAGATCTATAAACAATCCAACAACAACAACAACAAAAATCTCATCAACCAGATAACCCAAATCAAACATCAAAGCAAATCAGGCTCCTTTTATAATCCAAATCAAATCTCAAAGTAAATCAAACTCCCTATCATTCTATTAAAAAATAAAAAACCACACTAACGGAAATTTTAACGGAAGGCTAACGAAGAATTGGAATTGAAACAAAATCAAACTTAGAAAACTGAATTAAACTTTGACCAAATTTAAAAGATGTAACTTGTTATTTGACCTATTATATATTTAAATCAAGCTTATGTTCACGAATTTATTATCACACAGTTAGAATAATGATTAAATTAATCATTTTCTAACATCTTAATCCTTTAGGAGAACCAGTAATTTATCAAACATATTATTATGTTTGAGTGTGACTTGTTTGCTAAATACACAAACATAAATGAATCTTTCCTTGAGTCGAGTTTGGGCTGATAATAAACAGTTCAAATCATTTACAACCTAAGAAAGAAATGAATGAATTCTCTCCTTTGCCTGTTTTTGGGATAAATAGAAATAGAAGATAGTCTTTTGGGACCATAAATTGGGAGAAGGCGTTGAAAGATGAAATGGAAGTAATTGGAAAGGGGTTGCGGGATTTTTCATTTTTGCAAATGAGGAGGACAAATGATGAATGGGGAGAAGGATGTCTCAAGAGAGGAGTTGTCATCAGATATGACCCAATTGACAAAGACAACAACATTTTCAACTCGGGTGACAAGGAAGTGTGGCAATAAACTATGTATAGCGGCCGAGGGCACATTATGTTCTCTATTTTCATATTTTTCATATTTTTGTGTGCTCTTTTCATTCATTTTTGCTTAAAAAGATAGCCATATCAATTTCTAAATCAAATGAATTATGTATTTTCATTCCGATATGTTGGACAATAGTAATTAAATTGTGGGAAATGATTATTTCTCATTGAAATCCCTTAATTCCTTCTAATTTTTAGTCATAAGGGATATATAACACTTAAAAAATTCCAATAGTTTTTTAGTTTTTTTTTTTAAAAAAAAACATATAAATAACACAAAATTGAAATAAATTTTCACGTCACAAATTTAGTTAAAATACGAAGGAATTAGAAGATTTATGTAGGAGATGATCTTCTTCCTTAAATTATAAGGTTTATTTAAAAAAAAAAAAAATTGTGTTATAGAAATTAACTTTATAGTAATTAAATTATAAGCTATATTAGTCATATTCATAACGGAATGAAATATTCTCATTATTACGTGGGTTTAAAGCTTGTTAAAATTATTTCAATGTCACTTAATGGATTTTGGATTAGATGGGGTGGGATAGTACAACCTGTTGAAACCACATTTTGCAATCATTAATTTTACGATTTTTACACTTTAGTGAATAAAGGTTAAAATGGTAATTTTACAAATCCAAAAATTCAAAATTGATACACAAAGCAAAAACCATATTTTAATTGGTTTGAGTTAAGGATTAGATGACATTTTTAAGAGTGCAAATTGGATCAAAAACCAAGATTTGATGAAAAGAAAAAAAAAAACAATTTTAATTGGTTGAAATTAATATTTACCATGAGCTTACAAGCATAGGATTATTATTAAATTAATTTGATTGGTCTTTCAAAAGATTAAATTTAAATTAATTTATAATTAATTCCTATTGGTTGAAACAGTCCAGTATGATAAGTATTAATGCATAAGAAGTTTTCCAAGAGATAATGCAAGATGAATTGATTTTATATAATGGATAATTGTTTTAACTAACAAATATCCAATTATTTATTATTTAATTAATTAAAGTAATGGAATTCCAATTACAACCGATTAAAAGAGTTCTACATCAATTAGAATTGAAAAAGAATAAAAAGAATGAGAGTAATCCAAGCTAAATTCGGATTTGGATTCCAGTCTATGCACTTCTCAGTATTCGGATCATAACTTTTGACACATTTATCCTATTGAGTTGATTCAAGTTGTTCTGGAAAGCTAACATGATAGGCTAAAACTATGTATTTCACGAACATATCCAAATTCGAACTTTTTTAGGGTAACATTTGGCCCACTTTCCGAGCCTAAAAATCAGGTTGCACAATTTCGGAGATTCTCATGAGATGATTTCGGTTTTTGAGTTCCAAAACAACTCCTTTGAGTCTAGAACTCATGGGAAGGGTTTCTTAGCCCTCTCTATAATAAGAACACATACTCATTTATTTAGGAGGGGGGCGCAAGTGGTAAAATAAATTCTGCTGAATTTTTGTTAGGAAGATGGATTTTCAACAAAGAAACTCATAGTGTTCTTGTTTGGAATCCGAAATTGTAGAGCCTAGTGTAGACACCCCATTTGGTACCTACTAATATCTGGAATCCCCCGGTCCCAATAATGATACTACTCTTATCTATCAAAAACAATTTTGAGTAGTGAGCCCGAAAGAAGATTTGGAACAAGCCCAAACTTGAACCAAACCTAAAAGCCCAAACCGGACCAAGTGAGTTTATGCATCATCCTAAGAAGCGTACGCACCCTTACACCCTCCATGGGTTTGTACGCCTCTTCAAAACGCCCAAAATGGCCTGCATGCCTCCAAGTAGCTTACACCACTTCAAAGAGGCGTATGCCACCACCCAGGTAGCATACGCCACTTCAAAGAGGCGTACGCCACCTCCCATGTGGCATAAGCAAGGTTGAGACAAATGTCCAAAATCACTCATTTTTCCATACCAGTCTCAATTAACCATATTGGAGGGCTGACAATAGTCAGTTAGGGTTTCTAGATTCCGGCCACACCCCCCCCAACACTCCATTTTCCTATATAAACACTCTCATTTCACCATTTCAAAGGATGAGAAAAATCCCCCAAAAACCCTAGGCAAATAGTTCGAGAAATAGTGATTAAAAAGGCTTCTTGAGAGCTTGATTATTTTCCTAGGTTTTCTAATCAAGAAAACGAGCTTCTTTCTCAAGAGGTTAAATAAAAAAACCTCTCTTATCAAATATCTTCTTCTCACATCACAATTAGGGATGGCAATAGGGCAAATCAGGACCGGAACATGGGTGACCCAGCCCGCCCCGCCCTAGTGGTTGAGGCAACTTACCCCGCCCGCCCCACCTCGACAATTTGGTTATCGTGCATTAACCCGACCCGATAACTCAAAATAATGCAGGACATCACTTTTAATATCAAAATAATTCAAACAATGCTATCAAATCTGGCAACTTCACGTGGGCTCCCAGAAACTCCAACCAAAAGCAAAAAGCAAATGTCAAATAATAATAGACACTTGTATTTAAATAATAAATAATGATAATATAAAACCTAAAGAAATACTAAACAAGTATCATACACCACTTAATAATGCTAATAATAAAAAAACTAAAAGACACGTCGCCAATGTACAAAAAGAAATAGAATGAATAGTTGAAACTTGAAAATTTAAGAGCCAAATAACAAAACATGTGAAAGGCAGCGGCATTTAAACCAAAAAGAAAAGGAAAAAAGTAGAAAAAGTAAAGAAAAGCTAAAAAGGTAAAAGTTGACGGACAAAACAAGAAAAGAAGAAGTAGAGGCTGGCAGACAAAACAAGAAAAGAAGAAGAAGAAGAAGAAAGAAGGAGGAGGAAAAGGAGGAGGGGTGAAGAAGAAAAAGAGCAGAGAAGCTGAAGGTTCCGCAATTTTTCATTTTCTTTTTTAATATTTTGTAGTTTATACCGCCATTTGAGTGTAAGAGATCCCAAAAAAGAGGAAACAGCCAAATCGGCTTTATCAAAATCTGGAAATTTTGTGTGCATGTATTTGTAATAGCTGAGCATAAGATAAGAACAAAACAAAAAAAATAAATAAAAGAAGAGGATTTGTTAAAACAATAAAACAAGTGTTGCAGAGTCTGTGATGGAAGTATAGAGAGAGAGAGAGAGAGAGAGAGAGAGAAGATACTGTGATGGAGAGAGAGGCTGCGCGTGAGGGGCTATATGAGAGGCTGGCGGCAGTGTGTGTGACAACGTGAGGGAGGCTGGGCTAAGAGAAAAAAAGTGAGGAGTGAGAGAGAGTGAGAAAGGAGGCTAGAAAAATAGGTTTATATATGTTGAAAACCCTAAGGGCAATTTTGTAAATATATTCAACGCGGGTCAGCCAAAATCCGTGATCACCCCGCCCCAGGTATCGGGGCAAATTATGTAACCCATAACCGCCCCGCCACCTCTACGAGGCAGGTAATACTCGCCTGGGTCAGGGCGGGTCACGCGGGTAGGGTCGGATTGGTACAAAATTGCCATCCCTAATCACAATCAAAGTTATGAATGACAAATAACCAAGGGACCGGTTAAGAAAACTATTTCTACATTAAGGTAGCCTTTTGGGTGAGAAATGGATCTTCTCCATAGTCCATTCTTTCCACCCTAATTTTCTAATCCTTTTTATTTTCATTGTAATGTCTTGTTTATTTTATTGTATTGGAAAATAATTGTTTAAATTGCTTGTTCTTTATTTTTAAGTTCGAATATTGTATTTCCCGCACCTTTTTCACTCGTTGTATATTTTGTTGGGCAAGGTTGCATATGCCACCTTCAAGTGCCTTCTTGCCCATAAACTTGTTTTCTCCCATCTTTTCCCATTTTTCTCATTTCCTCTTATTTGATTAGACCTTCAATGAAACTTATGATGAGTTAAACTCTCAAACTCAAGAAACCCTAGGGTTTCATATAGAGTTGATGAAGTAAACTCGAGGATTAAGTTAAGTGGTCTCATTTAATTTCTTATTATCTATTGTGCATTCATAAGATCCAATGACGAGTCATCCATTCAAACATCTATTCAAAACCCTCAGGTTTTGTGTGAAGATGATAGAATAGACTCCAGGACTACATAAAATGTCCATGCATTTGTTCCTCTTTTCATTTGAATCCAATGATGAACCTCACTTCTCACAAAGACTCTAAGTCTCCAAACTCCCAATGGAGAATCAATGAGAAAGGTTCTAAGACGATGATTAACCTATTCTCCGACCTGTATTCATTTAATGTCTTTTCTTCGATACACCATGTCACATGTCAATGTCGTATCTTTTGATTCACATGCTCAAGCATTTACGTTCTTATATTGCATCCTCATTATATGCTTCCCTTGCTATATGCTTTGTTCTATCTCACATGTTCGTACATCTATATTACTTGTATTTTATTCCATGTGTTATATCTCCATATTATATCTCTCTGTTGTGTGTTACTCGTTTTGATGTACATTGCTATTGCATGATAAAGGGTATATAGAATAAATTTTAATATCAGAACAATCCAAAAAGTAATACAAACGAAGGCTAGCCGAAAGGCTAGGAGGTCTTGGGTACGTAACACATTCTCAAGAACGTACCTATGCTCCAGACCTAGTCCAAGGCTAGTACCTTTGTGCATGGAAGTCAAAATGGGTTCCTGGACCTAAAAACCGAGTGACGACTCCTTTTTCTCCGCCCTAGTCCTTAATGCTAGTAGACATACTCCCGAGCCCATGTGTAGGATGAGCTCACACTGGGCAAATTTGATCCACCACTTCGCAGTGGTTCAATACCTCCCATTCGAAAGGGAGAACCAAGTGACCCCCCGGGGAGGGCCTCAGAAGGATCGCGGGCGCTCATACCTAGCCTCTGTGATTTCAAATTCAACCCATTCTTTTATCTTTTTTGAATCACCTTTTTCATTACGAACAAAGTTCAATCAAGCTCTTTATGCAAGTTTCAATTTGGGACACTCAATCAAGAGGTTGCATCCCACCATAATCAAATTCAATCTGAGACACTCATTCAAGAGATTACATCCCAAAAGGTACAATCCTCTCTTTTTTAATTTAATGCAAAAACTTTAATTGTGTAGGATGCTTGATTAGGTTTTAATTAATTTTAATTTGTGTGTTTTCACATGTTACAACTTATTTTATTTATATTTTCCTTATTGGGTGCTTTTAGTTTTTTTTGGACTCATAAGGGTTATTAATAAAATAGATTCCATATTAGATCATGAGGTTTACGTTTTATTTTTTTTGGGTGTACCTCATTAATTGTTTTTTAAAAAAACTACTTTAAGATGTGGAGGAATTTTAGTATTTTGAGGAGTCTTACATGGTTATCAGTTAAATAATATCCATAATTGGATCTTTTTTTTATTTTGGATTTTCTTTTTCGGTGTTGGGTTTATTTTTTGTTAATTTTTTAGTATTTGTTTTTTTTTTTGTTTAAAGATTGTAACTATGTAGTTTTAAAATTGCGATTGGTTTAGTTTTGTGTTTTCATTTATGGTGTGTTTGGGTGAGAGATTTGGAGCCAGAATTTGGGGTGAGGGATTTCTCAATTACCAGGTTTGGCACCACAAAAGGGGAAATTATCAATTACCGGTGGGATTTATAGCTGGGATTTGTAACCCAAAAATTTCGGTTCAAAATCCCCTCTAAACACACGTTATTTGAGAAATCATTGAGTGCGGGATTCTTAATTTGTCGAAGGCGCGAGACTCATCAAGTCTCTTTCACATTTCTCTATTTTTCCCTCTCCTTTTTATTTTTTCTTCTCTTCTTATCACACAACTATTCAGACTCTCACTCACTGTTCTCTTTTTTTTTTTTCTCTTTTCATATCAGATTTGGCTCCATCTTTCTCTTTGTTATCCATCTTCAGATCTAGGTAAGATCTCTCTTTTTCCCTCTTCTTTTTCTTTCTTTCTCCAAGATGCATACTCATTTATTTCTCACTCTTTCTCTCTCAACTCTGGTATTTTGTAAATTGTTTTGTTTCTATTTCCCTCAGCTGGGTTCTTGCCACTGACACAATCAGTTTGGGTCTTGACCTTGTGGTCGGGGTCAACCCAGATGAGAGCGTAGTTTTGCATGCGGCATAGGTTAGCATAGGGTGGTTTGAGATTGTTGAGATCAAGTTGATTTCAAGGCGTGCTTTGACTCTTTCTCTTTCTCTGAAACAATATCTTTCCTCTTCATTTTGCCAGCGGAGAGGGGCGGTTGTTACTCAACCCCAGAGAGTATAATGGGCAGGCCTAATCAAAGCAAAAAAAGAAAAAATTGCAGGATTCTTGATCGGATTCAAGAAAGTTTTTAAGAAAGATAGTCACTACTGTGTGACATAACAGAACAGAGAAATAAAGGTCTAGATATTCTTTACTAATTAATTGTGTTGACCTCAAAAGTTGTGTTTGAAGTTAAGCTTTGAAATTCATGTATGTGTTGATTATTTTGTATGGTTTGTCTCTGTTAATAACATCCATGTTTTTATTTGAAGTTAAACTTTGAACTAATGTTCATAGAGAAGCTAGTTTAGATGAAGACAATTTCTTTAGGTGTACGAAACAATAAAATTAATGATTGATGGTAAATGATTTTACAAATTATGATTAAACTTCAAAATTTACAATTTCTATCATTTTAAATTTTCTACAAAAATTAAAACAAAACAAGGAAGTTTAAAAATGATGGGATTTTAAATGATGGGAATGTAAATCCCATCATTTGGAAAATTCTGTGCATTTAACAATTTCTTAATCCAAACACACTATTAAGGTTTTTTTTATTTTTTTTTTTTTTTTTTTTTTTTTTTTTTTTTGTTATTTTATTTTATATATATATATTCCTATTTTGGAGTTGCTTCAGATAACTTTTTTTTTTTTTAATTAGCTAAGTATGCGGTGATTTTGATTTTTTGGGAAAATGTAATTTAATTAATGCAATCAAGTATAATATATAGGTAAAGAAATTGGTATTAATGAAGAAGTGGAACACATAATTATTAAATTAGGAATTGTTTTGAACAAATTAATAAATTAAAAAAATGACGTTTTGGAAAACTTGACTTATATTTTATTTTTATTTTCCTTATTGGGAGCTTTTAGTTTTTATTGGAACTTGTAGGGGTTATTAATAAAATAGATTTCATATTAGATCATGAGGTGTACTTTTTATTTTTGGAGCATACCCCATTAATTAAAAAAAAAAAAACTAATTTAAGATGTGTAGGACTTTTAGTATTCTGAGGAGTCTTACATGGTTATCAGTTAAATAATATCCATACTCGAGTCTTTTTTATTTTGAATTTTTTTTTGAAGAAAGATCTTATGCCTCTAGGTTTTCAATTAGTTATTTATTATTGTAAGGTGCAATTTAATAACCAATTAAAGTAATATACAATTAAAGGGATTGGTATTAGTAGGCAACATTTAATTTTACTTATATATTTACGATGAAATTGTGTATGTATACATATTAATAATTAGTATTAAACTATTATAGGTGTGCCAATCAAAAGGAAACACGTGGCATATTACATCCACACATGCAAAAGGAAACAGTAATGTTCCATGTGTACAATGCAGAAGACATGTAATAGTCCATGTCGTGACAGAAAGATGATGTGTCATGATGTCATGTCATAGATGTTATTATAATATATATATATATATATATATATATATATAATATATATATATATATATATATTAATATATATATATACAATGTCTTCTGCTTTAATATATATATATATATTAAAATAGAAGATGTTGCCATAGATGCCACATTATCTATCTATATATAAATTAAAGCAGAAAACATTGTTATTTTTCTGCCATGTGGCATGTATGGTAATGTCTTCAACTTGACATGTGGCACATTAGTTGGAAAAATAACCACGTGGCAGAATTTTATTGGCAACCTGTTTGCCATGTGTCAAGGTATTTAATTATTATAAAATACTTAATAATATTCTTAAATTAATGAGAATAATAAATGTACATTATTGGTAAAAAAAATGATAAATGACTACAGTTATATTATTTCTTAAATTTAGCGAAAAAAGAAAACCTCAAATTAAATGCATATTTCTCTCCTCAAATCTCTCCCACAAAGTCAAGAAATTGAATTTATTGTGAAGATTTGGACATGCCGTATGAAAAAAAAAGTAATTTGCACATATCAATTCAATTTTTGAATTAGCTCTTTGTCACATATCAATAATAAAATTAACAAAAAAATTAAGTCACTCCCTTTGTGATAACGTTTTTGCACAAAGACTAGCCGCAAAACGAGGTCGTATTGAGCCTTTATTTATCAATAAATAAAATTAACAAAAAAATCAAATCACTCCCTTTGTGAATTGTGATAACGTTTTGCACAAAGACCAACCCCAAAACGACGTCGTACTGAGCCCAATCCACTGAAACTAGCTGTGTGCCATCACGAGGCATCGACACCGACACCGCCACTGCCACTATTTTTCTTTTGATTTTCCCAAAAGTCAAGAGTCTAACATGAGAAAATGGTAAAGTAGTTTCTTTCCACCTACCGCTGAAAAAGGACGTTTCACATTGCTTTCCCCCATCACATAACAACATGACTTCTTGTTTTCTGTCACTCCATCCTTCAACTAAATTTCTAAAAAAAAAATACATGTCTTTGCTTTGTATAGAAGAAGTTAGAGCCTTAGAGGTATGTCCTAAAAACTTTTCCTTCCGTTTGATGTTTCTTCAACATCCTTCTATCCCATGTTGCTGCTGAATTTTTTTTTATCGTAATGTGTTTTTTTTCTTTTTTAATTATTGCAGACCAAAGTTAGTACAGAAGTGTAACATAACAAAGATACGTAACAAAGTGAGATTCGGGAAGGAAGATGCTACCATATTTGCATATCCTGCAGCTTAACAGAGGGTCCTTTTTTCCATTGCTTTGATACGGCCGGTAAAATTCTACTTTACTTTGCACATTGGTTTCACGATCCTGTTACTTTTTTTTTTTTTTTTTTTCAGTTATTATTGGCATTAGTTGATTGAGGACATCTTAAACGGGCGGATGTATTCACCAACACACACACACACTAAGAAGAAGAAAATAGAACCCAAGAGAATGGTGGGTATGTAAGTGCAAGCATAAAATTAAATAATTTGCAAATTCGATACCTTAATGATATGTTTGGAAGTTTGGCGAGAGGGAGAGTAGATGGTAAGCGGGGGGAGAAGAGGATTGGGGAATGGTTATTCCTTCCCCTTGTTTTAAAAGTTTAAGAAGGGGGAAGGGGAATAGATACGCCTCCCTTTTGTTTAGAAGAAAACAAAGGGAACAATTTTCTCTTACTGGAAGAACGAACCAAAGAGCAAGAACGCAAGTAATATGAAGTTTTGTAAACAATACCAAATATTTTTAGAAAGTAAGGAGGGAACACAAGTACAAACTCACAATTGATAGATAAATTCACCACGCAAAGGAAGCCACTTAAGGGATACATAACAAAGGATAAAAACACGTACACTACTCTATTTGGATGGAGGGGAATGAGCGGGGAGTAGAACGAAGGAAAGGGGAGAGGTTTATTTACTTTGTTTGGGAGTTTTTTTTTAATGGGTGGGAGAAGGATTTGAGGGGGTAAGATACCCCTCCAAACGCCTCATTTCTAATTCCCCTAAATTGGAGTCATTTGGAGGGAGAGGAGACTGACTCATATTAATAAAACTTAAATCGTCAAATATACCCTTTAAAAAAGATTAAAATTACAAATCTTACCAAACCCTAATTTGAATAATTCTCATGCTCTCCTCTCTCTCCCACGCACAGTTCTCTTTGCTCTCTCACCCATGCACAATTCTCTCTTCCATGCACACAAGGTTTGCTTTTCTCTCTCTCCCCTCAAAGCTCTCTATTTTGCCCTGTTCTAATTTGAATTTGTTTTCGTAGATTTATAGATAGCAAAAAACTCACCACCTATCAGAATCCTTCGAAGGATAAGAGTTAAATAAAGAAGAAATCCTCCTCTTTTTATCAAATCCTCCTCACAAATCATAGGAATTTGAAAATACATGACAAGACTTAGGAATTAGAAAATACACTTTGAAAAAATAAATAAATAGTCGCAACTAAAGGTAAGAGAATTTAAAATTTGCTGTTTTCCTAAGTGCATTCTATCATCCATACAATTTGTAGAGTATGATGCGTTGGAAACTTGAGACATGGAGCTTTCCAATGGAATATGCCTTGTTGGCATATTTCGGGATAATTCAAGAATCATTTTGAAAATGACCCAAAAATGTTGACTAAGGTTTTGTTAAGATTTATTTACTTGGATGGAGACACTTTGATGTCATTAAGTGGTAAAACAAGATCATGTCATCATGTCTTGGATCGATATCAATCATAATGAAGGTCGAATTTAATATCTCTCTAGAAAATATTGTTAATGAAGAAAAAAGTCTAGATTTTTTTTTAGAAGATCATGATGTCATAAACATCATCAAATACAATTGTTATGAGAACATATCAGCTACAATTGCTATATATGTAATCTCTACTATGTGTAAAAGGTGACCCAATAAAAATAAGACACATCAATTAAAAATTCCAAGTAGACAATTCAAAGCCACCTCATCAACTAATTCAAATAGCACCATCTCACATTTTATCAGTAACCAAACAATCCCAATTCTCTCACATCTCCGATCACTGCCGGCATCCATGGTATCAGAATCTCCATCTTTGCTCAATTTCCCTTACGTCTCCGCCGGTAATCTCCCTCACTGCACAGTTGCCCCTACCTCCACTCCTAATCTCAAATGGGTCTCCACCATAATCTCCACACCTCCTCAGCTTTCCCAATACGCAGAACACCATCTTTGTCTCTTCTTCAGTGGCACAACAAATCAAATCTTGCTTATCCTTTTGGCCATCTCTAAAGGCCAAAAAACCCATTCCTTGGTCTTGAAACAATGGATTTGAACAGTTTTATTTTGAACAATTTGATTAATATTAATAAGCATGTGAAATGGGTCACTGTTTGATTCTTATTCTAAGTTGGATCCTTTGTCTTGTAATATTATGGTTGCTATGTATTAAAGTCCAATGGGTCTAACTCAATCTCAAAAAACGCCTTATGAGATGAGGTTTGCCCATGGCCTTATATGCCCATTATTCACTACTATTTCCAATGTGGGATAATAATATCTAACACCCTCCCCTCAAACTTAAGCAAGGAGGTGGAAGCTTGAGTTTGGAATGTAGTAGAATCGATTTTTGAGAGAAGATACCGAAAGATGATTGTCTTGAGAGAAGATGCCTGATCAATGGTATACTGGGTTTGTACTACAACATTTGAGGGGAGAAGTTGTATAATTGGCTTGAGAGAAGAAAACCTTGACCAATGATATACCGAATTACAGGGTTGTATTACAACATTTGGGGGAGTTGTATTATTAGAAGTTGGAGTGGGTAATCTAGCTCTGATACCATTTTAAAGTACAATGAGCCTAACTCAATCTCAAAAGACGCCTAATGAGATGAGGATTTTCCCATAACCTTATAAACCCATTACTCACTCCAACAATTTCCAATGTGGGATAATAATATCCAACATAGGTATGTGAAATTCGGGCAATTGGAATGCTCACCAATTGTTTGAGATAATGCCCAATAAAGTTGTGTCTCCTACACCACTACGATAATGGATCTAGCCTAAAATGATTGTTGGTCCAAGGCATTGAATCTGGTGGAGGTAGAGGCTACTGAGCAGTGAGGGAAATTAGGAGTGGAGGTAGGGTCGACTGAGTAGTGAGAGAGATTAGGAATGGAGATAGGGGCGACTGGGCAGTGAGGAGATTAGGAAGCCATGGGTGGCAAGTGGCAACTGAAGGTTGGGAGAGTTGAGATTGTTTGGTTACAGAAATAAGGTGGGACATATTTGGTGTAATATGAGTTTAGTTGATGAGGTGGGTTTAACTTGTTGGGCTAAAACTTAGGTACTTTTCCTTAGGTTAGGTACATTAGGTTCCTCAATTGAATTTAAACACATGGTTGCATTAATCAATGAAACACAAAGTCTTATCTTTTCCAAAAATATTTAAATTCAATGCAGTTATGTGTTTGAATTCAATTAAAGAACTTAAGGTATTGTACCTAAGTTTTACCCTAAATTGTTTATTTGGAATTTTTATTTGATGTGTCTTATTTTTATATTGACCACATTTTACACATTATAGGGATTGCATATTTAGCAATTGTAGTTGATATGCTCCCAATTGTTATGAACATTACGTTGAATCAAATTGAAGTCAAATTTGATTGTGAATTCACAACTCACAAGTCTCACAACACCATTAGTAACATGCCACAACACCACTATTTTTGGATAAATTTTTTTAATTTTGTCGTTAATTAGTTCTTGGTTAACGTTATAAATCAATTGAAGATTGGTGTAGAGAAATTTTGAGTTCCTCCAACCATGGAGAACATATCGAGAAGAATTTGCAAATTGCAGATTATTTGAAATATCTTTTCTTATATAATCGAAGATTTTAATTTGAAGTTGAGAACTCGATGACAAGTTCAAAAAGGTTAAGCTATTTGGTATTGAAGTTCATGCTTGTCATGGAATTTTTTATTCTTAATTTTGTTATTTACATAGTGTTTTAGAATAGGGTACTATTTTTTAAGAGTGTTTTTAAATATTTGAGTCGTAAACTGAGTCTTCATATAGTGTATTATTATATTGGTGTAGATTTTTTAGGAATATTTTCATTAAAGAATAAATGTTATCAGCTTCAAATTAGGCTTCTATCTACAAAACGAAAATCAATTTAGGCCAACTATTAGTAAATTTTTAATTACCTTAGTTTTTTAGTGTTAAAGACTGAAAGTCTATGTATTGAATCAAGTGAATAAAACTATACAAGAGAGTGCCTTTGTATGGACAGAGATATGTGTACTACAAGTAATAGGAGTTCTTTATAAGACAATGTATTGGACCTAATCCCGTTGGACTTATATTCTAACATCCCCTCTCAAACTCATGTTGGGTGAAATGAAATCAAGTTGAGTTTGGAAATTAGATCGCGAAGGCGGCCTAGAGAGGACACTAATCGAAGTTGCAAGATACCGTGTAATAAGTGATGACGAACAAAGTGACAGTCGATCGCAATATGTTTGGTACGCTCATGGAAGACGTCATTGTGGGCAATTTGGATGGTGAGGATAGGAAAGACTCTAAGTAATTAATTGGATAATGGCGGCATTGTTTTACCATGTATTTTGTTTGCTGTCTACATCCTTAAGTTAATGTCCTATTAGTTGAGATGTGTTTTGCGCGAACTGAAGATCACTTTGGATAATGTCATGAGCATGGTGAGATTTGGAGATAGGATCTAGAATCACATTGGAAATGTAAGAAAATCACTCATATTTTCGACGAGGAGGGGAATTGAGTTTTAAAAAAAGAAGTTTGGAATGGTTAACCGTTGGGTAACACTTCTCCTCATTTGATCCAACTTGGAGTTGTTGATCTTGTTTTTGTGCTAGGATAAGCACATTGAGGGTAGAATTGTGGACTTGGATGTGAGTCTGTCTCATAACAACCTCTAGTTATTGTCATAAGTTTTTAGTAGGACATTTTTTGGAAGGATATTGAATGGTCGATTCTTTGATAAAAATTATACAATATGGGATTCTTGTGATGCGAAGGACTAACTAGTAAGTCCTTGCAGCCTAAGAGTATAATCTAGACCAAGATTACTTCACCTCGTTGAGTCCTTCTAGATGGACTTGCGATGTTGTAGTGATAGGTCTATCTATTATTCCTTGATCCTCAAAAATGGTCCACATCATTCTTAAACAATTCATGTTGACAATTGGTAGCTGGAGTAATTTTGGGATAGAATATTACCATTGAAATTTTGGAATGGGTTGACTAGAGTTTTGCTCGGAGTTTGGGTCCTAAGAAACTGATTAAAAAAAAAAAAAAAACATACAGTTTTAGATGCGTAACTCTAGAACCCATTGACATTCGTATTGAGATAGAGCACCTAGCATGACCATATGACTAATGGTAGAAAGATGGTTCATGTACCTTAACTAGATCTTTTGTGTGCAAAAGTATGTACACTTAGATATATAGTGTTCACTTTTTTTTTTTGAGTTGCTCATGAGATTTAAACTATGAGACCAATATAACCATCCTAAGGATGCTCACCGCATGCTTCGCTGAGTGGGAGCGAACACTTTTGCTTATAAATATGGTATAGCACATTGGAATAGCAATTTAGGTTTACATGAAACCTAAGTTATACTCACTAGTTTGCTTGGCCAAGCGTAGTGGCATGATAACAAAATTGCTTAATCCTTAATTGTGATGTGATGGTTTTTTGTATGTATTCCCATTTTTGGTAAGTGAGTGATGAAAAAGGATTCTTGAAGCACCTGTAGGTGACAACTGGGTTGTTGACTGATTATGAGATTGTATGGCGACTTCAGTATGCAACAACCAGGATCCTAATACCTAAGAGAAAACATACATCCTCTTTTGGGATAGTACATCTAAGACATTGCCCATAGACATGGTCATGGAACACATGTCGTTTTTGGGTGTTCTGCAGTTGACCATTAATATAGATAGTTGTCCTTAATCATGCATATGACGTTGGGAATATCATTGGGGCACGATTTGAGAGTTGGTGGGCAACTCAGTAGCACACACACACACCATATGGCTGGGAGCCATGGTGTGAAGGTATGTCGCCAAGCTTAGGTCGGCTCACTCACACGAGCGACTGCTTTTGATGCTTGGATAGTGGGCAAAGATGAGATGTGTTCTTTGACACTCAAGGAGTGTGTAAAGACCTTCGATGCTTTTGGAGCAAGAAGAGGAATTACACTAATCTATTTTTCTTGTCACCTTGGTTGGACTGAGATGAGGTCTACATTTTGGAAATGAGATTGTACATGATTTACTCCCATGATCATGTTGCTTGGAGGGGCTGGATGTGAGGCCTCTCAGACGCTTGAGGATAGCGGGCTGATAAAGGACTTGGGTTAGGCGCTTGGAGCGGCTGGACTAAGATTCGTGCGGAGGAAACATATATATATATATATATATATATATATATATATATATATATAACATATATATATATATATATATATATATAAAAGACATATACTCCTTTTGGAAATAAAGGAGAAATCCACCGCAACATGCGTCCATACCACATGTTCTTGCATTGACCATTAGATATGGAGGTGAGAGAATGAATCCCTATTTCCTCACCATGTGAGTCCAATCTTGATCGTATTGTGACCTATGTGACCTTTGACTGTGTCATAAGATAGAGAGTTAATGACTATTTCTTTGGCATGTTGCCTATAGCCATGGATTATTTGGCTTTAAGGGGCATGACCGGGTGGAGCGTCGATCCAAAGTTGAGTGGCATTAGGGCGAAGGGAAGAGGATCTGATAACGCATCTGAGTGTAGTGCCTGCGTCTGGAATTCATATTGACTTTGGGAGTCTAGGGCATAAATGTGGGTACATGACAGAAAGATTTCGCGAGAAAGGTTAAGTATAGTTCTGAGTTTGTTGGAACTCATGAGGGATTAGAAGATACTTAATTTGATGTGATCAGAAAGTCTTGGGATAACAAGCTATTTTTTATTTAGGGGTTACACTATGCTAGTTTTAATGGAGCTTGGCTGTAGTGTCCCCGCCTTGCAGGTTAGGCTTGTCGGTCGCACGAACCATTTCCTGTTGTATGTGTAAGATAAATGGATGGAAGCGAATGAGAGATGATTCTTGATTTGCCCACTATGGTCGAGTGGGAGTCTGTTGGCATTTAGGCAATCTTGGGTTGGCCTAAATAGGCACCCATGTGGGTAGCCCATTAAGACAAAATCCTAAGACTAGGGTTCCCAAAAGATGCAATATTCAGACAGAAAATGGAACGCTCGTTTAAACACAAAACAACCGTCATCCATTCTTTCTTTAACTCTCATTGTCTTAGGGTTCCATCAACAATCTGACTTGGTCCGTGGATTAACGTGAAGTGCTCGAGATTGTGGCACCTTCACATCGACAAGCATGAGATGAATACATGTGGATACTTGAAGTGGGCACAAAGGCGCATGGGAAGAGACTTGGTACGATCATTCCGCTGCAAAGAGGTTACTCTCATAAAACTCGAGAGGTAACACACTAAAACTTAGTGGTTTATTCCGTGTATTGTATACCCAATGTGTTCATTCAATCGGAATTGCAGTAGAGCAATCAATGCCTAGATCCTGGAGAAGCCAATGTAACCAAAGGAGCTTAGCAGTGGTGTCAACAAGTGCTCGATATTCTGCCTTAGTATTAGAATGAGAAACAACAGTTTGTTTCTTGCTACACCAAGAGATGAGGGAGTCACCAAGAAGAAAGTAATACCCTATAGTGAAACAACGGTTAGTGGGGTCCCTGCCCAGTCTGCATTAGAATAGGCTTGGAGCGTGAACGACAACTGAGATGAGAAGTGAAGTCCATGAAATAAGGTGCCTTTCAAATACCGAAGGATCTTGAGTACAACAGCATAATGAGGAGACCACGATGCAAGCATGAACTAGCTAACAATGTGGATGGCAAAAAAGATGTCTGGTTGAGTAACAATGAGATAAACAAGACTCCCAACTAGTTGTCTATAGAGGGTAGCATCAGTAAGAGGTTCTCCATATGTTGTATTTAATGGGTGTGTCGACACTTACTGTCTGTGATACTAGCTCGGGAGATGAGATCAGATGTGTACTTCACTTGAGTGAGACAGTAACCATCAGAGGATGAAGAGACTTCAATAGCAAGGAAAAGCTAAGGGAACCTAGATCCTTCATCTCAAAGTGCTGACCAAGAAAACAGTTAAGATCCTGGATGCTATGCACATCATCACTAGTAATAATCATGTCATCTACATATGGTAAGAGAAAGATGATACTATGATTTGAGTGACGGAAGAATAGAGCTGAATCTTAGGAACTAGCAAGAAACCTTGTTGAGAGATGGTAGAGCTGAACTTCGCAAATCAAATTTGTGGAGCTTGCTTAAGACCATATTGTGCTTGGTGTAGGTGACACAATTTGTGAGAAAAGCTTGGAGGTTGAGAGAAACCGGGAGGGAGCTGCATGTAGACTTCCTTTGTGAGTTCTCCATTAAGAAAGACATTATTCACATCCATCTGGAATAGTGGCTACTTGCGGGAAGCGGAAATCGCAATAAGAGTACAAACAGAGGAAATGCAAGCCATTGGGGAAAATGTCTCCTCATAGTCAATTCCATACTCCTGAGTGAATCCCTTGGCAATGAGACGAGCCTTGTAGCGATCAACAGTGTCATCTGATCGAGTCTTGATCTTGTACACTCGTTTGCAACCAATAGCAGATTTACCACTTGATAGATCAACCAGATGCCAAGTACCTATCTTGAGCATCCAATTCTTTTAGGATATCTTACTGCCATAAGGGGTTAGAGGAAGCCTTACGAAAAGTGTGAGGTTCGTGTAAGGTGGCAAGTGCAGAAAAGCAATGAAAGTCACGAAGGTGAAAAGGAAGAGTAACTTACCCGATGAGAGCGATGGGGCTCAGAAGCAGCAGTGTTGATAGGTTTTGCAGTAAGGGTAGAGAGAGGAGACTCGTCAGAAGTGGGATCGGTTGGAGGAGACTCGTGGGAGGTGGGATTGATTGGCTCAGTAGAAGTGGAAGGAGTTGCTAGGAAAAAGTCAGAGAGAGGATCATTATGAGAGAGAGAGGATCATTATGAGGTTTATAAGAAACACACTCAGAGAATGGAGCTAAGGAATGAAACATTTTGTGTTCCCAAAATACCACATAACGGGAGACTCGAAGACACTTGGCGACTGGACCATAACACCGGTACCCCTTTTCTTCAAGGCCATAACCAAGAAAACAATATAACTGAGAGCGAGGTTGAAGTTTGGTGCATTCATGTGGTTGAAGAAGAACAAAGCAGACACAATAAAAAATCTTGTGTAAACTGTAGTTTAGGGGTGTGCCAAACAACCGTTTATAAGGTATTTGGTCTTGAATGACGAGCAACACTGGTTGATGGTGTACATTGAGATGAGGGCAATTTCACCCCAGAACGAGGCAGGAGTAGAGGCTACATTGGTAAAGGCCTTAACAATATCTAGGATGTGACAAAATTTGCGTTCAGCTCGTCCATTTTGTTCTGAGGTGGTAGGACAAGAGGTATGAAAAACAATTCCATAATGGTTAAGAATGGAAAGGAAATCATTTTGACGATATTCTCGTGCATTGTCAAATTAGAATACCTTAATAACTTTGGAATACCGAGTCTCAATCATTTTAACAAAATCACGATATATGGTGAGAATTTCAAAACTATTTTTCATTAAATAAAGCTAAGTATAATGAGAAAAATCATCTACAAAAATGACAAAATATCTTGACCCCCCCAGTGGGAACAAGAGAGGTCTCCCATACATCTAAATGAATAAGATCAAAAGTTACAGAAGTAATGGGTTCACTATTATTAAAAGGTAAAGCGGGTTGCTTGCCAAGTTGACATGACATATAATCAAAAGGACTGGAAGAAACTGAACCTAATAGACCTCTAGATACTAAGGTTTTTATGTGGGGAAATGAGATATGACCTAGATGAGAGTGCCACAATTCGATGAAAGAGGAAGCAGCGATAACTAGTGCAGAGACAGATGAAGAAGGAATGTGAAGGTAAGTGAGCTCGATCAGCTGTCCAACCTTACGTGTGGTCCCAACTATTTGCCTCGTCAGAGAATACTACATAAGATAGCCACGAGAAGGAAAAAAACAGGATGAAACCAAGTTCGGTTGGTTGGCCAACAGATAAAAGATTGAAGTGCAGTTTAGGAACATAGAAAACATTAGACACAAATAAGTTGGGGGTAGAGATGGAGCTGACATGATTGACGGTGATTGTAGAGCCATTAGCAATGGTAATAGTGAGTAAGGTAGGAGGAGTGTATGAAGCTTTGAGATGAGGATTGACAGTCATTTGATTGCAGCATGCAGAATCTATGAACCATTCAGAAGAGATACTTGGTGTCACAGAAAGAGCAAAGTTGGATGCACTAGAAGAGGAGGGTAGAACCTCACTGAAAAGGGCTTGTAGTTCTGCTATGCTGAAAGTAGGTGTATTCAAAGAGACAGAATCAGTAGATGCAACATCTAATGGTGGTGCATGCTCGTAGGCGGTCAAGGCTGCAGAGCGCTGAAGAATGCGCACACGCATGCGACATTGATCAATAGTGTGGCTTTGATTCTTGCAAAAGGTGGAGATAAGGTCAGAATTCTTTTGATTGGATCTCTTTTTATCATGACCTCTCGGCGAAACTGTGGCAGTGGGAGCAGCTGAGGTTGGATTGGCAAGAACCGTGTGAGGTTGAGAAAAGCGATGAGACTTCAGGCGAGTTTCCTCACGGATCAATTCATTGATGGCTTGATCAATAGTGGGCAAAGGAGAACAATTAAGTAATTGACTGCGTATAAAGTCAAAGTCGTCTAGAATGCCCATTAAGGACTGATGAAGACGTAGACGCTCTTGGTGTGCATTGACAAGCTTGGCCTCAGAGACTGTCTTGATGACAGGTTTAGAAGTAGCAGTTGATCCTAAATACACCTCATACGACCATGGAAAGCAGTGATGCGCTCTCCTTGATCCTAGCGAAGCTGATATAAGTTAACCATGAGGTGAAGTTCTTGAGCACCATCTGACCCTGTATATCGAGAGGCAAGCATGTCCTATATGTCTTTGGCTCTGGCATAACCTCCAAATTCCATACTAACAGAAGGAGTGGAGGTATTGTGGAGCCAAGTGATCATTTGATGATTGACACCATCTCAATCTTCAAGCCAAATAGCGAATTCGTCTACAATGTCTTCCTTCAGCTGTTTAGGAGGTGTCTAGTTACACAAAACCACAGTTTGCGACCTTTGAGAAAACTGAATATAGCTTGAGCACAAAAATAGTAGTTATCCCCATCAAGCATTTTGTGAATGGGGTGAGAAACCTCATTTTGAGTCATAACTAAATTTCAATTACAAAAACAGATCATAGAAATGGAATTAGCGCGAAAAATTGGGTTGGAAGCACCTTGGGTTGGAAAAAGTCAACTCTGACCTAAAGTCAAGGTTTGATGGAAAGTCAACACTAGTCAATGATGCTGAGTGGAAGGGGATGTGGTGCTAGGGCTAATGTGGCACTCTAGGAAGCTTGACACGTGGCACAAAAAGCTTGTGAGCGCATGTGGCGCATGTAAATGACGTGATGGCACTCCGAAACTTAAGGTGGTTCGTGAGGGCACATTCAGTGTTAGATGGCTTCGTTTTTTGTGCGGTTGAATTGAGTGGCCCAAGACATTTCTAGTGGTAGTGATGGTGTCTTGATCGGAGTCTTGTAACGGCAGTTCCGATGGTGGTAGTGAGTCTTTTGACGATGGATAAACTTTTTGGCAGCATCAGGCTATTGGATTTCCGACGGTGGCGGCAAGGCAGCGCTGGAGATAGCTCAGGCAGCTGGATAACGCTGGAAAAGACTAGGATTGCACAAAATTAGAGCCTTAGCTTTGATACCATGTTAAATACTGAAAGTCTATGTATTGAATCAAGTGAATAGAACTGTACAAGAGAGTGTTTTTATATAGGCAGAGATATGTGTACTACAAGTAATAGGACTGCTTTACAAGACAATTTATTAGGCCTAAGCCCATTGGACTTATTCTAACAGTGAGATCTCAATCCATGCCCAAAATATTTTCTAGCTTATTCATTTCATGTGTTGGGAGATAATACCTTGGGGAACTTTTAATTGAGGAATTAATATAACATATAGGGATACCACTTATCTCAAAAGTTTAACCTTATGAGTTTTGGGCCTAGTTATGTTATATTAATTTCTTAACATCTTTACTTATTAAGTATTAAGTATTCTCCATGTGGGACTTCCACCAGCAATCTCCCCCTCATGTATGAGTTACAGTCTCTTTATGGGCTTCATCACCCTTATGGGGTTTTTCCTTCTTTTGCACGTCATATCCATGGGCAAATCTGCCTCTTTGTCGGCTTCATGACCTTTATGGGCTTTTGTGCAATGTACACTTAAGTGGACTCCATTACCCCTCTTCGACTGCAAAAGGGACCCATCTTAACCATGAGGCTTGATACCATTTGTTGGGAGATACTATCTTGGAGAGCTTTTAATTGAGGAATTAATATAATATAAGTGGTGTCTCTATATCTATACTATAATGTAATACCAAAACTTTTTTTTATTTTTTGTTGACTTAACAAAATTTTGAAACATCAACTTTTGACTCCTTACAATTTTACATATCATCATTTATTTTTTATTAAAAATCTTGACCCATCATTTTTTTTAAAGGTGGAATATATCATTTCCATACACAAACACAATTATATTAAATGTGTAAGGCTAGAATATATAGTTCCATATACAAATAATAATAATAAATGTTTATTAATAATTATCATAATCATTAAATTTTTTAATTAGACAAAAAAAAAGAGAAAAAAAAATCATATTATATTAAACTTTCTCGTGTATTGCACGGGTTACCAATTAATGTTATATTAATTCCTCAACACTTTTACTTATTTTCTGTATGAGACTTCCACTCACACGTGTGTACTCAACAATATGTACAATTTTTATTTTTTTATTATTTTATAATTTCAACTTCTTTTTAGGTATAACTGCACTTTTTTCAAATTTATTTTTTAACCCAATAAAAAAATAAAAAATAAAAATAAAACTCACCCGAGAGGACTATATAAAAAAAAAAATAAAAAAAAAAAAAAAAAAAAAAAAAAAAAAAAAAAATCATCCCCAAACCCCACTTACCTTACCCCAAATGATATGCATGTTATCTCAATAGGACCAAAACAAGACAATAAGCCCACACAACCAAAGAAGCCTATGTGGATCTATACCAAATAGAAATTCTAAATACACTCACCAGCTTGCATAGCTTATTGTTTTATTTGGTTAACAGTAAACCCATGTGATTTTAAATAGTTGGTGATAATCATTGTGTGAGAAATATCTTATAGTATGTCGATTTCAATGAGATCAACACTTTAAACTCAGTTTTTAAATTTTAAAAACATGTAACTTTGGCCATTGCTAAAATTTGAAGTTTTATCTTGCAGAGAATCCGAAAGAAGAAAGAAAAGAAATGGAAATTGCCGGTTCAATTGTGGCAAAAATTGGAGAATACTTGGTGGCGCCAATTGGACAACAGTTTGGCTATCTGATCTACCACAATAACTATATCGAGAATTTCAGAGATCAATTTCAGAGGCTAAGTGTGGAGAGGGCTGAGTTGCAATTGTTGGTTGACGTAGCCAAAAGGAATGGAGAAGTAATCGCTCCTCGGGTTGAGTGGTGGATTCAAGAGGTGGACAAAATCAATGAACGTGTGGAGAGACTCCTTGAAGAAAATGTAGAGGAAAATAGGATGGTCTGGAATGGTAGGTTTCCAGATTTGAAGTCACGTTGTTACCCAAATATCAACCTAAGAGGGGGGGTGATTTAGGTTGAGGCAAAATCTTTTTCGATTTAAATGCGGAATTAAAAACTATTTTCAATTAGCAAAAACAAATTTAAGAACACAATTCAATTGCAATAAGATATGATAGAAAATCAAACACAAGCATATATAAGCAATTGAATAAGTAAGAGATAGAGATAGAGAAAATCAAACACAGTGATTGTTATCGAGGTTCGGCTTCCCCACCTACGTCCCCGCCTCAAGAATCACTTCTCGAGGATTCCCAAATTCACTAATTTGACAATCTTCTTTCGGGTGAAGATCAAAACCGTTACAAATCTTCTTTACACGGTGAAGAGTAACCACCGAGTGAAAAATCCTTTTCACTCTTAGGATTTATACCAAGACCCACAAATCTTCCTTACAAGGTGAAGAGTAACCACCCAGTGAAAAATCCTTTTCACTACTTAGGATTTATACCAAAACCCTAACAAAAACACTCAATGGTTTCAACAAAGTATTTGTTGTACAAGATAAGGCTCTCTCAAAGAGTAATTGTACACAATATGCTCACTCTAATAGTATATCAAGGATTTGATCAATATGGCTCAAAAAGTGTTTAGAGAAATTTTCAATCAAGGATTTTGAATGATATGAAAATATAAGCTTGAGAAGGATGGATTGATGTATAAGATGTTATCTTTTCTATCTTTGATTTCTCTTGTATGCTTGATGTTTAGAAATGAAGAAAGGGTAGTATTTATAGCCATCATGTTGTCTTGCATTCTTCTTGATTTTCAATCAATCAATTTGTTTTCTTTGAAAACTTTTCTTCTTAAGATTTTTCAACCATAATTGATATGGTTGTCTTGCATGTGAATTTCAATCAATTAAGTTTGTCTTTGAAGACTTTAAGAGATTTTTCAATTGATATTGTTGTCTTATATTTGAATTTCAACCAATCAAGTTGTCTTTGAAGACTTTAAGAGATTTTTCAATTGATATGGTTGTCTTATATTTGAATTTCAACCAATCAAATTTGTCTTTGAAGACTTTAAGAGATTTTTCAATTGATATGGTTGTCTTATATTTGAATTTCAACCAATCAAGTTTGTCTTTGAAAACTTTAAGAGATTTTTCAATTGATATGGTTGTCTTATATTTGAATTTCAACCAATCAAGTTGTCTTTGAAAACTTTAAGAGATTTTTCAATTGATATGGTTGTCTTATATTTGAATTTCAACCAATCAAGTTTGTCTTTGAAAACTTTAAGAGATTTTTCAATTGATATGGTTGTCTTATATTTGAATTTCAACCAATCAAGTTTGTCTTTGAAAACTTTAAGAGATTTTTCAATTGAAGTTGGTTTTAAAGTTGAGCCTTAAAGATCAAATCTTAATAAACTTTACAAAACCTAACTCTTACTTCTCATATGTCTCGGATCATTGTCTTTGAGCTTGATTTCTTTGTCTTGAGTCTTGATGACTTTGATCTTCAATGAATTTGCAACTTATCAACTTTGCATTTGCTTGATATTTGAATTGGCCATCTTGGTCCAATTAAATCAATAGTCAAAATTAAGCTTTAAAACATAAATCATTAGTTCATATGAAAATATCATTAATGAACAACTTAAAATCATGGTTATCATCAAAACTACATGAATGTCCTTGGATTAATTAGCCAATTAATAATTATTGAAACCTTGAGGCTAACAATCTCCCCCTTTTTGATGATGACACATATGATATGATATTTTTATACGATTTATGATTTTGAAGCTTTTCTTGAAAAGCTCCCCCTAAAATAATGCATATCTTTATATTAGAGATTTTTAAATCTCCCCCTATCTTTATGCATAGATCAATTTGTTTGTCATTTAAGTATTATCAAGCAATCAATATATATGCGCATTTTTGCCAATTATTGCAAGATATGATAATTCACCAATAGATATGATAATTCATTAATAGATAAAAAAAAATGTCATATCTTTCTCCCCCTTGGCATCATCAAAAAATAAATATTATATTCAATATCTCCAAACATCATTAAACAACATTTTAAACAAAAAATTTATTTCTCCTTTGATTTAGTTCAAACATAGAACAACTAACTAATATAACATATTTCTCCTATTTGGTACAAAGAAATAAAACAAATATATTCATATTTGTAAGATTCTTCATCCTAGTGGTTCGGATGGATTGAGGGTTCGGTTGAAGATGCTTCAGGAAAGGATATGATGTCCCTTGCCATATGCCTAAAATGCTGATGATTTAAGCAATCTGGAAAGGACATGGGATGAAGCCCATATATTATGTACTCTCTCTCTTCTGTCATACAAAGCTTCAGGTGTATCAACAGTTGTATGAACGGGATGATTCGGATGAGGAAGATATATTTGGAGTGTATGCTAAAGATCTTCCCATCAACCTGGTGTATGAGAGAGGTACTTCAACCGAGAAGCATGATCAATAATAATCTTGCTTCGTGGAAACTTGATCAATAATAATTTTGCTTCTATCTGAGAAGATCAAGTATTTGATTTTATGAATCTCTAAATGATGCTGCATCCTCTTAGAGTGTTATCTAAAGAATGAGAGAAAATATTATCGGAGAGGTGTGAGTATGTAGTGGAGAGGTGAAGCGAATTTATAGGACAGACGCGCTGTTTGAAAGAATGGTTCAGATTTTGCTACGTGTCATAAGTGTGAATGAATGGTTCAGATTTTGCTATGTGTCATAAGTGTGAATGAATGGTTCAGATTTTGCTACGTGTCGTAAGTGTGAATGAAGGGTTCAGATTTTGCTATGTGTCAGACTTATCCAATTACGCACGCCATAGACACCGATAAATCAGGAAGTTTGAAAAAAAATTTCTGCTTTTTCAGAAAACAGATCTTGTCGACGCATCGAGTTCTGAGTCAGTGATATTTCCGTATACGTTAAATCTCGAGATTTGAACGTTGAATTTTGAAGAAAAATCTCGGGAGTCGGGTGATAGGTACAGGCTGTTGTTCAAAAATCTGAGGTTTATTTAACACACACTAATTTTCGATGAACTTCATCATTTTCAAACTCTTAGCTTAATCTCTTATTAGATTTTCTAGAATGGCTTCCTCTTCTTCTCAAAACAAACCAGAAACAATTAATCTAAATGATACGCCTAGTGTGATGCCAGAAGTCTGGCGTCCTTACTTCCTTTCAATTAATGGCCCTGTATCAGTAACTGATTCAGTGATATTGAATGGTGAGACTGCCACCGCAGTAGCTGCCGGTCTTTGTACTCCGGAGGATGCAAAGGTTTTAGCTGGGAGGACTGACCCACAAATAATAAATGAATCATTGGCACTCACGATTCAGTGTACTGCCACTGTTTCTAACATGGGACGTCGTCTTCATGTTAGGAATATGGAAGTGAAAGCGCTGCGTTCTCAAGTCACCATTTTACAAAGGTTGCTGAAGGAGAGTAAGAAGAAAGTAGGGGAGGTCAAGGAGGAGAACAAAAGGCTGAAGGCGCTCGTGGATTCTTATGCCGATGATTTGGTAATCCGGCTGAAGCGCAGCTACTAGCGTGGATTGAAGGAATGCCGATGATCTATGGTAATGTCCGGTCCACAGAGCAGAGCAAGACCACTAATAAGCTAAGTTTAAGTTTAATGATGAGTTTTATGCAGATTTTACGCATGAAGCTACTAGCTGAGGTGAAGGAATTGACTTCTCGCTCTATCCCCAAATAAATGTAGTGGGAAGTGTAGTGGTTTTTCCTTTTGTGTGTGACTTCTCCTTTTATGGCTTTCTTTTTAATAAACTCAAGTTTGTTTAAATGATGAGTTTTATTTCTTATTTTATGCATGAACATATACGCAAATATACATAGAACTGGCATATAATTTAATGTTCAAACAATATAACTAACAAGATATAAAATGAACAATTTTATGAATTATGAAATGATAAAATCATTTTATATTCAATTCTTAAGGATATATATAGATTTAACATCAGTTGAATCAAAGAGAAGGATAATAAAATTTAAGCTTATTTGATATCAACGTATCTAGCCATACCTATTTCACGTCGAATTGTGCAAAATCGTTCTTCAATGAGAGGTTTCGTGTGAGAATATCCGCCCATTGACTATCGGTGCTTACAAATTTCAAGTTCAATGTCCCCTTTTTGCACATGATCTCTTATAAAATGGTATCTAATTTCAATGTGCTTTGTGCGAGAGTGTTGGATAGGATTTTTACTTAAACTTATGGCACTTGTGTTATCACACCTTATGGGAATATGATCAAAAAGAATTTTAAAATCCTCTAGTTGTTGTTTTATGTAGAGAGATTGAGCACAACAACTACCGGCCGCTACATATTCGGCTTCCGCCGTTGATAAGGCCACAGAATTTTGCTTTTTACTAAACCATGATACTAGTGAGTGTCCTAGAAAGTGACAAGTACCACTAGTGCTTTTGCGATCAATTTTGCAACCAGCAAAATCCGCATCCGTGTAGCTTATTAAGTCAAATGAATTTGACTTAGGGTACCATAATCCTAAATCAATGGTTCCAAGCAAATATCGAAATATTCGTTTGACTGCAATTAAGTGTGATTCTTTAGGACAAGATTGAAATCGGGCGCAAAGACATACACTAAACATTATATCGGGTCTACTTGCGGTTAAATAAAGTAAACTACCAATCATACCTCGATATAGCTTAACGTCCACCGGTTTACCTTTCTCATCTTTGTCAAGCTTTGTTGAAGGACTCATGGGAGTTCCATATGCTTTAGCATTTGTCAATCCAAATCTTTTTAGTAAGTCTATGACATATTTGGATTGATTTAAGAATATCCCATCTTCGGTTTGCTTTATTTGAAGTCCGAGAAAGAATTTTAGCTCACCCATCATACTCATTTCGAATTCATCCTGCATAGTCTTAGAGAATTCTTTGCACAAGTTTTCATTAGTAGAACCAAATATAATATCATCAACATAGATTTGCACAATAAGCATGTCTTTTCCATCAAACATTAGAAATAATGTTGTGTCAAGTTTTCCACGTGTAAAACCCTTTTCAATAAGGAAACCACTTAGTCGTTCATACCAAGCTCTTGGAGCTTGTTTTAAACCATATAAAGCTTTTGATAATTTAAAAACGTGGTTTGGAAATTCATGATTTTCAAATCCAGGAGGTTGTTCTACATAAACTTCTTCGGCAATAAAACCATTTAAAAAGGCACTTTTGACATCCATTTGAAATAATTTAAAATTTTTAAAACATGCAAAAGCAAGTAACATGCGTATAGCTTCTAATCTAGCAACTGGAGCATAAGTCTCTCCATAATCAATACCTTCCTCTTGATTATAACCTTGAGCGACTAACCTTGCTTTGTTCCTTACTATTATACCTTCTTCATCCTTTTTGTTTCGGAATACCCATTTTGTACCAATGACGGAGTGGTCCTTGGGTCTAGGTGCAAGAGTCCATACCTTGTTTCTTTCAAATTGGTTTAGCTCTTCTTGCATTGCCAAGATCCATGATTCATCTTCAATAGCTTCATTTATGTTCTTTGGTTCAATTCTGTGAGAGAAACGCCATGTTGTTGCAGATGTTCTTGAGCTTTGATCTTGTGCTTACTCCACGTTCAACTTCACCAATGATCAATTCTTTAGGATGACTATGGACTACGTTCCAACTTTTTGGTAATTCTTCATTGTTGGTTGGAGGAAGCGCTTTTTCTTCATCTTTTGGTTCATCTACTTGATCTTTGACTTTTTCACTTAAATCAACTTGGTTAGATGAACTAGCTTTATTTTCAAGAGAAATTGGCTCATCATCACAATTATTTTTGATATGGAATGGATTAGTTTCATCAAAAACAACATGCATAGATTCATCAACAACCATAGTTCGTTTATTGAACACTCTATATGCTTTACTATTTGTAGAATAACCAAGGAATATACCTTCATCGGATTTAGCATCGAATTTACCAAGATTATCTCTATCATTCAATACAAAGCACTTACATCCAAAAACTTTGAAATATCCAATGTTAGGTTTTCGATTATTCCATAGTTCATAAGGAGTTTTATTTAAAGTGTTTCTAATGATGGTTCTATTTATAACATAGCAAGCGGTGTTAACAGCTTCAGCCCAAAAGTATTGAGGTAAATTATGTTCATTAAGCATAGTTCTAGACATTTCTTGAAGTGATCTATTTTTACGTTCTACTACTCCATTTTGTTGAGGAGTACGAGGTGCCGAGAAATTGTGTCCAAAACCATTTTGATCACAATATAGTTCAATATCTTGATTATCAAATTCTCTACCTCTATCACTTCTAACATTGTTAATTGTATAACCTTTTTCATTTTGAATTCTTCTACAATGTTTAACAAATGCTTTATGAGCTTCATTTTTGTGAGCAAGAAATAATACCCATGTATAGCGAGAGTAATCAGAGTAATCATCAACAATTACAAATGCATACAATTTACCACTTAAAGCTAGCGGTTCTAATAGGACCAAAATAAATCCATATGCTGCAAGAGTTCTAGAGGTCTTGAAGTAGAAATAATGACTTTCTTTTTCTTAAAGGATGATTTAGTTTGTTTACCTAGTTGACATGCATCACATATTTTATCTTTAACAAAATTTAGTAACCGGCAAGCCTTTTACTAAATCAAGTTTTTAGACAAATTTTGAGAGTAATTCCATATTGGCATGTCCTAATCTTCTATGCCACAACCAACTATTTTCATTTATGGCAGCAAGGCAAATTGATTCTTTTGAAGTCATATTATCAAAATCAATAGTGTAGACATTTTCATTTCTAAATGCCACAAATAAAACTTGATTATCAATTTCATTTACTATAATGCACATGATTGATTTAAATATTACATTATAGCCTTTATCACACAATTGGCTAATACTTAGCAAGTTATGTTTCAAACCATCAACCAAGAGAACATCTTCAATAACAAGAGAATGTGTTTTACCAATATTACCTATACCGATGATCTTTCCTTTTGAGTTATCACCGAATTTGACATTTCCTCCATCTTTTAGAGTAAGAGAAGTGAACTTGTTTTTGTCACCTGTCATATGCCTTGAACATCCACTGTCAAGAAACCACTTATCCTTGGTAGATTTGGATATCAAGCATACCTACAAAACAACTTCAAATAACCTTCTTTGGTACCCAAATTTTCTTGGGTCCACTAGGGTTAGCTTTTGGAGGAGTAGTTCCTTTGACTACCCAAATCATATTTTTCATGGGACATGTATGAATATTATGCCCTAATTTTCCACAATGTTTACATATGGGAGATTTCAAGAAGTTTTCATTAATGAAAAATTTTTGATAGTGTTTTTCTTTTATTTTCGGGTTATATCCAATACCCGCTTTGTCAAAAACACATCTTTGACTACCTAACAAATTATCCAAATTTTTCTTTCCATTTGTAAAGTTAGTCAAAATTTTGTTTAAGTTTTCAACTTTGAGTTTTAATTCTTTATTTTCATTTACTAAGAGATTTGAATCATAAGCTATTTGTGATGATGTTTCCACATCTTTTGCTTTCATTTTCTCAATGAAGCTTTGTGATTCAATTTTCAACTTAATTATTTCTTTTTCTAAAGATAGATTTTTATCATTTAAAAGAAATAATTTGTTTTTCTAAAATTTCATTTTTGCTTTTGAAATCATCTAATTCGTTTGAAAGAGATGTGACTTTCTTTTTAAAAACTTTATTTTTCAAAACATTCTTCTCAAATTCTTCAACCAATTCTTCAAAAGCATTTTGTAATTCATCATAGCTATAAGATTCATCTTCTAAAGAATTAAGTTTAGAAGTTACCTCATCTTCATATGCCATTAAGCAAAAAGCTTCGGTAGAATCTTCTTCATCGTTGGATGTTTGAGGGCTAATGCTTGTACATTCATCTTTCTCTATTTGAGGCAATTTGTGATCATGAACAAGCATGCTCATCTTTGATTCTTGACTTGCTTCTTCATATGTAGCTTCAAGTCTTTCCCAAATTTCTTTAGCTGAATTACAACTTGAAATTTCATCAAATTCCTTTGAGTCAAACGCACAATATAAACAATTCATAGCTTTATAATTTAATTCAATGAGTTTGACATCATTTTCATCCCATTCAGTTTCTTGTTTGGGTATTTCTTGTTCTTCTACTATTTTAGTAGGAACATGAGGACCATTTACAATGATTTTCCATATGAGATAATCTTGACCTTTAATGTACGTAGTCATTCTAGTTTTCCAATAACTATAATCACTACTATTGAACAAGGGTGGTCTATTTGTAGATTGACCTTCAACCATTTGAGGTCTAAATGTGTTTGCCATGATCTTAACTCTAAGATTGTTAAATCTATATGTAGAGCCTTGGCTCTGATACCAATTGTTACCCAAATATCAACCTAAGAGGGGGGGTGATTTAGGTTGAGGCAAACTTTTTCGATTTAAATGCGGAATTAAAAACTATTTTCAATTAGCAAAAACAAATTTAAGAACACAATTCAATTGCAATAAGATATGATAGAAAATCAAACACAAGCATATATAAGCAATTGAATAAGTAAGAGATAGAGATAGAGAAAATCAAACACAGTGATTGTTATCGAGGTTCGGCTTCCCCGCCTACGTCCCCGCCTCAAGAATCACTTCTCGAGGATTCCCAAATTCACTAATTTGACAATCTTCTTTCGGGTGAAGATCAAAACCGTTACAAATCTTCTTTACACGGTGAAGAGTAACCACCGAGTGAAAAATCCTTTTCACTCTTAGGATTTATACCAAGACCCACAAATCTTCCTTACAAGGTGAAGAGTAACCACCCAGTGAAAAATCCTTTTCACTACTTAGGATTTATACCAAAACCCTAACAAAAACACTCAATGGTTTCAACAAAGTATTTGTTGTACAAGATAAGGCTCTCTCAAAGAGTAATTGTACACAATATGCTCACTCTAATAGTATATCAAGGATTTGATCAATATGGCTCAAAAAGTGTTTAGAGAAATTTTCAATCAAGGATTTTGAATGATATGAAAATATAAGCTTGAGAAGGATGGATTGATGTATAAGATGTTATCTTTTCTATCTTTGATTTCTCTTGTATGCTTGATGTTTAGAAATGAAGAAAGGGTAGTATTTATAGCCATCATGTTGTCTTGCATTCTTCTTGATTTTCAATCAATCAATTTGCTTTCTTTGAAAACTTTTCTTCTTAAGATTTTTCAACCATAATTGATATGGTTGTCTTGCATGTGAATTTCAATCAATTAAGTTTGTCTTTGAAGACTTTAAGAGATTTTTCAATTGATATGGTTGTCTTATATTTGAATTTCAACCAATCAAGTTGTCTTTGAAGACTTTAAGAGATTTTTCAATTGATATGGTTGTCTTATATTTGAATTTCAACCAATCAAATTTGTCTTTGAAAGACTTTAAGAGATTTTTCAATTGATATGGTTGTCTTATATTTGAATTTCAACCAATCAAGTTTGTCTTTGAAAACTTTAAGAGATTTTTCAATTGATATGGTTGTCTTATATTTGAATTTCAACCAATCAAATTTGTCTTTGAAAACTTTAAGAGATTTTTCAATTGATATGGTTGTCTTATATTTGAATTTCAACCAATCAAATTTGTCTTTGAAAACTTTAAGAGATTTTTCAATTGATATGGTTGTCTTATATTTGAATTTCAACCAATCAAGTTTGTCTTTGAAAACTTTAAGAGATTTTTCAATTGAAGTTGGTTTTAAAGTTGAGCCTTAAAGATCAAATCTTAATAAACTTTACAAAACCTAACTCTTACTTCTCATATGTCTCGGATCATTGTCTTTGAGCTTGATTTCTTTGTCTTGAGTCTTGATGACTTTGATCTTCAATGAATTTGC
>OU015761.1:37901092-37976063 GCA_907173295.1 Fagus sylvatica | reverse complement strand
AAACTATACAAGAGAGTGCCTTTGTATAGGACAGAGATATGTGTACTACAAGTAATAGGAGTTCTTTATAAGACAATGTATTGGACCTAATCCCGTTGGACTTATATTCTAACATCCCCTCTCAAACTCATGTTGGGTGAAATGAAATCAAGTTGAGTTTGGAAATTAGATCGTGAAGGCGGCCTAGAGTGGACACTAATTGAAGTTGCAAGATACCGTGTAATAAGTGATGACGAACAAAGTGACAGTCGATCGCAATATGTTTGGTACGCTCATGGAAGACGTAATTGTGGGCAATTTGGATGGTGAGGATAGGAAAGACTAATTAATTGGATAATGGCGGCATTGTTTTACCATGTATTTTGTTTGCTGTCTACATCCTTAAGTTAATGTCCTATTAGTTGAGATGTGTTTTGCGCGAACTGAAGATCACTTTGGATAATGTCATGAGCATGGTGAGATTTGGAGATAGGATCTAGAATCACATTGGAAATGTAAGAAAATCACTCATATTTTCGACGAGGAGGGGAATTGAGTTTAAAAAAAAGAAGTTTGGAATGGCTAACCGTTGGGTAACACTTCTCCTCATTTGATCCAACTTGGAATTGTTGATCTTGTTTTTGTGCTAGGATAAGCACATTGAGGGTAGAATTGTGGACTTGGATGTGAGTCTGTCTCATAACAACCTCTAGTTATTGTCATAAGTTTTTAGTAGGACATTTTTTGGAAGGATATTGAATGGTCGATTCTTTGATAAAAATTATACAATATGGGATTCTTGTGATGCGAAGGACTAACTAGTAAGTCCTTGCAGCCTAAGAGTATAATCTAGACCAAGATTACTTCACCTCGTTGAGTCCTTCTAGATGGACTTGCGATGTTGTAGTGATAGGTCTATCTATTATTCCTTGATCCTCAAAAATGGTCCACATCATTCTTAAACAATTCATGTTGACAATTGGTAGCTGGAGTAATTTTGGGATAGAATATTACCATTGAAATTTTGGAATGGGTTGACTAGAGTTTTGCTCGGAGTTTGGGTCCTAAGAAACTGATTAAAAAAAAAAAAAAAATATAGTTTTAGATGCGTAACTCTAGAACCCATTGACATTCGTATTGAGATAGAGCACCTAGCATGACCATATGACTAATGGTAGAAAGATGGTTCATGTACCTTAACTAGATCTTTTGTGTGCAAAAGTATGTACACTTAGATATATAGTGTTCACTTTTTTTTTTTGAGTTGCTCATGAGATTTAAACTATGAGACCAATATAACCATCCTAAGGATGCTCACCGCATGCTTCGCTGAGTGGGAGCGAACACTTTTGCTTATAAATATGGTATAGCACATTGGAATAGCAATTTAGGTTTACATGAAACCTAAGTTATACTCACTAGTTTGCTTGGCCAAGCGTAGTGGCATGATAACAAAATTGCTTAATCCTTAATTGTGATGTGATGGTTTTTTGTATGTATTCCCATTTTTGGTAAGTGAGTGATGAAAAAGGATTCTTGAAGCACCTGTAGGTGACAACTGGGTTGTCGACTGATTATGAGATTGTATGGCGGCTTCAGTATGCAACAACCAGGATCCTAATACCTAAGAGAAAACATACATCCTCTTTTGGGATAGTACATCTAAGACATTGCCCATAGGCATGGTCATGGAACACATGTCGTTTTTGGGTGTTCTGCAGTTGACCATTAATATAGATAGTTGTCCTTAATCATGCATATGACGTTGGGAATATCATTGGGGCACGATTTGAGAGTTGGTGGGCAACTCAGTAGCACACACACACACCATATGGCTGGGAGCCATGGTGTGAAGGTATGTCGCCAAGCTTAGGTCGGCTCACTCACACGAGCGACTTGCTTTTGATGCTTGGATAGTGGGCAAAGATGAGATGTGTTCTTTGACACTCAAGGAGTGTGTAAAGACCTTCGATGCTTTTGGAGCAAGAAGAGGAATTACACTAATCTATTTTTCTTGTCACCTTGGTTGGACTGAGATGAGGTCTACATTTTGGAAATGAGATTGTACATGATTTACTCCCATGATCATGTTGCTTGGAGGGGCTGGATGTGAGGCCTCTCAGACGCTTGAGGATAGCGGGCTGATAAAGGACTTGGGTTAGGCGCTTGGAGCGGCTGGACTAAGATTCGTGCGGTGGAAACATATATATATATATATAAAAGACATATACTCCTTTTGGAAATAAAGGAGAAATCCACCGCAACATGCGTCCATACCACATGTTCTTGCATTGACCATTAGATATGGAGGTGAGAGAATGAATCCCTATTTCCTCACCATGTGAGTCCAATCTTGATCGTATTGTGACCTATGTGACCTTTGACTGTGTCATAAGATAGAGAGTTAATGACTATTTCTTTGGCATGTTGCCTATAGCCATGGATTATTTGGCTTTAAGGGGCATGAGCGGGTGGAGCATCGATCCAAAGTTGAGTGGCATTAGGGCGAAGGGAAGAGGATCTGATAACGCATCTGAGTGTAGTGCCTGCGTCTGGAATTCATATTGACTTTGGGAGTCTAGGGCATAAATGTGGGTACATGACAGAAAGATTTCGCGAGAAAGGTTAAGTATAGTTCTGAGTTTGTTGGAACTCATGAGGGATTAGAAGATACTTAATCTTGATGTGATCAGAAAGTCTTGGGATAACAAGCTATTTTTTATTTAGGGGTTACATTATGCTAGTTTTAATGGAGCTTGGCTGTAGTGTCCCCGCCTTGCAGGTTAGGCTTGTCGGTCGCACGAACCATTTCCTGTTGTATGTGTAAGATAAATGGATGGAAGCGAATGAGAGATGATTCTTGATTTGCCCACTATGGTCGAGTGGGAGTCTGTTGGCATTTAGGCAATCTTGGGTTGGCCTAAATAGGCACCCATGTGGGTAGCCCATTAAGACAAAATCCTAAGACTAGGTTCCCAAAAGATGCAATATTCAGACAGAAAATGGAACGCTTGTTTAAACACAAAACAACCGTCATCCACTCTTTCTTTAACTCTCATTGTCTTAGGGTTCCATCAACAATCTGACTTGGTCCGTGGATTAACGTGAAGTGCTCGAGATTGTGGCACCTTCACATCGACAAGCATGAGATGAATACATGTGGATACTTGAAGTGGGCACAAAGGCGCATGGGAAGAGACTTGGTACGATCATTCCGCTGCAAAGAGGTTACTCTCATAAAACTCGAGAGGTAACACACTAAAACTTAGTGGTTTATTCCGTGTATTGTATACCCAATGTGTTCATTCAATCGGAATTGCAGTAGAGCAATCAATGCCTAGATCCTGGAGAAGCCAATGTAACCAAAGGAGCTTAGCAGTGGTGTCAACAAGTGTTCGATATTCTGCCTTAGTATTAGAATGAGAAACAACAGTTTGTTTCTTGCTACACCAAGAGATGAGGGAGTCACCAAGAAGAAAGTAATACCCTATAGTGAAACAACGGTTAGTGGGGTACCCTACCCAGTCTGCATCAGAATAGGCTTGGAGCGTGAACGACAACTGAGATGAGAAGTGAAGTCCATGAAATAAGGTGCCTTTCAAATACCGAAGGATCTTGAGTACAACAGCATAATGAGGAGACCACGATGCAAGCATGAACTAGCTAACAATGTGGATGGCAAAAAAGATGTCCGGTTGAGTAACAATGAGATAAACAAGACTCCCAACTAGTTGTCTATAGAGGGTAGCATCAGTAAGAGGTTCTCCATATGTTGTATTTAATGGGTGTGTCGACACTTTTACTGTCTGTGATACTAGCTCGGGAGATGAGATCAGATGTGTACTTCACTTGAGTGAGATAGTAACCATCGGAGGATGAAGAGACTTCAATACCAAGGAAAAGCTAAGGGAACCTGGATCCTTCATCTCAAAGTGCTGACCAAGAAAATAGTTAAGATCCTGGATGCTATGCACATTATCACCAGTAATAATCATGTCATCTACATATGGTAAGAGAAAGATGATACTATGATTTGAGTGACGGAAGAATAGAGCTGAATCTTAGGAACTAGCAAGAAACCTTGTTGAGAGATGGTAGAGCTGAACTTCGCAAATCAAATTTGTGGAGCTTGCTTAAGACCATATTGTGCTCGGTGTAGGTGACACACTTTGTGAGAAAAGCCTGGAGGTTGAGAGAAACCAGGAGGGAGCTGCATGTAGACTTCCTTTGTGAGTTCTCCATTAAGAAAGACATTCTTCACATCCATCTGAAATAGTGGCTACTGGCGGGAAGCGGAAATCGCAATTAGAGTACAAACAGAGGAAATGCAAGCCATCGGGGAAAATGTCTCCTCATAGTCAATTCCATACTCCTGAGTGAATTCCTTGGCAATGAGACGAGCCTTGTAGCGATCAACAGTGTCATCTGATCGAGTTTTGATCTTGTACACTCGTTTGCAACCAATAGCAGATTTATCACCTGACAGATCAACCAGATGCCAAGTACCTATCTTGAGCATCCAATTCTTTTAGGATATCTTACTGCCATAAGGGGTTAGAGGAAGCCTTACGAAAAGTGTGAGGTTCGTGTAAGGTGGCAAGTGCAGAAAAGCAATGAAAGTCACGAAGGTGAAAAGGAAGAGTAACTTACCCGATAAGAGTGATGGGGCTCAGAAGCAGCAGTGTTGACAGGTTTTGCAGTAGGGGTAGAGAGAGGAGAGTCGTCAGAGGTGGGATCGGTTGGAGGAGACTCGTGGGAGGTGGGATTGATTGGCTCAGTAGAAGTGGAAGGAGTTGCTAGGAAAAAGTCAGAGAGAGGATCATTATGAGAGGGAGGATCATTATGAGGTTTATGAGAAACACACTCAGAGAATGGAGCTAAGGAATGAAACATTTTGTGTTCCCAAAATACCACATAACGGGAGACTCGAAGACACTTGGCGACTGGACCATAACACTGGTACCCCTTTTCTTCAAGGCCATAACCAAGAAAACAATATAACTGAGAGCGAGGTTGAAGTTTGGTGCATTCATGTGGTTGAAGAAGAACAAAGCAGACACAATAAAAAATCTTGTGTAAACTGTAGTTTAGGGGTGTGCCAAACAACCGTTTATAAGGTATTTGGTCTTGAATGACGAGCAACACTGGTTGATGGTGTACATTGAGATGAGGGCAATTTCACCCCAGAACGAGGCAGGAGTAGAGGCTACATTGGTAAAGGCCCTTAACAATATCTAGGATGTGACAAAATTTGCGTTCAGCTCGTCCATTTTGTTCTGAGGTGGTAGGACAAGAGGTATGAAAAACAATTCCATAATGGTTAAGAATGGAAAGGAAATCATTTTGACGATATTCTCGTGCATTGTCAAATTAGAATACCTTAATAACTTTGGAATACCGAGTCTCAATCATTTTAACAAAATCACGATATATGGTGAGAATTTCAAAACTATTTTTCATTAAATAAAGCTAAGTATAATGAGAAAAATCATCTACAAAAATGACAAAATATCTTGACCCCCCCAGTGGGAACAAGAGAGGTCTCCCATACATCTAAATGAATAAGATCAAAAGTTACAGAAGTAATGGGTTCACTATTATTAAAAGGTAAAGCGGGTTGCTTGCCAAGTTGACATGACATATAATCAAAAGGACTGGAAGAAACTGAACCTAATAGACCTCTAGATACTAAGGTTTTTATGTGGGGAAATGAGATATGACCTAGACGAGAGTGCCACAATTCGATGAAAGAGGAAGCAGCGATAACTAGTGCAGAGACAGATGAAGAAGGAATGTGAAGGCAAGTGAGCTCGATCAGCTGTCCAACCTTACGTGTGGTCCCAACTATTTGCCTCGTCAGAGAATACTACATAAGATAGCCATGAGAAGGAAAAAAGCAGGATGAAACCAAGTTCGGTTGGTTGGCCAAAAGATAAAAGATTGAAGTGTAGTTTAGGAACATAGAAAACATTAGACACAAATAAGTTGGGGGTAGAGATGGAGCTGACATGATTGACGGTGATTGTAGAGCCATTAGCAATGGTAATAGTGAGTAAGGTAGGAGGAGTGTATGAAGCTTTGAGATGAGGATTGACAGTCATTTGATTACAGCATGCAGAATCTATGAACCATTCAGAAGAGATACTTGGTGTCACAGAAAGAGCAAAGTTGGATGCACTAGAAGAGGAGGGTAGAACCTCATTGAAAAGGGCTTGTAGTTCTGCTATGCTGAAAGTAGGTGTATTCAAAGAGACAGAATCAGTAGATGCAACATCTAATGGTGGTGCATGCTCGTAGGCGGTCAAGGCTGCAGAGCGCTGAAGAATGCGCACACGCATGCGACATTGATCAATAGTGTGGCTTTGATTCTTGCAAAAGGTGGAGATAAGGTCAAAATTCTTTTGATTGGATCTCTTTTTATCATGACCTCTCGGCGAAGCTGTGGCAGTGGGAGTAGTTGAGGCTGGATTGGCAAGAACCGTGTGAGGTTGAGAAAAGCGATGAGACTTCAGGCGAGTTTCCTCACGGATCAATTCATTGATGGCTTGATCAATAGTGGGCAAAGGAGAACAATTAAGTAATTGACTACGTATAAAGTCGAAGTCGTCTAGAATGCCCATTAAGGATTGATGAAGACATAGACGCTCTTGGTGTGCATTGACAAGCTTGGCCTCAGAGACTGTCTTGATGACAGGTTTAGAAGTAGCAGTTGATCCTAAATACACCTCATACGACCATGGAAAGCAGTGATGCGCTCTCCTTGATCCTAGCGAAGCTGATATAAGTTAACCATGAGGTGAAGTTCTCGAGCACCATCTGACCCTGTATATCGAGAGGCAAGCATGTCCTATATGTCTTTGGCTCTGGCATAACCTCCAAATTCCATACTAACAGAAGGAGTGGAGGTATTGTGGAGCCAAGTGATCATTTGATGATTGACACCATCTCAATCTTCAAGCCAAATAGCGAATTCGTCTACAATGTCTTCCTTCAGCTGTTTAGGAGGTGTCTAGTTACACAAAACCACAGTTTGCGACCTTTGAGAAAACTGAATATAGCTTGAGCACAAAAATAGTAGTTATCCCCATCAAGCATTTTGTGAATGGGGTGAGAAACCTCATTTTGAGCCATAACTAAATTTCAATTACAAAAACAGATCATAGAAATGGAATTAGCGCGAAAAATTGGGTTGGAAGCACCTTGGGTTGGAAAAAGTCAACTCTGACCAAAGTCAAGGTTTGATGGAAAGTCAACACTAGTCAACGATGCTGAGTGGAAGGGGATGTGGTGCTAGGGCTAATGTGGCACTCTAGGAAGCTTGACACGTGGCACAAAAAGCTTGTGAGCGCATGTGGCGCATGTAAATGACGTGATGGCACTCCGAAACTTAAGGTGGTTCGTGAGGGCACATTCAGTGTTAGATGGCTTCGTTTTTTGTGCGGTTGAATTGAGTGGCCCAAGACATTTCTAGTGGTAGTGATGGTGTCTTGATCGGAGTCTTGTAACGGCAGTTCCGATGGTGGTAGTGAGTCTTTTGACGATGGATAAACTTTTTGGCAGCATCAGGCTATTGGATTTCCGACGGTGGCGGCAAGGCAGCGCTGGAGATAGCTCAGGCAGCTGGATAACGCTGGAAAAGACTAGGATTGCACAAAATTAGAGCCTTAGCTTTGATACCATGTTAAATACTGAAAGTCTATGTATTGAATCAAGTGAATAGAACTGTACAAGAGAGTGTTTTTATATAGGCAGAGATATGTGTACTACAAGTAATAGGACTGCTTTACAAGACAATTTATTAGGCCTAAGCCCATTGGACTTATTCTAACAGTGAGATCTCAATCCATGCCCAAAATATTTTCTAGCTTATTCATTTCATGTGTTGGGAGATAATACCTTGGGGAACTTTTAATTGAGGAATTAATATAACATATAGGGATACCACTTATCTCAAAAGTTTAACCTTATGAGTTTTGGCCTAGTTATGTTATATTAATTTCTTAACATCTTTACTTATTAAGTATTCTCCATGTGGGACTTCCACCAGCAATCTCCCCCTCATGTATGAGTTACAGTCTCTTTATGGGCTTCATCACCCTTATGGGGTTTTTCCTTCTTTTGCACGTCATATCCATGGGCAAATCTGCCTCTTTGTCGGCTTCATGACCTCTATGGGCTTTTGTGCAATGTACACTTAAGTGGACTCCATTACCCCTCTCTGACTGCAAAAGGGACCCACCTTAACCATGAGGCTTGATACCATTTGTTGGGAGATACTATCTTGGAGAGCTTTTAATTGAGGAATTAATATAATATAAGTGGTGTCTCTATATCTATACTATAATGTAATACCAAAACTTTTTTTATTTTTTGTTGACTTAACAAAATTTTGAAACATCAACTTTTGACTCCTTACAATTTTACATATCATCATTTATTTTTTATTAAAAATCTTGACCCATCATTTTTTTTAAAGGTGGAATATATCATTTCCATACACAAACACAATTATATTAAATGTGTAAGGCTAGAATATATAGTTCCATATACAAACATAATAATAATAAATGTTTATTAATAATTATCATAATCATTAAATTTTTTAATTAGACAAAAAAAAAGAGAAAAAAAAATCATATTATGTTAAACTTTCTCGTGTATTGCACGGGTTACCAATTAATGTTATATTAATTCCTCAACACTTTTACTTATTTTCTGTATGAGACTTCCACTCACACGTGTGTACTCAACAATATGTACAATTTTTATTTTTTTATTTTATAATTTCAACTTCTTTTTAGGTATAACTGCACTTTTTTCAAATTTATTTTTTAACCCAATAAAAAAATAAAAAATAAAAATAAAACTCACCCGAGAGGACTATATATCAAAAAAAAAAAAAAAAAAAAAAAATCATCCCCAAACCCCACTTACCTTACCCCAAATGATATGCATGTTATCTCAATAGGACCAAAACAAGACAATAAGCCCACACAACCAAAGAAGCCTATGTGGATCTATACCAAATAGAAATTCTAAATACACTCACCAGCTTGCATAGCTTATTGTTTTATTTGGTTAACAGTAAACCCATGTGATTTTAAATAGTTGGTGATAATCATTGTGTGAGAAATATCTTATAGTATGTCGATTTCAATGAGATCAACACTTTAAACTCAGTTTTTAAATTTTAAAAACATGTAACTTTGGCCATTGCTAAAATTTGAAGTTTTATCTTGCAGAGAATCCGAAAGAAGAAAGAAAAGAAATGGAAATTGCCGGTTCAATTGTGGCAAAAATTGGAGAATACTTGGTGGCGCCAATTGGACAACAGTTTGGCTATCTGATCTACCACAATAACTATATCAAGAATTTCAGAGATCAATTTCAGAGGCTAAGTGTGGAGAGGGCTGAGTTGCAATTGTTAGTTGACGTAGCCAAAAGGAATGGAGAAGTAATCGCTCCTCGGGTTGAGTGGTGGATTCAAGAGGTGGACAAAATCAATGAACGTGTGGAGAGACTCCTTGAAGAAAATGTAGAGGAAAATAGGATGGTCTGGAATGGTAGGTTTCCAGATTTGAAGTCACGTTATTCCTTATGTAGGAAAGCTAAGAAGAAGACTTTGGCCATTGCTAAGCTTGTAAGGGATGGAAAATTTGAAAGAGTGTCCTATCCTGCACCTCCATTGGAAATTGGATCGTCGTTGTTATCTATAGAAGCTTTTAAGGGTTTTGAATCAAGAAAAAAATTGAAGAAAAAAGTGTTGGAGGCCCTAAAAGATGACGAGATCAACATGATTGCGATATGCAGTATGGGGGGAATAGGAAAGACAACGATGGTGGAAGAAGTAAAGGAAAGAGTGAAAGCTGATAATTTATTTGATGAAGTTGTGATGGCAATGGTGTCCCAAAATCAAGACTTGAGAAATATTCAAGGTCAAATTGCGGATACGCTACATCTAGAACTTAAAAGAGAGAGTGAAGCTGGAAGAGCAGATGAACTATATTCAACACTAATGAAATGCAACAGTGTCCTTGTAATATTAGATGATGTTTGGGATGAACCACTTGATTTGAAAAAGGTAGGAATTCCTTATGGAAGTAAATACAAGAGATTCAAGCTCTTGTTGACATCACGATTCAAAGATGCCTGCAAAAAGATGAAAACTCAAAATACTTTTCCAAATCAGCTCGTATATGAAGAAGAAGAGTGCAATCAGATGAAAACCATGACTTTTCCGATGGAACTCTTATCTGAAGAAGAAGCGTGGAATCTTTTCAGAGAGATGGCAGGTAATTTTGTTGATAATCCCAATCTATGTTCAATAGCACAAGAGGTTGCAAAGGAGTGTGCAAGTTTACCTATTGCTATTGTAACCGTTGGAAGAGCTCTAGAAGACAAAAGCAAGGTTGAGTGGAATGATGCGCTTCAACGGCTTAAAATGTCTATCCCAAAAAATATTCCAGGTCTGGATCCAACGGCCTATTCTAGGATAGGGTTTAGTTACAATTATTTAAAAAGTGATGAAGAGAAGTCATGTTTTTTGCTATGTTGTTTATTTCCGGAAGATTATGATATTCCCATTGAATATTTAGTCAGAGATGGAGTTGGACGAAGGTTGTTTGCAAAGATTAATAATATAGCAGAAGCAAGAAATAGAGTCCATGCAATGGTTGAGAATCTTAAAAGATCATTTCTATTGTTGGATAGCAGGAAAGAAGAATGTGTCAAAATGCATGATATTGTACGGGATGTTGCCATATCAATTGCAGATGAACAAGGTTTTTTGGTAGGATGTGATGACAAAATGGAAGAATGGCCAGAGAAAGATACATATGAGAATTATGCTGCAATTTCCCTTGTCTCTCGGGAATTGAAAAAGCATCCTGATGGCTTAGAGTGTCCGAAACTTGAGCTTCTACATCTATCATGTGGCGAAGACACTCCACAGACATTACCAACCAATTTTTTTAAAGGGATGAAGGAACTGAAGGTTTTGTCTATGCGAGGTATGTCCTTTCCGTTCCTACCACAATCAATCCAGGTCCTTCAGAACCTTCGGACTTTGCATTTAGAGTATTGTAAGTTAGAAGATGTATCAGCAATTGGAAAACTTGGGAAACTAGAAATGCTTAGCTTTCTTGGTTCTAAAATCGAGGAGTTGCCGAGAGAAATAGGAAATCTTCTTCATTTAAAGTTATTGGATCTATCACATTGCTCATACCTTTTGCGAATTCCACCTGGTCTGCTATCGAGTTTATCTCGACTAGAAGAGTTGTATATGGAAGGAGTCTTTGTGGAGTGGGGGCCATTGGAAGGCAACAGAGAGGGATCTAATGAAATACTTGCTGAACTAATTGCTTTCTCCCATCATTTGATGGCGTTAGCAATTAATATAACATACTTCAAGTTATTTCCAAAAGACTTGTACTTCAAAAATGAAATGATAAAATTTCAGATATCTATAGGTGGTAGAGTTTTGAGGCTCTCTTCTTGGGAGCAACGCTGGCAAACACCTTGTTTTTTATTTAAAAACACATTAGAGCTTATAAGTGCTGATGCAAGTGATATTGTAGAGAGTCCTAATCTTCGTCTACTGTTACAGAAATCTGAAATTGTAAAATTCCAGTATATAAAAAATTTAAAAAACTTTTAAAGATGCAGAATATTTAATCGATGCCACATCCAATCAGAATCTGCATGTTGCAGTCACTGGAACTGTTTAGCTTGCCCAATTTAAAAGAGATATATCATGGTCAACTCCCAGAGAGATCCTTTAGTGGTGGACAACTTGCTTGTTTTGGCAACCTAAGATATCTTAAACTATTGTCTTGCCATTGTTTGAAAAATGTCTTTTCATTGTCCATAGCGAGAGGTTTGGTTCAACTCCAAGAATTAGATATAAGACGGTGTAATCACATGGAAGAAATTTTATTTAAGGGAGGAGAAAATGAGAAAGCGGTTGATATGATCAAGTTTCCAAAGTTAAGGAAAATACACCTATCAGACCTACCAAGGCTTATTGGTTTCTGTAAACCCATGGATCCGGTTGAGCTTGTACAACCTAGCAATGCTACAAACATGCAACCATTCTCTAATCAGGAGGTGTGATTCTCTCTCTCTCTCTCTCTCTCTTGTTTTATATCTTTTCAAGCTCTTGTTTGGATTTGATGCTTCTTACATAGAAACATGAAAAGTTGAAAATTGGTCATGATAATATTATTGAAGATAGATATTACTATGAATCAAGGAATTCATGTGATAATTGAATGAATGGGATTCATGGATGATTTAATGTAAACAAAAATAGAAATCATCACAATATTCTTGTAATAATTTTCAATCAATATAGTCACAATGTAACCTTTTAAGTGCTTTACTCATGGACGTAGGCTCACATAGTTGAACCACATAATTACTTTCGCTCGTACTTTATTCTTAACTTCTTTATATTTACATTTGCATCCTAAATTTCTTCAATTACAGGTTGGAAGAATGGGCACTGATGAACTGACCAAGATGATAGAAATTCAGCATATTGGCTCCTTTCCTGAATCAAGATCCATCTCTCCTAAATTCTTTTCATCCAAGACCATCTTGTGGCCACCGAATTTAGAAATACTTGACATTTGGGATGCTGATTTACTTGAAGTGGCATTTGATCTTGAAGGAATAAAGGTTGACGATGACCGGCAAACAATCACAGCACTTGCTCAATTGAAAACTTTAGAGGTACAATTTGTATCAAAGTTGATGTACGTGTGGAAGAATGTTCCACCAGGAATTCAAGGCTTTCAAAACCTAACATCAATTGAAGTATATAAATGTGACAGTCTAAGATATTTATTCCCACCTTCTATTGCAAAACTACTTGTGGAACTTCAAAGCATTGAGATAAAAGAGTGTGACGCGATCAAAAACATTGTTCAAAGAGATGGAGAAGAAGAGGCAACGGATATCATTGTGTTCCCTAAAGTTAGTTCCTTCACATTACAAAAACTGCCAAATCTTGTGAGTTTCTGTATCGAAGCTTATTCTTTTGAATGGCCATCCATGAAGGAGATATCTCTACATGAATGTCCCAAATTGATGACATTTGGCTCAAATATTTTGAGCCCAAGAAAGCAAAAGAAAATCAGTGAGGAATTGGATTCAAGACCCCAAGAGCCTAGACTTGGGTCCTCCTCAGTACATGATTCCTCGGGTTTTCTTGGGCGATACCTTGAGTGTGTACCAGGTCGTAGGAATTATGGTCCCAACAACAAATCCCAAAGAAGCTCCTCGGTGAAGAAAGAGGTACCCATCTCATAAGTAATAATTTCTTTAGCTCTTTTTAAAGCAAGCAACACGGTTGAAGTTGTAGATTTATGCACTTATCAGAAAATTAGTTTTTTTTTTTTACAAATGCAAGTTGATATCCAATTAATCAATTTTAAGTTGCTTTAGTTTTTCTATTTAGTCATCTTTTTCTACCATCTTCTGTTAAATGATATGTTCTGTTTTGATGCCGACCCCATGGATCCAAATAATATTGATGGATCTAAAAGAAATAATATTTTTTGATTATTTTACTTTTTAACAATACTTGATTATTTGTAGGGTACTTTGACTAAGCTGAAAGATCCAAGAGCTTGTGATATCGACAACCCCTCAGAGATATGGTCACTTTTTCCATCCCATATGATTGAGTGCTTAAATAATCTAGAATTGATTTACTTGCGTAAGTGTGATTCACTGGAAGTTATATTTAAACTTGAGGGACTAAATGATGAGCAAAGTCATGTGGCACCAGTACTGGATCAGTTAAGAAAATTGGATCTAGATAATTTGCCAAAACTTATGCACATATGGAAGAAGGGTCCAGAACAAATCATGGGCTTTAAAAACCTGAAATTATTAGAAGTAAAGGAATGCGACAGTTTGACATATTTGTTCTCACCATCCATAGCAAAATTGCTTGTGATGTTAGAGGAAATAAAAGTTACAAACTGTGAAAAAATGGAAGAAATCCTTTCAAGAGAAAGAGAAGAAGAAGGAGAAGAAAAAGACGTTTTGTTCAACAAAGTTAACTCGATTGTGCTCATAGACTTACCAAATCTCAAGTGTTTTTGCCATGAAGCCAATGCTCTTGAGTGGCCATCCCTGAAGAAAATAGGGGTAATTGGATGTCCTACTCTAAGGACGTTTATTCCTGCTAATCTAAAGACACCTGAGCTCGAAGGAGTATACAAATTCAAAAGGCGTCAGTGGAAGGGAGATCTTAATGCCACCATAGAGCATATATTCAAAGGAAAGGTATGTCACATTCTCACAACAAATTTCCACTTAATGGACAATTTGACCCCTTTGTTTAGACCATTGCAGTCTAAAATTAGCCAACTTAAATTACATATATAGTTTTTATTCGTACAGGAACCTAAGGTGGATCATGAAACACAGCAACAAGAGAAAACTGAGACCAGCGACGAAGATATGTGATGCTGCAGATCATTAATACAGGAGGTAAGCATATTAATGAGAATTTTTTATTTTACTTATCAGTTTAGTATTATGTCAGTAACATTTTGAAGTTTGAACACTTCTAGCCAAGGAAGACCCAAGAAATATTTCTATGCGCACATTAATGCGAAAATCATGTAGAGTTTGGTAGGATTAGAATTACACTGTAAAGAAAGATAATAATTAGAATTACAACTTGTATTATTTGAGTTGAACTGTAAAGTGATCATAGACATTGTTCTCTCACCTCGATTAGACCATCCTTGTTCCCTCACTAAATGAACTGAGAGGAAGCTTTTTCTGGAAGTTCCTAAGATGGTGCAAGATTAATGTACCAAAGAAGAAACACGATAAAGGAAACAGAAAATTCTACTTCTTTCTTGCAAATTAAAAATCTCTGGTGTAAATTAAGTTACTACGTACCTCTCCATTTGAAAAACATCGCATTAAGTTTTGCCAGTCAGCTTCTCCAAATTACATTTCGTAGCTAATTGCTTAAAAGCCCCCACACACTTTCACCTTCGATTGATAGTAAAATCAAATCTGACATATGTTACTAATCACATTTTAGAATGAAATTGATTGGAGGCCAATCTCTACAACTATATTTCTCCCACTTTATAGCAATTATAAATTATTCCCTCTATCCCCGAAGAGCACGTTCGATAAACCCATGTGTCGCAATTCTGAGGGTTGATCTTGAAATTTGGTTTTGACAATATGCATGGATAAAAATAATGTTACTATACTTCAAAAGGTGGTGGTATACCTAACACCAATCTCTGAACCTATATCAAAGTTCGTAGATATGTTTTGACAAAAACAGACATTTGGATACTAGAATTTGGTCCAAGTTCTATTTTAATACCTAAAACAAATAAATAAATAAATAAAATAAAATAAAATAAAAGTACTTTTCTTAATCCCAAAAAATTTAGAAAGAAAAATTTATGTCCTTCCATTACATTTTCATTGGACCTAACGTATATTTTTGACATATTTTGTTGCTCACTTTAGGATAGATGCTTTTGAAGCCTCTTAACCCATGGTTATTAATAAATTTAATTCAATGTTAGAAAATTCAAGGATGAGTAGCAACTCCACCTTATTCTCAAAACACATATAGCTCACTATGGTATTGGTCCAAAATCCGATATGAACAATTTACACCCTTAAAAGTAAGTTTGTGTATACGGTAAAAAAATAAAAAATGAATGAAATGTAGTTGATCTTTTCATGCTAACATTCACTACTTTTATTTCAATTTAATAAAGAAAATTAATCTTTTAATTTTATTTATTTTTCTTTTATAATCTATTCTCGGTTAAATGTAACTTAAGATACAACATAATTTCTCATAATAAAGAATAGAAGTTGTCGCAGTTCATTTTTAATTTGAAAAGCAATGAGGAAGAAACATTTTGGAGTTATTTAGTGTTGATATCTATAATCTATAATCTATAATATAAATTAAAATCTCAAGCAGAGAGAAAACTTTTAACCTCTTCCAAACAATGACACATCAGAATCCCTACATCCACACACACTCTCTCTCTCTCTCTCTCTCTCACATCTCATAACTCACTCTCTCTCACATGCCTTTCACCTTCCTCCATTAAAATTCCACCTCATCCACACACCTCCCTTTAATGATGCCCACCTCTTTCTTCGACTCTTTCACTCCCTTCCAGTACACCACCGTTTACAATTCTTTTTCTTTTCTTCCACTAAACTGAAGCCCTCAAATCTCCAGCCAGAGATTCATTTTGTGACTCTTCCTCTCATCTACCGTTACAACTTTTCCTCTTCCAATTTTTACTGCCTTATCTCTCTTTCCCACATTGATTATTTATTAAAGCTTTTCTAAGCTAACGTTACAGTATTTTCTTATTTAAGCTTTTCAATGTTATATTCTCCAATCAACATTCTATATATGGCAAAGCTACCAAAAACCCAAGAGGTTGATGACGATGAAGTCAGTTGGGTAGGTGTTGTTGGCATGGATGCCGCCCACTTTGGTGGTGGAGGATGACGAATCGGGATCTCTTGAAGCTTGCAGACGATTTGTCGGAGATGGCTGTGAGTTTCAAGGAAATTCCAATGTATGATATGTAGATCTGCATTTGAGGAGGTATGGTTTTTAATTTGGAGATCATAATTGGTAGATTTGGGGTTTTTTTAGATGATTTTCTTAAGAAAAACTTGATATTTTCTTGAAGTTTTGGTGTTGTAACCAGAAAATTAATACCCATGTTTTGCAAGAACAGAGTATAGAATCTGTTACTTTTACTTTATTATAACTCAATATGCCCTTATATAAAACTAAATAAGAATTAGAATTCGTTGTTTTTCTTTTTCTGTTTCTTAATGCACCGTGTGAGCAACATATAAATGCCAACAGATTTTTGAATTGCACTCACCAGCCATCAAGGGGACTTTGGAATGAACAATAAACCAAAAAGTAGTAATAGACATGGAATAGCTCCTGAAGAAAAAAAGAAAAAAATGCTATCCTATTGTAAGGATTATGGAATTGTACTGTTGGAATATAATATAACAGAAGATAGAAGAAGCTACCTATTAGAACCAAGGCACGCCAGTTGACGATAGAACCAATCAGTCAGATATGCAAATGATACGCTAAAAGATATCATTACATAAGGAAAAATTACATTTTGAAGCTATCATATTGTAAGGATAATTTTACCATAGTGACAGTCATAAATCCTCCCCTAAGAAGTTCTGGAGGGTTAATGTTCATGAATTCAAATGTCATTGACTCAAGCACTAGCTCTTTTGTAGACAGTGGGGTATGGGAGTTGGGTTTTGTACACTATATTCGCAGGTTGTGTCTTTAATCTTTTTTCTTTCTGATTTCTCTTTTCCTCAATGGTAACAAAAAACCTATGTTTGTGCTAAAAGAAAAAAAAATAAGGATAGATGACAATAATTGATTTCGTTTTCTGATATGTTATTCCATGTATGAAAGCTATTTCCATGATTGTAGGTACATGGAATCATGAAATAGATCAAAATATAAAGAAGCAGAGAAATTGCTCCGCAATAGCAATAGAACTTTCAGACAACAAATGTGCAATTGTAAGTCCAAATAATTAACATGTTTAGTCTTTTTGGGCTTTTTTTTTAAAAAAACAAAATTCTATAGTTCATTTCTTATCGTATTCTTATTTTAATCTATCGTTTTAGTTACAATCGAACAGAACTGTTTGGGTGTTTTGAACAAGTGATTATTTGCTCACTATGTGTTTGATATTTTGTTTCTATGGACACCATTGGAACATATGATGATTCCCCTTCTTTGGTTGTCTGTTTCTTGAGGTTGTCCTATATTTCATAAGTTTGCAAATTTTTTTTTATCAAAGTTAGTGCTAAATATATGTCTAAACTTCTTGGCTGTTTGCAGTTTAATCTTGGCTCCATTTTATCATTTCTTTGGATCAAGCACAAGTATGAAGTCCATTTCATCATATGCAATTTTTAGGAATTGATTTTATGTGCTTTGCCATACCATGTCACCCATGCATTTGTTCGAATAGTGCATTTAATTGACACAAGGTTAGGATGTTACAATTGTTGTATGTTGTATGCTTTGGTAAATGGTGGTGTATAGTTAAGCTATGGAATCTGATATTTTGACCTCATTGTGGTGTAGAAATAGTAAATGGAAGTTTCTTGATGGTGTGAAGGCCTCAGGTACCAGTACCACCACCTAGAAAGGTCATAGAGCATCAATGTATTCAGCATAAGAGTGTTTTGAAGGCTATATGCGACTATGTGAGTATACAAGGAAAAGTGTCCAAGTACAGGCTAGAGCTCGGGCACAGAGGATCCGGATGGCTGAAGAAACAATCTCTTAACTCAAGGCAATCTACCCACAAAAATCAATACAGGAGAATCAGTTCAGGCACACTTATCATGTTAGTTTCATTCCTTCTATGAATATTTTAGAAATGGAACATTCTATTTATTTCTGAAAATTGGAATATATTTCTTCTTTTGTTGTAGCCCTTCAGATATGTTCAACAACAATGATGGTTAAAAATTGTCAAATTAATTTAAAATTTTATATATTTGACATAAATTTTTGTTGTTCGGAATCAACCCCATAAATTAGAAATGAAAACATTCTCTATTGTTTTCTCTTAGTACTAAGGAAGATATGCCCTTGCTAATTTTAGTTCTTTACCAACATAATAAAAAAGATGGGTAAATGTAGAAATCTTAAAGTTGTATGGTTTGGTAAAGAAGTAACACTCCTGGTGAAAATTAATCTGCATTATGGTTTTTGTGCATCCAGGAGATGGATAAAGGAATGGAGGAGAACATTAAGATTGTGGAGATGGATCTTGGTGAATCAAAAGGAAGTTTAAAGAGCTGAAATAACTATTCTTCTAACCATCCACAACATGAAAGAGAGGAGCATCGATTCTCCACGCATAATGCAGTACAATGTGCATACTCAAAGCAAGACAATTACTAGGCCTCACCAGTTCTATTAGCTCTGACTGACATGAGCCCAAGAGTTTGCAGTGGCCATTTTGATGAACATCAGTCCTTAAATATGTTTACACTGTTATGCTTTATCAAAAAAAAAATGTTTACACCATTATGTAATAAGATTTTGTATTAAAGATTTTCCCTTTATTTTTGTTCAAGGAAAATTAACTATATGGAGGCTTCCTCTCCACCATTGCTAAATTCTATAAGTTAACTAATGTGGTTTTTCTTTAGATTGAGAAGGAAGATACAAGCTTTTCTCCTAACTTTTTATTAGTTGAATCCTTCTTCTTTTTTCTTTCCTTCTTTTATTTTGTATTTATATTTTTTTCTTTTAATAAATTGAGACTTGAATAAAATCATCAAGAAAAAAAAAAGGTTTTGGAGAACTAGAGAAGTTCTACTGCAAAGTGTAAGCCCCTGAAATAAAAGAAAAATGAGATTTATTCAAGTTCCAATTTATTTCAGAAAAATCATTTATCAAGGAGTTTGAAGGTGGTAAACAAGATGTAAAAGACTTTGAAGAACTAGAGAAGGTTTGCTGAAAAGTGGTTTCATAGACATTTTGTGGTGGTCTTGGTAAGTGAGTAAAAAAGTTTAACATGTACTATTTTCCTTTGGGTCTTATTCAGTTTAGTTGGATATAACGTTAATATTATATTTAATAGTTTTCCTGTGCATCGCACGGGTTTGCGACTAGTAGTATCTTAAAAGGTGTATATACAAATGTCATTATTATTGTATAGGATTAAATCTAGTTGGCACTTTGGGATATAAAATAAATCATGAACTTAGGAACCTTTTGGAATATCCTTGGTTGATAGCCCGTTCACAATTTAAATTAGCATTAACTTTCCTAAGCTTCAAACAAACCAACTAATGCTATAAATAACTTCTTTTGTTATTCTGTTTGGCACAAGCATGGATAATTATGGCTAAAATTACTAAACTTCTTTGTATCTATTTTATTTTCTTTATCTTCATCTTTTCTGTTTATGGAGGTAAGTGGCTTAAATTTTTTTTATTATTGTACCCATATTTAACCATTCAATATAATTTTTAACTTGGAATATGTTGAGCTAAAAATAGTCATAGAATTATTGGGCATGTTATATCATTAAGGATTTTCCAGTTATTTGTTAGGAATGTGTGTATATTTACTGGTGATTTGAATTGTACATGATGACACTACATTCTCAACTTCTCAAGGATTCCTATTTTAAACACTATGTGAAATTTATGTATTTCATTCGTTGGTTTAAATTGTTAAGTGTGCACACTAGTACACTAAACATTATTTGGAAAAATAAAATAAAAATGAAAGTCCTATGAGTATTTAAATTTGTATTTTGAGAAGTGGGAGAATATGATTTCTTTAATCAGACACTATCCAAAGAAACCGGTGTTCTCATTTTGAGCAGCAATGCAAACTTTTATCCTACGGATTCCTGGATGCATGGTATGATTCTCGCTATCTTTCTTTATCTTTATCTCATATTCTTAATATTGCAGAACGCAAACAGGGTCGTGAACCCAGCCAAACATATCGTGGGAAATGTCGGATGTATAAACCATACTTGCATGAATTTAGACAATGTTTTAGTGATTGCAAGTTACTGGAACGTGCATTTGCTGGAGAATGCATAGAGGAGAAGAGCTACTGTGTTTGTAAGTTACTCTACAAGTTAAAATAACAAATATTGTTGTTCCTTTATATTAGAAGATAACTGTTACAATTGTTGTGAATAATAGTCTTAGCCACTATTATTGATTAAAGATCACATGGGATATAATCTCATGTGATGTGAACACATGTGCCGACAAAATACTTCGTAAAAGAAGTCTTCATACTAAATGTAATGTAGATAGTAGTTGTCCCCTCTCTATATAGCTATCACATAGGTTTACTTTATAATAAATGCTACTCCCCGAAGATGATTATATAAATAAGGGTGATATCAGTTGTAATGTACACATAAGAATTGTGCAGATATTAGTTCAGAAAGTTTACAATATATTGTGGATGACTACTGTAGAGGCCCATTTTTTCGGTCCACGGTAGATCAAGTCCAACACCTCAGTGATCCACCAGAGGTCCAAAGCCCAGCAAGCCCAGTAGCCCACGGTGGATAAAACGTGGAAAGAAATGGCCAAAAAACCATCAGCCAAGCCCAAAGCCCAAAAGAAGAAGGGAAACCCAGCCCATCTGATCATCAGACTTAGGTCTGCCAGGGCAAGGTTCAAAAATATTCAAAAAAGAAGAGGGAAAATTCTTGGAAAAGCTTTCTTTTCCCTCCTCTCTTGGCACGGTGCTCAAAGCACTGAAGGGGCATTTTCCAAAGATGAATCTTACATTGAAAAACTGGTCTTCTTCATTAACCATCAGACAACAAAGAAAATGGTCGTTAGCACTGATCAAGAACAAGAAAGGAGGAAGGAAGCGGTCCTCCACGCTGCCCAGTGGTCCACGGCAAGTACCCATGGTCACGGTGGATTACCCAGCGGTCCACACCAAACTAGTCACAAAACGATCTGCGGCGGCGGCGCCAGCTGCAGGAGTGAGGGGAATATAAGTTGAAAAGACCAAGAAATCTCCCATGGCCGCCCAAATCAATACCAGCTGAAGTAAGCTGATGAAAGGCCAGCTGGTCATTTCCTTTGTCACTGTCGCGGTGGACTTCGTCAGTTCCACGGCATCACCATAAACAAAAGCAACAATTAAAGGCTTAAGAATCGAGAGCAACGACCACCACAGCCCAGCACTGGTGGTCCTTGCTCCTCCATAATTTTATTATCTTACTGCCGCAACAGAAAATATATGTTATCATATTGAAAACGTATGTGGGTCTATTGCATTACCGAGCATTAAATGCTCGTCACTTCCTTCCTCATAAATGGCCTGAAATCCGCCGCTCACCGCATCAAATCAGTTGCGGTGCTCAGCTAGCCCCCAAAAATTAAACTTTGTCAAATCTCCGCCCCTTTATTCTTGGTTAAACAATGATTCCTATGAAGAGGATAACAAATCAAACCATTAGACATAAACACCATTATAAATAGTGAGAAGAAGGAATGGGGGTTGGTTGGCTGAAAAAACTCTCAGACCAGAATATTATAAGAGCTCTTCAAAAGCTCAAAGAGGCAGATAACCAACAACAGTCCACGGGACACTTCCCATCACGGTAATAAAGTACTTTTAGTCTGCCACAACAGAAAACTTACAAAACACTCAACCCAACTATAACTGATCATACGTTTTGCACAGTAAATGGTTCTCTTTCTACTCCCAAATTCCCAAGTCATGATTTGTCATATTTTTACTATCTGCTTCTATTTTAAGTCACGAAGGAAGCAAAGTGTGCTGTGCCCAACCTTTGGTCCACGGCACTGTTCTTAATTTTGTACTGCTTATCATGTGTAAAGCATTTGTTGTCATTTATTATGAATTCTTGAAAAGTTGAGTTTGTTGTACAAATCTCAGTCATGAGATTGATTTCATTTGTTTGTAAGCAAATCAATATACTCCACATGTGTTATTACAACTGTATTTGATCGTGCAAAAACCCCTTGTGTGAATAATCAGGGAGCATTTTATTCATTGGTGTATCTCTATGATGGATTAAAAGGACTACAACTACTTGAACAAAGTACTTTCTCCTTTATATTATCTTCTCTTGCTATTTCTCTTTTATTTCACAACACGTTATCCTCCTAAGAAAGGAGTTTTATGAAATAATTTAAAAGATAATTTTATTATCTTACTTATATGAGATACCAACAATTTATAATGTTTGCTTAATTTTATGTTAAAGATATTATATCATCTTATCAAATATGAATTATAAATTAAGTTGCAAACGTAATCCTCCCAAAAACTCATTATAAATATGGATGCACATCTGAAAGATGCACACTTTACAAGAACTCATTATAAATATGGAGATGCACTTATAAGAACTCATTATAAATATGGATGCACTTGAAGTTGCAAAATTTTAAAAGTGTAAGTGAATACAACTTTACACTTGATGCACCTGAAGTTGCAAAAGTAAAATTCTGCACTTTCTAAATCAAATCACAATTAAAATTATGTGAGGAAAAATAACTAAAGAAGACACATTGGAAAAAGAAAAATCATATATTATATATCATGTATCATGTCTCATATGTGCTTCTGAAATTGCAATATCGAGAGCGTAAGTTCAATTAGTATTCTGATCTAATATATTGTCTTCTAGTGATTGAATAAAATAATAAGATTTTGCTAAAAATCCACAAGTTTTGTCCAACCAGTTATACACCATTCCCTGAAGTGAATGAAACATCTTTTGGTAATTATTGAAGAAATAATGGTCGTGGGCATAGAAGTGGTATGGATAAATAATATCAATAGAGATGTACTAAAAGTATTCTCCAAAAGTAATATCACACCTTAGCACCTGAAGTGAAATTAATAACTATGAATTTTGTTGATCTAGAAGATCAAGAATGATCCTGAAGATCACATAAGTTATTTTGATACTCTAAATGAAATGGATATTACCCAAATCATATTAATATTTCTGACTTTTGTTAAGATACAAATGAAATTAATCATTTTATTGGTGATTGAAATATTCATACCAATTGACATAATTTTCTTTTATCATATTATCGTATTTTGTTATGATTAAAGAATTTTATTCAACTATATATATATATTGAGATTAAATATCACTCTGTTAAAGATCATGTGCAAAAGGGGGAATGATTTACTTGAATTTGTTGAGTACATAAATGGGTTGACATCCCCACAAAACCTCTCCAAGAGAATTGTTTCTGCACAATTCGTAGAGAACTAAGTATGTGTAGACCTCTAGATATTGCATAGTACTTAAAAATAAAAAATAAAATTTGCTAAGGATTTTAGCGGGAAACCAATCTTTGTACATCACCCAAAAGCCGATCATACTGCTCCCGAAGCTGGTTTGTATTCCTCTCCAGCTCTGTAGATCGTGTTCCCAAGTTATTAGCATAACCATCCACAAGATTCTTTAGATCTTTATTCTCTTGTTTAAGTTCTCGGTTCTTCCATTTAGAATCTTTGAACAATAGTTTCAATATTGAAACTTGGGTGCTTAAGGCTCGAACTTCTCTGCCTCTAACATGCAGACGTCGACCCATATTTGAAACAGAGACAGCACATTGGATGGTGAATGCCAATCAATCGTTAATGGCTTGAGCATCAATCCTATCTGCCAATAACATTTCATCTCGTGGATTAATTATGCCTACAGCTACTGCTGTAGCAGTTATATCGCTCATCATCACGGAATCATTAACCGTAATAGGGCCATTTTGGGATTGGAATGATGGGTGCCACCAGACTTCTGGTTGTGCATTAGGCACAACATTTAAATCAAAATTGTTTTGGGAAGAAGTAGAGGAAGCCATCTAGAAAATCTAAAGAGAGTTTAAGATAAAGCCTCTGAAAGTGAAAATGAAATGAAGCTTTTCAAAATCAGAATGTAATTTATAAACTTTGACTTTGCATAATACAAAATCCGTCCAAACAAATCTGACTACAAATCTCGGATCTCGAGGTACCTTTAACACTCGATTTCAACTTTCAGATATGTCGGATGAATTTTTTGAAAAAGTTTTCTAACATGGGCGGCTGGACAAGCCAGACATGTGATTCGTTTTCTAAACTTTTGGATTTTTCAGTTGGATTTTTTAAGAAAAAGAGAATTCTGGCGTGAGAAGCTGGATAAGCCAGACATGTGGGCATTGATTTTTTTCACACCACTTGTATTTGGTCACTCTGAAATCCACCCTATATATTCACCCCTCTTCTCCATTGAAGAGCACACATTTTAGATCTTAATCCTTCTTGAGTTAAAAGCTCAAATTTCTTCTATTTGAGCTTATTATAAATTATCAAGAAGAAAGATGCATCATCATAGTTTGATTCATAAAGCCAACATTCGATGTGCTTAGAGAAACAGTTGAAGCAAGATTATTTTTTATCATGTCTTTAAGAAGCAAGATTATTTATGATCATGCTTCTAAGACTAAGTATCTTTCTCTTCCTCCATGTCATTGAGAATTTATCTGGCATACACTCCTGATCTATCAGTGACATTGTATGATAGAAGAGAGAGAGAGCTGATTGTATATGGGTGTCTCACCCATATCCTTTCCTGATTGCTTACTTAATATGCACTTTAGGAACACGGTAAGGAACATCATATCTTAAATTGATCTTATTTCCTTATTATGATAGTAGTAATAATTGTATCTTGATTCAACCAAAATAATGTGTTTACATGTTTTGAATTTATGATATTTGGTTGATTATAGTTTGATATGAATTTCATTGTATACAATCATGATAATTTTGAAATAGTCTCCCCATTGTTAGGGGGAGAAAATTTGTTGCCAGAAGCATGACAAAACTATCTTATTTTATCTTGATCCTTACACAAATCAATGTGAACTGTAAGTTCAAAGAATTATTTGTTTGTAAGGTATTACAAACCAATTATGTTCACTAACAATAAGAAAATTTGATATCTCACTTTCCAACTGCTAATATCCCAGTAAGGATTAATTCCCCGAAGGACAATTAATTGATATAGCAGTAAGTGGATCTAAGACATGCCTAAAGCGTGAAAGATCTGTCAGTACTAAAGATAAGATTCCCCAAAAAAGGAAAATACAAGAAAAGCAAGTTGCAGCCCCTAAAGAGACTATACCCATGAAACAAGAAACAAGAATCTATCCAAAATTGTGTACACATATCTCCTGAAAATAAACCTTCTGAAGAGTTATCCTCTGAAGGGGAATCTCCTAAAGAGAAATAGGTACCTGAAATTACAAGATCTCAATAAATTATTTAAATATAGGAGAAATATGAGATAGAAATAAAATTGTTGTCGACAACATATTTGCTCTTAACATTACCCGAAGTAATGATGGTGAATTTGAACCACAAACCGTCGAAAAGTGTTAACGTAGAAATGCTTGGCCAATGTGGAATTAAATAAAGCTAAACTCATGAGTAAAATATAAAATATTTGGACCTGTAGTCCATACACCTAAAGGTGTAATGCCTGTTTAAATACAAGTGGGTATTTGTACGAAAATTTAATGAAATTATAAAGTACAAAGTACGACTTATGTAATAAGGTTTCTTGCAGAAATCTAGTATTAATTATAAAGAAATATATGCTCCTGTAATGATACAATTTCATTCAGAATTTTGATTAGCTTGGTAGTTACAGAAAAATTGGATATGCGCATATCTATATGAATTATTGAACGTCACTGAAGGATATGAAATGCCTGAAGCATATAATCCCTGAAGGATATATTCTACCAAGTAACAAAGATTCTTGAAGTATATAATTAAAAATTCCTAAATGATATGGAATGCATGAAACATAAAATTTAAAATCCCTAAAGGATATAAAATGTCTAAAGCATATAATCCCTTAAGGATATAAAATGCCTAAAGCATATATTATACCAAGTAACAAAAATTCTTATATGGTTTAAAGCAATCTGAGTGCATGTGGTACAATTGTTTTAGCGAATATTTATTTAAAGAAAGATTTAAGAAAAATCCATATTTGTCCATGCATTAAATAATGAGAATCCCGATTTGTTACTATTGCAATATATGTTGTGGAAACTCCTAAAGAGTTCACAAAACCACCAATTATTTAAAGAATGAGTTTGAGGTGAAAAATCTCTATAAAACAAAATTTTATCTTGATTTGTAAGTTGAACACTTTCCAAATGGAATTCTTGTTTACTAGTCAATATAAACAGAGGAAGTCCTAAAGCACTTTCATATAAATAAAACTTATCCTTTGAGTACTCCAATAATTGATTGGTTACTTGATGTTAAGAAGGATCATTTTCGCCCTTAAGAAGAGGATGCAAAAATTCTTGGTCCTGAAGTACCATATATTAGTGCAATTGTTACTCTGATGCTTTTTGCAAATTGCACTTGAACTTATAAATCAAATCCACAGTTAATGGGAAATGCAGATGCATGATATCTTTTTGATCCATATCAATGACGATTAGAAACTGAATACTATTCACTTGTGACAACATTGCTATTGCATGAAGATTTATCAAGCGAACAAAAATGTCTCAATTCATGAAACAAACACATCTCACCTAAAATTATTTTATACACATAAGTTACAGAAGAGCGGTGATATTGATGTTAAGCAGATATGATCAAGTGACAACTTAGCCAACTACGACATTCAAGAAGATTGTTCATAATATTGGCATGCGTTGACCTAAGGATCTTTTCATTGACAATTGAAGATCTATGTACTTATGAGGGAAAGTAAACATTCTGAAGAATATGTGCTGATGTACTCTTTTTCTTTCGCTAAGGTTTTTTCCCATTGAGTTTTCCTTTGCAAGGTTTTAATGAGGCAATCCAAAAGTACTTAAAGGTTTACAAGAATACTGTACTCTTTTTCCTTAGCCATTGGTTTTTTATCCCACTGGATTTTTCCTTGGCAAGGTTTTAATGAGGCATATTCTTAGTAAGTGATCATTTAAGGGAGAGTGTTGTGAATAATAGTCTTAGCCACCATTATTAACTAAAGATCACATAGGATATAATCCCATGTGATGTGAACACATGTGCCGACAAAGTACTTTGTAAAAGAAGTCTTTATACTAAAATGTAATGCAGATAGTAGTTGCCCCCACTCTATATAGCTATCACATAGGTTTACTTTATAATAAATGCTACTCTCCGATGAGTATATAAATAGGGGTGATATCAGTTGTAATGTAAACATAAGAATTGAGCAGATATCAATTCAGAAAGTTTACAATATATTGTGGATGACCACTTGAACAAAGAAGTTTAGATATCTTCTCTCCTTTATATTTATCTTCTCTTGTTATTTCTCTTTTATTTCACAACAACAATAACTATGTGATCATTATAAATTTATAAATGCTCAATTAATTTAAGTAATTGATATATTTGTATTAGAATGTAGGAAACTTTAGATTTTTTTTTCTTTTTTATACAAATGATATACTTTTAAAATGTAAATTTATTTATAGATATATTAATTGTAACTAGGATTCGTGGGCTAGAAATGCAACTACTTTGACCTTTCATATGTATATAAGCATATGTACTTGAGACTTTACTATAATTCATGGCTCACTGTACCAATGTGGCTTTGCGCTTTGCAACTGGATTCCAAGAAACATCTAATATATCAAATCTAATCTAAGCATATAATTATGAAAGTGCACCTCTGATCAACTTGAAGATTTACATTTGAATCTCAATGTCATCTATTTCACTTTTATGTTTATAAATCTTCACTCAATCATTCTGTTTTTAATATGTTTAAAATTGAATTTAATCAATGATGTCTTTTACTCAATAAAATTTGAAAACTTGTGCTAACAAAACAGAGAAATGTAGCCAAGATTTACATTTCTTTTGACTACTCTCTCCCTATAGCTCTTTCGTTATTTTTGTCTAATTGTTTGAATATTGTAGATATATTTGTCAACATTCAAGAAAATCAAGGCAATTTTCAAGGATCAGACCAGTGAGTTGTTTGAGCGATTGTTCAAGGTCAAAAGAAGAATTTGTAAAAAGGATGATGTTTTAAAATGTCGAAAGATGTGCATCAAATTGGAACATGCAACACTTGGAGTTTGTTTTTTTTTTTTGGCAAAGTGCAACTGCATGCTATATAATTTGGATGAATTACACTAAAGATTAAGTGATCACGGTTGGCAGAGAGTGACACCTAGACATGTAATGAACAATAATTAGTGCGTTCTTGAAATAATGTCCATGTGATCTGTTTGTAATTACTTTGTATTGCATGATTGAGAAATGATAAGTAAATAAGTTGTGTATCTAGTAAATAAGTAGTATTTTTAACATTAGTACATTTTGATGATGTCTCATTTATTGCTATTTATATCTAGTAGAAAACCCTCTATATTTGTACTCTGAAAAGCTAGATTTAAGGGATTTATTTACACTAAAATGACGGTTTAACCTCTTATAAAAGCCATGATCATCCACTGGGGTGAGGTATGTGATTTTTTCCTAAAATCATATCTCACTTTCTTTTATTTTTACTTATCCAAACTATTAAGATGGACCTTTTGTTTCCTTTTGCAAACCCAAGAGGCAACATATCTTATTGGGGCATATTCAGTTGATCTTAACTAATTTCATGCGTGGTTCCATCCATCATTTTGTCACAAAATCCACCCTTATGGAGGTAGATCGGCACTTAGACCTAGGATAATTATTTCCTTTTTGGTTCAGATCTAGAGCGTTTTGGAGCGTTTTTTGGGTGATTTTGACGGATGGATCCTCTCCATTTGTCTCTCCATTTGATTTTGACACAAATCTAACGATATATAGACTCTATCATTTAAAATTTTAAATGGGGATGAACACTATTAGTTTTCAGAAATGGAGACCTATTAAAATGGAGAGGATCTCCGATTTTGACATTGAGACCCTATTAACAAACCCCAAATTGATTATGGTATCAATTATTCTAATTAAATCTCATCTTTATGGTGATCTCAATAATATCAACATGATTCCCAATTCAATCTGAAAACCTAACAGGAGAAAATACTCCAATGGTTAAATGCAAACCAACAAATGAAAGGGTTTACTATGATAGAATTGAAGTACACAATAACAAATATCTCAATCCTAAAATTGTTATCTATGTCTTAACGTGTCCACAGGCAGCTTCAATTCCAGTTGAACTTTTCTACCTCAGCAGATCTCTTCTCAACATAATATCAAAGCAACTGATCCAACCTTAAAACAGGAGAATATAGCTTATCTGTGTCGAGTGTGTCGATTGAAAGACGAGGGGAGACAACTCAAATACCAGCATAAAAATAGAAAGAGTCGTGCCGTTCAAAATTTCATTTTTCTAAGATTCATTACTCGATTTTGCATGCTCTGCTCCCAAAATGCAGAGATACTTTTGAGGGTATCTTGTTACAAACCACTACGTGACAACTTTTAAGATCATCCACTTGTATTATTTAAACAAGTTACATGTCTTATTAAATAAGTCATGTGACTAAAAGTATACGTAAATGGTATTGTAAATGGTTTTATGAGTTGTCGCGTAGTAGGTGGTAACAAGATGGTTACAAACGTGATTTTTAGCTAAACTCTCTTCGTATAAATATATGCTACGGTGAAGGGACTAAATCAATTAAGCCCTAAACCTATTTTCTAATATCTCTTTCCTCTCATTCTTCTATCTTCTCCCATCTAAATCCTAAAATTTCAAAGTTTACAACTCATTAGATCCATTTGATACGGATACCAAGCTTAAAATAAAATCTTATATTCAAGCCATTAGACTAACAGATAAAGGATTCTTATTTCTAGATTACCTACCAAAAACAAAACTCCCTTTATTATTATTTTTTGGAGACCGGGTATTACACTAACATTATTCTTTCTTAAATTAAGTTGTGATGATGAGCCCTTAAGCTATTGTTAAATAGGTGCTATCATTATATAGATAAAACTGATATTTAGAGTTAAATATTTAAAATTAAATATCATGAAATATGTCAATTTGAAATGGTAAATGTTCATGCTATTTTTTATTCCAATTAAAAAAATAATAATAATAATGCTAGGGATACAACTAATTTTACAATCAAATATTTACAAACTGACATGGCGCTGACATGATATAGTGCCACATCAGCCCTTAACTTTACAGGTGAGCATTAATTTAACAAAATTATTAACATTTTAAAAACACTTAAAAATACCCGCACAAAACCAAACATTGAAGCTGCCGCCCCCTCCTCCAAGCTACCGTCGCCTCCTTCACGCCGCTGCTCCATCGCTCCAACCACTCCCAAGACACCACGTCACTTGCCATCTCCTTCTTCCCCAACCCACACAACCTCTGCCAAGATTAGATCTGGGATGGGGAAAAAAACGAAGGCAACTACCTTTTCAGGTGCGCTTCCATGTGTTTTCACCATTTGGCTTGGATGATGGATATGGTTTCTTGAACCCTCTTCTCCTGGTGTGATGTACTCACAATATCTCAAACAATATCCTTTGGCCTTTTAACTGAGAGCAATGATCCTTCTTTTATAAATAATAAAAAATAAAAAATAAAAACTAAATCTCGTAGTCCGATTTCTTATTCGTATCTTCTTTACCTTCATCACCAACAACCACCACTATTTCTCTTTTTACTTCCTTTTTCACAATAACCTTTGCCTTTGGTTCTTGTTTCAGAAAAGAGATTTCAAGCTTAACCTTTCCCTTCAGTGGTTATCTTGTTTCGAGCAGATTATTCTTTTTAAAATTTTAAATCTGCAAATCTGTTCTGTAATGGGTTGGTGGGGCGACTGACGGTGGGTGGGTGCCCGCGGTGAATTTTGGGTGGTGGCGGCGTTGGGTGTGGGGGTGGATTTGGTATTTTAAAATTTTAATGATTTATTAATATTAAATGCTAATGTTGAGTTGGTAATTTGATGTTTTAATTGTTGATGTGTTATCTCTACATAGGATGTTATGTCAATTTATATGCATTTGGTTGTAAAATTAATTGTATCTTTAACATTACTCTAAAAAAAATAAGAAGATTTAAAGCTCTTGCAAAATTCAAAAAAGAAATGAAATAAATATTTTGCTAATAGAGCATCCGCACAGTAGGTAAGTTATTGTCTAGTATTTTCTAATCATATAAGCTCTTAGGGTGAGCTCGTCCACAATGAAGGAGAAATTATTTAATCCATCAAGTGAAGCATATTATTTGTCCACTAATCTAATAATCTAATCTCATCTATGTTAATTTAATGACTCAATCTTGTTCACCCAACCAACAGAAAAAATAAAAATACAAAAGTACCCTCTTCATGTTTCCAACAGCAGTCACCAAGTATCAATAACAGCTCTTTTTTTTTTTCTTTTTTTTTTCTTTTTTTTTTTTTGGGTTTTTTATTGCAAGAGTTGGAATACAGCTGTACAGGCTGGCGCTTACTGCCAGTGGAACAGAAGTTGTTGGTTACTATGGGGTTTTAATGTTTTATTGCAAGAGTTGGAATACAGCTGGGTACAGGCTGGCGCTTACTGCCAGTGGAACAGAAGTTGTTTTTTTTTTTGATAATAGTGGAACAGAAGTTGTTGGTTACTATGGGGTTTTAATGTTTTATTGCAAGAGTTGGAATACAGCTGGGTACAGGCTGGCGCTTAGTGCCAGTCGGACCGAAGTTGACGGTATCTGAATTCTGAGGTCCCGCCCTTACTCACTCACGACTCACACCCTAGCACTGCCCCTGACCCTGACAATGGCACTGACCAACTATACCCCCAGTTTTAGTTGTGGGCTCCACCGCCTCCTATTCTTCTCTCGGTTTTTTTTTTTTTTTTTTTGGTAAACGGCGAGAAGCATAAGATTAAATATTAGGCAAAGAGTTACATAGTCTGTTACAAAACAACCCCAAAATGTCCTTATCTAACATGAGATTAACATGAGTGGGGGGGAGGGGGTACAAAATAAAATCTTGCTCCAGAGAAGTCCCCATTTTCGCTAGAGCATCAGCACAAAAATTCGCCTCCCGGTAGCAGTGTAGCACCTTGGCTTGAGGTAATTGGCTAAGCAATTTCCTGCAGTCATCAATAAGAGGACTAAGGGCACTATGACAACAAGAATTATTAGTAATAGCATTTACAATGAGTTTAGCATCTAATTCAACTTCAACAGCCGTTAATTGCAGTTGGTGACAGAGAGTGAGGCCATCCCTCAGAGCCCATAACTCGGCAGCTTCACTAGAAGTAGCACCAATATTCCTAGCATAACCCATGATCCAGTCCCCATCACTATTCCGTATGAGCCCACCACCACCAGCAATACCAGTGTTGTGAACAAAAGATCCATCCGAGTTCAGTTTGCTCCAATTAGAGGCAGGTTTCTCCCATCTGATCTGAATATGCCCAGAGATTCTGTCCACAAATCCTCCTAAAACACAATAGCTGAATTCAATCACCAGCTTTTCCACAAAGCAGTGTAGAGTTGGGTTCGGATTAATGTGTTGGAAAATACTCTTGTTCCTTTGGAACCAAAGGTGCCAAATGCCAAAGAGAAAGAAGTTGCTCCAGGTGAAAGGTTTATCTGTTAACTTGGTGTGGTTGCAAGCATTAGTCTTCAACCAATCCAAGCACTCGGAATCAAAGAAAAGAGAACTACGAGATGAGATGCCAGTTTCAATCCAAAACCTGCGAGAGATAGAGCAATCTCTAAGCACATGCAAAATAGTTTCGCTCTCTTCGTGGCAGATATCACACACTGGGCTTTCCACTATGTTTCGACAAAAGAGAACATCTTTTACGGGTAGACTCCTATGAAAACATTTCCAAAGCATAAACTGAATCTTAGGAAGAGTTTTTAGTTTCCAAATCCAGTGACCTAAGAAGGGAGAGAAGTTCTTCTTTTCATTGAGAGCCAGGGAATAAGCATTCTTGGAGTCAAAATCCCCATTACTAGAAGAGCACCACACTAAGGAATTTACTCCAACCGTGCTCTGCCGAACAGCCAAAGCTTTTATAGAGAGCACCACATGATCAGGTAGCACAAAAGACAGCCTATGAAAGTGCCAAGTTCCATCCTGATATATGTTAGTGATGCAAAAGCTGTCCTCTCCAAAACTAAATGGCCCATGAATGAGACTGCGAATAGGCCCTTGAGTAAGCCATTTATCAAACCAGAAATTAATTGCAGAATTGGTCCCAGGAATCCATCTAAAGCCCAAAGTGCAGATATTATCACCTCTGCAGATAGTAGTCCAGGTTCTCGACAATGCATGCTTTCTAGGTGAAGGACCCGAAAGATATTTACACTTGAGGACTTGAGCCCATAGCTCATGAGGGTTCGAACGGAATCTCCAGCAAAGCTTAGCTGCTAGAGCTAAATTTTTGGGCTTGGCTGCCATAACACCCAAACCACCTTCAAACTTATGACAAGCAATTTTCCTCCAACTGACTAAATGAGTCTTTCTCTTCACTTCCGTGGTTCCCCAAATAAAATTTCTGTTGATACGGTCAAGAGCTTTTAATGTTATCCCCGGAAGAACAGCTCCTTGCATCACATATGAAGGAATAGCAGAGGACACGGCCTGAGTAAGGACCACCCTACCCGCCATGGATAATAAATTAGCTTTCCAACCAGCAAGCTTATTTTGAACTCTCTCAACCACGAAATCAAAATCATATGTTGAGGATCCAGGATGTTTAATAGGAACACCAAGATACCTCCCAAGGTTTGGGGTAGAATCAATGCCAAGAACTGAACAAAGATCACTTCTAAGACCTGAATTAACATTTGGAGAGAAATAGGCTTTTGATTTGTGGAGGTTCACCTTCTGACCCGAGAGCTCACAAAATGTGTCCAATACATCTTTAATACTTTGACAATTCTTGTGATCTGCCTTGGCAAACAAAAGAAGGTCATCGGCAAAGAATAGGTGTGAAAAAGATGGCCCATTCCTGGATGCTTTGACTGGATTCCCTTCTCTCGGTTTTTAATTACCTCTTTTTACTCTTTAGGACCAATTAATGTTAATGATATTAATAAAAAAAAAAAAATGTCCTTATTTTACATAATTTTTTTTTTTATTTCAAACTATATATTGCACAGGCATATTGTTGATTTATTTAAAATTTAATTTAATCAATATATGTTGTGGTGTCTCCTCTGTCTAAGCATACTTATTGGGGTTTTTCATTTATATTATCAGATTAACAATCAAATAATGAATTTTAATACTTTAAATATGAGATGACAAGAAGGAAGGATTAAGTTAACTCAAAAAAAAAAAAAAAAAAAAAACTGATTAGCACAGTATGAAAATTCTAAATTATTTGGAATGAGCAGCCTCGGAACTTCTTTTCTTTTTTAATGATCCATTGAGCATGAGAAATTGAGAATTATATAATAATCTATGTTGACTTGAGTGGCTTTGTACAAGGAAGCGTGTCAAAAATGAGCTCTAGTTTCTATGGACCCACTTTCATTATTTTTCTTTGGCAATTAATCTTTTCTATCAGCCTACCTATGGCTAATCTTTTCTATCAGCCTACCTACTTTGGCAATTAATCTTTAGCTTTTAATAAAAAAATCTTATACTTTGGATATTTGAGATAGAGTTAGAAAAAGTGATCAACACCGCATGAAGAGAAGAACCCAAGTTGAAACATCAAGAAAGTGACTTCGTAGGAGAGGAAGCTTCAAAGCAAAATGAGTTTCACAATGCACCAATAATTTCTATATATCATTCTACCTAACTTCATGGTTTTTCCTTTACTATAAATCAAAAGACATTTTTTCTCTCCCTTTTTCACTTAATTAGGAGGAAAGGTAAGGGATGAGACCCGTCGTAGAAATTCTATTCTCTAACTTAGGGTTTTCCTGGGTTTGAATAAATTAATGATTTTTCATAAAAATTAAGAGTAGACAAAATATGATATCAACTATATAATGAATAGTTGTGACCATGGTTTTACAATTCAGAATACAGCCAGTTTTAGTTTTAGTTGTGGGCTCCACCGCCTCCTATTCTTCTCTCGTTTTTTAATTACCTCTTTTTACTCCTTATGACCAATTAATTTTAATGATATTAATAAAAAAAAATGTCCTTATTTTACATAATTTTTTTTTTTATTTCAAACTATATATTGCACAGGCATATTGTTGATTTATTTAAAATTTAATCCACACCCTCATATGTTGTGGTAAGACTTTTTGGGGAGAGGGATTACTACTCAACCGATATGCCCAAGTGACAATAATAGACATATCAAAACGATATAACTAGACAGTTATAAAATTTTAGAGCATGTGATCCCAACAAAAGCAAATAAATATTGATTTTCAGATGCAAAAGTAAGCTCAATATATAAATAGAGTGAGTAGGACTTTCCTGGCAAAGTGACATAAAAGACACATAAGCGAATAATATGCTAGAGACTGAAATTGCACTACACTGCACGCCTGATAAAATTATTAAATAAAATAAGTGGGGCACCTCCTAGGCTGCCACCCATTTTTTCAAAATATCAATACATATTTTGTTTCTTCTAATCACTTGTTGAAAGTAATCTTGCAACTTACCCTAAAACAATCACATGGGATACCACTATGCCCCACTTTTATTATTATTAGTATTTGCTATTGGACCAAGACATTTCTGTTTGTCTCCCACTTTTCTTTCTCTTCTTTTTCTTTCTTTCTTCATCACCAAAAACAAATGGGATTAAATTCAATACGGATTGGGTGTAAAACTCAGTTTTACACTTGGAGTAGAGAGAGGTATGAGTTTGTGGGTTTTGAGAGAGAGAAAGAGGAAGAGAGGAAAGAGGGATTTGGGAGTGGTGGCTGCCATGGGAGTCGGTGAAGAAGAAAGAGAGAGAAAAAGAGATTTTGATTGTTTGTGGTAAGTTTTTTAGTTTTAGTTGAATCAAAATGCTTATATTCTACATGGCACGTCCACTTTAGATTGATTTTTTTTTTTTCCCTTTAGTATGCCTGAATTTAATCTCAAAACAAAAATTCTCCCACTTTTCTTTCTCTTCTTTCTTTCTTTCTTCATCACTGAAAACAAAGTTCTCTCTCTCAAGCTCTCAGGCTCTCTCTCTCTCATTATTTTTTGTACAATCCTTTTGAGATGCGTAGTTGCCATTCTAATAAGCTTAAGATAAAGATAAGTGTCACAAATAATTAATACATATGTATACAAAATTAATAAACAAGTCTCACATACAATTATGATAGTCTTAAGATAAGAATATAAGTATAATGGAATTGCATAATTTATAATTGACCAGATTTGATAATATCATTAGATATAATATCTTTAACATAAAACCCATAGGATTTTTAATCCATAAGCAAACATTAAAATTTGTAGGCAATAGATCAATATGATAAATTATAAGTAAGATAATAAAATTATCAATTCTTAGAAAAACTTATAGTAGGTTGGAGACAAAGTGAGTACAACTCCCTTTTAGAATTTGACTAGAGTTTCATGCTGATAACGTATTATAAAATAAAAAAGAATAGCAAGAGAATATATAAAGATGAAGATGACAAAATATTATAAGAACTTTCTCATTATATCAAAGGGTCATCCACACAAAGCTTCTCTTGAATTGATTCTAATCTCTCCAATCTCTACTATATCTCCATACTACTCCATTTATATCACAAATGAGATATTGATTAGCGAAAAAAAAAGAGGAGATATTACACTCATATATATAGGCACACAAAAAGAGTTTGATGTGCCTAATTTCATATAGCACATGTATTGGTTTGGTGTATCTAACATATTGCCAACAAACTTATTCATAACATTCTCGAGTTTGATGTGCCTAATTTCATATAGCACATGTATTGGTTTGGTGTATCTAACATATTGCCAACAAACTTATTCATAACATCCTCGAGTTTGAAGTGCCTAATGTCATATAGCACATGTATTGATTTGGTGTATATAACATATTGCCAACAAACTTATTCATAACATCCTCCATCAAAACCAACCATTCAAAACACTAATCAAGAAAGATTGCTATTATCACAACAAATTGGGACTTACACAATTACACTACAGTTCACAAAATAGTATATGATTGAGGAACAACAATATTATTTTATTACCTCCAGCACCACCACTCGATGAACCACAACCAAAAATTCCCCTGAAAGCTGTCAGTAGCCTTTCGGGTAAAAATTGCTTTTTTATCAACTATAAAAATATTTGATTCCACAAACCATTAAGGAAATTAAGAGCCTTTTCAAAAGTTAACATCCATGATGCATGCACGCTTTAAAATTTATAACAAAAGTTTGAATTATCATACATATTAATGGATAATAAAAGCTAACTCCACATCAGTTTCGCCGGAATGTAGAAGAGGTTTGCTTGGGCCAGCTGACATAGGCGAATTTGTAGAGCAACTGCTACATGAATACGGCGTTTGATCTTTTGAGCTCGTGAGACCAGATGATGTATTGGAGAATTTACACATGTGCATTGGAGGCTGAAAATACATTGGCACTGGCAACTTGGATGGAAGGTTGGGAAAAGGAGCTTCAAAATTAAGAACATGTAACACTTGCCTTATAGAGGGCCGATGAGTGGGGTCAGGATGGCAACACCATAAGCCAACTACCATCAAACACTCCATTTGCCCCTCATCAAATTCCATACTTAATCCCTTATCAACAGCTTCAAATAGTTGGCCTTTTCCATAGAGATCCCACACCCACTCTACTAGCCTTACCTTACTTGGTTCTGATTGTGCTTCGATTGGCTTTCTCCCACATGCAATCTCAAGGGAAACAACCCCGAAACTGTAAACATCAGATTCCTTAGAAGCCTTGCCAGTGGTGAAACACTCTGGTGCTAGGTAGCCCACAGTGCCTGCCAAAACAGTTGTTTGTGAGCCCAACTCATGCTCTACAAGTCTTGCAAGACCGAAATCTCCAAGTTTAGTATTGAAATTTGAATCCAACATGATATTACTGGACTTTATATCTCTGTGCACCACACATTGCTCCCACTCTTCATGAAGGTACAACAGTGCAAAAGCTAATCCATGAGCTATTTTATACCTCACTGGCCAAGTTAGCGAAATCTTTGCTCCAAATAGATGAGAATCAAGGCTTCCATTAGGCATGTGCTCGTACACAAGAAGTAACTCACGTTGTTCATGGCACCAACCAATGAGTTGAACCACATTCTTGTGTCTCAAACGACTAATGATCTTCACTTCTGATATGTACTCCTTTTTTCCCTGCTTTGATCTCTTTGAGACTCTCTTAACTGCAACTTCTATATTGGATTCACTTAACAAACCCTTGTAAACGCCTCCGAATCCTCCCTCTCCAAGCATCCCTCCTTCAGCAAAGTTGTTTGTTGCACGAAGAAGTTCATAGTACGTGAACCTCTTAGGCCCAGTTCCTTTTTCAAATTCATCATCCATATCGTCATCATCTTCAAAATCTTTTATATTCCCACCGGCCCTTTTTCTCCAACAAATAAACCAAAGAAGACCTAATGCACCACTCACTACACCCGAACTCACTGCTAATCCAATCACCAACTCCAATTTGTTTTTCCTTTTCCCATCTCTCGTGTTGCTTGTCTGATTAAATCCATCTCCCGTCTTATTTGGCAAAGTAAGCTCATCTTTAACCTCCAAAGTTGAATTGAATGACCAAGAAAGTATTGTATGTAACTCAGTCAGCATCCCTGTAGCAGCGGAGAAACCAACACTAACCCGCTCCGGCAAAATGGATGCCAAATTAACAATATATGAAAGGCTATTATTCCCGCTGAAGTCTGGCTTATCAGGAAAAGTAAGGAACACGCTAAGATTGTGGGTTGTTGAGTTATAAGTTACCAAGGCATTTGTTGTTGACCCTTTCGTGATGTCAAGTGGCAATCCCGTATAATTCTTTGAGATCGTGGAATTGACATCGATTCCTACATGACGCTTACGATAATCACCCTTACAATCTTGATCAAGATAATTTTGGTCATCGTTACAGAAAGTGTCAAACTCAACTGCAACAATTGGAATTTGAGTGAGGTTGACAGCAGATTCATCACTCAACAGTCCAAGAGCCCCGCCAGTTGAATTATCAGGCATTGGAGAGTTAAATGGTGTAATGAAGAAGGCAAGCCCATCGCCAGAGAAGGGAGACGTCTGATTAACAGTTTTAATCTTAAAGGAGAAGTGAGTGGTGAAGTCTGTAAGCCTCCCTGTGCTTTTATCCCAAAGGCGCACTCCTTCAGGATGTAAGGCACGACCAACACTTGAGTTGATGTTGCTGGAGAGTGTATTCTTCGTGAGCTGGAGACCTTCTGATGGCTGCAGGTATGCATCACCCTGGAAGGTTAGGCTAACGTAATTTGTTTGGAAACTTGAGAAGTTGAAGAAAATTGCGTTTGCAGGAGGAAGCAGAAATAAAAAGAAGATGATTAGCTGATTGAGAAGAGATTGGACTTTTTGAGGTTGAGAAATGCAAGAACGTACGTTGGAGAGAACCATGGTTGAATTCAGAGAGGAATGAATTAATGAAGGTCGGTTGGATGGCAAGGCCTATTTATAGGCTTTTTGTTTTTTCTTCTTCTTGAATTATTTGTATTTTAGTATTTCTAACATTAATTTGTCTTCGTCAGTATTGGGGTCTACGAAATTTAAAGCTTTTTGAAAAAGCTGGATTGACTTGGTCAACTATATTCCGGATGACTTTGGAATGGACTAGAACAACTCCAGCAATTTGTAAAACTTTTCTCTACTCTATCTCTATATTTACACTAACAGCAACTCTCTATTTATTTTTACTCCAACAGTACACTCTATTTCACTCTCTACTCTATTTAAATATATTTTTTTATTCTTTTATCTTATTTAAATATTATATTTTTTATTCTTCTTTATCTTTATTTCCCACCAAAAATAACCAACTGCCAACAATTCCTTCCCACCACCACAACCACCGTTAATCAACCAGAGCAACCAAAAACCACCACAAATTTAATTTCTCAGCAACCAAAAACCACCACAAATCTCAGCAACCAAAAACCACCGTGGAGATCGGAAGGCTCCACCACCTCCAGACCGTGGGATCGGCACGGCAAGGTGGTTCGTGCTTCGCGGCGTGGTGGTGGCTGGCCTCGCCGTGGGTCCAGATCTGAGAAGAGAGCCACGCCGTGGGTCTCTCCTTGGTGGTGGCTGGCCTCGGTGGGTCCAGATCTAAGAAAAGAGCCGTGGGTCTCTCCTTGGACCGGCTGGCCTCACTCACAGGTGGTGGTGGTGGAAAGTTATTTGAGAAAAGAAAAAAAAAAAGCCTCGCCGTGGGTCTCTGCTGGTGGTTTCAGGTGGTGGCTGCTGAGAAAAGAAAAGAAAAAAAGCCTCGCCATGGGTCTCGGTTTTAGGTGGTGGCTGTTGAGAAAAGAAAAAAAGCCTCGCCGTGGGTCTCAGTTTCAGGCGGTGGCTGCTGAGAAAAGAAAAAAAGCCTTGCCGTGGGTCTCGGTTTCAGGTGGTGGCTGCCGTGGGTCTCGCCGTGCTTCAACAGAAAACGCAGAGAGAGCGAGAGCATAGAGAGAAGAGAGAAGAGAGAGATCGGAGTGAAGAGAGAAAAAAATCCGTTGAAATGAAAATTTCGGAAAAAATAAACTACTTATATTTGGTGGTCCCGCGTGTATTTTTTTAATCCGTTTAATCGGATAGAAAATGAACAGTAGCTTTTCATTTGTAAAAAGCTACTATTCATTTTCTAAAAAAATTTGAAGATAGAGTGTTAAAATGGACGACTGCTGGAGCGGATTTTTTGGGTTTGTTCCCTATTTGTAGAGATACAAAGTAGATTTACACTACTGCTGGTCATGCTCTTAGTCACCGTGAGAACAATTCACCCTGAGAACAATTCAGCTCCTTCAAAAGAAAAGTGGAATATCCGTCCTCTTTCATTTAAAAATTTCTCTATTTGTCCACTTCATAGTTCAGATTTTATTTCATAAATTTAATGGTGTACAGAGTATTTCGTCATTTAAAATTTTAAATGACGTGACCGTCTGTATATTGTTAGATCTGAGATATTTAATCTAGACCATGAAATAAAGACTCTTCATTTCATTTCAAATGGAGAGAATCCTTGTCCCGCATTAAGTTGTCATCCTCAATATTTGTCAGGTCTATCAAATTATAGTTCAGATTTTATTTCATAAATTTAATGGTGTACAGAGTATTTCGTCATTTAAAATTTTAAATGACGTGGCCGTCTGTATATTGTTAGATCTGAGATATTTAATCTAGACCATGAAATGAAGACTCTTCATTTCATTTCAAATGGAGAGAATCCTTGTACCGCATTAAGTTGTCATCCTCAATATTTGTCAGGTCTATCAAATTATAAAGCCTACCACCCAAATTTGTCAGGTCTATCAAACTAAAAGAGGAGAATCCCTTTCTAAGAGTATTTCCAATAGATTAGGTATCTATTATCCTTGTTGGAGAGTGCTATATAAAAATAAATAAATAAAAAAAATGACTAAATAAAATAAAATTGACTTCTTGACTTAGATAAAATAGAGAGTATTGTTGATTAAAAAAAAAGAGTATTTCAAATAGATTAGGTATCTGTCCTTGTTGGAGAGTGTTATATATATATATATATATATATATATATATATATATATATATATATATATATATATATATATATATAATGACTAAATAAAATAAAATTGACTTCTTGACTTAGATAAAATAGAGAGTATTGTTGATTAAAAAAAAAAAGAGTATTTCCAATAGATTAGGTATCTGACCTTGTTGGAGAGTGTTATATAAAAAATAAAAATAAAATAAAATTAACTTCTTGACTTAGATAAAATAGAGAGTATTGTTGATTAAAAAAAAAAAGAGTATTTCAAATAGATTAGGTATCTGTCCTTGTTGGAGAGTGTTATATAAAATAAAATAAAATAAATGACTAAATAAAATAAAATTGACTTCTTGACTTAGATAAAATAGAGAGTATTGTTGATTAAAAAAAAAAAAAGAGAGTATTTCCAATAGATTAGGTATCTGACCTTGTTGGAGAGTGTTATATAAAAAATAAAAAATGACTAAATAAAATAAAATTGACTTCTTAACTTAGATAAAATAGAGAGTATTGTTGATTAAAAAATAAAGAGTATTTCAAATAGATTAGGTATCTGTTAGATAAAATAGAGAGTATTGTTGATTAAAAATAAAAATAAAAAGAGTATTTCAAATAGATTAGGTATCTGTCCTTGTTGGAGAGTGTTATATAAAATAAAATAAAATAAAGACTAAATAAAATAAAATTGACTTCTTGACTTAGATAAAATAGAGAGTATTGTTGATTAAAAAAAAAGAGTATTTCAAATAGATTAGGTATCTGTCCTTGTTGGAGAGTGTTATATAAAATAAAATAAAAAAATGACTAAATAAAATAAAATTGACTTCTTGACTTAGATAAAATAGAGAGTATTGTTGATTAAAAAAAAAAGAGTATTTCAAATAGATTAGGTATCTGACCTTGTTGGAGAGTGTTATATAAAAAATAAAAATAAAATAAAATTAACTTCTTGACTTAGATAAAATAGAGAGTATTGTTGATTAAAAAAAAAGAGTATTTCAAATAGATTAGGTATCTGTCCTTGTTGGAGAGTGTTATATAAAATAAAATAAAAAAATGACTAAATAAAATAAAATTGACTTCTTGACTTAGATAAAATAGAGAGTATTGTTGATTAAAAAAAAAAAGAGTATTTCAAATAGATTAGGTATCTGTCCTTGTTGGAGAGTGTTATATAAAAATAAAAAATGACTAAATAAAATAAAATTGACTTCTTGACTTAGATAAAATAGAGAGTATTGTTGATTAAAAAAAAAAAGTATTTCAAATAGATTAGGTATCTGTCTTAGATAAAATAGAGAGTATTGTTGATTAAAAAAAAAAAGAGTATTTCAAATAGATTAGGTATCTGTCCTTGTTGGAGAGTGTTATATAAAATAAAAAATAAATAAAAAAAAATGACTAAATAAAATAAAATTGACTTCTTGACTTAGATAAAATAGAGAGTATTGTTGATTAAAAAAAAAGAGTATTTCAAATAGATTAGGTATCTGTCCTTGTTGGAGAGTGTTATATAAAATAAAATAAAAAAATGACTAAATAAAATAAAATTGACTTCTTGACTTAGATAAAATAGAGAGTATTGTTGATTAAAAAAAAAAAGAGAGTATTTCAATAGATTAGGTATCTGACCTTGTTGGAGAGTGTTATATAAAAAATAAAAATAAAATAAAATTAACTTCTTGACTTAGATAAAATAGAGAGTATTGTTGATTAAAAAAAAAGAGTATTTCAAATAGATTAGGTATCTGTCCTTGTTGGAGAGTGTTATATAAAATAAAATAAAAAAATGACTAAATAAAATAAAATTGACTTCTTGACTTAGATAAAATAGAGAGTATTGTTGATTAAAAAAAAAGAGTATTTCAAATAGATTAGGTATCTGACCTTGTTGGAGAGTGTTATATAAAAAAATAAAAAATGACTAAATAAAATAAAATTGACTTCTTGACTTAGATAAAATAGAGAGTATTGTTGATTAAAAAAAAAAGAGAGTATTTCAAATAGATTAGGTATCTGACCTTGTTGGAGAGTGTTATATAAAAAATAAAAATAAAATAAAATTAACTTCTTGACTTAGATAAAATAGAGAGTATTGTTGATTAAAAAAAAAAAGAGTATTTCAAATAGATTAGGTATCTGTCCTTGTTGGAGAGTGTTATATTAAATAAAATAAAAAAAATGACTAAATAAAATAAAATTGACTTCTTGACTTAGATAAAATAGAGAGTATTGTTGATTAAAAAAAAAAAGAGAGTATTTCCAATAGATTAGGTATCTGACCTTGTTGGAGAGTGTTATATAAAAAATAAAAATAAAATAAAATTAACTTCTTGACTTAGATAAAATAGAGAGTATTGTTGATTAAAAAAAAAGAGTATTTCAAATAGATTAGGTATCTGTCCTTGTTGGAGAGTGTTATATAAAATAAAATAAAAAAATGACTAAATAAAATAAAATTGACTTCTTGACTTAGATAAAATAGAGAGTATTGTTGATTAAAAAAAAGAGAGTATTTCAAATAGATTAGGTATCTGTTAGATAAAATAGAGAGTATTGTTGATTAAAAAAAAAAAGAGTATTTCAAATAGATTAGGTATCTGTCCTTGTTGGAGAGTGTTATATAAAATAAAATGAGTAAATAAAATAAAATTGACTTCTTGACTTAGATAAAATAGAGAGTATTGTTGATTAAAAAAAAAGAGTATTTCAAATAGATTAGGTATCTGTCCTTGTTGGGGAGTGTTATATAAAATAAAATAAAAAAATGACTAAATAAAATAAAATTGACTTCTTGACTTAGATAAAATAGAGAGTATTGTTTATTAAAAAAAAAAATAGATAGTTTTGTTGGACGTAAAAATAAAATTGCTTGCTCAGCAATCAATTCAAGAAGGTTTCATTGCTTACTAAACAAAACAGGGACTATTATCATTTTTGGTAATATTCCTATTGAGGACAATTTTTCTTCCGATTTAGTTTTACTCAAAACAAAAAATATTGGGGACCATTTCTTTTGTTGTAATGGTATGCCCAATTTCTTTTTTTTTTTTTGATAAAGGTATGACCATCTCTTTTGAATCTTGTCTTTAGGTGAAAACCATATTTATTTAATAAATTTTGTTTTATATCAACATATATTTATTTGATTATAGTTTTACTGATTCAAACAAACGACCACGACACATATTATCAATCCACCACCGTGAAACCCAATCTCCCACCATCACTTTCAATTGCCGCCGTCACAAAACCCACTTTTAGACCCTCAAGGCCAGCCCATCCCCTAAGCGAGTTAAACCATCTCTTGAGGCCCCCAACAAATTTAAAAAAACACCATTGTCAAACAAGGCCCTGAATTATAAAAAGAGAAAGACCATGAAGTCTCAATTTAAAGGAATTTTGGGTAAAGAAGAAGAAGGAAAAAAAATAAAAAATTGAACCCACGAATTTTGGGTAAAGAAAAAAAAACACTGAACCCACGTCTTTTTTTCTCAAGCAGCCCTTCACTCACTTTGTCTGCTTCATATTACTGCTTAGCTTCAGTGGAAATTCAATAAATTGGAATCTGGAAATTGTGGCCATCGAATCAATGCTTACATTTTCTACCATTGCGGTTTATGTTCAAGAAATTTGGGAAGAATGGAGGTTTAAAAATTCACGTTCCTATTTAATTTACCCGTTGATCTTCTGTTTATTTATTTATGAGAATAAATTCAATAAAAATACAGTGTAAACACTCATAATTACAGTCTCTAATACTAATGTGCAGTGCCGGCCCTGGGGTAAGCCCCACAAGCCCTTGGGCTTGGGCAACCCCCCAATGGGGCAACAAATGTGAAAAAAAATATATATATATAAATATAAATATATATAATTAATAGTATAGATAAGAGAAATATTTTTTATTAGTATACATAATTTTGTTTTTTTATGGGAATGTTGTACCTTTTAATGAGATATATGTAATGTGTTCCAGTATTTGTGTGAATAAATTCAGTCTCCACAGTATGATTTACTAATTTATTTGAAAATTTTGTCTGCTCATGGATGTGGTTACTGGCTATGTGCTTTTGTTTGTAGGAGTAGCGGGGGAAGCCATTGTTTTGTGTTGTGTAATGTGTTCACATGTTTATTTAATGGGTTTTTATGACTTTTAATTTATTATTTGTATTACGTTTGTTGTGGTGTGTAGAATCGTGATATATATATATATATATAACACTAAGGAATTTTTTAGTTAAAAAACTATTAGGCATATAATAATATTAAATAGATATTAGTTTGGATTTTTTTTTTTATTGAATATGCTTCAAAAAATGTAAGGATAAATTATTTTCTTTAAGTCGGATCGTGTTAATTATAAAACACTATGATTGGGATTACATTTTTATTTTTTTATGTAACTCAAGCTAAAATCACAATGTAATCTTGATTTTGTATTAAAAAAATAAATAAATAAATAAAGGATTTTTTTATGTTGTTTTTGAAATATTTAATAGTAAGTGAGCAAACAAACTTGGGATAGGCTTGGGGAACCCAAACCTTGGGGCCAACCCTGCTAATGTGCCACATCATATTGGTACAAATTTTAAATAATAATACAAATTTTAAAATGTGGGTTAATACAGCCAATCAAGACCATTAATATAGTATTTAGTATTTACACTAAGAAAATCAAAAAATAAAATCCAAACTCACACCAGCTCGAGATGCCGTCCGAATTAGGAAAAAAACACGGGAGCTGATAGAGTAATGTGACAAAATCCTATCTTTTTCCTGAGGTGGTGCCAAAAAAAACAAAAACATGGGATTTGGCGAAGAAGGTTTCGAAGGATTTGGATGGTGGCTTGGACAAGTTTTATTTAGGGCCTAGAGGGAAAGGGTGAAGAAGAATTGGGATTAGGGTTATGAAGGGTTTTGATCTGAGAGAGAAGGGTTTTAGACATGGGAGATGAGCGGAGAGTGTGAATGAGTTTGGGATTTTGGTTCATCTGTGAGTTCCTATGCCAGGTGTTTGATGTTGTACAAATATGATATCAAAGATACCAAAGCATGTTGTAAAACCACTACAAGCCCAAATGAATAGCATTCTCTAATGTCGCTTTCAATATAAAAATCATATAAATATGAACAAAAAAAAATAAGAGATTAAATTCAATAACAAACTGATGTAAAAGGCTTTTTTACATTCTCTAATAACAATGTGACACATCAGATTTTTACAAATCAAAAGTATAGGCGCTAATGCACACAATAACAATCTCATTAAAACCCAAAATAATCTGATTAATTAAATAAATAAATAAACCCAAACAAAAACTACCGTTGCCTGAAAATCGCCCCGCCGAAACCGGAATAAGCCGTCAAAGTCGCACCAGTAAATACGGAGCAGAGGGATCCATCTCTGTATTTTATTAGCACAATTTATTTAGCATCAACCAATACACATTGGCACTGGAAACTTTGATGGTAGGTTGGGCAAAGAAGCTTCAAAATTAAGAACATGTATGACTTTCCTTATAGAGGGCCTGATAGTGGGATCAGGATGGCAACACCATAAGCCAACTACCATCAAGCGCTCTATTTGGTCCTCATCAAATTCCATACTTAAGCCCTTATCAATAGCTTCAAGTAGTTGGCCTTTTCCATAGGGATCCCACACCCACTCTACTAGCCTTACCTTGCTTGGTTCTGTTTGTGGTTCGATTGGCTTTCTCCCACATGCAATCTCAAGGGAAACCACCCCAAAACTGTAGACATCAGATTTCTTAGAAGCCTTGCCAGTGGTGAAACACTCTTGGGCTACGTAGCCCATGGTGCCTGCCAAAATAGTTGTTTGTGAGCTGAACTCATGCTCTACAAGTCTTGCAAGACCGAAATCTCCAAGCTTAGCATTGAAATTTGAGTCCAGCATGATATTGCTGGACTATATATCTCTATGCACCACACATTGTTCCCACTCTTCATGAAGGTATAGCAATGCAGAAGCCAATCCCTGGGCTATTTTATTCCTAACTGGCCATGTTAGTGTAATCTTTTCTCCAAATAGATGAGAATCAAGGCTTCCATTAGACATGTACTCGTACACAAGAAGTAACTCATTTTTTTCGTGGCACCAACCAATGAGTTGAAACAAATTCCTGTGTCTCAAACGGCTAATGATATTTACTTCTGATATATACTCTTTTTTTCCTTGCTTTGATCTTTTTGAGACCATTTTAATAGCAACCTCTGTATTGGATTCACTTAATAAACCTTTGTAAACGCCTCCGAATCCTCCCTCCCCAAGCTTCCCTTCTTCAATAAATTCGTTTGTTGCACAAAGAAGTTCACGATACGTGAACTTCCTTGGTCCAGTTCCTTTTTCAAATTCATCTTCTATACTACCATCATCGCCAAAATCTTCTGTATTCCGACCGACCCTTTTTCTCCAACAAATAGACCAAAGAAGACCTAATGCACAACTCACTAAACCCAAACTCACTGCTAATCCAATCACCAACCCCATTTTGTTTTTCTGGTCTCCATCTCCGATATTATTTGGTGGAGTATTTCCAGCCTCCAAACTTGAACTGAATGACCATGAAAGCAATGTATATATGTAACTCAGTCTTCACGCCTGTAGCAGCGGAGAAACCAACACTAACCCATTCCAGCAAAATGGTCTTCAAATTAACAATATATGAAAGGATAGAATTCCCGCTGAAGACTGGATTATCAGCAAAAGTAAGGAACACACTAAGATTTTTGGTTGTTGAGTTATAACTTATCCATGCATTTGCTCTTGACCCATTGTTAAAGCTACTATTCCATGTGACATTTGCCTTTGAGACAAGGGAATTGACATCGATTCCTACATGATTATCACTTGGATCCCAGTCGTTTCGAAAAGTGTCAAACTCAACTGCAACAATTTTATTTTCAGTGTCGTTGATAGCAGATCCACGACTAAACAATCCAAGATAGCCGCCAGCTAAATCGACAGGGATGTTAGAACCAAATGGTGCGATAAAGAAGGCCAGCCCATCAGCAGAATTTTTGTTAACAGCTTTAATGATAAAGGAGAAGTGAGTGGTGAAGTCAGTAAGCCTCCCTGTGTTATTATCCCAAAGGTGCACTCGTTCATTATATATGGCACGACCAACACTTGAGTTGATAGGACCATCTGAGTTTATGGATGCATCCCCTTGTAAGGTTAGGTCAATGTTATTTGTTTGGAAACTAGAGAAGTTGAAGGAAATTGACAATGAATGGGGAAGTAGCAACAAAAAGAAAATGAAAAACTGATTGAGAAGAGATGAGATTTTTTGAAGTTGAAAAAGGCAAGAAGGTTATGTTGGAGAGAGCCATGGTTGGATGCAGATAGGAGTGAATGAAGGGCCTATTTCTAAGCTTTTTAAAATATTTTTTGTATTCTAAGAATGTCAATTCGTATGCCGTCACCTTAAATTGTCTTCATCAATTATTATTGCCAGGTCTATCAAATTTATAACGGAACCACCAAGAGACGGTGGCGGCCATTACACAACCCACATTCAGCTCTTTTTAATTTGGAGTATCAAAACAAGACAGAGGAAAAACATAGAAGTTCAGTTTTCGAAAAGTCTTGCTTTTGGTCTATTTAGTTCTGACTTTAGGATAAAATTACTGCAATGGTTTTAATATTAACAAATGTAAAATCCTAGAACCTAAGCGATTGAAACAAAGGACGCCTGCTTATCAAATAAAAAAAAAAGAAACAAAGGACGCCTGAAGATAAAATAACAAGATACCTAAGGATATCTAGTTCAGACCTAATAATTAACCTTCATTATTCTTTTAATTTTTAAACCTTCAATAGAAGATCCAATTGCTTCACGATGGCCGGTTATAAATTTTTAAGGTTCTTAGAGAGTCTTCAAGCTTCTTCTCCTTGAAATCATTGAGAAATTTTCTTTTTTTTTTAGTGATCTGAATTGTAAACGACTACTGAGTTAAAGGACGGCTAGGATTTCCAACCTACTGTGGATATATTACTAACACCAATATCAAAATGACTAACTTGCCTTTTTTCTTTTTCTTTTTATTTATTTATTTATTTATTTCCCTTTTTCATAACCAAGTATCAAATGAGGTTAATGGTGCTGCTATCAAGAAATTAAGTACAATTTTCTTTATCTGACAGTGCTAGAGATGAGGGAGCTATATGTGATGAGGAATATAGACATGATAAGCCGGCTACATGTGATAATGATGAAGTGAAAGATTCTAAAGGTCTTGAGCAGAGGGAGCAGCCTCTTACACTAGAGATCACGTCAATCAAGCCCTATAAATAGGGTATTCCATAGGGATGGGTTCAACCTCTGAAATATAGTTCTCCAAGAATGGTTTAAGATATTTTCCATTAATCCTAAAAGTACATTATGATGTGGTTCTCAATTCCTATTGCACCATGAGGATAAAAAATTTTGACAATACGAGGCATGATCTATCTATATCTAAACATTTCATAAAAGAAATGAGACTTAGAATTATTCCAAAAAAAAAACTCAAAGCACCCTATAATTTTCATATGCATCACTCCAAATTTTTTTTTTCATTCATTCAGTTCCAATTTTCTTGTTGAACTAGCCTTTCAGAACTAGGGTTGAATCATTTTATGGCCCTATACAATTCACTTAAAGCACCCTTTTACTTCCTCAAAACATTTGGTGGCTTACCCGTTTGCAAAGAGTCAAGTTTAGAAGATATTACCTAAAAGAAAGTCTCCCTGGGTTCTAGAACAACATACTTGAGCTCAATTGGGGAGGGTTTCAACTCTATCTCACAAGGAGGAAACTTCTCCTTTTGCACTTTCCTATTGCTCACCTCCATCTCCTATGCTCGTTTTAAGAGAGGATTAGTGTATGAAATTTCATAATGGTTAACACATGAATCAAAGTTTCAATCAAGTTCATTAACTTCATGAGCATCCTCTTCATCCCTACGTTGATTCTAGTGTTAAAGATATTAAGCTCTACAGTCTTGTTGCCAGAAGATAATTTCAAGACTCCACTCGTAAAATTTATCAAAGCATTGGAAGAAGCTAAGAATGGATGTCCTAAAACAACAAGATTAGGACTGCTAGCATGTGTAATAAGTTGTATATCCAAAATAATAAAATCTATAGGAAAATAAGATTTTTCAACCTTTATTAACACATCCTCTACTACCCAACGTGACTGTTGGTTGAATGAAAACACACAACATAAAGTCACAAACAGAAAACCCAATCTGATTTTAACCCAAACACAAAATCCCATACCACAATTACAAACCCACAAATTCAATTTGAATATAGTCAAAAGCAAAATACAAAATTAAACCTTGACAGAGAAGAGTTCTTTAACCACTTTAAATCTTAATTTTATTTGAATTTCATGAAGATAATACTAATTTATTTGCCAGAGAGGGTAATACTAATTTGATTTTGTTTTTTCGTGTTATAATTTCAATAGTTAACAGCCATTCACTATTTATAATGATCTAAAAATATCATAGAATTGGAATTGGCTCTTAAGTCTTAAGTTAAGGTTCTTATTTTTCCAGGTTGATCTCCTACTAAGCCTAAAAACCCAATGATTTAACAAACATGAATACAAAATTAAACCTTGAAAAAAAAATTTCATGATGGTAACTAAAACCAAGAGGCATAAACCATTAAATTGACATAAAACAGTGAATGAGGCATTTTGTCAAACATAAGGTGTGCAGATTCCAAAATTTGAATGAAAATAAAGTTTTGCAACTTGAATCAACCCAAAAATGACTCCCAAGACAAATTAAGCACATTACAATTGAACAAATGATCAATTATCCCAAGTTGGCAAGATTAAAATAAAAATAAAAAAGTAGAAATAAACATTAGAATGTACAATTAGGTAGTTCTTGACAGCCATATATAATCACCCCCATCAAAAACTGTCACAAAGAAGCTAGAATTGTGGATAAACAAATACCATAAGAAAAATCTCAGGAAAAAAAAAAGGAAGAAACTGAGACGGAAAATTATGAGTATAATTGAGTTTGTTAACATAGGCTGTTTGAGGCATTCTGTCAAACAAATATCATGCATTATTCCTGCAACCACTTTCTGTACACACTGTGACTATAGAATTAGCTACAAACACATTCAGCCCAAACACTTGTAGAGTAGAATGTTAACTTTAATTCCCTTAAAGAAAAAATAAATTATTCGTATTGCCAAATCTAATAAATTGCTAGTATGGGCCTCAATAAAAAAAAAATGAAGTTTGAGCCATTCCAAGCATTAAAATTTCCCAATAACGAAAAAGAGGTCTTAATATATTTAGAGGCAAAGCAAATGGAACTGATTCTTGAACTTTACCTGGATGGAAACTTCCAACTATCATGACTTGCAATAAAGTAGACTTGAAAATTTTAAAAACAAATGAATATATTAAAAAAAAAATCAGTAAAGTTAAAGAAGATTACAGTAAAAAGGTTTTACAACTTGCTCCACCAAATCAGTAAGATTGAGCAAATCACGCCAGCACATTCCTATTATTTTTCTAATGATTATTCACTCATTGAACCTGGTCACACTATTCTGTAAACATTCAATGTTTGTCAATTTGGAAAGTCGTTGAATATCATGTAATCTTAAAAGATACATACAAAAGCTAAAAAGTCCTTACATGCACAAATTTCTTTTTGCAACGATTCCATAATCTGAAAGCAATTGATTGTGCTCCCCAGTTTGTTGATTTAAAGCCGAATTGATGGGGCCTATGTGTGATCTGACGGCCGGCGTTGTTTCCCCTTTGGGCCTCCGTGAAAAGCTGAAGCTGAAGCTCCGCGTTTGATTTGATTTTCATAATAAGAGAGCAGTTTAGGCTTCCATATAACTTTTTCTCTTTTTTCCGTTTGTGGCTTCTTCTTTTTTCCTTTTTCCTTTTTTAACAAAAAGAAGAAAAATTTATATGATCAGTGACTGTGTTTTAAAAAAATGTATTGGCAGAGAGAGAAATAAATCAGCTCCACTTTTAGTTTATATATAGATTTGTAACTAGTTATATTAACTAACTAAAAATTAATTAATTTTTAACTAGTTATAACAGAGAGTTATGTTCAAGATATAAATAAAATAATCCAACAATCAAATCATGAAAGTATTAATGGTTTTTTTTTTTTTTGGTAACTACGGATTATATTTTTTAGAAGAAGTAAAAGGACAATAGGAACCTGACCATCAGTATTATGGCCTAATAAACAAAATAGAGACTATAAGGGTCGCCAACTGAAGAGAATACCAGTTCATAGAGAAAATAGAAAGAATAGATAGAAGTAGAATTTAGGAGCGACGAAATCCTAGGCATTTAGAATGAAGAAGGTTATTTTCTAGTTCTTCATACTAGAAAGCTATACGCTTTCTGACAATCTTCAATTATCAACCTTGGTTCAATAAAGCTTCCTTTTGATCTTCAACACAAGTATCATCTAGAGATTCAATCCTAGGGACCGGTTATTCAAATTTCTAACTTGCTACAAACTCTAAGAAGCAAGGTATGGATCTTCTCAATGAACCATACTTATCTCCTTGAATTGTTCTTTTGATTCTACGTTGTATGTTTTCATTATTTGTTTAATTCAGATGTTCTTATTTCAAATTAAAATCATTGTTTAATACTTGATTCATTCTTTTGATGTTTAGGTTTTGTTTATTTTAGTTTACTATTGTTGATTTTATGTTTCATGCTGAAAATCAATTGAATTATGCTTGAAAATTGTTTATGCCCCATGATGTGGTGATTCTACCACGAGTGGCATACACCTACTGTGTGTAGCGTACGCTAGTTCATTACAGGCGCATGCTAGCTAAGAAAGAATATACTTTCTTATTTATTTCTCATATTTTCTCTTCTTTCATATGATAATTAATGCCTTGGGATTTATTCTCAATTATTTTGGTGATCAATAAACTTGGAGCCAAGTAAAATTCACTTTTCTTATTCTTTTATATTATACTATGTTTTCACATGCTTCAGTTGATATAGTTTCTAGGTTTAGATTGTTTTTGGGTGATTAGGGGTTAGATTTCCTTATTAAATATTTATTTAGACATTGCCCAATAATATGTGTGAGATACCATCGGGGCACCTCAGGGGGTTGTTCATGCTATTGAACCTTTTTAGGGTTAAAAGCAAAGGAATAAGGAGTCGCCACCTGGTTTATAGGTCCAAGAACCATAAATATGACTTCATGCTCAAAAGGACAAATCTTACTAGGTCCGAAGCTAAGTTACATCTTGGAAAGGTGTTAGAGACCCAAGAATGCCTAGCCTAATGGCTGGCCTTCCTCTATAGTATTTGACATTCTTGAGGGAGTTTATAAGATACATCTCTAAACATACATAAAAGCAATTTAAACCTAATTATAACAATTAAGGAGTAATCAAAGCATGGGAATTAGGGCACAATATTCATATGAAGTAAAAGAAAGAATCTCACCTGAATCCAAGCATATCGCCAGTTTGTAGGGAATGATCCCCACAATAATCACATATCAGGTCTTAACAATAGATACATGGTAAACTGAGAAACATGTTTTAACAAGCACATAATCATGCCATAATTTATTGAAGGACATGCTTTTAAAGAAAAATAGGTTTAAACTTATTGAAGATGATCTATGAACTCCTATATGGAAAACTTAACATGAAAACAATAATTTAACTAACATAGGCTTAAAATCAATGAAGAGAAATAAAACTAAGCATGTACACGGAATAAACATGAGATGAAGATTTGGACAAGCAAACTAAACCTAAAGTAAACATCATGATTATAAACCATTCATGGAGGTTGATATGGACTATTGAGAAGATCCATACCTAGCCTCTAAAGAGCTTGTTGCAAGCTAGAAATTTTAGCGGTCTCTCAAACAGATTTCTCTAACAGAGAACCATAGGTCTAGGAACCATAAATATGACTTCATGCGCAAAACGACTAATCTTACTAGGTCCGAAGCTAAGTTACATCTTGGAAAGGTGTTAAGGACCCAAGAATGTCTAGCCTAATGGCTGGCCTTCCTCTATAGTATTTGACATTCTTGAGGGAGTTTATAAAATAAATCTCTAAACATGCATAAAAGCAATTTAAACCTAATTATAACAATTAAGGAGTAATCAAAGCATGGGAATTAGGGCACAATATTCATATGAAGTAAAAGAAAGAATCTCACCTGAATCCAAGCATATCGCCAGTTTGTAGGGAATGATCCCCACAATAATCACATATCAGGTCTTAACAATAGATACATGGTAAACTGAGAAACATGTTTTGACAAGCACATAATCATGCCATAATTTATTGAAGGACATGCTTTTAAAGAAAAATAGGTTTAAACTTATTGAAGATGATCTGTGAACTCCTATATGGCAAACTTAACATGAAAACAATAATTTAACTAACATAAGCTTAAAATCAATGAAGAGAAATAAAACTAATCATGAAAACGGATTAAACATGAGATGAAGATTTGGACAAGCAAACTAAACCTAAAGTAAACATCATGATTATAAACCATTCATGGAGGTTGATATGGACTATTGAGAAGATCCATAACTAGCCTCTAAAGAGCTTGTTGCAAACTAGCAATTTCACCGGTCTCTCACACTGATTTCTCTGACAGAGTTGTGTGTTGATCACCAAGGGGAAAGGCTCTGAATGCCTAGGTTAATGATTGGAGTTTCGTGAGAAAGGGGATAGTCTTCTAGTACTTCAACTAGAGAATAGCTACTTACTCAAGAATTCTTTCTCACTACCTTTTTTTTTTCTAACTACGCAGAGCTTTGCTCCTAAACTATTCTCCTAAATTCTACTATACGAGCACTGCTTGATATTTCAGTCTATTCTTAGGGGCTTCCCGGTATCTTTTTGTTGTGAGGTATGAGACTCCTTTTATAGCAAAAAAGAGTGCTAGGTCTGCTATGTTAGGAAGATTCCTCCTTGTTGTAGACTGAAATTTATGACCTTATTCATGTTCTACATATGTTTTTCGAATGTGAGACCTACGAATTCCCGAATCTGTATTTTTTACATGCTATTTGTAATCTAAAGCAGCTTTGAAGTGTATATGTGATTTGTGACCCTTTTGGATTAACCAAATGGAATTTGGATATGATTATGATGTGTTTGGAACCCTGGCCAATGGTATTTATTTGGAACCCACTTGAATTGAACTGTGGGTATTTGGATATGTATGCTTTGGAACATGCCTAAAAAAAGGATAAGAATATCTCGACAATTTCCAAGCTAGCGATCAAGAATCACCACTATGTAAAATTTCAGCTTGTTGATATATATACTCATTCGTAACTTTTGTCTTGAACTTAAATCTATGAATTGTTTTACTATCAAATCTCGTGCTGCTCTATGCTATTCCATAATTTCATTCTTTTCGTTTGAGTCATGGTTATGTTACTTATTGAGTTGTGGAAAACTCACTCCTCTCCCTTAATATTTCATATTAGGGAGTGTTAATGTATTGAAGCAAGAGGGAAAGATTAAATAGTTGGATCTTTTGGTGTGGATATACTACCAGCTTGGGAAGGAAATCATAAGCTGTCTTTTAAAGGTATTTAGGTGTAAATAGTCTGATGTAATATATGTATCTTGAGGTGATTTAGAGAAACAATGTGGATGAATGTATATGGACTATATATATATATATGGAAAGGGACTATCATGCTTTGATTGTTTTATATATTTGAAGTGCTTAGTATGCTCTGATGGGTACCAAGGTGGGTCTAGCCTTAAAGATTAAAGTTCCAGATGGGCCATTCAAGATCAAGAGCCAAGAAGATCAAGGAAGCAATGCAAGGAGGTGCAATCATTGGGATAAGCTAGAAGAGCCCAACACTGTGGGTTTGAAAGAAGGAGAACCAATAGTATAAATAAGGTTATTGTTTGGGCTATTGTTAATGAAGGGTTTCATAGTTAAATGATTTATTTTATTAGATTGGGCCTTAATTCAAGGGCATATTTGGAAAGTTTTTTTTGGAACGGGTCAAGAAGTTACTGTAGCCGAATTACTTGGGACTTTCATGCGGGGGTTTTTTGGGAAACAAGGGTTTTATTTTGGCTAGGGTTTTAATTAGGTTTTGGTTTAAATACTTTTGAGCCTCATTTGAAGGCAGACAATATTGAATTTTCATTGTGATTGAGTTTTCTCCTCTTGTTCTTGATGAACTTTTGAACTTATCAAAGGTAAATAAACCTTTGTGGCGTTCCTCCTTGTATATCTTGATTTTTCTTTTTCAATGCTATTGACTTGATTTTGGCTTTCTTAGGTGAGTTTTCAAACTGATTGTGGGTTCAAGGGATTCCATTCCTGCGGGTTCATATCATGCTCTGATTAACTATTCCCTTGGAAAAATAGAACATGATAGTTAAATAACTCATAGGAAGATTTTAATTGTAAAAGTTTCGTCAAACTTGGGACTGTTTTATTAAGTCTTGAGTCGTGAAATAGGATGTAAATTTAAAATATCTTGATTTTCTTTTGCAATGCTATTGACAACTCATTTGTGATCCCAAAAATATTTTTCATCAAGTTAAAGTAAAGGCAATTCAAAAGTTTCAATTCATTCATAGTAGATCGAGCTTCACCTTTTTGCTCAGGAGTGTATGTCATCCACTTGAATAATCCCAAGTACATACAATTGAAGCAGAGAACATCAAAATTAAGTTGAGAATTGTCTTATAATGTGATCGCCAATGTGTATCACCAGTACGTTTAAGACTTGTTTCTTGATTCAAACCTTGCTTACTTCTAATTTCACCCATGTCTAATACTCCTTTAATTTGGGCAAGTTTTGCATCTCAAAGAGCATCTCGTCTTTTAGAAGAGCCTCCAATTATTAAATTAGCAATGAAGCAAAAAAATTCAGCAATGACAATATGCTTTTTTAGTAACAACGACAAGATTCAACTAAAGTTGATGAGCAAAGCAATGGACATAAATCCTAATTTATTCTCCCAAAAAATTAAACCATTAAGACCATTTCACCTTAAATATTACTGGCCCCTTCATAACCTTGCCCACGTAGTCTTATTGACTCAGTTCATGCCTAGAAAATAAAGATTCAATTGCATCTTTGAGTGAGAAAGCTGTGGTATCTGCCAAAAATGACATTATGCTTTTTAGCAACAGCAACAAGATTCAACTGAAGTTGATGAGCAAAGTAATGGACATAAAATCCTAATTTATTCTCCAAAAAAATTAAAGCATTAAGACCATTTCACCTTGCATATTACTGGCCTCTTCGTAACCTTGCCCACGTAGTCTTACTGACTCAGTTCATGTCTAGAAAATAAATATTCAATTGCATCTTTGGGTGACAAAGCGGTGGTATCTGCTACGTGTACAATACCTAGGAATTGTTTTGTGTCCACAAAACGCAAAACGGATCAACTTTTATTTATAAAAAGTACAAAATAAATTACTTGGATTCAAGGAAGCCATACAAAGAAGCAACTCAGTATTCACCTTAGAAAAACAATTGTTAAGATCATGAAGTTGCATATCTATGACTGTGTAGAATATGTCAACACGATAGTCATATAAATTTTTAATTTGTGAGGTTTTACATATTGACCTCCCACCTACTACAAATATTCCATCGATGTTTGGGCTAGGAAAACCAGTTTGCTACAAAATTACAACACATCAGTTAATAAAGATTCTCATTCATCATCTCTTATCATCTGCAATCGTTGCCTAGTCACTTTAACAAGTGTCATAGCATTTACAATATCTTGATTTTTCTTTTGCAATGCGGTTGACAACTCATTTGTGATTCCCAAAAAATTTTCATCAAGTGAGCAAAGGCAAATTGATCGAGCTTCACCTTTTTCCTCGGAGTGAAGGCTATCCTCTTGAATAATCCCAAGTACATCAACTGAAGCAGAGAACATCAAAATCAAGTTGAGAATTGTGCCATAATGTGATTCCCAACGTGTATCACCAACACGTTTTAAGACTTGTCTCTTGATTCAAACATTGTCCACTTCTAATTTCACCCATGTCTAATGCTTCTTTAATTTGGGAAAGTTTAGCATCTTGTCTTTTTCAAGAGCCTCCAACAACATTTACTAAATTTGCAACCAAGCAAAAAAAATTCAACACTGAATATTTGCTTTTTAACAACAGCTACAAGAGTCAACTGAAGTTGATGAGTAAAGCAATGGACATAAAATGTTGATTTATTCTTCCTCAAAATTAAAGCTTTAAGACCATTGAATTCACCTTGCATATTACTAGCCCCATAACCTTGCCCACATAGTTTAAATAAACTCAATTCATGTTTAGAAAATAAAAATTCAATTGCAACTTTGGGTGACAAAACGGTGGTATCTACTACATGTACAATGCCAAGGAATTGTTCCGTAAAAATTACCTTTTTGTCCACATAACGCAAAACAAATACCATTTCTTTTAATCGATATTTCACAAGACTTATCAACTAAAATTGAAAAAAAAAAAAAACATTATTGTCAAGATCCTGGATGATGGCATTGGTAATTTTACATGCAGCTACATTCACAATGTCTTTATAAATATCTTTGTGGATTAGCTTGTTGTTTTTCGGTGTGTTTAACAACACTTTATTGATAGATTCATTGTGATCTGACAAAAAATATAGAATCTCAAGGAAATTTGTTTTACCACTTGAATCATGAGATTAATCATGACCACATAAAAATTAACCCCTAATGCAAAAGGAATTTTATGCAATCAAATGTTGCATTTATTTGAGTCAATCTTATCTTAATTTGACTTCTTAACAAAAACACTCGTAATGTGTTGATTCATTAGATATTCAACATTTTTGACAACTTAAGGAATTTTATGCAATCAAATGTTGCATTTATTTGAGTCTGATAGTCAATCTTATCTTAATTTGACTTCTTAACAAAAACACTCTTAATGTGTTGATTCATTAGATATTCAACATTTTTGACAGCTTGATTATGGGCACTATTAACGCCTCCAACATGGGTTTGTAGTTTATCTTTCTTATGCCACATCTTGAATCCAACCATCACAATCTTGAATCCAGCCATCACAAAAGTGTTACCTCCCGCTTGCTTACGAACATCTTGCCAAAATAGGCAATAATATAAAATAAAATAAAAATGGTGCATCCTTTGTATGTTGTATTCCAACCAATTTGTGTATTCATTAAAACAATTAGGATTAAATTGACACAATACTCCGACAATTTCTTTTTTAGGGAAATCATGGCCAAGAAATTGACAAATGATCATTTTGAAAGTTGTTATTTCCTTCGTCAACTCTTGATGGTTCAATTTTGGATTCTATGAACTTATCAATTGCGAAGCTTTCAGATTGTCATTATACACAATACCTTATTGTTTTGTTCATGCAGCTCTACAAGACACTACAATATGTAGTTAAGCACAAGTTTGAGAAAGATGTTAATGCTATTAAAAATTTAAAACTACTCGATATCTTCCAAAATGGGCACAAATTGATACAAGACCCTACAACAAGAGAGAATGAGATTTAAATTGTCAATTTATATAAAATATAACTTTCCTCATATATAGGAATGTAGATACTCACCTGTTATAAAGGGAATTCACATTACAAAAGGGGAAATTTGTGGGAATCCAAATGCCGATTCCTTTTAAGTGATTTGCATCCAAACATGAGAATATTATGAATTTTTATTACATTGTCATTTATTTTAAAAGATTACCTATACCAAACGCCCTCGAAAAGTGATAGTGACACTAAAGAAGCACTAGATGTAACGGGAAATGTAATAAAATGATATGATTCTAATTCAATACACAAACTTGCACGATATATATATATATATACACACACACGTACGTATAAACATTTGAATATCTATCTTCTTTTTTTAATTTTAATTTGTACAGGATTTGGATCGTATAAACTGGTTATGCAGCATACATATCCACACTTGGTTTGAATATCTACATGAATGCACATGTATATGATTAGTTGAGTAATTTGGTTAATCTGAGGCTGCTTAATCTCGATTAGAAGTTGACAAAGTTGACAAGTTGTAATTCAAGAGTTACATGATTGGTGGGAAAATGACTAGATATGCTTCTTTTGGACATGGTATGCACAAGATAAATTTTTATTAACTATTGCTTTTCTTGTGCTAATTGAAACCTAAAGTAACTACAGTTGCAAAATTCTGCCATGATCTACCTACTTATTTGCAGAGCCACATGACAAATACTGTTTTCTATTCCAGAACCAGATTATACAAAATGGAGATGAAGTCTAAACCACGGCTATGATGTTACATCATTGACAGCAATGTCAATCATCTGTCTAGCAGAAATCACTCTGTCCAAGGTTTGGTCTGGAACCGTGATTCCAGATGTCTCCAAGTCTGCAACAATTGCAATGGCTGCATCTAGTTCCCCAAGATCAAGACATAGAGAGATGATTTCATCATAAAGGGGACTGCAATAGAAGAAACACAACAAGATGAGTTTTGTGGTAGTGATTCAGGAAGTGCCAACAAAGATACACAATTTAAAGGCTTTTTGAGTTGGAGTTTTTTTCTGATGAATAATATAAGCATGTTGAAGTTTCTGAGTTTCTATGCTCAAAGAGATATAGCACCGCACGCAATGTAGCCAGCTCCTTTTGCATCAATCGGATGCATAAACAATCTAGAGAAAGTCCGTCCACGCTATCCCATTAATCATGCAACTCTCAAATTGCTTTCTTTTGTGGATATTGCTCTCTAAGAGAAGAAAATTTACACATGCAAGATTTTCAACCTTTCCTCAATGACATAAAGGAAATTTTCCAAAACTGAGATAGCAAACACAGATGTGCAAAGCCCAGCATATGGCAAGTGGTAAAACTAAATCAAGAAAATCACATCTCACTCATTTGCTATCCTATCTTTTCTCTCATAAAATAACATGATCTTACCTCCCAAATACATAGCCAAGACTGTGTATTGTCTGCAGGATCTTCAAGAAAGCTGATGGCAATGGAGCCCTTACTGCTGCGCGCAAGATCATGGCACAATCGCCAATAGTGGGTTTTCCACCCAATTCTATTACCTGAAAGTCCATTATATCATTCATTCATGAAAAACGTATAATTAAAGCAGGTGCTTCTAAGAGAAAGAGATACGTATCTCAAATCTTTCAATTGTTTTAGGGAATCCTTAAACCTAGGACGCCTTTTTTCTCTGTTTTCCATGTGGTCAGCAACAAGTTAAACTTTGTGTTATACGTTGATTAAAAATTTTAATACTCAGACAAATATCAGTTTATTTGCTGAATTGAGAATAAATTGGAGTCTGATTGAATTCAAACATATTTGTTGCCTTCAGAATTTCTATATGGCAATCAAGATTGCAATTTTAAGCCATTACAAGGTTAACTTGTTTATAAAACCATCTCACATTGAGACTTCAACTCAAGCGAGGCTCAAGCTATATTCACGCATGAGATCAACTTGACAAATTTATCAAACCGAACTGAGCCAAGCTTAAGCTAATAGTTTATTGACAAGCCAAGCTTGAGTTTGGCAGGCAAAGCTCAATTTAAGAATGTGAAAGATAGAGGATATAGGTTGTGAATGAAAAATTGTGCTCAACAAAAACAAGGATTACTAATGTCACATGCGAAGAAGGTGAGAAAAAAGGTATAGGACTTGCCTTCAGCATAACTTTAATTGCCAAATTAACTTCCCATTCTTGTGACCATCTTCGAGGAGGTACGTTCTTTAGTTTTCTCTCCCATGTCCAACCCCAAACGTCAGCTATTGTATACATGTCCGACACATCAAACACCTTCCTTTTTCTCATCTCCTTAAATGCCTCAAGTATATCCTCAGGAAACCAGTCATCATCATTATCGTCCTGCATCCGTACACAACATATTCTAATGTAAGACTTTAAGTCAAAAGACAAATTGTGGTCTCATTCCACAGCTAGTGGAACCCTAAACCAAAAACCAATATACAAAATTCCACACCTAGCATGTGCTCCTAAAATTTTAAAGAACCTAAGCATATCCAACTAAGAAACCAAATAAAGAAATCAGATATGAAAAAAGACTATTATTATAATTTAAACATACTAGCTAATGTCTCGCGTGTTGCATTGTGAAATACTTTGTAAGAAATAATCTTATGGCTCATGTATAAACGCTTACTATCAGGGACGGAGCCAGGAAATTATTTTGGGGGTGAACTGGAAGTATTAAGTAAATTTCAATGGCATGAGAGAATTTAATTTAATAATAAAAAATAGGTACTCTTGGTACGGGGGACATAATGAACCTTACAAGTTAAAATTAGAACTAATAATTTATTGAAATAACAAAATTTATTGGCACGAGTTATAACAAAATTAAAATTAAAAAATCAAAGTTAAAATTAGAACTAATAATTTATTGGCATAACAAGTCACAAGTCATAACAAAATTTATACTAATAATTTATTGAAATAGCAAAATTAATGCTTATACGATTACTCCTGCATTGCTCTGTAGCTCAGGAACTTTGGTCTTGTATTTGCCTGTTTTGGGATGCTTGTGTGATGCTAGGGGTGTAGTAGACTCAGTATCTTGCTGGTCTGGCAGGTTTGGTAATTCTTGAGTCTGGTGCTATTTGGAAGGCCATTCCACATTGTCTCATGTGGTGTCTATGGCGTGAGCGGAACAATAGAACTTTTTCTGGGGAGGAGCAATCAATTCCAGCACTGAAATTTCCTTTCCTGCAGACCTTATACGATTGGCTGAAGGCTTCTAATTTAGTTTGTTCAAATTCATTATGTGAAATGCTTGACAGTTGTGTTGTTGAGGTTTAACTTTCTGTGTGTTGCTGTGTACACTTCCTGTGTACATAGTCTTCTTCTTTGATTAATGAAATATTTATTTATCAAAAAATAAAAACAAAATTAATGCTTATACTTTATTGGCACAACAAAGTAATACTAATAATTTAATGATAAAAACTTCATTGAGTAACTTAGTGGTTCACAATCACAAACACAACCCACACATTTCCCCCACAAACAATTTCAAACACAAAACAAGACAAAACCAAAGTGGTCAATACTGGAGGTCGTTTCGATTTGATTAAGGGAACAAAATATTTTGGTATCAATTAATATTGGTGTAACATTTTGGGGTTACCGCTAATTTATATATATATATATATCATAACTAAGTTGAGTAACTCATCCAACACACAGGTTAGTCTAATAATAATTATTCACAGAAAAAAAAAAAAAATCTGAAAATAGTTAAAATCTCAACGGTCAGTAAGGGGAAGAAAAAAAAAGATTCAAAATTTTAAAATTGATTTTGAAGGAGAATCTGTGGTTGAGAAATAGAGTGGTAGGCAGAGGAGAATCTGTGGATCTAGGATTATAAAAGAAAGTATTAGGGTTTGCAAATTGAATTATGGCTTGAAAAAATTGAATGGATGAAAGAAGGTAGCAACTAGGGAAACTACTTGCTAGAATTTTCTGGCAGCCAAAAAGGGTTGTGCTTCTAAGGATGTTAAGAGGGATGATTTGGAATCTGAAAGGTTAGAAAATTTTAGGCCTTTAAGGCTTTAAAAGACATAGAATGAAGTCATTTGGGGTTGTAAAAGAAGGAAGAAAAGAGGAAAATTTTGTGGTTGCTCAGGGACAATGAACAGTATTTGTAAACAGTACCAGTGACGCCAGGACAAGCCAGAACAATTCAACAAGAATTGAAAAACTGGAAAATAAAAGAATATGACCTATGAGTCAGCCTATGAGTCAGCACCTAGGCCTTGATTGGAGTCAGCACCAAGCGGAAACCAGTAGAAGTTGACACCTAGGGTTGGACTGGAATCGGCACCAAACCATTGGAAATTTCCAAGAAGAAACTTCCCATTCATCAAAATATAATCTCCTTTAAAAGAATTCATACTTTGCTTATATAGTCTACTGAATTCTAATTCTAACAAACAAACAAATAAAAACCCCTAATTCAAATGGGCTAGGCCCAATTATTTCATATAAAAACAATCCTGACTTCAAATAAAAATACTAATACACCTAATTAGGGTAAAACTTAGGTACAATTCCTTAGATTAGGTACATTAGGCCCCTTATTGAATTTAAATATTCTTGGAAAAAATAACATTTTTTGTATTTCATTAATTAATGCAACTATGTGTTTGAATTCAATTGGGGAACTTAATGTACCTAACCTAAGAAACTGTACATAATTTTTACCCACTAATTAAGTACTAGGACCTAAGATAATAATACAATTGACCAATAAAATTTAAATTTGACTCCAATCTTGAATAATACTAAATTAAAATAATTATCTCTCTAAGTGTTCCGCATCAACGCGTATGCCAAAATATTAAAAAAATAAATAAAAGAACAAGACACTAATGTAACTTACAAAAGCTCAAATATTCCACTAATCAAAGTCTCCAAAAATTGTTGAGTACATTGAAGCATATTTATTAGACTCGTCATGCACTATAAATTATTAGACTCGTCATGCACTATAAAAGGAGAAGGCTTTTAAATCTTTTCCATTTGAAGTGACTGGATTACCTAGATTAGAAAAAAATAGAAAGAATGAAAAAGATAAAAATAAATAATAAGATATCAAAAATTTACTTCCAATATTCAATGGATATTACAAATTTGACAAAGATTTATCATATTCATAAAAACTATAAAGCCAAAAAGACTAGCATTATGTGACAAAGCACTGAAAATTTGGTGACCATTAACTCTGCTATACAACCATCAGTCCTGTCCTTTTTTTTTTAAATAAAAATAAAAATAAAAGTAATTGAAAGGGCATCGAACCTAGCAAATGGTAGGTATACAAGAGATACGCAAAAGTCAAACAAAAAAAAAAAAGATCTAACAGATATCTACAAATTTGAAAAAGGCCTGGAAGAAAATCTTAAATCATCCTCATCTAATTGGAATGTGATAAAAATAGTAATTCCAACACCTATAGATACTCTCTTACTCAATACCAAGATAAGTTAGAATTAGTGTCTGAAACTCTCTTATTCAACACCTACTTTGGAATTCCAAGCAGCTGTAACTGCTAGAGAGAGAGAGAGAGAGAGAGAGAGAGAGACAGGATGATAGATTGGTTTTGTATGGGGAACGTTGTGGTGGGGGAGCTCTCTTCATTGCATTTCAAAACACAGCTCCATTTATTTTTGCATTCTGGGTACAAGGGATTCACATGGTTTAAACACGAAACGCTTCCTTACTTTTATTTCTTGTGGTGGGAACTGAAACAGTGGCATCAGGTTAAATAATGAGTTGATATCAGAATCTACCACCACGGCACCCCCACAAAAAATTAAGGGAAATGTTATTTCCACACCTATTTATGATATTTCCGCACCAATGGTACGGAAATGTCAGAAATAGGTGTGAAATTTCTATTTCCACATCATTTAATGCGGAAATATCAAATAGGGGTGTGGAAATAACACAGTCTAAAATTAAAATAAAATAAAATAAAAAAATAGTAAGAAATGAAACCATTACAGACTTCATACCTCCACTGATATTCGAGAGGCTCTTCTCCTTGACTTTTTGGATGAGGTAGTTGTTTGGTCAGAATCTTTCAACAATTGAACTCCAATCATTTGAAGTGGTTTCTTGGCTTCAACCTCCTTGTCCTTTGCCCTGTCTCCATCTTGACTCTCAGTCTGCTCTACCTCCTCCTCCTCATCAGCCTCATCATCTTCAACCTCTTTTGAAACGTCTTCAACCTCACCATCATCCAACACATCTGGAGATTCGTCTTCTGCATCACCATCATCCAACACATCTGGAGATTCTAATTTACCCATGTCCAGAGGCTTCTCATGATCATCACTAAATCCTTCTCCAAGGAAACGGCGTTTCCAGAACTCTGTGTTTCCTTCTTCAAGCTTGATCCGAGAAATTAGTTCATCAAGCTCTTCATCAACCTGCCAGATGTAGCATATGAAATTCATTAAATTTACTGTCTACGTAACCTGGAAGAAAAAAGCCATTGTGAAGAAACATAAATTGAGATATGAGTTTTAGGAAGAAGAAAAAATTATCGGAGTACTCAGGAAATATGTATATGATTTAAGAGTAAATTAATGTTCATAGCAGTAAAAAGAATAATAAGTGAAGATTAACCTCTTCTTCTTCCTCCTCAATGGGAGGAACCCATAGGGGCCGACCACGAGAGCGGTTTATTCTCCTGGCTTTTTGCACACGCTGATAAAGAACATTTCTAGTTCCATCAGTTGGCAGATCTTGTGCTTCTAGTTCTTCCTTCAGTTCAGATACCAACATCTTACTCGCAGCCTTGGGTTTTAAAATGTTTTGATCAGGACCCTTTAAGATTTTCTTTAACCATTCCTCCACTCTGATATAATCAGATTCTGATGCATCCCCTAAAGCAGACGGTCCTTCGTTCTGTAAGGTTTTCAAAAGCTTTCGGTGGTGTTCCTTCCAATCCTCAAGGCATCTTTGCTTGAAGGAGGTTTCCATAGGATTAGAGTATATAAATCCAGCAGCATCTGGATCTAGAGGAGTTTTCCCCCTTCTAGGCACCCAACGCTTGCGCTCACCAGTAAGCCCACCCTCTGCAATATACCTGATTCATGGGCAAAGACACTCAATACCTCAATGGTAAAGTTACTATCAGGGCATGCACTAGACCAATGCCAAAACATGCCTGGAAAAAAAAAAATTAAAAAAAGAAATAATCAAATAAAATATTTAATGCAAAATAAAACAAGTTGTGACCATCTTTTTTCTAATCAAGATTTGAGTTATGATTCGTCACGCAACATGTAAAGATGCTAGTCCATGAGAATAGGACTAATATAGGCACTTGGAATATAGGGGTTTTTAACTAGTAAACTAATAGAAATTGCAGATACAATAACTAGGAGAAAAATAAACATAATGTGCCTTCAGGAAACTAAGTGGTTAGGTGGGAAATCCAAGGAAATTGATCATACATTATATAAATTACAGTATACATAAAAACATAAAATAAAACTGAGGAAAGGATAGCCGTAGATTGTTAGGGTTAGGTGGATAGGGGTAGAATTTTATTAATGAAGCCTTCTTTAAGAGAAGAGACAATTAATATAGTTAGTGTGTACCCTCCTCAAATAAAGTTGGAAGAATCCATTAAGAAATAAATTTTACATGGATGAATTGATGTAAGGGTTACCAAACAGGAAACTTTAACTGGAGGAGACCTAAAGGGTCATGTTGGTAACGAGAAGTATGGGAGTATGGGATTTGAAAGGAGTTCATGGAGGTCAGCATTATGGAGTAAGGAACGGTCAGGAGATGCTATTTTAGATTCCACAACGGTATGGGATTTGATATTGACACACTTGATTTAAGAAGAGGGATTCACACAAAAATAACCTTCAAAAGTGGGGCAAACATTAGCCAAATAGATTTCATCCCTACATCTAAGTTCCAGAGAGACAAAATTTCTTAACATAATAATACAGATAAAGATTCGAAACAATGTTGCTGTGCACAATAGGGAAGCAGAGCATTCAGCAAATATGAAAATAAGACGTTAAAAAATGGAGAGCTAAAACTTATAAGATATGCTCTCTTTTTTTGAATAAATAATAAGAAATTGTATTCAAAAGACAGGAAGGGCTTAGCCCTGAACACAGGAACATATGCTTCTTAGTTTGCAAAGCGTTTTTTTAACACTTAATGAAATAACTAAAGAAATAAATATAAATATATAGGCTTGCAGCAACTGTAGTAGTGTATTGATTATAAAGCAAACCTAGAAATGTAATCAATCTCATATCCAAGTTCTGCTTCTTCTTGAAGAGGTTCAATCCATGAGCTCACTAAAGTCCGGTACTTCCTGCTCAAAATCATGGCCCGTGGTGGAATTGGTTGGTTATCTTTTGCCAAAGCTTCTAAAGCTTCTAACAACTCAACAATCCTGCCTGAATTTAAACATGACTACTAGCTCAGAAACATTTCTAAATTCACGTCAAAGGAAGAAAAATCTAAAACATAGGTAAAAAACACAGTGAAAAAAATTGTTTACCAGATTATTCAAGAGGTAGTAATCCTAAAAGCTAGAACAAAGAAACTATGGATAGAAGCACTACAAACCCACCTGAAGGAATGTACACTGAGTTTTAAATAATGAAAGAATTTGAAAAAAAGCAATGCCTACTAGGAGGTCCTAATACAAGGTGTGGTGCTATAACTTGTGCTTCCATGGTACACTAAGAAATAAATATTTTCTTAGGAGCAACCTTCCAAGCTACTATGCTAGATCCTAAAGTAAAAACCTAACCAATAATGGCCAGCCTCGTACATGGCTCAACTCAAAGAGTAGCCTCATTACATCAAAATTACAAGTAAAAAGAATATTACTATCAACAAACAAACAAAGGAATTAGATTTTTGTAAAATTGTAGTGATTATTGAAAAAGAAAAATAGAGAGCTATGGCAGTGCACACTGAGAGAATAAGAAAGTAAAGCAAGGAGTTAAAAACCAAAGGAGAGAAACCAGGTAACCATGTCTCAAAACACGCATATTCCATTATTAAAGTCTGATTCTTTTGATTACAATTGATCATGTTAGTGTAGGGGGTGCTTCACAATCGCTGTTGGTCCACTTCCTGAAAGCTTAAAATTTGGGAACAGATGGGTCCTAATATGGTGTCAAACCTTCGCTTGAGAGGTCAATTTAAGCAGATGGGAAGTGACAGATTTAATCATTAAGATTAGTTCTGATACTCCCCAACTCATGGGTTTTTTAACTTGAATGGGAATAGACAAATTTTGGTTAATAAACTTCTGCTATAAAGCCATATTAGTAACCATTAATCCTAAAAAGCGGAAGTTATCACAAAATGGGCCAAAAGTGTTGATCAACCTCACCACCACTAATGCTACCTGCGTTTATAGACTTGCTTGGCAAGTAAAATCTCTCCGAAAAACAAAATTAAATTTTAATTACCAAACAATTCAAGAATTGTGGTCTATTTTCGATGCAGGACCATCTTGGCAATTTCATAGGCTACTTTAGTTATTGTTGAGTCTTAGTATCAACTTTCTTTACGTTAAAAAGTTGCTGGTTCAGTTTTAATGAAGTTTTACTAAATATGGTTTTTTTATTGGTAATAAAAAATTTATTCAATCAAAAAGAGTAGCTCCCAGTACACAGGGAGTGTACAGAACGAATACTCGAGGAATAACAAAAATTAAGCATTACAAGAATCTAAAAAATCAATAACAGATGAGTGTGAGATTAAGCCGGCCGTAGTCAGCCAATCCACAACAGCCATTGAATCTCTAGCAGATTTCTCTCTCTCCACTCAAAACATCTTGCATTTCTCTCCCCCCATACACACCAAAATAAACAATGAGGAATCGATTTCCAAATCTCTACATTCCTTGACCGGCCCAGAATCCAAATATGGGTTAGTTTGGTCATTTCCAAATTTTCGAGAAAGGGCTGTACCAGAGGCCCATGACCCCTATTTTATGTTTTGATTCCTTTTTCTCTTTGGTTTAAAAGTTATTAATTACTTCTTTTTTCTGATTAGAAGTCTTATTCTTTCTAGGAAAAGGTTATTTACGAGTACTAGTCTTTCTAGGAAAGGGTTTGGTAATGTAGCCAATACAATTGAGATAGAGATATTGAATTAATAAAATCCCATCAGCTTATTTAAGCATTGAGGGTGTGATTGCCTTCTTCTTCTTTGTTTCTTGTTCAATTTACTGTTTCAACACCAAACAACCATAAAATTCCCTCAAGATTTTTTCAAGATCCAATCTTTACTACCTTAAACCCTTCAACATCAATCCCTATTCAAAATCTTATTAGGAATCCTAATATAGTGTTGAATTTCTAAAGATTCTACATCAGAATTGGTATTAGAGCCCATTAAAGCTTATGTCCTCCGTCAACCACTTAGGACATGGAAATACTTTTGGACTTGATTTATTTAATGTATGATCTAACAACTATCACTTTGGAGATGATATAAAGGACTAGGCAGACAGATAGGCATTGACGCTCTCATTATGGAAAAATGGCATAAGTCATTGAAGAAGTATCACATGTGACAGGTTGGTTCCCATGCTACCTGGCTTATACATATTAAGTGTAGATTGGCATAACTTCTACCTGCAACAATTGCATAAATTTTAGGATACATTTTTTTAAGCACAATCTTAGGTTGCATGGTTCAAAATCTCTAGCCAATATGTATTGAAAATGAGAAGAAGAATCAAATGCTTAGAATAATGTATTACTGTAAAAACATAATATAATGTATGCACACCTTCTCGACATAAGGCCCGAAGATACAAGGATAGTGGATCCCCAAAGTTTCCTTCATTATGTAAAACTTTTGTTCCGTCCTTCAAAGTTTTTAAGAGCACGAAAATGCCGAATAGCTTCTCTTACAACACAATACTTGGTAAAGCACTCCACTAACAGCCTGAACATGGATGCAAAATGTTATCCATCAATTATTAGTTTTGTAATAAGAAAAGAACGAGAGTTGAATTCAAGATTGTCCCAAAAATGTTAAAATGCATAGACAGAGCTTTTAGTTCTATATTCATGCATTTATAGGCTGACAAAAAAGAAAAATTTGGTTCCATGTAGCTAAAGCAGATAGCAAAGAAACATTATTTCATATAAAACCAGTTGCGAGAATGCATATTTTGGTCTTAAGAGCACCAGGAAAGATGAAGGAGCCACCCTAAATAAGGAAAACAATATGTTAAAATAGGGGAAACTTTGACACCCATTTATTGTGTACGTATCTAAATAATAGTGGGTTTGTGCAAAATAGAAAAACCAATTACACAGAGAACACAAAGATTACGTGGTTCAGCTAAAAGCCTACATTTACCGGCGGCATACAGGAGAAAGTTTCACTAAGAAACCAAAGAGATTACAATGGTGGCACTAAAGAACTCTCACAATGCCCAAACCCCAAATACACCCAAAGAGCTCTCTCTCAAAGAATAGAACGTGAGAATAAATTCTCTTCTATTCTAGTTGTGCGGCACTTAATAAAAGAGAAGAAGATATGTATATATAGTTCACTATTAGGTTTTCCGTGTATCACTTAAACCAAAACACCTAATAGAGTGGACTATAAGTCCTATCATTACTAGGACTCCTAGGGACTAAAGTACCCCAAATCGTGTGGCATTCAAGCCACATACATAACAAATCTCCACCTTGGCTTGAATGCAATCAAGCCTCATGAACGAAACTCCTCTTGAACCTCCACCAAAGCCCCTAAGGGCTATCAGACTCTGCAAAACACCAACCAAGTCCAAGCAATGCTTGAACTTGTGCAAAGGAACCAGCTTAGTCATCATATCTGCTGGATTATCCGCTGTAGCAACCTTTCTGACTGCAATGATACCCTGAGAAACATTCTCACGAATGAAGTGAAATACTGAAATCTAACATCAATATGTTTGGTTCTCTCATGATACATTTGATTTCTAGTCAAATGTATGGCACTTTGGCTATCACAAAACACAACAGTGTCACCCTGTTACAAACCAAGATCACCGAACAAACCCATTAACCAAATGGCTTCCTTCACTGCCTCTGTCGCTGCCATATACTCTGGCTCTATAATAGACAAAGCAATTGTCGTCTGTAACATCGCCTTCCGAATCCAACAACACTACTACTATCAATAGAAGCCATGTCATATACCAAGCCAACATCTACAGTACTTCTCAAATACCGAAGAATCCATTCACAGCTTGTCAATGTTCTTTATCAGGATTAGCCATATATCTGCTAACCACACTAACCGCTTGTGAAATATCTGGACGAGTGCAAACCATAGCATATATCATGCTACCAATCGCACAAGCACGAGGAACACAAGACATTTGCTCCTTTCCTCCTCAAGTTATGGTGACAAATCCGCTAAGAGCTTAAAATGTGTCATTAATGGAGTACTCACTAGCTTAGATCGCTGCACACCAATACGTTCAAGTACATTTTCAATACAACTCTTCTATGATAGAAATAACTTGTCCGCTTCTGTAAATTTCATTCCCAAAAGGATTTGTCGACGAAGTAAAGTTCAAATTGTAGACAGTCGAACCGAATAGGAAGTGTTGGGAAAGGATCTTATTTCTTGATTTAATTTCTTAGCAATTGAGTCCAGCATTAATATCTTTTCATTAACTAATTTAGGCTTGGAAAAGTCACAAATTGTGATTCTAACTTCTAAGAACTTTTTGGCTTTTTGCCTATCTATTCCTGCCCAAATTGATATGGGTGTCACTTCAATGGAACGGAAACACATACACAACAAAGAAACGTCCAATGTGGTATTTCATTCTAAATTTTGATGGGTACAAGTCCTATTGTATTTGTTTATAAAAAAATAAAAATCCAATTGTATTTCGCTTTTTGATAAAATTCCTATGTAAATTTGCTTCAAAATTTGGTTCACAATTTAGATTGTCGTCTCCACCACATTCCCATGTGTTATTCTATAGACTCTTGCATTTATCATTCGCATTTCTCATTATGTTATGATGATTGCAAACCATTTATTTGTAAGAGTGATCTTCCTTCTTCAACATTCATTCCATAACCTTCATTCTCACGCTACAACTTACAACATCAACCGTGCATCACACGGGTACCCTACTAGTTAAAAGCTAATTACATGATCAACTCCTAATTACATGATCAACTCCTATAATTAAGCTATACCATATTAACAAAGTATTAACAACACTTATCAAAGAAATTCAAAGATCCTTTCCACTTGGTTGAGTCAATCCACAAAATCCTCTGCATTAAGGCTGCTAGAGAATAGGGAAATGAGAGGAAACGATAGAGAAACGCAAAGAGCCCCCCTCGTGTAGGGGAGCCACCAGCCAACTAGCCGGACTTCCATCGCCGTTAGCAGCTGATTAGGAGGTTCATTATGGTTTAGTAGGTGGTAGTTTTTCATCGTTAATCTTATACCAATGGGACACCGTAGATCTTTTCGTATTGAATCAAAACAGTTTGATATTGCATTGGAAGGTGGAGGGTCGTTTCAAATCAAAATCACCGAACGGGACAAACGCCATACGGTCTCAATTCTATTGGGGCGGGATGGGGCTAGGTGGTTAGCCAAATGTGTCGATGAAAACGTAATGAGAGTAGAAGATCCATCATTCATCCGCACGTACCGAGAAAGTGAACAAGGTTTTGTTATTACCCGCCATGGCAACGATAATGGACGATACTTGGAAGTGGTAGTGTATGGCAAAGGAGGACTTAAAGGAAGATTGGTTATTCCTGAAGGCAGAGACCAAGGTGGCTGGAGGGGATTTGGGGCAGAGCTTCGTATACTGTTGGACTCAGAACAACAGCCCAATCGGAGCAATGCCATAAAACCGAAGATGGGGATGGACAAAAATGCCAGAAAAGGTACGCAGATCGGGGGAGAGACGGTGGAGAATGTTAATCGGAGCATTGACAACGGCAGCCGTCATAATTGGCGTCAAGTATTATTTCCATGTGGGGAAAATAATGATATGCAGAAACGGCAGGAGCGTGATACACGCAAGGAAGCTGGCACGGAACAATCACTGGGATTTGGTGCTAAAATCTCGGATGTTGTTAATGTGGGGAAG
>OU015761.1:37778055-37900992 GCA_907173295.1 Fagus sylvatica | reverse complement strand
CAGACCCTAGTCCAACCTCCTATGGTTGGTTTTTGTTGATGTCTCTTTTACTATGGAGTTTAGTTGTTGAGTGAAGGCTTATGATTGGAAGCTTGGGGGAGGTTTGATATTGTGGGTCTTCAACTATGGAGGTCCAACAATGGTTTTGAGTCTTGGCGGATGCGTGGGTCAATTTTGTACACCTTTTTAGTGACCCAAGTTTGAATGACTCAAAATCAATTTTTAGTGAAATAATAAAATCATTAAATTAGAGCAAAATTTACACTTTGGAATTCTGGTGTAGATCTGTTATGCTCCCTTAATTTAAAGTGTAAAAGTAGATACCAAACTGCTAAACTACAAAACACCACAGGCATAACAGCTTGTACCCAAGTTTGAAGCACTAGGCTTCACAACCGATGTCAAGGCAAGAAAACAGTCTTCAGGTTCAAGGCCAAAGTCCCATAAATTCAACTGTAGGTTAGCCGTTGCTCCTGAAGGATAGTTGAATGGTCTCCATTTTTCTTTGGCTAGAATTATGATAAAATAAGTTTTTCTGTTATATTACTGCCTTAACTTATAAAAGCTAATAGTTTAGTTCTCATTTCAAAGTCTGAACAGTTGTCCTGTAAATTTGAAATTCTGCATATCTGCTTTGTTCTAGCCCAAGCACCTCAAATGTCATGTCAGAGCTTTTTTAAGTAAGTTTCTTGGTTGCTCTATACATGTGTAATTTTCAATACTTGATGCTACTAAAGTTGGGCAACAATACAACTGATGAGTGTGAGTTAACAATCTTGAAAATATTAGAAAGGTGATCGTTTTCTTGGTTGGAGAACCTAAGAAAATAGCCAAATGCTTAAAGGGTCTTTTCTATTACTCTTTCTCAAACTATTTTTCTATAGTTTCCTCTAGGATTTTTGGGGAATTTCTCCGTCTTTTGAAATGGTGAAATGGGGCTCATTATATAGGAAAATGAAGTAAGTGGTTAGTGTGACCAAAATTCTCAAACCCTAGCTAACCAATGTCAGCTCCTCAATATGTCAATGAGACTAATACGAAAAATCGAGTGATTTTGGGTGTTTGTCTCAAAGTGGGGTACGCCTATTAAGTATAGGCGTATGCCTTTCTTGAATAGGCGTACACCTAACTGAGTGTGAAACTTAGGCGTACAACCCTAGGGAAGAGGCGTACACTCGTTTGGTCCGGTTTGGGCTCCTAGGCTTTAATTGGGCTTAAGCTTGTCCAAAATCTCTTATCGGGCTTACTATACACAAAGTTGTTTTTAATAGAATGAGGTATTATCGCCATTGGGACTGGAGATTCTAGATATTAGTAGGTACAAAATGGGGTGTCTATATATTGTTTCAAGGTTCTTATTTTAGGGTCCTGTTAACAAGTGCCCTTAGGATAATAGTTAAAGAAGCAGTTAATGCTTCTACTTTATAGGAAATAGTAAAAATTTAATATTAAAATAATACAAAAATAACTTTTAAGGGTATTTTAGTCTTTCTATTTATTATTTTAATATTAAAAGTTCGTTGTTTCCCGTAAAGTGTAAGCATTTAATGCTCCTTAACCATTACTCTAAGGGCACTAGTTAACAAAATCCCTTATTTTAACCTACATCATTCTGATTGAAATAGATTGCAACAATAATTGGCAATGAGTTATTGCAACGATATCTTTGTCACATAAATCATTTAGATACCTAGTAAGATGTTATTGGTTTAGAGGGCCACATAAGTAGTGTCCCCTTGCAATGCTCCGCTTATAAATAAAAAAACCTTCCAATTTCTAAAGGATAAGGTTTGGTTACAAACTGATTTGTAACCCGTTTACTACAACCAACTATGTGGCAGCTTATAAAACCATTCACATATTTTATTTAAAGAAGTCACATGACTCATTAAATAAGTCATATGACTTAAAGTACATGTGGATGATCTTATTAGGTGACACGTAGTGGGTTATAGTGAGCTGGCTACAAACCAATTTGTAGCCAAACTCTGTCTATTTCTAAAAACACAAACCGTGTCAACAGTTCTCAAAATTTTTGTATCACTAGATTTATAGTAATCATTATTTCTTGATCCTATTAGGAGAGGCATGATGTCAATGGTGTTGTTGACTGACCTACTATGTGGACTATGATTGTCCAATCAAATTTTGTTTGTCAAGACAAGAGAACTTGGTGGAATGCATCTAGTTGAGGTGGAATAGTGCTACTCCAATAGCTTTATGCTTTCATCCCAAGATTATGTGTAATAGACTCTAGTTAATTTATAGTAGTAAGCTAATTATTAGAGAAGTGGGGTTGTTCATGCTTAGAATCGAGTGGACCTGGACTTGTGTGTTATTTCATACAAATACATTGAGATTATTTCAATTAATCATAAGAATAAAATTTTGCGAAATATAGTAATTTTTGGACCTTTGGGTTTATTATATTTTACACTGTTTAATTATTTGGTTTCTAGGATGCACGTTTTTGTACATTTGGTAACCTTTTGGTCACTGCGAGAGCTGGTTTTTAGCCCCTATTGCATCCTTGGTTCCCTCCTATTTGCCTATGTGGTTAGTTTCAATAATTATAACCCTTGTTTACGAAAATTATCCTTGATCTAAAACCCAAATTTCTAAAAGTTTTGAGCTTCCTATTTTTAGAATTTTAATTTATGAAACCCTATTTTGTGTTAGGATTAGGATGTAGATTGCAAAATGAGATATCTACAATCATAAGCTTCATGAAGATTAGCATCATTACCCAACTCATGGTCACTCGCATTGGACTCATTTTCGCTTCAATCTTAACTACAAAGGCTTTCCATTTACATCTAGAGTCTCTCCTAGGTCTACACCTATCCATGACAGTAGGAATCAAAGATCACACCCAAGAAATTAATCCTACAAGAACAAACCCGCTATGATACCAATTGTGTGAAAATTTAGACCCCACCTTAGTGGCTTTTAACCCATTACTGAAATTACATAGTCAATTCTGTTGTCTAGATTCACTTATAAGTAAAACATACACAAACTAATATTGCAGTACGAATATGCAAAAAATAAAGAACATGACAATTTGGTTACAAAGAGAAATCCCAAACTAGAAAAAATCTTTGGGGGTTTAACGTACAAACCCGCAACGCAAAACAAATCACTATAGAATTCGAAGTTTTTACAAATAGATATCGATTAACCCTAATCTAGTTTGCTACCTCTAATAGTACTTACTGTCATGACCCCACGCATCTTCAACCCAGTTGAACTCTTCTTAGTGAATTGCTCTCCACACAAACCAACCTGTTCGTGACTTGATCAGCAACTTGCAGTTGTTGAACTTTGATTTATAGCTCCTTCAGCAGATCCCCGAACTCATGTTATGGTGATGAAGGTCAATTGGCTTTGTTGAACTTTGATTTGTAGCTCCCTCTCCAAGCCCCTCCTTCTGCAAAAGTTGTTTGTGACCTCCTTGCCCCAATTCCTTTTTCAAGTTCATCATCCATACTAACGTTATCGCCCAAATCTTTTGTGTTCCCAGCAACCTTTTTTCTCCAACAAATAAAGCAAAGAAGACCTAATGTACAACTCAATACACCCAAACTCATTGCTAATCCAATCACCAGCCCATTTTATTTTTCCTGTCCAAATCTCCCGTATTCCAAATCTCCCTTATTATTTGGTAGAGTAAACACATTTTCAGCCTTCAAAGTTGAACTGAATGACCAAGAAAGACTAGAAAGTATTGCATGCAACTCAGTCACCTCACCTGTAGTAGCGGTGAGACCAACAATAACCAATTTTGGCAAAATGTCTTCAAATTGACAATACATGAAAGGCTATAAATCCCGCAGAAGACTGGATTATCAGTAAAAGTATGGAACATGCTAAGATTTGGGTTGTTGAGTTATAACTTACTCATTCATTTGCTGTTGAAAGCTACTATTCCATGTGACATTTGCCTTTGAGGGAATTGACATTGATTCCTACGTGATCACTACTTGGATATTAACTTTACCCCATGACTATTTACATTTTTTTTTTTTTTTTCTCTTTTGTTATGCAGCAGTATTAATTTGATCAGCTGATTTACCGGTAGTGTAGACCCAAAGCTAGTGTAGGCCCATGTACTTTTATGTAAACCTAGTTCTAAGTTACTCTAGTATATAAACCCTACTTTGATTAAATTATAACACATTGAAAATATAGTAATGATGTAGCCGTTAGAGGCTTTCCCTTGTGAACGTAGGCCTTCATGACCAAACCACGTTAACTCTCTGTCTCCTTTCTCTCTCTTTTCCGCATTTGCTTTCTTGATTTACAAATTATTCAACAAGTTTAATGGCGTAAAAGGCATTGACCCTAAAAATGAAACAATAAAAAGACGGGTATCTGACACTGAAAATCACATTTTTTGTACTGAAGTTTATTGCTTTAAAATAGGGAAGAGAAGTAGCTAGCTCTAGATCAAAAAGACATGTCAGTTCATGTATGGAACCAACTATACAATATATTACCTACAGACAGCTGTAAAAATATTTTCAGATCCAGGTACATCTTATTCAATTATGGTGTGTTTGGGTGAGGGATTTGTAGCCAGAATTTGAGGAGGAGCCGGCATTTGGGGTGAGGGATTTCTTAATCACCGGGTTTGGCACCACAAAAATGGGAAATTCTCAATTTCCATGGGATTTGTTGGTGGAATTTGTAACCCAAAAATCCCGGCTCAAAATCCCCTCTAAACACATGGAATTTCATAAATCATCGAGCGCGGGATTTCTTTTTTTCGAAAGCGCACAACTCATTTTTCAGAAATCTCGTTTCTATATTTATCCCTTCAGGCCAGTCTTTTTCTTCTCTTCATATTCAGCTCTTCAGTTTTGGCTCCGTCTCTCTCTCTCTTTGTTCTCCATCTTCAGATTCTAGGTAAGATCTCTCTTTCCCTCACTCTTTTTTTTTCTTTTTTTCTCTCATACCCATACCCATCTACTTCTCAATATTTCTCTCTCAAAATCTGGGTATTATGGAGCTTTTTTGTTTCTCTTTCCCCCACTACTTTAATTTTTTCCATCATTTATTTTCAGATCCGTAGCAATCTTTCTCTACAGCCATATTCAGATTCCAGGTCAGATATCTCATTTGGGGATTTGTATGTTTTATGAAATTTCATATCTGCTTTTCACACATCTAAAGTTCATCCAATTCTTTTGTTAAATGCAGTAAAATTAAATACTTTGAGAAACTGAGATCATTAGAGTACTATATATATATATTTGAGAACAACTTACTGTAAATAATAAACTCAGAGAATTATTCTGCTTCGTGTGTTAATTAACAGGAGCATCTACTGTTATATTTATAATGAAGATATACAAAGATGATTATTAAGATAACTATTGTAAATAGATATACATGTTAACTTAAAGATGAATTTCTGCAGATTTGGTGACTCCTCTTCTTGTATCAGATTTGGTTTCTGCAACTTATCTTTATCTGTATGTGGCTCTTCTGATATGGTTTGCTTTTCTGATATGGCTGTCCTAATAATTGCTGTTTAGTATGTATCAGTTGCTTGTTTCATGTTACCTCTGCGTGTTATTTGAATTTTGATGTAAAAGGTTTATAATGTTGATTTATGATGTAATTATTTACAATCTCTGTATTGCTTGGGCATCTTTACATAGGAATTAATTGTTATCTTAGACACATGTTAACGGTGGACACTTCTTGGACTTATGTCCTGCACATCCAAATATGTTCATAACATACATATAACCTTATGAGGATATAACATCTCATAGAGAATGAGTGCTCTTTTAGTAGCATTAAGAATATTTAGTACTTTAGTTATATAAGGGTAGGGACTTGGGTTTATCTTGGATAAGTTATTCTAGGTAATCAATTTTGGGTATCTCTATGGTAACATAGTCTGCAGTTTGCTTACTGCCTACCAGCAGTTGTGTTCTATACCAAATGGCCTTTGGGCCAAATGGCACATCCACCCCCCATAATTATGGGATGGTGAGTGAGTGGGGGTTTCAAGTCACCTCAGGTGTGTGAGTATAATACCTAGCCTAATAAGTAAATAAATAACTAGTAGTTGTGATCTTAATTCGGTGTCAATTTTTTTTCCTTAAGAAGCACACAGCCAAACTTGGCTTGTAAACTGAAGAGTGAGGGTGGTTTAGGTTTGAGATGATTAAATGAATATAGAGTACTAGTGAACAAGGCAGCTAGTAGCATCCTCTTCCTTGACTTCATACTCAATTGATTTACTGCTATTCTCTCTTTCTTTCTTTTTTTCTTTATCAATTGAAATAGACATCTCACTCTACTTAATTTTAGACTAGTTTAAATAATTTTAGGATTATATATATATCATGTTTAAGTCTCATGTTTATTATTGTTATGATTATTTCTATATAGAGAAAAAATGGTAGGAAAGAAGGAAAAGCAGAGCAAAATAAAAGAAAATCAACAAACTGAAGATGAAGTAGAAGAAAAAAGTTATGTCCGTTGGTCATTGGATATGGAACATGCTTTGGCTGACATTCTTAGAGATGAGCGCAACTTAGGCAATAAGGGAGATGCGGGATGGAAGACAGTTGCATACAATAGTGAATCATCCAAGTTATCTTCACAGCTTCACATTGATATCACTGCTGATAATGTCAAAAATTGAATTAAGACATGGAAAAAACTTTATGGAATTGTTAGTGATATACTTAGTCAAAATGGATTCAACTGGGATGCAACAAAGAAGATGGATGATTACTGTTGATGATGATAATGCTTGGCAAGAATATATTAAGGTACAGTTTATTCTTGATAGTTACTATTTTTATGAATGTAATTAATTTTTGTTATATATATTAAAATGTTGTCTTATGTTTTCATGCTTGATAGTCCCATAAAGATGCTAGGAGTTTTCGTTGGAAAGTAATTTCAAATTGGGATGATATAGTAGATTTGTGCGGTAAGGATAGGGCAACTGGTGAGGGTGCTGAAACAGGTGAAGAAGCTGATGAGATCATGACTCCCATTGAGGAATCCAATGTTATTGATTTGGATAGTGAGACTCAAGGTCAAGAAGAATTAAACATTGGTGAAGATGATCTTTCGCCTAACACTACTAATAGACAAAGGAAATGAGTTCAAGCATCAACTTCTTCTTTGGTTGCTCATGCAAAGAAAAGAATGGTGAGTAAGGATGTTCTTGCTGATTCTGTGGCTAAAATGGCTTCATCATTCCAGGAATTCATTCGTACTAGTACACAAAAGGTTGATGCAGCAGAGGTATATGATGAGATAACTGCGATACCAGATCTTAGTGAAGATGAAGAACTTAAAGCTTGTGCTTGGTTTATTGAGAATGAAAAACAATTTCAAATGTTGAAGAAAGTTCCAGCTACAAGGAAGAAAAGCATGGTGTTGATGTTTATTTCAACAGGAGCATAGAGTTGGTTTAATTTTGATGTTGCTCTTAAAATAATTTTGCAGTTTTAATTTTAGTTTTTTATTTTATGTACGCAATATTTTTAAACTTTACAAGAAGACATGCTATTATTATTATAAAAATAATACCATTGGAATAAATTTGTTTTATTGTCTCTTATTCATGTTTGGGGTTTTCTTCTTACTGCACATTTTACCAATTATTTTGTTTTTTTGTTTCAACCTTGAGCAAAGACAAGCTTCAATAAAATGAATTAGTATTAATGAAAGACAAAGTAATATATTTGAAATTGGAATATTTCGTGGAAACTACTTATTTAATAGAATTTTTTGTAATTGATTCAGCCAACATGTTGTATAGAGAAAGATTTTACAAATTCTGTTTTATATCCAAACTTTAAAATTTAGAATTCCTGTCATTTTAAATTTCTATTCAAATTATAGCCAAACAAAGAAATTTATAAAGAAATTTATAAATGATGGGGATGTAAATCCCATCATTTGCAAAATTCTGTGTATTTAACAAATTCTTTTTTTTTTTTTGATAAGTATGTATTTAACAAATTCTTCATCCAAACACACCATTAATCTTCAACTTTACACCAGAGAACTCAGATTAGCAAAGTTTCTTCTAAGTAGAGTGTTTATTCTTTCTCAAACAAAGCAAGAACCACAAATAGAAACCAAGATAAGATATTTAAGTAATGAATATGATCTTACAACCTATGGTAACAATCAAGAACACAAAGAGAAAGCACATGATTAAGACCATTACTAATTTCGTAGCATACACCTTATGCAGATTCCTAATTTGGATGCATCTACAGGTCGAATAAAATGCATTTTCAGATAAGTGATATAACTATGATCTATGAAGAAGTGCCAAAGAAGGCAACTTAAGTACACAAGGAGTATACAAAAAGCACTACAAAATAAGAATCAATATATCCAACAAGAAAGTAGACACAGCAAACTGAAAAATCTTATGACTGCACCAGATTTACTCTTTTTTAATAGGAAACTCAAACAGAAAACTATTGAATTTTGGAGAGTTCATAAAGTTTATGCAACAATGAACCAGCACATAAAGGGCTTTGAAATAAGCCAGTTTGATGTCCTATTTCATTACTTAAATGAATAAAAAAGGTTCTTTTTTGTTTCTTTTTCTTTTTTTTTTAATTACCTTCTATCACCACTGTGGCACATAATATAAGATTTTTATTTTGAGCACATCACCTAAATAACAATGTTGTTACGCACAGATTATGACTTACTTGACTTGATTGCAGGTACCATAGACATCTGAGCATATGTAGGTCTCCAGGTCTAGTTCATCTTTGTAAACTCTGGTAACTAGCTGTAAACATGAAACCAGTTAGAGATGACCCCATGACGGCTACTCCACATACCATCCCCCCTGCCACCATCTCCCTGCCACCACCTCCACCCCTTCCTCCCCACCTGTACCACTACCCCCTCCCCCACCCTTATACCTATCATGGAGCCTATCCCATGCCACCACCGCCAGTCCATATGGGCTGGTTTAACCACCAAGCCACCACCAATCCAGCCAGCCATGCCCAACCACCAATAAAACACCATACCGTAAACCCTCCACCAACCCAACAACTTACACATACACAACCACTACAACCAGCTAAACAGACTCATCCCATCCAAAATCCTCTTATCATTGAAAACAAATCCTTCCAGATCACTTTGGTGGGGGGCAGAGGCAACCCTTTGTGCATTACAGAGAAAAAATTTAAGAAACCTGTGGGTAAACTCTGGGTGGGGAATAACGATTTGACATGGTTGGGAGATGTTATTGATCAAGCCGTCAAAAGTCAATCGAGCTGGTTGGGACTCTTTTTCGAGTCATTTAACCTTCAAGGTTGGGGACGGATCTCGGGTGAGGTTTTGGCTTGATGCTTGGTGCGGGGATCAACCCCTTCGAGACCGTTTCCCTGAATTATTTCGATTAGCTCGAATGCCAAACGCTTCAGTTGCGGACCACTTACAGATTTCAGGCTCTTCTCATCATTGGGACATTGCTTTCTCCCGGCAAGTTCAGGATTGGGAACTAGAGACAGTGACTGCCCTCATGGAGCTCCTTTACTCCTATCCCATTCGGAGGGGGAGCTTAGATGAGTTGTGTTGGAGGCCATCAAGCAGAAAGGTCTTTACAGTAAGATCTTATTATTCTTTGTTTTACAACCAACTCGATCCTTTTTCCCTTGGAAGAGTGTGTGGAGATCAAAGGTGCCCACTAGAGTGGCCTTCTTTACATGGACTGCGGCCTTGGGGAAGATTCTCACAGTTGACAATCTCCGTAAACGAAGGGTGGTCATTGTAGATTGGTGTTGCATGTGCAAGGATCACAGAGAGTCCGTCAACCATCTGTTGCTGCACTGCTCTGTAGCCCAGGAGCTATGGGAGTTGATTTTTTCCATGTTCGGGGTTGCTTGGGTGATGCCGAGGGGTGTGGTAGACTTGCTATCCTGCTGGTCTATCAAGTCTGGTAAAACTGAATCTGCTGCTATTTGGAAGACCATCCCTCATGTTCTCATGTGGTGCATATGGCGTGAGCGGAACAATAGGACCTTTTTGGGGGAGGAGCAATCAATCTCAGCTTTGAAATGTGCCTTTTTACAGACTCTTTATGAGTGGTTGAAGGCTTCTAACTTAGTTTGTTGTAATTCCATGTCTGAAATGATTGACAGCTGTGCTGTTGGGAGCTAGCTTTGTATGTTGCTGCTCTGTATACTTTCCGTATACATGGCTTTCTTTCTTTAATGAAATATTTACTTATCAAAAAAAAAATATTCATTTAGATCAAGTCATGAAAATCCTCATCAAGGAAGTAAATGAAGATGATACAGAAACTGTATTCCATTTGGTTAAGAAAAGCTCAAGACTAAGAGTTCTTGCTTGCGTGGAGTCGATAACACACACGGGGGGGAGTGGGAGCTGTTGTCTTATGTATGAATGTGATAAAAAGAAGCCAGTGTAGTGTAGCACATGAAGAGACCCTCATGTCTCCACTACTGTTTTGTAAATACCAAGGACCAGAAGACTTAATTGACAACCCAAGATATGACACTCACATGGTCCCTTCCATAACATTGGTTCAAAATATTAATTTATAGTCCTAATGCCCCAACTAAGGGCCAGTAGCTCCACTCAGAGAGGGGGGGCTCTAACCTGCAAATTTACAGAAAGTGGAAACATGTATATCTTCATCAAGTTCACATATTCACCCAATCCCATGCTGCCAAGAATTCCTTTAAATAATCCATCAAATCTCAACTCTGAAAACCCATCAATTTTACATTCTAATTATCTAGATATTCTTCCAAGTAAATAAGAATCTTATATGCTACTGTTTTTTTTTTTTTTAAGTAAATAAGAGAATTTTACTAAAGAAGGAGAAAAAAACTCCCCAAGCACACAGGATGTGTACTAGAGGGAGGGGAAATTAAGACAAAGTACAATAGTCTAGAAACTCTTCAAAAGACTATGGTTGCTATTACAATGCAGCCAATCAAAAAGAGTATGCAGCAGGACAAGTTTAAGATCCAAATTAAGAATCTCATATGCTACTGTTTCAATTGTGTTCAAAACAAAAGGGACTATCGAAAAGGAAAATAAAGTCAAACAAGCTTTTTCTTAAAAGTAATAAATCAATATTTGATTAACCATAGCGACAAATGAGTCCAACCTGCCATCCACTCAAAATATGCCCCAGGCTGCAAAAATGTTAAAAGGTCCAAAATCTATAAACTCTTTATAGTAGAGAACTTAATTATCACCAACTCTTGAGAGATAGAAATAGATAATTTTTTTATTTCTCCATTCAAAATGTACATGGACATCAGGAGATGTCCAATTTTTTGCAATATGATATTTGAAATAGACAGATAGTAGCACTTCATGGAATACAAATTATTCACGATTCTCTGTCATTATGTTAGGCATTTGTTAACTTAATCATTTAGCAATTCTAAGCTTTATGACATGCTCAATAGACAAACCTTGTTCATCTATTTCAAACTATTAAAAACTTTTCTTATTTTTCCTTTCAATGAAGTGCACTGATTGTATGCTAACCCTTTTTACTATATAGATAAGCATTTTCATATTTTAGCAAATACTTGTATATTTGTTCTTACAAGCTATGCCCAGTTTGAAGAATAACCTCAGGAGCCATCCAATATGGAGTACCCTTCATCGACATGGCAGCATTTATAGTAGCCTGCATAGTTATACAACCTCTTCAGTAATATACATAGAAGAGATCAGTAACAAGAGTCAAAGATATATTTGCAAGGTTACAAATTCTGCTTTTCCGAATAACCCTCTTTATTTGCCATATCATTAGAAAGTTCATTCCAATCAGAAACAGAAAGTAGAGCATAATCACCATAAGCTCAATTCATATAAAAAAAATAAATAAATAAATAAAAAAAACATAACCATTGCAACAAATGCTTTTTTATTTCAATTTCAAGATGATAAAATGAAGTCCACCCATCAGGATAACTCTGTGATCTATTAGTCATGGACTGTACAACGCCTAAACTATAAATTAAAACCAAAAAAAGTTATTAACAATTAGTTCCGTGGTGTCACTTCCTGCAAACAATTAGAATGAAAAATACTGCTCATAAACATATAAAAGTACCATTATATTATCTTCCTGGTTCGAATGCAGTGATATCATTACCCACAGACCAATAGGAAAATCAAATGTAATGCACAAATATTACTTAACAATCCAAGGCCTATATCTGTAGGCAGTAGGCACAGGTAAACTATAACTAGCATATTACATTAATGACTAAATTATTGAACATGCATTATTTGAACTTTCTTCTTTAACTTCATCTTCAATTAACAAAGCCTCTCTCTCTCTGTGTACCAGATTATTTCGTGTAACCATGTGCAGAGAATACATAAATTCACATTTTACTGCAAGCACCACCACCTTATCCGCAGATTTAACAAGCACTATGTCCATCCACTTATACTAATACAGAAATTCAATTACTAACTAAAGACCTTCTCCAATTAAGATTAATGATAAGGAATTTATCAACTTAAATCCTGATTTATGAAGCCTAGTAAAATCTATACTAAAAGTTTCTGCAATAATGAACAAACTGTTTATTCAATCCTGATTTGTTGAATTGGTTTTTTTTTTTAACATGAAAAAAACAATTGGTTTTTCAATAACTAATATAATAATGTTTAGCTTTGATAAACACACAAAAACTTTGTCCTGTAAGCGATTATACAAAAGCAAACCCTAATAAATCATAATTTTACACAAGAATAAAAAGTGTGACGCAAAATTAAGATATTAAATCCTAATTATAAATTAGCAGTACCTTCTTCGTTTCTTGGATTGAGAATCGTGCGCCTCATCTTCAGCTTGACCGTCGGTGTTGACCTTCTCCTTCTCCGAATTACCGTTTCCGTCATCAGTATCAGTTGAACAATCCTTGTCGATCGGAGAAGAAGCATCGACGACCTCACCGTCTACCTCCACAGGCGAAGCCAAGAGTATATCGGCAAAGAAACTATCACATAACTCCTTGCTCGGCTCCTCCGCAACGCTATTGTTGTTATCATCATCATCTTTCAACAAAAAGTTCTTGATCTCGTCGATCCCCAGTGAGACCGAATCTGGAGAAGGACTCGTTGAGGGTTCGAAATAAAAAGCGTTTCCGTCCTCCGATAAGTCATCAAAGAAACTATCCCAATCAATTTGACCATTATTAGGAAAGGGGAATTCGAGAAAGGAGAGGAAGAGGACATGATCCTTGCAGAGGAGGTGCTCATTGGATGGGTTGAGATGGAAGAAGGCAAAGAGGGCTGAGATGGGTTGGGCAGCATCTAGGGCCTCTTTTATTTTATTTTTCTTTTTTAACGATTGGGCTAGAAGCCCTAGCCTATTTTAAAGCTTAGTGCGTAAAAAGCTTTCCGTAAAAAACAGATTTTTTTGTGATTTTTTTTTTGCCTAATAACCCTTTATTTTTTTTTAGTTATATAACCAAACAGGGTATTTTCAAAGTTATATCAAAATATAAGGTACTTTTAGAAATCGTCTCTTGAAGAGACGATTTTGTTGAATTTTTTATTATTATTATTTAAATTTTAAAGCGTTTTTAATCTGTTTAAAAAAAAAAAAAAAAAATCTCAAAATCGTCTCTTGGAGAGACGATCTCAAAAAAATAAAATAAAATAAAATAAAATAACAATGGAACGAAAAAAGGATAAAGATGAGAGAGAAAGGGGATCTGTAATTTGGAAATCGCTTGCTGAGAGAGACGATCTCAACCTCACCACCACCGCTATAGAGTCAGAGCAGACGTGGCACTTCCTCGCCCTCCTCCTGTCGCTGGGCCGCCCGGTTCGCCCCGCCGAGCTTGCTTCGCGGTGCACTTTGTTATGTGCCTCGCCCACCTCGTCGAGTCCCCAGCGGTTTCGTACTTTTACCTCCACCAGATTCCACGAATTCGCGGAATTCACGGCGGAGGACATCGGGACCAGCGCTTGCCGACAACCCCATCTCGTACCACCGCTCGCTAACAACCTCATCCTCGCACCACCGCTTGTCGACAACCCCAGCCTTGCGCTGCCACCACCTTTGTCGAGCATATAAGAATCCATAACTTCGACGATGTCTGCAGCTTCACCCATGCTTCCTTTTCCGAGCATCCTTAAGTTTGCAGAAGAAGAAGAAAGACAAAATAAACAGAGAGCACATTTTAGACATGAAGAATCTTAGCAGAGAACACTTTTTGGATGGAGACTGCATCTCAGCAGATATGGGGCCATCTACATCTGAGAGTACCCAGACAATTTCGGTTTAATCCAACCCATAAAGCAGATCACAAGCCCTCCGATCCCATTCTAGTTGAGATCGTCTCTTGAAGAGACGATTTTGAGATCTTAACTGGTGGTGAGGGGAAATGTTGAGATCGTCTCTTCAAGAGACGATTTTGAGATCGTCTCTTGAAGAGGTGATTTTACAATTTTTTTTTTTTAAAATTTTTAAACAGATTAAAAACGCTTTAAAATTTAAAATAATAATAATAATAAATAAATTCAACAAAATCGTCTCTTCAAGAGACAATTTCCAAAAGTTCCCTATATTTTGATATAACTTTGAAAGTACCCTGTTTGGCTATATAACTTAAAAAAAATGGGTTATTGGACAAAAAAAACCTTTTTTGTAGTGATCTGTACTCTTCTCCACAAAGCATCAAACTTCAGTGGAGAAACAGGTACGCAAAAAAATAAATAAATCTTCATTGTTTATTGTTGTACAGAATTAGTTAAATCTGCACTGTTTATTTATCCTAGAAAAATCAATTTAACAAAAGAAGAATCATAAATGTCTATTGTTGTTTCATTTTTATTTTTGAAACTACCATTGCAAATAGAAAGTGGGTTTTCCACCCTTATTGAATTATGGGCGGATAGCTTGGTCTTAATGAATGAAGGATATTATATCATAAGTTGATTCCATTCTAGCATTTATAAGTTCATTACATAGTGGTGGGCCTGTTGTGTGGTCCACCCCCGTGGAGGAATACTAATTCACCCATCCCTCGTAGGATTAACCTGGAAATTGGAATCTGGACAATACTTTTATTGTGGCCACCGAATCAATGCTTAAAATTTCTACCATTGCGGTTTATGTTAAAGAAATTTGGGAAGAATGGAGGTTTAAAAATTCACGTTCCTATTTAATTTACCCGTTGATCTTCTATTTATTTATTTATGAGAATAAATTCAATAAAGAACTAGTGTAATCTAATACTAATGTGCCACATCATATTAGTGCAAATTTTAAATAACAATACAAATTTTAAAATGTGGGTTAATACAGCCAATCAAGCCCTCATTAATATAATATTTAATATTTACACTAATAAAATCAGCAAATTAAAACCAAACTCATACCAGCTGGAGATGCCGTCGGAGTTAGGAAAAAAAAAACACCAGAGCTGATAGTGTAATGTGACAAAATCCTGTCTTTTTCTTGAGATGGTGCCCAAAAAAAAAAAAAAAAAAACAATGAGATGTGATTCGACAAAGAAGGTTTCAAAGGACTGCTTCTATTGGTTTTGGGTTTTGAGGTTTTGGATGGTGGCTTGGACAAGTTTGATTCAGGGCCTAAAGGGAAAAGGTGAAGAAGAATTCAGATCAGGGTTATGAAGGGGTTTGATGTGAGAGAAAAGGGTTTTAGACATGGGAGATGAGCAGAGAGTGTGAATAAGTTTGGGATTTTGGTTCATCTGTGAGTTCCATGCCAGGTGTTTGATGTTGTACAAATATGATATCAAAGATCCCAAAGCATGTTGTAAAACCACTACAAACCCAAATGAATAGCATTCTCTAATGTCGGTTTGAATAGAAAAATCATATCAATATGAACGGAAAAAGACATCGACTTTGGTGTTTAATTCTTGACTCCGACGGCATCTCTAGCAGTTTCTTTGTTGGCAGTTTCTTTGTGTTTTATATTTGCTGATTTTATTATTGTATATAGGGTATTTAATGAGGGTTTGATTGGGTGTGTTAGTCCAATTTTTTTAATTTGTACAAAGCTGATGTGGCACACTAGTATTGGAGTGTTTAAATATAAGTCTTTACACCATGTCATTATTGTCTTATTGAGTTTATTCTTCTTTTTTTTTTTTTAATAATTAGGGGAAGAGAGAATTTAAACCTTGATCCTTCTCAAAGAGACTAACCAATATTAATTTGAACTTTATTTTGCACATACATGAACAACAGGGTTACCCCAACAAAAAAGTTATACATGACTCCAAATGTCTGTCTCACAAAATTAATTCTTATTAAGAAATATTGTTATTATCAAAACAAATTGTGACTTACACACTATAGTTCACATCGATTCTACGGCTCCAAAAACTACTACTTTATTTGTTTGAAGAGTACCGTGACAAATGCTGCTTGCTATTCTCTAAGTACCAACGTTAGGAGAAAACAATAAGTAGATGATGGGAGATTGATAAATTATTCAGTCCACCTGGTGAACCATGTCATCCATCCACCAACCCAATAATCAAATGTCACCTGTATTAATTTAATGACCCAGCTCTATTCACCCAACTAACAGAAAAAGAAAAATACAAAAATACCCCCCTCCCACCGCAACTAGCTTCAACCTTTCCTGCACATCTCTCTCTTTCGTGCTTCTGCAAAAGCTTCTTCACCCCATGGATACTAAAGCTTCTACAAAATCATGACAAAGTATGTTGTTTTGATTGATTTGCATTTTATCTTTGCAAACTAAATTACGAACTTTCTGCAGTGATTTTACCTCCTGTGACCATATACTCAATGTCCACGCCTACTTCACAAATAAGCTGTTGAGGTACCACAATCCACAAACCGAGCTTTTCACCAAAGGCTTGTTGATCCAGCTCATGACCAACAAACCGAGCTTTTCACCAAAGGCTTGTTGACCCAGCTCATGGTATCTATCAAACCGTTTTCTAGGAACCATTTCATGCATCTCAACCATTTGCCATAGAGTGTATAAAGTGATTACCCATGAGAGTACCAGAATGACTACTCCAGGACCCCTAAAATTGAAGATGGAAAGGTTGTGGAATGCTTAAGAGACTTCTTTCAAAGCAAAGAAACTAATATGGGCAATTACTAGGTTATGGGCACGTTGAAGAGGATGTGATGGTGTTGGTCTTGAGGTGGTTCAGCCATAGTTGCAGTGACTGTCGGTCAGAATCCAGATCTGATGAGAGAAATTAAATGTTGTGAATCTAGATCTGATGAGGGAGGGTAGTTTGGTATTTTTACTTATCTGTTGGACGTGTGAATTGATTTGAGTTATTAAATTAAAATAAGTGTCATTTAATTAGTGGAGGGTGAACGGATGACGTGGTTCACTTGGTGGACTGAATAATTTCTCGAGATTGAGGGGGTTGCAAAATCGTCTCTTCAAGAGACGAGTTTGAAAAAGACGATATAACTTCCGAAAGAGCATTCTTATCAAACTCCTCAAAATTTTAGCTAAATGGGTTCTAAAAAACCCACTTTTTCTAGTTTAGCTAAAGTACAACTAGATCAGACTCCCTATTTTATTTCACTATTCTATTTTTTAATATATTTTTATTATTTTATTTTTTTCACAACTCCCAAAATACCTCCTTTTCCATTTTCCTCCTCCCTCTCCCTCTGTTCCCGTTGTATATTCTCCCCCCTCCCTTTTTTTTTTTTTTTTCCCCACCACCCACGTACCCCCCATCCCTTTCTTTTTACTTCTCCCCCACCACAGAGTCACAGACATACATCCCTCCTCCCTCTTTTTACTTCTCCTCACAGTTCCGTCCCCCTCCCCCCCCCATTTTCTTCTTTTTTCTTTCTTTTTTTTTTTCTTTTTTTTTTTCTCTCTCTCTTTTCCCCTCAGGCCTCAACCCCCCTCACGTCTCTCTTTCCCCCTTTATTTATTTATTTTTCACTTTGTTTGTTCTTTCTTCATCACGTTTGTGATTGTGTGTTTTTTTTTTTTATTATTTCTTTTGTTTGTGTTTTTTTGATTTTTTTGTTTGTTTGTTTTTGTTTTTGTGTGTGTGTGTTTTTTATTTTGTGATTCGATGCTCCGGTTTTTATTGCTGCTTGTGATTTTCTGATTTCATTGAGCACCGTTATTTTTTGGTGCGAAATAGAGAGAAAGACAGAGGATCAAGAGAGAGAAAAAAAGAGTATTTAATTTCGAGAAGGATGAACAATTGCTCCTTGAGTTGGGTGAGCTACTGTTCATCAGCTTCAAACTTTCGGCCGAATGGAGAGGTTGATGTGAGGTGTTTCGGTGAGTTTTTTGTTATATTTTGGGTTTTTCAACAGTTTGAGGAGTCTAATAATAATGCTCTAAAGTACTGTTTCGTAAAAATAAACTTTGATAAACATGTTATTGAATCTATGTGTTGCTGTCTTGGAGAGGGATGTTTGTAGCTAATTTCTTTTTGCCTATAAAGCCTTTTTAACCTAAAAAAATTACAATAGTAAAAACTAAAACGATAAGAATGGGACACAGCACCTTTTACAATGTTTCTTTTCATAACTGCTCACATGAGATTGGAACAAAATAAATGTTAGCATATATATATATATATAGGCCTTATTGTTCTAGTCTAGGGCTTCCTTTATATTTACTATACCGTATATTAGTCTAGGCTTATATATATATCGTCTTATACTGTACATGTTTAATCAAAATATTCAATACAAAATTATTCTCTCTGCCCTTTTGTCTCTAAAGTAAACGTGGAATTAGAGCCCAATTCAATTTTTTTTTGGCATTGTGATTTCCAGACCACTTGTATCCTCTCAAAATTTCTTCAACCTCTCCAAGATGTCACCATGTGTCATTCTTTCTTGCCGTCTCCGCTCGAAACCCTTGTTCACCGCGTGCCACCTGCCACTCTCCTCGTCGAAACTACATCTTGCCTAATATCGCACCCATCCACCACCGGATGCACCACCATGCACGGGTTCTTGTCTTGGTGCCCCGTATTTTTCTTCTCTTGTCGTCGCCGTTAGTCTGGTTCATCCATCTTGTGCCACCAATAGTTCTTCTCGACGCCACCCGCTCTACCTCCATCAAAAATCTAGCGGCCAAAGGCCTCCACACGCTCCCTCACGCACCGGGTCCGCATCCGGAAAATTCCCACCCAGTGATCCAGTTCTGCTCTGTGGATCAACCTAGCCACTGATGTCAGCCTTAGCTACCCAACCCACCCGACTTGCTCCTTTGACTTCATCAATTGATGTTAATGATACCTGTTGCAGACATCAACCCTAGCTACAGTAAAAGGAAAAACTAAATAAATAAAAATAAAAACCTTCTCAAATTAGTTATACTCATGCAAATGCAGTTCTATCAACAAAGAGTTTCACTTAATTCATCAAATGACTCATAGGTGCACTGGTGCAGTTTGAGAAACTAACGGTATAATGCCACTATCTTTCATAATGATAGAATTAAAATAAATAAATAAAATCCCACTACCATTTTACTATAATCCTTTGTGACACTTTTGTGATGAATGTTCATCTAGACATAATGCCACTATCTTTCATAATGAAAGAATTAAAAATCCCACTACCATTTGACTATAATCCTTTGTGACACTTTTGTGATGAATGCTCATCTAGACACAATGCCACTATCTTTGCAGACATCAGTCCTAGCTATTGTAAAAAGGAAAATAAATAAATAAAAATAAAAACCTTCTCAATTTAGTTATACTCATGCAAATGCAGTTCTATCAACAAAGAGTCTCACTTAATTCATCAAATGACTCGTGCAATTTGAGAAACTAACGGTATAATTTCATAATGAAAGAATTAAAAAAATCCCACTACCATTTTACTATAATCCTTTGTGACACTTTTGTGATGAATGTTCATCCAGGCATAATGCCACTAGCTTTCATAATGAAAGAATTGAAAAATCATACTACCATTTGACTATAATCCTTTGTATCTCATATCTTGTTGCTTCATGCACTTGGTTTATGTATTTTTGTCTCATGGAAATTTCTATCTCTTGTTTAGTGATTATGTAATACACTAAAACAATAAAATTAGGATAAAATAATGTTGTTTTGTTTGAAGACATTCAACAATATGGACATATGTTTCCTTAATTGTGTGTGCTAAACAAATTGGAACTACAAGGAAAAACATTTGTTAAAAGGAAACAAATCGTTGCAAGAATATCATAGTCATTACAATAAATTGTTATTGCAAGAACTAACTAGTCGATGAAGGTGTTGCGATAAAATCTACAGCAATAGATTCGTGCAACAAAAAATTTGTTACAATAAAAGCTGGATAGTACAACAAAAATTTCCAAGAAATAATAAATATGTTGTTGCAATAACTTATTGCAACAAAATTGCATAGCAATAGCGCTTATTGCTTCATTGGTCTTGTTGTAATAGCTTGCAAAATAATTGGTACTGAGTTATTGTAACAATATGTTTCTTATAATAGCTTATTGCTTCACCATTCTTGTTGCAAGAGATTTGTACAATAATTGGTATCAAGTTTTTGCAACGATATGATAAGATGTTATTGGGTTGGAGAGACACATAAGTAGTGTCTCCTTGTAGTGTTCTGCTTATAAATACACAACATGCACCTTTCTAAATACACAGCCTTGAAACTGAAACTTTCCTGTCTAAAAAGAGTCCATTGAATCCTCAAACTCACATAACAATTGTATTACACCTACAAACTCTTAACTAAATATCTCAGTATAAGAAGCAAATTACTTTATTTTTTGAAAATCCATGCTTCAGTAACAAATTTGGTTGCATCCTTCGAACCCAAGACGATATGGAATCTAGAACATTTCATATGATTTGCTAGTCTACATATTTTCATTTTATGCTTTTATTTTTAAGGGGAAAAAGTACATTTTACCCATCTCCTGATTACATGTTGTCTACCCGTGGTTTGAAAACTAACACTTTACTCACTTGTGGTTCACTCCGTTAGCACTCATAACCCACATCTATGTTGCCGTTAAAAAAAAACACAATGAATCAAAATCCCTTTTGTCTTTATTTCTTGAGACTTTTTTAATGAACATAAAGAAAACTTCAGATTAAGAAAAAAAAAAAAAAAAAATGTAATTCCCATGAAGACCGAAATTACAATGTAAATAAGGCTTGTGATAAATGCCTTTTTAACGAAGTTTTAACTGGACCAAACTTTCCAGTGATTGTCTCCCACTCTCTTAAGACAAATGTAAATTGTAGGCATTCTTGGATGCCAATAGTTTTCCAGAGGAAACACCTCTGGTTTCTCTTGTCAGGTGCTAGTGGCCAATTTAACGAAATTCCCATGAAGATTGAAATTACTATGTAACTGGCGCATGCACACACACAAAAAAAAAAAAAAAAAAGATTTAAAAAAACAAAGAGATGAACAAACGGCAAACAATAGATTTAAATCAAGAAGAAATGCCAACCAAATTAACCAATGACCCATCACAAACCTCATCTCATCCCCATCCAAAATCCCCTTCCGTCCTCGAAAGATCCAGATATGTGAGTTTGCATTGTGTCCATGCCTTCATAAATAATATTTTATTTTATTTTGTGTTGTTACAAAAGTCTCAAGAAAAAGAGACAGAGGGGATTTTGATTCTCATCTCTTTTATTTTATTTATTTATTTATTTTTTAACAGTAAAAATGAAGAGGTGGGTAACGGTCACTAATGGAGTGAACCACAAGTGAGTTAAGTGTTAGTTTTTAAACCACAAGTAGACAACTTATAATCGAGTCAAACCACAGGTAGGTAAAGTGTACTTCCCCCTATTTTTAATTATTTGAAAATATGTGCATGAGTCTAAATCTCAAAATTTTGTTTTAGGTAAACTGCGAAAGTTGCAAGAACGGGATCCAAGCAGTGGCAGCTCCAGGAATTTTTTTCAGGGTGTTCATTACAAAACTTAATATAACATCAAAAAAAAAAAATAATAATAATACATGAATCTTGCGGTATAGAAAAGAATTTGGTCTGCTATTATAATCATCATGTTTATCTTGGGTAGAAGATGAATCTTATAAGTGATTTCTTTATCAGAAATTTCTCCATAGTACTAGCAAAAGAATAAAAAATAAACTATAAGGCATTCAACACATGATGTGTAGATAAATAGACAAAAAAAATTTAATTTAATTAAGTTATATGATTAATTAAATTAATAATTAAACACTATTATTTCAGTTGTTAATATTAAGGGTAAATTACACTGACATCCCATTCTTTTTGGGAAACTAGACTCGCTACACCCTATTTTAAGGAAATGACACTCCGCTCCCAAATTTGCAAATTAATTAACACTCTGCCCCCTTTTCCCCCATTTTTAAAAGAATATTCCCCACTTAAACTTAAATTTATTGGGATATAATTTTTGTTTTTAACTCTAGTTAGTTAGGTATTGGTTAAAAAAATTAATAAAAAATAAACCAAAAAAAGAAAAAAAAATGGGGTGGAGTGTTAATTATTTTGCAAATTTGGGAACGGAATGTTATTTCCCTAAAATAGGGTGTAGCGATTTTAGTTTTCCCAAAAGAAGGGAGTGTCAGTATAATTTACCCTAATATTAATTACAAAGCCACAAAGTAACAAAACCACAAATCAAAGTACAAACCTATACAGTGGACATAATAAAACTGTGAAACAAACAAACTATCACATATCAAACCATTACCAGTTGTTATTTGGGCTTATTTTGTAATTATGGTTGTTGTTTGAGTTAATTTTTTGTTGTTATTTGGGCTTTTTTTTTTTTTGTTGGGTTAAGTGGATTGAGTTTATTAGGATCAGGATGTTCAAAATTTATTTGAGGGTGTTCAAAATTTTATTTAAGGGTGTTCAACACCTATACAACACTTATATAATTTTTTTTCCCTTTGCTTTTAAGAATTCAGGTGTGCACTGCACACCCTCATCATTTTGTGGCGCTGCCACTAGATCCAAGAGTCTTTTTTGTCTTAGCCAAGGAAATGACAGTAGACACATTAGGGTATATATCTGTTTTCTATAAAAAAAATAAAAAATAAAAAATAAAAAAAAATCTATAATGTTGTTCAAGTGTTTACGATTTTGTTTTCTTGGATTAGTGTAAGAATTGTAGGAAATGTGCTCGATTGAGATGATAGTTAAATAGGGGCACTTCATGTGTGATGAGGTTGTTCCCGTCTCAATTGTTTTTTTAATGGTACTTATATCTCGGGTTTCAATCTGCAATGGTTGTTCATCATCCCCTTCTGACAGTTTGATAAGGCTTGCCAACGTGGCAAGCGCATTAACAAAATGGTTGTGAGCTCTTGGGGTGTTTGTAAAAGTGACGTATTTGAACTTAGGGATTAGCTAGCTGATATATCGTTGGTACGGGATAAGCTTAGGGTCCCGAGCTTTCCACTCTCTGTTAGTTTGTGACACTATTGTTGACACCCCATTTTGCAACCATTAATTTTACTTTTTTACACTTTAGTGCATAAAGGGTAAAATGGTAATTTCACAAGCCTGAAAATTCAAAGTTGGTCCATAAATTTAAAATCATATTTTAAGTGATCAAAGTTGAATTAAGAATGAGAGTGCATTTTTCGGATTGGAAATTGGATAAAAAACCAAGTTTTTATTAAGGAAATGAATTTGATTGGTTGAAATGATATTTACCATAAGCTCATATGCATAGGATTACTTGTTAATTAATTTGATTGGTCCTCTAAAGGATTAAATTAAAATCAATTAATAAATAATTCCTATTGGTTTAGAACACTTTAAAATGGTAAGTATTCATGCACAAGATTTTCATCAAAGGATAATTCTTAAATTGATTTATTTTTAACTAATGGGATAATTATTTTGACCAATAATTATCATATTAATTATTAATAAATTGATTAGAATTAAGAAATCTCAAATTCAGCCAAATAAGGACTTCTAAATCCACTAGAAGTTGACCAAAGGTGAAAAAACCTGGAATTATCCAAAGCCCAATTTGGATTTGGATTCTAGATCGTACACTCGTCAGTATTTCGACCATAACTTTTGATTCAATTATCCGATTGAGTTGATTCAAATTGGGATGGAAAGCTGAATTATGGGCTACAAATATGTCTCTAATTACCATCTCCAAATTCGAATGTTTAGAGGGTCAAAACTGGCCCACAATTAGAGCCTAAAAATCAGCCAAAATTTCGGGATTTTCATGAAGTAGATCCAATTTCCAAAACTCTAATGCACTCCCATGAGGTCCAAAACGTGGGTAGGTTCATTTTTGGGCTGCCATATAAATAGAAAATGATACTCATTTTAAAGGAGGTTGGAATTTTCATCATTCAGGATCCCAAACAAAATTCAAAAGAATATTTGTGAGGGATTAGGGTTTTAATAAGAATACAAGTTATTCTTATAACCTTAGAAGATATAAGAGGCCACGTCTTGTAATTTGGATTCTAACTTTGAATTCTGTTTTTTTAATCTCTTATAATCAATTTAACAATTTTCCCTCAAGAATCAATTTTTTAGGTTGGATTCAATCGAATCAAATCAATGAGCTCCCTCCCTAACACATGCAGGTACTCTTTTTCCTTGTTGTTTTGATTATCCATTTGATAAAATATGATTGTGTAATTAGTTGTATATTTTTTAGGATAGTTTTGTTTCTAATTCTTTTGTTTATATGGAATTTATTTGATTAAAGTTTTATGACTTAGGAGCATGTTAGGATAAAAAATATAGTTTTGAAATGCTAAAAACAATGGAGGAATTGATTTTCATGAAAGTCAGTAACTAAAACCTCGGATTAAAGTCGATTGGGTCTTAGGTTTTTACCTGGGCACCGATCGGGTCCTAATTTTTACCTGGGTACCGAATGGGCCAACTTGAGTACCGATTGGTACTAGGAGAGGCCCGATTGGTTGCATCTAAGAACCGATCTGGGTTTTATGAGGATTTATGTTGTCTGGTATAAAAATTATTTTCTTATCGATTCTGCCATGTTTGTTTCTGATTGATCTTGATCTTAACATGTTATGTTTGGTTGTCTAAATATGTGTTTAAGAATGTTCCATGAATATTTTCAATTACTAGGTGGTTAATCACAATTATTCATCTTATTTTGCATGTACTATATATGGTGTCAAATCAATGCGAGTCTAGTTTGTATGCATCGAGTCGTGAACTATAGATTAAGGGTCCTTAAGAGACTGATTTAGGTCAGGTTGTGTGGGTGCTTAATACCTTCCCACTCAATCCCCTAGCCCCCGAACCCTAATCTTAGGGGAAGTTAGATTAGTCCATGTATCCTTTTACTTCTGTTTTCTAGATTGTATTTAGGACACAAAGCCTTGTAATTTTATTTTTCCTTAGATTGTATCTAGAGCAAAATCATGTAATTTGCTTATTCCCTAAAACATTGTATTATTTATTTCATCAATATATAAAATATTGTTTTTTTTTTTTCTTAGCTTTTTGTTATAAAAGTTAGGTGGCGACTCCATTGTAAATTCCCCAAAACATTAGGAGGGAAAACATTGAAAGTCTCCATTTTGAGAGTCATGTTTAGGCCTTTACATTGGGTTAAAGGTCGTGGTTCTCACAACTATTAGCAGAGAATCTCCAAAGACTTCCAATTCTTGAGAACCGAATTCCAAAGTTGCTTGTAAACCCACAATGCATGCTTTGTACTCCGTCATATTGTTTGTGCAATCGAAACCCAACTTGACAGCGATAGGAGTCTGTTGCCCCTTTGGTGACACTAGGACTGCACCAATTCCGCTTCCAATGGCATTTGCTTCTCCGTCAAAGTAAAGATTCCACCTATAATGACTGTCTTCATCGGCTGCCATTACGTCTTCGTTTGGGAATTCTGAGTCCATCAGCTCTTGTTGTTCAAATGGGTAGTCTGCCAAGTAGTCAGCTATAGCTTGCTCATTGATTGCCTTCCGGGCCACAAAAAAAGATATCGAACTCGGATAATAGCACTTGCCACCGTGCAATCTTTCCTGTCAAGGCGGGTTTTTCAAAGATGTACTTAATTAGGTCCATTCGGGACACCAACCAAGTGGTGTAATAGAGCATATACTGCCTCAACTTCTTGGAGGCCTAAGCCAGGCACAACACGTCTTCTCAACTAACATGTAGCGAGTTTCGAGTTCTGGGAACTTCTTGCTAAGATAGTAAATAAATTGCTTGTTCCTTCTTCCCAGCCTCATCCTACTGTCCTAGCATGCAGCCCATAGATGCTTCTTGGACTGTAAGATATCGAATGAGAGGACGTCATGGGGTTGGTGGAACCAGGATAGGCGGGCTAAGCAAATATTCCTTGATCTTATCAAAGGCTTTTTGGCAATGTTCAGTCCACTCTATCTTCACGTTCTTCCTCAACAATGTGAATAGTGGCTCACAAGTCGCAGTGAGCTGAGCAATGAAACGGGCTATATAGTTGATCCTTCCCAAAAAGCTTCGGATCTCCTTCTCTGTTTTTGGTGCGGGCATACTCCATATATCTTGGAACTTTGCAGGATCAATCTCACTTCCCCTGCCACTAACAATGAAGCCTAATAGCTTCCCAGACGTAACACCGAATACACATTTGTTTGGGTTCAATTTGAGTCTGTTACCCAAATATCAACCTAAGAGGGGGGTGATTTAGGTTGAGGCAAACTTTTTCGATTTAAATGCGGAGTTAAAACTATCTTCAAATAGCAAATGTTGATTTAGCAAATGTTTAATCACAATTCAATTGCAATATAGATATGATATGAAATCAAGCACAAGTATATATAAGCAATTAAATATGTAAGAGATAGAGAGAGAGAAAATCAAACACGATGATTGTTATCGAGGTTCGGCTTCCCGTGCCTACGTCCCCGCCTCAAGAACACTTCTTGAGGATTCCCTAAATCCACTATTTGACAATCTTCTTTCGGGTGAAGATAAAACCGTTACAAATCTTCCTTACACAGTGAAGAGTAACCACCGAGTGAAAAATCCTTTTCACTCCTTAGGATTTATACCAAAACCCTAACAAAATACTCACAGGTTTCAACAAAGTATTTGTTGTACAAGATAAGGCTCTCTCAAAGAGTAATTGTACACAATATGCTCACTCTAATAGTATATCAAGGATTTGATCAATATGGCTCAAAAAGTGTTTAGAGAAATTTTTTTCAATCAAGGATTTTGAATGATATGAAAATATAAGCTTGAGAAGGATGGATTGATGTATAAGATGTTATCTTTTCTATCTTTGATTTCTCTTGTATGCTTGATGTTTAGAAATGAAGAAAGGGTAGTATTTATAGCCATCATGTTGTCTTGCATTCTTCTTGATTTTCAATCAATCAATTTGCTTTCTTTGAAAACTTTTCTTCTTAAGATTTTTCAACCATAATTGATATGGTTGTCTTGCATGTGAATTTCAATCAATCAAGTTTGTCTTTGAAAACTTTAAGAGATTTTTCAATTGATATGGTTGTCTTATATTTGAATTTCAACCAATCAAGTTTGTTTTTCAATTGATATGGTTGTCTTAATTTGAATTTCAACTTCAAATTTGTCTTTGAAGACTTTAAGATTTTTCAATTGATATGGTTGTCTTATATTTGAATTTCAACCAATCAAGAAAACTTTAAGAGATTTTTCAATTGATATGGTTGTCTTATATTTGAATTTCAACCAATCAAGTTTGTCTTTGAAAACTTTAAGAGATTTTTCAATTGATATGGTTGTCTTATATTTGAATTTCAACCAATCAAGTTTGTCTTTGAAAACTTTAAGAGATTTTTCAATTGAAGTTGGTTTTAAAGTTGAGCCTTAAAGATCAAATCTTAATAAACTTTACAAAACCTAACTCTTACTTCTCATATGTCTCGGATCATTGTCTTTGAGCTTGATTTCTTTGTCTTGAGTCTTGATGACTTTGATCTTCAATGAATTTGCAACTTGTCAACTTTGCATTTGCTTGATATTTGAATTGGCCATCTTGGTCCAATTAAATCAATAGTCAAAATTAAGCTTTAAAACATAAATCATTAGTTCATATGAAAATATCATTAATGAACAACTTAAAATCATGGTTATCATCAAAACTACATGAATGTCCTTGGATTAATTAGCCAATTAATAATTATTGAAACCTTGAGGCTAACAATCTCCCCCTTTTTGATGATGACACATATGATATGATATTTTTATACGATTTATGATTTTGAAGCTTTTCTTGAAAAGCTCCCCCTAAAATAATGCATATCTTTATATTAGAGATTTTTAAATCTCCCCCTATCTTTATGCATAGATCAATTTGTCATTTAAGTATTATCAAGCAATCAATATATATGCGCATTTTTGCCATTATTGCAAGATATGATAATTCACCAATAGATATGATAATTCATTAATAAAAAAAAAAAATGTCATATCTTTCTCCCCCTTGGCATCATCAAAAATAAATATTATATTCAATATCTCCAAACATCATTCAACATTTTAAACAACCAAAATTAAACAAAAAATTTATTTCTCCTTTGATTTAGTTCAAACATAGAACAACTAACTAATATAACATATTTCTCCTATTTGGTACAAAGAAATAAAACAAATATATTCATATTTGTAAGATTCTTCATCCTAGTGGTTCGGATTGGATTGAGGGGTTCGGTTGAATATTGTCCCTTGCCATATGCCTAAAATGCTGATGATTTAAGCAATCTGGAAAGGACATGGGATGATGCCCATATATTACGTACTCTCTCTCTTCTGTCATACAAAGCTTCAGGTGTATCAACAGTTGTATGAACGGGATGATTCGGATGAGGAAGATATATTTGGAGTGTATGCCAAAGATCTTCCCATCAACCTGGTGTATGAGAGAGGTACTTCAACCGAGAAGCATGATCAATAATAATCTTGCTTCGTGGAAACTTGATCAATAATAATTTTGCTTCTATCTGAGAAGATCAAGTATTTGATTTTATGAATCTCTAAATGATGCTGCATCCTCTTAGAGTGTTATCTAAAGAATGAGAGAAAATATTATCGGAGAGGTGTGAGTATGTAGTGGAGAGGTGAAGCGAATTTATAGGACAGACGCGCTGTTTGAAAGAATGGTTCAGATTTTGCTACGTGTCATAAGTGTGAATGAATGGTTCAGATTTTGCTATGTGTCATAAGTGTGAATGAATGGTTCAGATTTTGCTAGACGCTACGTGTCTGACTTATCCAATTACGCACGCCATAGACACCGATAAATCAGGAAGTTTGAAAAAAAATTTCTGCTTTTTCAGAAAACAGATCTTGTCGACGCATCGAGTTCTGAGTCAGTGATATTTCCGTATACGTTAAATCTCGAGATTTGAACGTTGAATTTTGAAGAAAAATCTCGGGAGTCGGGTGATAGGTACAGGCTGGTGTTAAAAAATCTGAGGTTTATTTAACACACACTAATTTTCGATGAACTTCATCATTTTCAAACTCTTAGCTTAATCTCTTATTAGATTTTCTAGAATGGCTTCCTCTTCTTCTCAAAACAAACCAGAAACAATTAATCTAAATGATACACCTAGTGTGATGCCAGAAGTCTGGCGTCCTTACTTCCTTTCAATTAATGGCCCTGTGTCAGTAACTGATTCAGTGATATTGAATGGTGAGACTGCCACCGCAGTAGCTGCCGGTCTTTGTACTCCGGAGGATGCAAAGGTTTTAGCTGGGAGGACTGACCCACAAATAATAAATGAATCATTGGCACTCACGATTCAGTGTACTGCCACTGTTTCTAACATGGGACGTCGTCTTCATGTTAGGAATATGGAAGTGAAAACGCTGCGTTCTCAAGTCACCATTTTACAAAGGTTGCTGAAGGAGAGTAAGAAGAAAGTAGGGGAGGTCAAGGAGGAGAACAAAAGGCTGAAGGCGCTCGTGGATTCTTATGCCGATGATTTGGTAATCCGGTCCACAGAGCAGAGCAAGACCACTAATAAGCTGCAGAAGCAGTACGAGAAGCTACTAGCTGAGGTGAAGGAATTGACTTCTCGCTCTATCCCCAAATAAATGTAGTGGGAAGTGTAGTGGTTTTTCCTTTTGTGGTGACTTCTCCTTTATGGCTTTCTTTTTAATAAACTCAAGTTTGTTTAAATGATGAGTTTTATTTCTTATTTTATGCATGAACATATACGCAAATATACATAGAACTGGGCATATAATTTAATGTTCAAACAATATAACTAGGAAGATATAAAATGAACAATTTTATGAACATGATATGCATAAAATCATTTTATATTCAATTCTTAAGGTATATATAGATTTAACATAGTTGAATCAAAGAGAAGGATAATAAATTTAAGCTTATTTGATATCAACGTATCTAGCCATACCTATTTCACGTCGAATTGTGCAAAATCGTTCTTCAATGAGAGGTTTCGTGAGAATATCCGCCCATTGACTATCGGTGCTTACAAATTCAAGTTCAATGTCCCCTTTTTGCACATGATCTCTTATAAAATGGTATCTAATTTCAATGTGCTTTGTGCGAGAGTGTTGGATAGGATTTTTACTTAAACTTATGGCACTTGTGTTATCACACCTTATGGGAATATGATCAAAAAGAATTTTAAAATCCTCTAGTTGTTGTTTTATGTAGAGAGATTGAGCACAACAACTACCGCTGCTACATATTCGCTTCCGCCGTTGACATATTCGGCTTCCGCCGTTGATAAGGCCACAGAATTTTGCTTTTTACTAAACCATGATACTAGTGAGTGTCCTAGAAAGTGACAAGTACCACTAGTGCTTTTGCGATCAATTTTGCAACCAGCAAAATCCGCATCCGTGTAGCTTATTAAGTCAAATGAATTTGACTTAGGGTACCATAATCCTAAATCAATGGTTCCAAGCAAATATCGAAATATTCGTTTGACTGCAATTAAGTGTGATTCTTTAGGACAAGATTGAAATCGGGCGCAAAGACATACACTAAACATTATATCGGGTCTACTTGCGGTTAAATAAAGTAAACTACCAATCATACCTCGATATAGCTTAACGTCCACCGGTTTACCTTTCTCATCTTTGTCAAGCTTTGTTGAAGGACTCATGGGAGTTCCATATGCTTTAGCATTTGTCAATCCAAATCTTTTTAGTAAGTCTATGACATATTTGGATTGATTTAAGAATATCCCATCTTCGGTTTGCTTTATTTGAAGTCCGAGAAAGAATTTTAGCTCACCCATCATACTCATTTCGAATTCATCCTGCATAGTCTTAGAGAATTCTTTGCACAAGTTTTCATTAGTAGAACCAAATATAATATCATCAACATAGATTTGCACAATAAGCATGTCTTTTCCATCAAACATTAGAAATAATGTTGTGTCAAGTTTTCCACGTGTAAAACCCTTTTCAATAAGGAAACCACTTAGTCGTTCATACCAAGCTCTTGGAGCTTGTTTTAAACCATATAAAGCTTTTGATAATTTAAAAACGTGGTTTGGAAATTCATGATTTTCAAATCCAGGAGGTTGTTCTACATAAACTTCTTCGGCAATAAAACCATTTAAAAAGGCACTTTTGACATCCATTTGAAATAATTTAAAATTTTTAAAACATGCAAAAGCAAGTAACATGCGTATAGCTTCTAATCTAGCAACTGGAGCATAAGTCTCTCCATAATCAATACCTTCCTCTTGATTATAACCTTGAGCGACTAACCTTGCTTTGTTCCTTACTATTATACCTTCTTCATCCTTTTTGTTTCGGAATACCCATTTTGTACCAATGACGGAGTGGTCCTTGGGTCTAGGTGCAAGAGTCCATACCTTGTTTCTTTCAAATTGGTTTAGCTCTTCTTGCATGGCCAAGATCCATGATCCATGATTCATCTTCAATAGCTTCATTTATGTTCTTTGGTTCAATCTGTGAGAGAAACGCCATGTTGTTGCAGATGTTCTTGAGCTTTGATCTTGTGCTTACTCCATGTTCAATTTCACCAATGATCAATTCTTTAGGATGACTATGGACTACGTTCCAACTTTTTGGTAATTCTTCATTGTTTGGTTGGAGGAAGCGCTTTTTTCTTCATCTTTTGGTTCATCTACTTGATCTTTGACTTTTTCACTTAAATCAACTTGGTTAGATGAACTAGCTTTATTTTCAAGAGAAATTGGCTCATCATCACAATTATTTTTGATATGGAATGGATTAGTTTCATCAAAAACAACATGCATAGATTCATCAACAACCATAGTTCGTTTATTGAACACTCTATATGCTTTACTATTTGTAGAATAACCAAGGAATATACCTTCATCGGATTTAGCATCGAATTTACCAAGATTATCTCTATCATTCAATACAAAGCACTTACATCCAAAAACTTTGAAATATCCAATGTTAGGTTTTCGATTATTCCATAGTTCATAAGGAGTTTTATTTAAAGTGTTTCTAATGATGGTTCTATTTATAACATAGCAAGCGGTGTTAACAGCTTCAGCCCAAAAGTATTGAGGTAAATTATGTTCATTAAGCATAGTTCTAGACATTTCTTGAAGTGATCTATTTTTACGTTCTACTACTCCATTTTGTTGAGGAGTACGAGGTGCCGAGAAATTGTGTCCAAAACCATTTTGATCACAATATAGTTCAATATCTTGATTATCAAATTCTCTACCTCTATCACTTCTAACATTGTTAATTGTATAACCTTTTTCATTTTGAATTCTTCTACAATGTTTAACAAATGCTTTATGAGCTTCATTTTTATGAGCAAGAAATAATACCCATGTATAGCGAGAGTAATCATCAACAATTACAAATGCATACAATTTGCCACTTAAGCTAGCGGTTCTAATAGGACCAAATAAATCCATATGCAATAGTTCTAGAGGTCTTGAAGTAGAAATAACTTTCTTTTTCTTAAAAGATGACTTTAGTTTGTTTACCTAGTTGACATGCATCACATATTTTATCTTTAACAAATTTAGTAACCGGCAAGCCTTTTACTAAATCAAGTTTAGACAATTTTGAGAGTAATTCCATATTGACATGTCCTAATCTTCTATGCCACAACCAACTATTTTCATTTATGGCAGCAAGGCAAATTGATTCTTTTGAAGTCATATTATCAAAATCAATAGTGTAGACATTCTTCATTTCTAAATGCCACAAATAAAACTTGATTATCAATTTCATTTACTATAATGCACATGATTGATTTAAATATTACATTATAGCCTTTATCACACAATTGGCTAATACTTAGCAAGTTATGTTTCAAACCATCAACCAAGAGAACATCTTCAATAACAAGAGAATGTGTTTTACCAATATTACCTATACCGATGATCTTTCCTTTTGAGTTATCACCGAATTTGACATTTCCTCCATCTTTTAGAGTAAGAGAAGTGAACTTGTTTTTGTCACCTGTCATATGCCTTGAACATCCACTGTCAAGAAACCACTTCTCCTTGGTAGATTTGGATATCAAGCATACCTACAAAACAAATTTTAAGTAACTTTCTTTGGTACCCAAATCTTCTTGGGTCCTCTTGGGTTAGTTGGTGGTGTGGTTCCTTTAATAATCCAAATCATATTTTTCATGGGACATGTATGAATATTATGCCCTATTTTTCCACAATGTTTACATATGGGAGATTTCAAGAGGTTTTCATTAATGAAAAATTTTTTGATAATGTTTTTCTTTTATTTTCGGGTTATATCCAATACCCGCTTTGTCAAAAACACATCTTTGACTACCCAACAAATTATCCAAATTTTTCTTTCCATTTGTAAAGTTAGTCAAAATTTTAGTTAAGTTTTCAACCTTGAGTTTTAGTTCTTTATTTTCATTAATCAAAAGATTTGAATTGTGAACAATTTGTGATGATGTTTCCACATCATTTGCTTTCATTTTCTCAATAAAATTTTGTGACTTAACTTCCAACTTAATTATTTCTTCTTCTAAAAACAGATTTTTATCATTCAAAGAATTAATTTGTTTTTCTAGAATTTCATTTTTGTTTTTCAAATCATTTAATTCGTTTGAAAGAGATGTGACTTTCTTTTTAAAAGCTTTTTCAAAACATTTTTCTCAAATTCTTCAACAATTCTTCAAAAGCATTTTGTAATTCATCATAGCTATAAGATTCATCATTCTAAAGAATTAAGTTTAGAAGTTACCTCATCTCCATGTGCCATTAAGCAAAGATCTTCGGTGGCGCTTTCATCGTCATTAAATGCTAGCGGACAAAAGCTCGCGTGCTCATCCTCACTTATGTTGGATTCATTTATGTATCCCAAAAGACAAAGATTTGCCACTTCATTGTCACTTGAGTTGTTATCCGAATCACTTTCATCGGAGTCATCCCAAGTTACCTTTAGAGCTTTCTTTTTGTACTTCATTTTCTCTTTGTTTACTTGAGGACACTCATTTTTGTAATGCCCCTGCTTCTTGCATTTGTAGCAGGTAGGAGTTTCAGTTTTGCTTGATTCTCCTTTATTTTCTCCTTTCTTAGGGAATCTTCTTCCAAACCCCTTTTTCTTCTTTAAGAACTTTTTGAAGTTTCTAGTCATCAGGGCAATTTCTTCTTCTTCATCTCTTTCCTCTTCACTATTGTCGTGGTCATGATGAGAGGATTTGAGGGCGAAGTTTTTCTTTGGTTTGACTTCTTCTTCCTCCACTTTACTATTCATTTCAAGCTCATACGTCATAAGTGATCCGAATAGTTCTTCTAAGGTCAACACCTTAAGATCTCTAGCTTCAGAAATTGCTGTCATCTTTGCTTCCCATCTCTTTGGTAATGACCTGAGAATTTTTCTCACATTTTCTTGGTTAGTATAAATTTTTCCAAGGGCCTTCAAGCTATTCACAATATTAGTAAACCTAGTAGACATTTCACTAATATTTTCATCTTTCTTCATAACAAACAATTCATATTCATGGACAAGCATGTTCATTTTAGATTCCTTAACTTGATTAGTTCCTTCATAAGTAACTTCAAGTTTGTCCCAAATTTCTTTAGCCGAGTCACAACCCGAGACTCTATTGTATTCAATTGGGTCAAGAGCACAATATAAAGTACTCATAGCTTTACAATTTAATTCAATGAGTCTTACATCAGCCTCATTCCATTCACTTTCTAATTTTGCTAAGGTTGCTCCTTCCACAGTTTTTGTGGGAATATGAGGACCATTTGCAATGATTCTCCAAACATGATAGTCTTGACCCTTAATATACATGATCATTCTATTTTTCCAATAGCCATAATCACTACCAATGAATAGAGGTGGTCTATGAGTAGATTGACCTTCAAGCATTTGAGGTCTAGGTGTGTTTGCCATGATCTTAACTCTAAGATTGTTAAATCTATATGTAGAGCCTTGGCTCTGATACCAATTGTTACCCAAATATCAACCTAAGAGGGGGGGTGATTTAGGTTGAGGCAAACTTTTTCGATTTAAATGCGGAATTAAAAACTATCTTCAAATAGCAAATGTTGATTTAGCAAATGTTTGAATCACAATTCAATTGCAATATAGATATGATATGAAATCAAGCACAAGTATATATATAAGCAATTAAATATGTAAGAGATAGAGAGAGAGAAAATCAAACACGATGATTGTTATCGAGGTTCGGCTTCCCGTGCCTACGTCCCCGCCTCAAGAACACTTCTTGAGGATTCCCAAATCCACTATTTGACAATCTTCTTTCGGGTGAAGATAAAACCGTTACAAATCTTCCTTACACAGTGAAGAGTAACCACCGAGTGAAAAATCCTTTTCACTCCTTAGGATTTATACCAAAACCCTAACAAAATACTCACAGGTTTCAACAAAGTATTTGTTGTACAAGATAAGGCTCTCTCAAAGAGTAATTGTACACAATATGCTCACTCTAATAGTATATCAAGGATTTGATCAATATGGCTCAAAAAGTGTTTAGAGAAATTTTATTTTCAATCAAGGATTTTGAATGATATGAAAATATAAGCTTGAGAAGGATGGATTGATGTATAAGATGTTATCTTTTCTATCTTTGATTTCTCTTGTATGCTTGATGTTTAGAAATGAAGAAAGGGTAGTATTTATAGCCATCATGTTGTCTTGCATTCTTCTTGATTTTCAATCAATCAATTTGCTTTCTTTGAAAACTTTTCTTCTTAAGATTTTTCAACCATAATTGATATGGTTGTCTTGCATGTGAATTTCAATCAATTAAGTTTGTCTTTGAAAACTTTAAGAGATTTTTCAATTGATATGGTTGTCTTATATTTGAATTTCAACCAATCAAGTTGTCTTTGAAAACTTTAAGAGATTTTTCAATTGATATGGTTGTCAATTGATATTATTGTCTTATATTTGAATTTCAACCAATCAAGTTTGTCTTTGAAAACTTTAAGAGATTTTTCAATTGATATGGTTGTCTTATATTTGAATTTCAACCAATCAAAAAACTTTAAGAGATTTTTCAATTGATATGGTTGTCCTTAAAACTTTAAGATTTTTCAATTGATCTTAATAAACTTTACTTTAAAACCTAACTCTTACTTCTCATATGTCTCGGATCATTGTCTTTGAGCTTGATTTCTTTGTCTTGAGTCTTGATGACTTTGATCTTCAATGAATTTGCAACTTGTCAACTTTGCATTTGCTTGATATTTGAATTAGCCATTTTGGTCCAATTAAATCAATAGTCAAAATTAAGCTTTAAAACATAAATCATTAGTTCATATGAAAATATCATTAATGAACAACTTAAAATCATGGTTATTATCAAAACTACATGAATGTCCTTGGATTAATTTGCCAATTAATAATTATTGAAACCTTGAGGCTAACAGAGTCAATATTTCTTCAATCGTTGGAACAACTTGCGCAAGTCCACCAAATGACCCTATGAGCTGTGAGATTTGGCAATCATATCATCTACATAAACTTCAATCTCGTGGTGGATCATGTCATGAAACAGAGTGACCATGACCCGCTGATATGTGTCTCCTACATTCTTTAGACTAAATGGCATGATATCATATATGAATATTCCCTAATGTGTGACGAAAATTGTTTTGGATTTATCCTCGTCGACCATCTTAATCTGATTATAGCCCGAGAAGCCATCCATAAATAAGAACATCACATTCGTTGTTGTATTGTCGATTAGTGTATCAATGTGAGGTAAAGGGAAGTTGTCCTTAGGGCTAGCACGGTTCAGATTTGGATAGTCCATGCACATTCTCACTTTCCCATCCTTCTTCGGCACTGGTACTATATTGGCCACCCAGTCCAAGTAAGTTACTGTGCTTAGGAACTCTGCTCTCAATTGCTTCTCCACTTCTTCTTTGATCTTCAGAAGGATTTCAGACTTCATCCGTCGTAACATCTGCCTCACGGGCTTGCATTCTAGTTTTAGTGGAATCTGATGAACCACTATGTCCGTATCTAAATCGGGCATGTCTTGATAAGACCAAGCAAAGATTTCATGAAATTCCTTTAATAGCACAATGAGTTCATCTTTTTGCTCAGCGGAGAAATGGGCCCCGATCTTTACTTCTTTCAGTTCTTTACTCTCTTTTGCCAAATTCACAACCTTCAGTTCTTCTATATTGGGCTTGGATCCCTCATCCTATTTCTCTAATGCTTCAAGAATATCATTTGGCAATTCGACTTCTTCGTCCAAATTATGTATGTTACCCAATGAGCAATTTGTATTGTTGCCTATTTTGGAGACGTGAGGATCTTTTGGGGTATCGCATTTTATCCTGGGACGGATGACAAATGAAACAATAAGGAAACAAAAGGAAGGCATTCATTTGTACGATGGAATATTGAAATATTCAATGAAGAAGTTTATGGAATAAATACGTAGTAACATATCATTGAAAATGTATGGGATGGAAATGGTACAATAATTTAAATGATAGTTATGGAATGATGTCTTGAAAGCATAAAAGAAATTACATAATCTTAAAAACTATTTATACAAAAATCCTCAAAGCCATTGATAATTCAAAACCCAAACTACCAAACGACCAAGGCACTACTTACTCATTGCTACTAAAAACACACTGTAGCAACGAAATATTGGTCTAAGCTCCTGCACTCTCTCCTGGTTGGCTGCGGCGGACTGGTGGTGTGATGAAATCTTCCTCAGTTGTGGCATTGATGCTCAGATCTTGTAATTTGTAAGTTTGCACCTTGGTCTAGTAATTTGTAAGTTTGCAACATATTGAAATCATAAATTCATTTATATGAGTGGTCAAGAGTGCTCGATAGAGAAAGAACTATTCATTGAATTAATATATTATCTTGCATATGTCTCCACAATAAAATATTATGACCAAGAGAAAATTGGGAATTCATTACATAAAAACTCAAATACTAATTAGGGTTTTAAGAGTTTATAAATTAAGGTATTTGTGGGTCAAACATTTGTGTCAATAATAGTAAATATCATTTATAAGATTAATCTTTAAGATAAAATATAATCACAAAAAAATGCATATGTTTAGAGAGCTACCAATGAACTATAGCCACATATATTCAAATAAATGAAGTCTTACTTGTACCTTTTGTCGTTGGTGTGGACCAAGAGAAAAACACGATTTTGCAAGAAGGTTGCACCCTTATTTCGCGCGTCGGCAATAACAAAACTCAAATGTTTTTTCGTAGTTCAATTTGTACAGGAACATCTCGCAAAACACATTCTGGCAAGATTTCGACCGACGTTCGATCGCTCCTCAATCAATCGAAATATCTCCAGGAACAAAATATTGCCTCAGGTATTTTAGTGTTGAGGTTGGCTTTTCACTTCTAACGTTTTCCAATTTCTTGTGTTTGAATCCCTAAGTCTTTTTATGAGTATTTACCCATAGAAATCTCAATGTAAGCTCTCTCATGTGCAACATACACCTTTAGAAAGCTTAACACTTGAAGTGAGCTAAGAGTGAGGGAGAGCTTTACATCCAGCAGCCATTTAGGTTGGTTGTGCATCAAAGAATTTTGTGATGGTGCTTCTTAATGTTGTTAAGCATTCATTGGTGATGCAGGATCTATCAACAATGCCGCTAAATATGGTTTTTTATATTGAGAATGACTCCTCAGTTCCTTGAAGTGAACCCAATGAGAGAGGACTTCGCGTCCAGCAACCCTTGGTTAGTTTATTCTTCAAAGAACATTGTAATGGTGTTGCCCTATGTTGTTGAGCATTTGTTTGTGATGACGCTGAATGCAATTGCTAACCACAAGTCTCATTTGGAAGCCTCACAGGTGTTGTGCTCCATTTGGCGACATAATGACTCACGTGGTTTGGTCATAGTACAATCCAACAAAGATGCAACACAACAAAGATAGTTCATGCACTAGTAGTCCAGCAAATATATAATTCAATAAATATATATTCTAATAGAGATAGATGTAAAAACATACCTTAGCAAGGCTAGTCCATGATCTAGTAGAAAAATCCATCTTGGATAGCGAATGATTTTGTATAATGCGACAATAGTATGGGAGTTTATGTAGCCTTTAGCAGAAGAGCTTGTGGAGCCAGCAAGACCAAACCCCCAAGTGTGACATGTGTTAGAAAATCCTGAGAGATTGTTATAACCGGCTTCGCTTCTTTGAATGAGATAAGATTTGTGTCTCTCTTCGATAGTAGTGGCGATCATCGAGCTAGTGCCACTTCATGGACATTGTCAAGCTCTTCATCCATAGTTGATGAGCTATCTTTAAGACACTGTGCCAAGAGTTTTACAGCAACTTGACTAAGAGTTCCTTCTTTTCGCAAGTTGTTGGCATGTTTCTATCAAAATCGCTACTCAACTCCCCAGTGGAGTCGCCAAATGTTAGGGATCATTTTTTCGCTGTGCCGCGCGTCGAGGTCTGATTAGGCATCTTTATTGACCCAGGTTCAAGTTTGAGAAGTCGAGTTTGCTACTCGCTTCACCATGGTGATGACAAAGGCTAGCAATGCGTTTAAGCGAATCCAACGACTTTTCAAGAATAAAATAAGAACTTGGTTCTAAAATGATTCTCCAAATAATTTGTTTTAATGAGAACATATGAAAATAAATCGTAGAAGTAGGAAAATTAAAAGAGAAACAATGAAGAAGATATAAAGATTCTCATTTATGTATTCAACAATTACAAAGGGTGGTTTTATGTATCTACTAAATGAGTTTTTTCTATACTTAGAGATTTTTTCTTCTCCTAAGCTTTTTGTATGGCTGAATGTTGTTGTTTTTTACTTAGCACTTGGGCTAGCCTTTATAGTATTGATTAGGCCATGGATATAACTTCAAGAATAGACTATATTCAATGGTCTATAGCAAAGATTAATCTTGTGCAGTGAACCAAACTTGGAAATTACAATAAATCAAGTTTTTTGCCAAAACAAGAGGCATGATTAAATAAAGTAAGCATGATTGACTTCCTCTAAAGGGAAGATCTGTCTCTAGAACTGTTGGATGGAAGGACTCCTGAAAACATGCACATGTTGTTGGATTTATTGAAGGGGTTGTGTGTCTGTCAACTCCTCTTCTCCAGCAGATATTTGAGTTTCTCTTGGGTGATCTGAGCTTTGCCCAGCAGTTTTTATAAAGAGCTTGTGGATTGTCTTTATTAGTTGGAGCTGTGTGTTGGGTAGTCATCTCCATTCAACAGATACAAGGATCTGTCAAATAGCAACCAAGCTTTATACACTCACTTGTTTAAGGCTTCATCATGCTTCACAGCTACTCCAAGTTTATATGTGAACTTTATTGATCCTAACATCAGTTGAGAAAAAGTCCCTTATACCCCTCAAGTCACCCTTCCTACATTGGCTTTTTAAATTGTATGAGTTGTATCCTCAATGCAATATAGAGAAATGGGAGCCCAAGCTTAGGCTAGGCTGAAATTCTTTTAAATCACACGAGCCTTAAGTGTTAAGGCTTGCGAAAAATCAGCCTCTAACAATAACTAAATTGGAAAGACTGGGCTTAGCCGACATGGACCCACATGACCCATTTGGGTAGGTCCTCTCTCCTCCACAAAAGTGGCTTGCCTCTTAAAGTCCAACCCAATAATCAATACTATTTTATTTAAACCCACAAATTATCTATTTCTCATTCACTCAGAAACATTTTTCCAACAAGAATTTAGGCATGATTAATAAGCATTTGATATTTGTTACGTTAATGATTTTGTGAGAGAATTTTGTCTATTAGGATTATTGGGTTATCCATGTTATGGATTTTATTTGATTAGTGAATTATTTTGGATATTCTTATTTCGATGGTGGTATTATTGTTGGCAATTGTTAGTGAGGCCTTGCACATTTTCTAGGCAAAGCTTTATGGGTACACAGCCATTGTCTGGTGCCAAGTTCATAATTTGGGTTTGGGACGTGAGTCGTGACAGGTTAGAGCGAGGATAGTCGCCTTCAAGTCCCTTACTTACATGACTAGACCAGCATTTCCCCACCGATCCCATGAGTCAAGCGGACTTTGGGAAATCTTCCCTTAAACATTTTAACAATTACAGTGAAGAATGAATGTGATTTTGAAGAGATGGCTTTTGGCCTTACTTGCATGCTCATAAAAGACATAAGTCTAAGAATAGTTTCAGATTAATGATACTAGTACATTCTTATTTGATGCAAATGCCTAATACATGCCTTAGCTAATCAAGTATATTGACGTGCAAATTAATAATTCCAGTACATTCTTGTTTTATTCATTATTTGATCAGTTCATGCTTCTGGCAGTGGTTTCCCAGCAAGAAATGCCTTAAACAAAACTAATGATCTCGCTGGTTGTGCGACCGGAACTTTGTGTGAAGCTCCTCTTACACTAGCAAAGGACAGTTGAATGTTACCATATACTTGTGTCCATCCACCAACCTGTATGAACAAATATATCAAGAAAAAAGAATAACATTTGGCACCAATCTGAGAACAGAAAAACATATGAACATATTGACCTGTTTTCCTTCAAACCATGGTCTGTAAGGCACAGTTGTTTTTAGTCCCAACTCCTTTGCTAATCCATTTACTAGTGTCCGAGTCCCAGTAAATGGGATTACTGCATCTTGATCTCCACTGTTATATTACATTAAAATCAACTAAATAATAAGCAGAACCCTTTTCTGTCATCTTCAAATGTGATCAAGGATATGAACTAAAATAGTAAAGATTTTTGAAAAGTGATTATTACCATACCTATAAACCAAGGCCCGGATGCCAGACTTGACAAGTGAACCCACAACACCTATTGTAGGTATCTCTTCATTTTTCAAATCATATCGTAGAATCGAGTTACTAAAATAGTAAAAACAAAAAACCCCAACAATTTTGATGTCAGCAAGAGGAAGGAATTACTAAATTATAAAATCAATATGAATCGATTTGGTTGTACCACTACTAGGACTCCGTTTTGAAAAGCACCATGGCTTTGTGATTAATTTTGTTTCATATTGTTTGAGATACTTATGATATATTAAACAATGAGTTTAGAGGCACACAAAATTTCACAAGTAATGGTAGATGATAAATTGATGTCATGGGACCAAATGAGAACTAATTAAAAACTGCCAACTCATGAAAAATATTGACAGTAGCATTACTCTATATTAAATGTTCCCGATTGGAAATAATTACCAAAACTTTTTTGAAACAATGCATATCATTACCTGCGGCATAATGACCATTGGTTGAAGCCGAGGAGCTGGGCATGGAGAGCCTTTTGCACATCTTTCCGGTTTAAATACTCTTGTGTGTTTTCTCGTGCACAAACATCTTCCTTCTCTTTAAGTTCCTATATGCATAGGGTAAATGAAAAGGAAAAGTTGGAATCTCCATATAGATTAGGTTGTGTTTTAAATTAAAAAAAAGAAGAAGCAATAAGCACACGTAAAATGAGTTCTGGCACAGTGTGTAAACTTCACCTGTTGACTAAGGACATCTGATTGTGAATGGAGAGATGAAAAAGTTTGAAATCTAGAATTGAGGGGTTGATACAACATGTCCATTTGCGTTTGGCTATATGATAGACAAACGTCACCAATCACATTGTATGGGTCAGTGAAGTTTGAAAGTTCTTTTTCAAGTTGACTCATTACAAAAGTGCATGCACGAGATTGAAATCCTCTAATGGCAGATCTCCATATCTTAGAACCATTACAATCTTTAGTGAGAAGTTCATAAACAGCATCAGATATCAAGCCATGAGACCAATAATATTCATCTCGCGAGTTGAGATTAACAGCGAATTCCAGAAGAGGATTCCCTATCTGCAATACAAAATTTAATAAATTTTGCTTAGTCAATGTTATTTGACATAACATAAAATAAATTAAAGAATTCAAGTTTTTCATAAGTCATAGTTCCATGTTCTACTCACAGCTATTCCCTTCAAATTGAACTTCACATTAGACTGAACAATGAGCTGGGCAAGCTGTGGCACATAGTGACCTATTATAGAGAGGATGAATTCAGTAAGGATGTGGTATAAAACCCCATATTTACACGATTCAATAAAAAAAGGTGCCACATAAGCCCTACCACACATAATCAAATCTATGCAACCAATATTAAAAGTATTAAAAAAAAAATTTGTCAACTTGGCCGATGATGCTCCCCCTTTCTCTCTCTCTCTCTCTTCCTAGCCAACCTCCATGACCAATTTTTTCTCACATTTGTTGCAAACCCCATTTCTCTCCTAATAAGGCTTCAATCATGGGGTTTTAGGTGGGCGAAAACCATTCAACCACCGTGCACAGTGTTTGGGATGGGACGAGGTTGACATCATTGGCAGTCTTGTCGCTGTTGATGGGGTTACGATGTGGTTAGTGCTAGCGGCTCCTCTACCCTAACAGATATATATATATATATATATATATATATATATATATATATATATATATATATATATATATATATATTTTTTTTTTTTTTTTTTTTTTTCTTCCTTTGAATATTTGAAGAGATTTTGATTGTTTGTGGTATGAATTATGTTTTATTTGAAAAAAATCTGATGTGGTATTTTTTATTTTTTCTTATTGAAGGGTGTAAGAATGTGTCGTTTTACACTATATCCATATTGAATTTATTCTCATTAAAGAAACAAAACCATGAGTTTTATAATAAGTCTCTCTCTCTCTCTCTCTCTCTCTCTCTCTCACATAAGGAGATTTTTGTCATTTTGGATATTTTGGAGGTATTTTGGAAATTTTGAGGGTATATTAGTCTTTTTTAAGTTTTCAAGTATATTTTGGTCAGTTTCTAGGTTTTGGGATTGTTCTCGGTCATTTTCGATGTTTGCATGTATTTTTTACATTTTATAGGTTTGAGACTTTTTTTGGTCATTTTCAAGGTTCAAGGATTTTTTTTTTTTTTTTTTAACATTATTCTGTCAATTCATTCTAAAAATTGTAATTATTATTAGAAATTTTATGAACCAACTAAAGATAGGAATGTTATATTCTTGGATTCTGATGGTAATGTGACTAACAAACTAAACATCGTAATCTTTTATTCTTAGGATCTAATCCATTGATAAAAGATTTCACTTTCAGGATTCTAACACAACAAATAAATATTGTATTTCTAGTTATTTTGGCCACAATAAATAGTCTTCATTTAAGAGAAGCAGAGTAAATTACCTGCATAGCTCTCTCCTGTAATAAAAAAATCTTTGTCTCGGTATTCTGGAAATTTGGTGAACCAGCGTTGCAAGAATGTGAAACTATCACGTGCTTAAGAAAAGCAGACCAAATGTCAGTCTCAAAATGTCCATTTATATAATATTTATATAAACGTACTCATAGTTAATTACTTGGAAATTTTTCCAAATACAAAGGTGTGGATGCTCAAAATTTCCTTGTTTACCACGTGCCACTTTGCAAATGGGCTGAACGTGGGCTGAGCTGTTTAGAGGGAATGTTGAGCCCAAAACTCTACACCAGGCTTGTTGATCTACCTGATGGCTGATGGGGCTTCCCTCTAAAGTTTTTGATCTATTGGGCCACAATACTAATGGGGAAATGGTCACAGTAGACTGACAAGACCAATACCGCAGATCAAAACTAATCACATTAACTTTGCTTTCACCAAGGCATTCAGTGACAACAACACATAAGGAATGTGTAATAAACAACAGAACTCAGGAGTCAGTGATCTACTGGGCCACAATACCTATAGAGAAGGTCACGGTAGACTGACAGAACCAGTACCGCAGATAAAAAATAATCACAATAAACCTTGGATTCATCAGGGTTTGCAATGATAATAGCATTCAAGAAATACACAATATATTTGCCAGTACATACACAAAATCAATCCCGCAGATTGAAATTAAACACAACAAACTTGGTTTTTACAAGGATTTGCAATAAAAAGTAACATGTAAGAAATATATAACAAACAATGGAACTCAGGAGATTTGGTGAGTAGGAAGAGAATCATTTACTGTGCAAACGTACATGAGCCAATGTCATTAAGTGGGTAAGTGTTTTGGTGAGTGAGAGTGAGTCTTTTGGTTGTGGCAGACTGAAAGTGTTCAGTCTACCGTAGGTCTGCAAGAAGTATCCTACAGAATTTCTTTGGTTGTCTCCTTCCTTGGAGCTTATGTAAAGTCAGCTCTTGCGAAAGGAATTAATTTTCAGCTCCAAATCAACCAACCCTTTCCCCCTTCCTCCTCACCCCTATTTATAGTGGTGTTTATATCCCATGGTTTCACTTATTGCCTCTTAATCATAAGAATTACTGTTTATTCGAGAAATAAAGGGGCGAGATTTGACAAAGTCTGTTTGAGATCAAGATGATGATTTTCATATGCTGCAGAACTGATTTGGTTTGCGGCATACAGCTGATCTTTAGCTCATTTATGGTGTTAGAGGTGGTGAGCATTAAATGCTTGACAATGGGTTGAAGTAATTGAACTAACTTGACTCATATATGTTTTGCATTAATTAAATTTGATCTTACCATTTTTAGCATTATTCCCCAGCAGATTGAATGCCTTTTATGTCATGGCAGATCAAAGAAATTCAGTAAATTGATTCCCCTACCTCCAAACTGTTCTTCTTAAGCTCCATGTTGAGGATAAGCAAGGACCACCGGAGTGCTGGGCTACGGTGGTCGTTGCCCTTGAGTGGTGTCAACTTCGGAGGCCATGGCAGCCTTCTCGGCCTCTTCAACTCTTACTTTGTCTTCCCTATCACCTCACTTTACGTTGCTGGTATTGCCACAGACGTTCTTTTGGTGGTGTCTATGGCAACTGATGGGTAATGAGAAAAACCAAGTTTTCTTTTGCAATAATGAGGCTTGGAGATCCATTTCTCACCTTGGAAAAGAGCTCCATTTATTTGCCTCAAGCTCCGTGTTGAAAAGAGGGGGAAAAGAGAGCATCACATGGGTCTCTTGCTTCCCCCCTTTTCTGGAATTTTCTAGAGAGTTTCCCTCTCCTTTTTGAATTATTCTAACAAGCTCCACATCATGGCAACAGACGTGGGCTTGGGCTTAATTTGATGGCCCAATGTCATTAGCTTTTGTATTCTGCCGCGGTAGACTACTGGGCCGCCGTAGACTACTGGGCTTTGTTTGCCTTGGGCCCTCAAAGCAAAGTTTGATGCTTTGGGCTTGAGCTTTGGCAAAAAGTGGACATCTACAAAAGGTAATGCTATTTTATTTTTTAATCATTTTTTTAGAAGAAAAAGAGTAGTGCTATTTATGTAAATTGCCTTTTGTTTATTTTTATTTTCCAATCACACTTGTCACATTTGTAATTTAGTTTTAAAATTTTTGGTAAAGAGAAGTTATATGCACATACTATTTGCATATATATATATATATATATATATATTAATAACCTTGGGTGTCTGGACTAGCGTTCCGTAGATACGTGCATCTCTACTAATCCCAGGAAGACACATATAAAACAATCTACTGGCTACGAGCCATGTGTATTACGATAAGCGCAAGTCTTTGCCTTGTATAGATGGTGAGAGGGAACTCAAACTAGTGATCATTGGATACACACATAAGATTAAAGTAGTTGAGTTACCTATCAGTTATTTGTATATGGTATGATTATAAGAAAAAAAAAAAAAAAACTATGAATAATTCTACATAAGTATTGAAACAAATTCAGTAGGTAAAAGTTTGACTGATTGCTACATGTCTAGCTACTTTGATAACAGTAAATAAGGCCAGAGAACATAAACCTGTTATGTCGTCGTTCACAAAGTTGTAAAATGATTTATTAGCAGAGTAGGAGAAACCAACTCCTGCAGGTGATTCCAGGTACAATATGTTTGCTTCTGTAACAAAGCGAAAGTAAAAATGTGAATAAGAGCTATATATCCACTTAAATCTAGTTGGTAATTCATACACAATCAATAAAATAAATAAATCTGTTCTGGAAATAATCACAAACAGTTCTAAACGAAGTAAACATTAAATCAGTTATGGGTGGAGTGATGAATTTTTGCTTTATATGTATATTTACAATTGGCCACCCTTTTTTTATTTTGTTTTAACTAATTGAAAAAATATATACATATATTTCTGAGATTTAGACGTGGTTGTTTGCTGTGGTAGTTGTGGTTGTTTGCTATGTTGGTGTGGCTGTGCAATGAGGTTTGTCAAAGTTTGGTGGTGAACAAAGGAAGAGAAAAAAGAATTAAATTATTAAGAACAATTTTAGAGTTTTAAAACATTTTTTTTTTTATTAAAATGCTATCACGTGCAAGGCGCATGTATCATTTCTGTCCATTACTTAACAGAACTCTAACATGACGGTGTGATTTGATCATTTATCAAAGTTCAAGGTTTATAATTTGTCTCATTAAAAAAAAAAAAAAAAAGTTTATAATTTCAATTTTTTTTATGTTTTTAATTGCAACTGTAATTTGTCAATTTTCAAAGACAAAGCTTATCCTCATGGTTTGGGTAGTGGTGTGCAGACAAAAAGGATAAAAAAGAAAGAGGAAAACCTTTATTCCAGCTATAATTATTCTTGACTAGATTGTCTCTACTCGGTTTAAAGGGGCCATGCTCAATGAAAGCTCCACCAATAGATGAACAACCGGGCCCTACATCAAGAGCAAATTAAGGCAGAGGCATTTACGCTCCAAAAACAAGTAATTAAATCTCTATTATAATTTTATAAATTAAACACAGTAGAAACAGTTTGTGCTTAAAAAAAGAAAAAAAAAAAAAAAAAAGGGATATTAGAGTTGTTTCGTTGAGCTATGTGATGCTATTAGTTAAAAGAATTTACCTCCATTTAACCACAAAACAAGGGGCTTTGAAGCAGGCTGTGCTTCAGCTTCCACAAAGTAGTAAAAAAGAGCTCTCTGTTGCTTTTCATCTACTATGATGTAGCCAGCAAATTGTTGGAAACTGACTTGAGGTTGGCCTGGCAGACTTATGATTTTATCAGCTATAGGAAAAGACTCCACTGGCATATAAATCTGCACCAAAAATGCAAATATTACGCCAATTGTTGTGACTTGTGACTGCAATTGCATGACTGGGAGCGCTCTCTGGTTTGAGATAGAAGACTGTGGTGGTACTTGTTCTTATTATAGAGTTAAGAGAGCGTGTCTCATGACTCTCATCTCATGTGGCCATTAAAAGTTGGTAGTCCTTGTAAAAATTATTAATCAACAAAATAGACTTGGACTTCGTCAAAAATAAGACATTGAGCTGTCATAAACTTAATTCAATGAAGCCTTAATCTCTATTGAATTATGATTCATTTTACATTCTCAAGAATTAACCAAGAGTAACCACATATTTTCTTTTTGGTCATTTTATCCTATCTAAAATTATTATGTTTTTACCATATCATTCTTCACTATTTTTACCTTTGTATTTTTAGTCTTCCTCTATCTTATAAACCACTAAGTTTTGCTTTGCCAGCAGCCTTCGTGGGGTTAATATCCGAGTTTCAATAAATGATGGTACAATTATTTTGATTTGACAACTAAAAACAAAAAAGAAATAATTCCAATACTATTGACAAACTGTGTATCATTGTGACACTAAAGTTCTACTACATGAGACCCATGAAGATAATTCTCATATAAATAAAACTCCTAATTAAGTAAGTGTTTACACATAAAAATAATTTTATTATATAGTATTATATATATAATATTGACCACCATATAATATATTAAATTAGTAGCCATATTATATGTGTAATTATATAGAAATAAAATTATTTGTAACTTTTATTTACATATGTCATTATTTTTAACTTTCATAGAAGAAATTAATGGTAGGATGTAACCACCAATAACTTCCATGATGTGGATGACATGTGTCATGATCTCCAAACTATTGGAAGTAGTTATTTTCCGAAAAATAAACCACCTAAAGTAGTTATTAATAGGTAGTTATTTGATGGAAATAACCACCCTTTTGACTATTAATAAGAAAATTTATTCTTCAAAGATCTCTCTACAACTCAACTTCCACAACTCATGTGCAAGAGATCCATTGTGATCTAAAGTGTGTTTTAAGTGTGTTCAAAGTGTATTCTTCAAGTGTGTTCAAAGTGTATTATTCAAGTGTATTCTAGTGTGTTCATTAGTGTTTGTAAGTTGTTCTTATTGTACTTGTACTTTGTAATTAACCTTTAATGCAAAATATCTATATATTTATCTAATTTGATCTACAATTCTACTTCATCCTTCATACTTTGTTTAGTGTCATACGAAAAAAATCCTCTTAATTGAAGCATAATTCGGACCAAGCAAACCTTTTTGAAGTTTGAAGTTAGATTAACAATTCTAATTTAAGGTTTGTAACGAACTTTGAATAAGTTTGATTTTATATCAAACAAATTGGCGACCACAGTAAGAGATATGAATCATTACATGCCAACAAACTATTATAAGGGTGAAAGATTTTTACTTGATTAAATTTATGGCCAAATTGAAGCAAATGAGGCCAAATTGGATCAACTTGAAGATCAAATTCGGTGGGATTATTATGATGCATCGGATGAAGTTTATGCAGAAAGAAACTTCATCATTCAAAAGTTTTATAAACAAAATGATGAATTATAGAAGGATTACCATGAGATATATTATTGTTTTTATGGAAATTCACCAAAACACGTCTCCTCACAACAATATAGCTATGATCATCTCATAGAGAATGATCAATATGGCAATGATCATCTCATAGAGAATGATCAATATGGTCAATCCATTAATAATCAAATAATAGATTTTAATGGACATGAAATGTCCAATGATTCTTCTCTTGATTGGAGTGAAGTTATAAGAGTATTTGAAAGAATTCTAGACAGTTGCAACAAACTATAAAATTTTTTGGCATCAAAGGTGGAATCCACAGAAAATACCAATTAATTTTTCAAAGATGAAACATTGATTAGGAAAAATCAATTCTAAGATGGTCATCAAAGTAAGTGATTCGAAGCACTTGTGCTCATTGTGTTGGTTCATTCTATGCTATGCTTACTGTATAAAATGTGAAGCATCACTAGTCTGTCAAAAAATGGGTTCCACACCATATGGCCTTTAAGTAATAGATATTAGGCCAGCAATTGTTTGTGTTAATTCAATTGACTACTACTGCTTTGATTTTTGTGGTGCAATATTAGCCACGTGATCTCCCATTTTATATTGAAGAAGCTATTGTGTAACTAAAATTGGTCTTAGTTTAGACCAAAAAATTTAACATGAATTGCGTAAAGTTGGTGTAGATGCCAAAAATTTCAGCACCGTATAGGTCGCGTATCAATCCACGGACGGGCTGGATACGGGCCGGATTTGTGTGTGGGGGGGATGTTGAGCCCAAAACTCTACTCCAAGTGTGGTAGACCACTTAGAGGCTAATGGTGCATTTCCCTCTAGTATTCTTCAGTCCACCAGACTGCAATGCTCACGTAGGAGGCTATGGTGGACCAATGAAGCTAATACCGCAGATCAAAATAAACTAATAATTTTGAACTCCACTTCCACCAGAACATTCAGTAATTACAACATAGAGAGAACAACACATGGGAGAATACATTACAAACTTGCACATTCAGTGGTGGAAAATACAGTAGACATGATAAGTGCGACAAGTAATGGAAATCAAGGTCCAGTGCCGTGGATCAAGAGATTGGACATGGTGCTCTTGACTTCTCCTGTGGATCACTTCAGTCCACCAGGCTGCAATGCCCACGTTGGAGGTTGCGGTGGACCAATGAAACCAATGCCGCATATCAAAATGAGCTGATAATCTTACTTCCACCAGAACATTCAGCAACCACAAATACAATTGTAATAATAAATGTGGAGCATATTACAGATTCACTTACGAATAGAATCAATCTCATGGGCTGAGACTTAGTATAATAAACTCAACCCTTTAAGAATTCATAATCAGTGAAAGCAAATGCTATGCACATGACAAATGGTAAAAGAGAAAGTCAAGAGTAAGTGCCGTGGACCAAGAGGCTGAGCATGATACACTTGACTTCTTCTATGGCTTGCAAAAAGTAGCAGCAGATCAAAGAAGTGTAATAATCATAGAACTTAGGAGATTTGGGGAGTAGGAAGAGAACCATTTACTGTGCAAAACGTACATGAATCAGTACTAAGTGTTTGGTTGAGTGTTTGTTGGGAATTTTCTGTTGTGGCAGACTAAAAGTGTTTTTAGTCTACCGTGGACCTACGGGAAGTGTCCCGTGGACTGCTGTTGGCTTTGTATTTCTGGAGCTTTTGAAGTCAGCTCTAATGGAGAAATTCCAGTCTAAGGATTTCAGACCAGCTAAAGACCAACCCTTTTTCCTTCTTCTCAGCCCTATTTATAGTGGTGTTTGTATCTAATGGTTTTATTTGTTATCCTCGTCATCATGAGAATCATTGCTTAACCAAGAGATAAAAGGGGCTGGGATTGGACAACATTTAATGTTTGGGGCTGAGCTGATGGTTTTCTGTCTGCCGCGGATCTGATTTGATCTGCGGCGGACGGCGGGTTTTCAGGCCATTTATGAGGATGGATGTGATAAGCATTTAATGCTTGATGATGGCCTGAAACATTTAAGATGACTTGACTCATGCACGTTTTGCATTAATTAGATTTGAGTTTACCGTTTTTGGTATTTTTCCCCCAGCAGATCAATACCATTTCTGTTACGGCAGATCAAATAAAATTGGAGTAAATTGGTTCCCCTACCTCCAAACCTTTCTTCCTAGGTTCCATGATGTGGAGGAGCAAGGACCACCGGAGTGCTGGGCTGTGGTGGTCGTTGCTCTCGAGTGGTGGTTGCCATGGTGGCCTTGGTTGTGATTTTTAGTTTCAGTTGGTGCTGCCGTGGACCAGTCTGTAATGCAGTCCACCGCGACCAGTGGGTAAAGAGAATGCCCAGCAGGTGTTTCATCATTACTTGCTTCAGTTGACACTGATCTGGGCGGCCATGGAGGCTTCTTGGTCTTTTCAGCCCTTGCATCATCTTCCTCGTCATCACCTTCATTACCCATCACAGCTGGTGCCGCCGCAGATTGCTTTTATGGCTGGGTTTGGTTGTGAACCGCTGGGTAATCTGCCGTGGACCACTGGGTAATCCGCCGTGGACCACTGGGTGGCGTGGATGACCAGCTTTCTTCACATTTTCTGGGCTGCCGTGGACCATGTCTTCTGGAACTATATTGCTCATTTGTTGGTTAATGCAGAAAACCAGCTCTTGTCATGATTATTGTAGCTTTGGAAACTTGATTTTTGCTTTGGAAATGTTTCCCCTTCAGTGCCTTGAGCACCGTGCCAAGAGGGGAGGGAAAATGGTGCTTGAAAGCCACTTTTCCCTCTCTTTTTCAAATTGTTCCAGAATGTTCCTTTGTGCGGCAGACTAAGATTTGTAGAGTGATGGGCTGGACTTGAACTTGAAGAGTGAATGGGCTGGGCTTTTATTAATTGACTTGGTATTTGGGTCCGGTGGATGGCTTTTTTGGGCCATTTCTCCTCATGTGCTGTCTACCGTGGACCACTGGTGTTGTTGGGCTTTGGGTCCCTGGTGGACCACTGAAGTGTTGGATTTGATCCACGGTGGACCGAGAAAAAACGGGCCTCTACATTTAGCCCCCCGAGCCCGAATCATACGTGATGTGTGGTTCGGGTGAGTAGTCCGTGGAACACATATGTACCCATGCACGTTGTAGTATTTCTTTTCCCACTCTTTTTCTTTTGTACGTGGGGTTCCTCATTTCATGGAGTTGGGTTCGTAGATCTGCCGCGACTTTGAAAGGAGATGTATGATGCACGGGTCTGCCACGACTTTGAGTGAAATATGAGTTGTATGGGTCTACCACGACTTTAAGTGAGATGTGAAGTGCGTGGATCTACCACAACTTTGAGTGAAATATAAGTTGCATGGGTCTACCACGATTTTGAGTGAGATATAGTGTGCGTGGGTCTGCCACGACTTTAAGTGAGATGTAAGGTGCGTGGGTCTGCCACGACTTTAAGTGAGATGTCATGCGTGGGTCTACCACGACTTTGAGTGTGATGTGTTTTTTGTAAGACCAACAGCGTTAGTTCCACATATAAGCGAGGAAGTGAACAAAACCTGTCGTTGTCTTCAGTGGACTATGGTAAGCCCATAAAGCATTTGTCTCATGAGAGCTCCCACTTCTGCCATAGGATGATGCTTAGGATGTGTATTTGGTTCGTAGCATCCATTTTCCCATTATCTCGCAGACGTAGAAGCGTGGAGAAGTGATGCTTGAATATGATCTTGTGGAGTACGCCAAATCGTATGATTTGCTTATGAATGAAGTCTACCACAGCAATGCTCGTAGTAAGATGTGAAAAATCTTGGGCTACTAGTGCTTCTTTGTGAGTGGTGAGTGTTTGAATGCATGACTCAAGTGTTTGGGAACTTAAGAATGCCCTTATGGATCTTCAAAGTGTGAGAGATGACATTGAGGAAGCAACTTTATGCATTGATGCTAGTATAAGCCGTGTGGCTGAGTTGGTGAAGGAATGTAGAGAAACCACTGGTGTTGTGTCTACGGTATGTGGTTTCTTCAGCAGACTCCTTTATTTGTTCAGTGGTAAGTGAAAGGCATGTGCCTTAATGGATCTCCAAGTGATAGAAGCCCCCAAGCACCTTCTTTGATTCAGACGAATTCAAAGCTCACTGATATGTACTTGATTTATCATTGTGATAATCTTTTTTGTGGTAGTTTGACCCCTCGGGTTGCAAGTGAATACATTTGGATGACATTCAGTGGTTTGGCAGCAAGCAAATCTTGATGATGACCCCAAGCTTTTGCCAGCTTTGCTTCTGACAGACCAAAAGATTGCTAATACATCTTGCAATAGCTTTGCTTCTGGCAGACCAAAAGATTGCTAATACATCTTGCAACAACTTTGCTTCTGGCAGACCAAAAGATTACTAATACATTCTGCAATAACGTTGTTCACTGATTCTGTAGCAATGTCGTTGACTGATATGCAGTAACGTTGCTAACTGATCTGTGGTAACTTTATTCACCTTATTGTAGAGTAATGTTGTTTACTAGTCTGCGGTTAGACTCAGTAGCTTGATATTCAGCGGTAGACTTTGGCAAGCTCTTGAATGATGAATTGATGGAATTATCAGGACCTAGCCCCCCATGTATGAAGAGACTTTGAGATAATCATGTTTTGGAGACTTGCTAGATGTGTGGATCTGTTGTGCTTGTAAAGAGTGTGACACACTTTGATGTAGTCTGCTGTAGCGTTCCTCATGGTTGCCAATAATAGCCAAGTGATGAGAGTTGTTGGTAGAGTCTCTTTGTGGGTTTGCAACATGATACTTCCAATAGATACTCTAGAGAAAATGATTTGCCAATTATTTGAGGCAAAAGTTGCAAGAAATTTCTTCAAAATCATGTTGATGCTGAAAGTTGGACATTTGCTTTAGAAGTCTACTGCTTCTTTGCTCATGTTGGGCTAAAAGTAACCAACAGCTGGTGTCTGCCGTAGAAACATGTTCCTCCGGTAAAATTTGCAAGTTTGTTTTAGTACTTCCAACAACTTATTCTATACTTCTTGAATACTTTGTACACCTTGCTAAGACTCCCTTAGTGGTCTGCCATAAGGATCTCAGGATATCAAGACATAACATTTGAGTTCCTTCAAGTCTGCCGTACCTTAGGGAGATTTAAACTTAGCTTTCAATGGTGTTCTTCGGTCTTCATGATAGGATGAGGATTCTTCAAATTCTTTCCTCAACAAATCAGTAATGGGTGCATCTATTGATTGGTTGATGACTTGAGAAACTAAGGTCGTAAGACCTCTTGTGTAGCGGTGTTCATATCTTTGTGCATCCTCAATCTTCCAATGCATTGTGATGATCTCATGCGCGATGGCTAGATCCGGTGAGATATGCTTCACATTTTGGCACCTTGTTTGAAATAGAAGAGCAAGCTTTTCAAACAAATCAAATCAAGAGAGCAATTGTGGCTTGGCTCTTTACTAATCTTGGAGATTCGAAGACAGTCTCGGATTTAGATGGTTGTAGCAGACCCTATGTGAGTCTGCCAGAGCGAAAGAGACATTGCAGCAGACTACTGGTCATGTGAGATTTTGCCATCAAATAGAGTTGATGAGCCAAGAAATAATGTTGGAACCATTGAACGGCATGAAATCGATGCTAGTCATGGTCGTTCAGCCCCCAAGTAGCAAGCCTCGGCATCTTTAAATGTATGGTTGACATTGTGAATGGGTTGTTCAAGCCCATTGTTGCCTTCTTGAGTACAAAAGCTCTTGTTTCCCAATTATTTGAAGCAAAATATATTCATAAAGGCTTTCCAAATATTGGTGTATATATAGCGGGCAACTTGGCCATGATTTGTTATATTGGCATCCAGTAGACCAAAAAAAAGGAAACTCATTTCTTCAAAATAAGAGCATAAGTTAGAGATGCTAATATGGGTACAAACCTCCATATGTTGGATGATGATTTCATTTTTTGATTGCTGCAGATCAAACACATTGCTGATGAAGTTGCTGTAGAATCTGTTGATAACGTTACAGCAGACTTTGATGATGAAGTCGCAGCAGATGCTGCTTGTAATGTTACAGCAGATTTTGTTGACGAAGTTGCAGCAGATGCTGCTTATGATGTTACAGTAGACTTCGTTGATGAAGTTGCAGCAGATGCTGCTTGTAATGTTACAGCAGACTTAGTTGACAAAGTTGCAGCAGATGCTGCTTGTAATGTTACAGCAGACTTCGTTGATGAAGTTGCAGCAGATGCTGCTTGTAATGTTACAGCAGACTTAGTTGACGAAGTTGAGTATGCTCAAAGTGAGTCCCCTAAAGATAGTGACTCTACTAAAATTGCTCTTGAGGTGGCTGACTTGCATTTGGCACCAGTGTCATGTATCATGAGAATTGTTGTTGAAGTCGGCGGAGATAGTTTGCTATCTGCTGTCTTTGGGAAGAGTATTTCCAAAATTTCAGTTGCACTTCCTATTTCAGCAACCCCCTGGATGCAAAGGAGTCTTGATAAATTGTAGAGAGTGTTTCTTCTTTGATGGAAGAAACTCATGTTCTGTTACAGCAGATGATTGATGTTGCTGAACGAGTTTACACTTTGAAAGTGCAGCAGCAAACTGATGCTGCTAATGACTGATGTTGGTCCACCGTGGATGAGATTCCAGAGTAGAGAATGACGATGTCTGATATTGGTCCACCGTGGATGAAATTCCAGAGTGGAGAATGATGATGTCTGATATTGGTCCACCGTGGATGAAATTCCAGAGTGGAGAATGATGATGTCGTAGTATAAGCTACTTGAATGTTGTAGTAGACTACTAAATTTGTTGTGTCTGCCGTGAATGAAATTCTGGCTTGTGATGATGATGACTAATATTGGTCCACCGTGGATGAAATTCCAGAGTGGAGAATGATTTTGTTGTAGTATAAGCTACTTGGATGTTGTAGCAGACTACTGAATTTTTGTTATTCTCACCGCGGATGAGATTCCGACTTGGGGAATAATGTTTGCGGCAGATGCTACTTGGGTGTTGTAGCAAAGGCTGCTAATTGATATAGGCTTGTTAACATTAGGATCATTGCTTAAGTTAATTACCTCAAGCTCTTCTTTGGAAGTCAGGTTCGGTTCAGCCGTGGTGGACTCTTTTCTCTTTCCTTGCCGTAGACTCTGTCTGGTCTACCGCATCCTCTTCTTCAGAATTCATTACCGTGGACCGTGAATGATCCACCATAGATCCTTCAGGATTCGTTGTGGCAGATTCTGTTTGATCCTCCGCGGCTTTTTTGGTATTCGCTACCATGGACCTTGTCTGATCCACCGCAACTACTTGGGGATTCATTACCATAGACCGTGCATGGTCTACCGTAACCTCTTCAGAACTCATTGCTGTGGATTATAGTTGATCCACCATGACTTTTCCAAAATTTCTAGTCTGCTGCATCAAGTGGCACGAGGGCTGCAGACCACCCTCTTCAGGTGTGGGACCCTCTTGCTGTGGGCAATCAGGCCCCACGCACCTTCATGAGCGATAGACGATGCGTCCATCGGGGAGTTGGACACGCACGCATTGTGGTGGACTCCCAGATTCAACTTCATGTCCCTTCCTTTTCTCCTTTCGTTCAAGCAGCTCCTGTAGATCAGTTTCAGGATCATCCCTGATATCTTTCCATACAGGGAGGGGTGTTCCACATGGCCTCACGATGGATGGTTCTCCCGTGGATGCTAAATCATCATAGAGAGCTGCCTCAACAAAATGAGCTTCAGTCTGGTCGAAGGGGCAGGAATTTGCAGCTATGCGGATTGGTTTGCCATTGAGTCTCCCTTTGACACATTGATGGTAAGTGGATGACACCAGTTTGTGCTTGTGCAGCCAAGGTCTACCAAGGAGCACATGATAAGGAGTTTCCATGGACTTGATTGTTCTACGGGAAATTCCATTTCCGTAGACTTGGTTGTCGTCGCTTGAAATATTCTGATTTCACAGACTTGGTTGTTGTCATGTGAAATATTTTGATTTCATAGACTTGTTTGTTATCATATGAAACATCCTACCGCCGTAGACTTGGTTGTCGCCTCATGGGAGATTCTGTTTCCATAGACTTGGGTATTGTCTTATGAAAAAGTTTGTTTCCGTAGACTTGATTGTTGTCTTACGGTATGAAAAATTCTGCTTCCGTAGACTTGGCTGTTGTCTTACGGTATGAAAAATTCTGCCTCCGTAGACTTGGTTGTTGTCTTACGGAAAATTCTGTTTCCATAGACTTGATTGTCGCCTTCTGGAAAATTTCTGCTCCCATGGACTTGATTGTCGTCCTATGGAAAGTTTTGTTTCCGTGGACTTGGTTGTTGTCCTACGAAAAATTCTATTTCCATGGACTTGGTTGTCGCCCTATGGAAAATTCTGTTCCATGGATTTGATTGTCATCCTATGGAAAGTTTCTGTTCCATGGACTTGGTTGTCGCCCTATGGAGAATTCCTGCTCCCATGGACTTGGTTGTTGTCTCATGAGATATTTTGATTCCATAGACTTGAGTGTCGTCTTATGAAATGTTTGTTTCATAGACTTGGGTGTCGTCTTATGAAATGTTTGATTCATAGACTTGGGTATCGTCTCATGAAATGTTTGATTCCATAGACTTGGGTATCGTCTTATGAAATGTTTGCTTCCATGGACTTGGGTATCGTCTCATGAAATGTTTGATTCCATAGACTTGGGTATCGTCTGATGAAATGTTTGCTTCCATGGACTTGGGTATCGTCTCATGAAATGTTTGGTTCCATGGACTTGGGTATCGTCTCATGAAATGTTTGCTTCCATGGACTTGGGTATCGTCTCATGAAATGTTTGGTTCCATGGACTTGGGTATCGTCTCATGAAATGTTTGATTCCATGGACTTGGGTATCGTCTCATGAAATGTTTGATTCCATAGACTTGGGTATCGTCTTATGAAATATTTTGATTCCCTAGACTTGAGTGTCGTCTTGATGGGAAAATTTTTGTTTCCATGGACTTGGTTGTCATCCTATGAAAGATCCTGTTCCATAGACTTGGTTGTCGTCTTATGGAAAACTTTTCGTTCCACGGACTTGGTTGTTGTCCTATGGAGAGTTTTGTTTTTGGTTGCCATAGACTTGATTGTTGTCTTATGGATGTGTATATGTATATATTAATTCTTTGCCATAGACTTGATTGTTGTCTTATGGAAGTTTCCTTTCCCATGGACTTGGTTGTTGTCCTATGGGTGATTTCTGGTCTCATGGACTTCGCTGTCGTCCTATGAGAGGTTTTCTGTTCCATGGACTTGGTTGTCGTCCTATGGAAGATTTTTTGTTCCGTGGACTTGGTTGTCGTCCTATAGAAAATTTTGGATATGATTAAGTCATGGGAGTTGTCCCATAAACTTAACCTCATCATGAATTTGCTTGTCGCAATTTCATTGCTGATTTGCTTGATTGCTCTTTGTTTCTTCCTTTTTGTAGGCGTGGATGATGCCGTGCATGTGTCGGAAGAGATTGATGAAGTAGGGATCACTGGTGAGGTTACTGCCATCAGTCCACCACGAAGACCTACTGTTGAAGTTGGTTCAAGTGTTGGTGTTGGCGGCTTGTCTAGTGAAGTTGCTGACTTCTTGAAAGAGTTTGATGCGAAGGCACCCAATCCTCACCCCGAGCAGTACTTTTGGTCTTTCAACGGGCCTTTGGTGCCCTTTGGTGATTTCCGGGTTCCCAATGATTGTTCGCCTTATTTGTCACGGCTGTCTGCGGGACACAGTGATTTTACCAAAGGCTTCAAGCTCAGCATTGGGCTTGGTGGACCCATGTTGTCCTTGCTTGGTAGCGTGTTGGCTGCCATGGACGAATCCAGCCTTGAAGATGTGACCAAAACTCAAATTCTTGCGTGGAGGAGTGTGATTCAAGACCTCCTGGATGTTGGCTTTGATTTGGGATTCATGATTGAGCGTCTGCGGCAGACAGGCCCAGTGTTTGTTTGGCAAAAGGATTGCGGATGAGATAAAAGCACTTCAGCACCAGACTGCCCTTCTACAAGACTCCTTGGCTGAGCTGACTGCTTATCAGGATAAAATGATGTCCACGGGAAGGATGGTTCTCAGGTCTGAACGCAGTGGATCATTCCTTGACAGCCTTCCCGATTGACCTTTGTAGTTTTCATACTTATCCTTTTGTGATGACTATGTTTTAGTCTTATTCTCAAACACTTATATGTATGTTTTGTGGTAGCCAAGTCTTGGCTTTTCTCTTTGGACAAATGACCAAGTTTTGGTCTCTTTCTTTTTTTTTTTTTTGGACAAATGACCAGGTTTTGGTCTCTTTGAATGCTCATGTTCATACTTTATTCAATCATGATATATCTAATCTATTGCCTTTTTGTAAGAAAAATCTTGAGCATGTGATAATTCTTTGATTTCTTGGCAAAATATAGATATTGCATGTCATGATTTGTTAATAATACAACATGGTTCAAATTGTTCCAAAACAAAAGATTCCAAATGCTTGGCTAATAAAAGTGCAATCTTACGAGTAATAACGCTTCAGCCATTTTCCGTTGATGGGATCCACCGGAGTTGTGCCATCTACGGTGGATAGCTTATAATAGTTACTATCATATGCTTTGCGGATCAGGTATGGCCCCTCCCAGTTTGATGCTGACTTGGATGGCGAAGGGACCTCTCCTCACATGGTCCACCATTCTTAGGACCATCTGGCCCTTGGCAAAATTCTGGTCTGCAGCGTCTTTTCATAGGTGCTGGCAGGCTTTTGATGGTACCGTGGACTACGAACTTGGGCTAGCTATGTTCTAGCCCCCAAGTGTGGAAGAGTCATGTTCTGTAGACTGGTGGATTTTTTTATGTGGCATGGTTGTAGCCTTGAGATTCTGCTTCAGCATAGGAATTAGCTACTGAGTTTTGTCTGGTAGACCTTTTAGGCGGCATGATTGTAGCCCCCAAGTGCTGTGGATCAGCTTCAAGATGATGGGAACGAGGGAATATTTGCAACTCAACTCCCCAGTGGAGTCGCCAAAATGTAGGATGCCAAAAATTTCAGCACCGTATAGGTCGCGTATCAATCCACGGACGGGCTGGATACGGGCCGGATTTGTGTGTGGGGGGGATGTTGAGCCCAAAACTCTACTCCAAGTGTGGTAGACCACTTAGAGGCTAATGGTGCATTTCCCTCTAGTATTCTTCAGTCCACCAGACTGCAATGCTCACGTAGGAGGCTATGGTGGACCAATGAAGCTAATACCGCAGATCAAAATAAACTAATAATTTTGAACTCCACTTCCACCAGAACATTCAGTAATTACAACATAGAGAGAACAACACATGGGAGAATACATTACAAACTTGCACATTCAGTGGTGGAAAATACAGTAGACATGATAAGTGCGACAAGTAATGGAAATCAAGGTCCAGTGCCGTGGATCAAGAGATTGGACATGGTGCTCTTGACTTCTCCTGTGGATCACTTCAGTCCACCAGGCTGCAATGCCCACGTTGGAGGTTGCGGTGGACCAATGAAACCAATGCCGCATATCAAAATGAGCTGATAATCTTACTTCCACCAGAACATTCAGCAACCACAAATACAATTGTAATAATAAATGTGGAGCATATTACAGATTCACTTACGAATAGAATCAATCTCATGGGCTGAGACTTAGTATAATAAACTCAACCCTTTAAGAATTCATAATCAGTGAAAGCAAATGCTATGCACATGACAAATGGTAAAAGAGAAAGTCAAGAGTAAGTGCCGTGGACCAAGAGGCTGAGCATGATACACTTGACTTCTTCTATGGCTTGCAAAAAGTAGCAGCAGATCAAAGAAGTGTAATAATCATAGAACTTAGGAGATTTGGGGAGTAGGAAGAGAACCATTTACTGTGCAAAACGTACATGAATCAGTACTAAGTGTTTGGTTGAGTGTTTGTTGGGAATTTTCTGTTGTGGCAGACTAAAAGTGTTTTTAGTCTACCGTGGACCTACGGGAAGTGTCCCGTGGACTGCTGTTGGCTTTGTATTTCTGGAGCTTTTGAAGTCAGCTCTAATGGAGAAATTCCAGTCTAAGGATTTCAGACCAGCTAAAGACCAACCCTTTTTCCTTCTTCTCAGCCCTATTTATAGTGGTGTTTGTATCTAATGGTTTTATTTGTTATCCTCGTCATCATGAGAATCATTGCTTAACCAAGAGATAAAAGGGGCTGGGATTGGACAACATTTAATGTTTGGGGCTGAGCTGATGGTTTTCTGTCTGCCGCGGATCTGATTTGATCTGCGGCGGACGGCGGGTTTTCAGGCCATTTATGAGGATGGATGTGATAAGCATTTAATGCTTGATGATGGCCTGAAACATTTAAGATGACTTGACTCATGCACGTTTTGCATTAATTAGATTTGAGTTTACCGTTTTTGGTATTTTTCCCCCAGCAGATCAATACCATTTCTGTTACGGCAGATCAAATAAAATTGGAGTAAATTGGTTCCCCTACCTCCAAACCTTTCTTCCTAGGTTCCATGATGTGGAGGAGCAAGGACCACCGGAGTGCTGGGCTGTGGTGGTCGTTGCTCTCGAGTGGTGGTTGCCATGGTGGCCTTGGTTGTGATTTTTAGTTTCAGTTGGTGCTGCCGTGGACCAGTCTGTAATGCAGTCCACCGCGACCAGTGGGTAAAGAGAATGCCCAGCAGGTGTTTCATCATTACTTGCTTCAGTTGACACTGATCTGGGCGGCCATGGAGGCTTCTTGGTCTTTTCAGCCCTTGCATCATCTTCCTCGTCATCACCTTCATTACCCATCACAGCTGGTGCCGCCGCAGATTGCTTTTATGGCTGGGTTTGGTTGTGAACCGCTGGGTAATCTGCCGTGGACCACTGGGTAATCCGCCGTGGACCACTGGGTGGCGTGGATGACCAGCTTTCTTCACATTTTCTGGGCTGCCGTGGACCATGTCTTCTGGAACTATATTGCTCATTTGTTGGTTAATGCAGAAAACCAGCTCTTGTCATGATTATTGTAGCTTTGGAAACTTGATTTTTGCTTTGGAAATGTTTCCCCTTCAGTGCCTTGAGCACCGTGCCAAGAGGGGAGGGAAAATGGTGCTTGAAAGCCACTTTTCCCTCTCTTTTTCAAATTGTTCCAGAATGTTCCTTTGTGCGGCAGACTAAGATTTGTAGAGTGATGGGCTGGACTTGAACTTGAAGAGTGAATGGGCTGGGCTTTTATTAATTGACTTGGTATTTGGGTCCGGTGGATGGCTTTTTTGGGCCATTTCTCCTCATGTGCTGTCTACCGTGGACCACTGGTGTTGTTGGGCTTTGGGTCCCTGGTGGACCACTGAAGTGTTGGATTTGATCCACGGTGGACCGAGAAAAAACGGGCCTCTACAGTTGGTAGCCACGTTTAATTTATTTTTGACAAACTCAAATATGAAGATTCTAACATAAAAATCTAGGATTTGAATCTCCTCTCCCTTAGCTATCGAATTATAAAAAATAAAAATAAAACTAAACACTGATTTTTTAGAACAACAAGAGGATGAGGAGATGCTCGCACCACACTTAGATTTAGCCGAGTGCAATCACCAACCAATGGATGGTATAATTCTAGTCTTTCTTTTGATCAGTATCTTTGTTTGCTTTTTTTCAGTCCTTGTTGATCCCATTGATTTTGTTAAATGATAAAATAATTTTATTTACTCATTGTTTGGTTGCCAAGAAAATGTTGAAAAATTAGTGAGAATTATTTGTTGTTTTGATTATAGATTTTTTGTTATTTGGGATAGGAGGTAAACTAATGCCATTTCTAGAATGCATTTTTGTTGCTTTTGTGAGAAAAAAGTAAGTTTCTTTTTTATTATATATATATATATATATATATATATATATATATTACTTTTCAAATTCTATTTGGACCGTGTGTATGAATGTTATGTTAGAAATAATTTTAAATATATAATGTTATTTCAGTTCACAGTATGTGTAAGATTTTGAGTGGAAAACAAACCTTTATTACTTGATGATGAACCTTCAATCAAGGCTTTAAGGCCCTTGTACTTGGTGGTAGCTGCAAAGAGAAATTAAAGAGAGTATGCGTAGAGGAAATACTACTCTCTAACCCTAATTCCCAATAGTGAATGACAATCTAATGAGCCAATTTCATTATATTTAGGGTAGGAGCAAGGGTTTCTTCTTGTGACTTAAAAATGGCCCATCCCATTGTGGTCCCAAAAATAAAAGAACCATATAAACCCACATTTATCTAATTACATAATAAAGACTATGATAGTCCACAATATAATTAGGAGGTAAATACAATAATCTCTCACTTGGACAACATAAGTTATTCAACCACAAATGAAAAAATGTGAGTAAGCATATCACAACACAACTTAGTCCAGAACGCGCTGCTACGCGGCGGCAGCCGAGAGTGGGCGTGGCCCTGGGCCACTATTCATCATCTTCTTCCTTTAGCTAGGGTTTCACCGCTAGCCCACCTTTCCGACTTCGTTTCTCTCTCCACAGAACTCAGAATTGGTTTATTTTTGCGCCGTTGGAAAGCTTATTCATAGTCCTACTATTTAGAATAAAAAATTGCATTAAAAGGTTCAGATTTGAGAGAGATATTCAAGTTTGAAGAAACCTAGTTGCAAGTTTCAAACATAAACTTCAACAAGCCATAACTTTTCGTACACATGTGCAAACGACAAACTGTTTGCGGCTGTGGACTCCTGGGACCATGAGGAATCCATTGGTGCTAGTGGTGTTTCTGGAATCTCGCTGAAGAGCCGCCAGCGGTGAGAACCCGAAATGGCCATTATGGCCAACAATGGTGGAAAAAAATATTTTTCTCCCTAAGATCCTCTAAGGCTCAAAAACATGAAGAAGAGAGCCTATGGCTCTGATACCAATGAAGGATAATGTGGTATACATACATATATGCTTCAAAACAGTTTGGTTTAGAGTCTTACCTCTTGGTTTCTACAAGAAACCCCAATTGTAACTTGACTAGTTCTTTTAAGGTATAAGTGTATATGTGGTTAGTGCTTTTCTTGGGTTGTTAGGGACTAACTAAAATTGCTCATATTGGGAACTAACAAAATATTTATCCCTTAGTAATTTAAAAATCTAACCGTTGAGAAAACTAGAAAATTGAATGGTTCATGGCTAGAGACTTGATAGTTGAGTCAACCAATATGAGATTATAATGTTATAGATAATTAAATTAATAATTAAGATTAATAATAAAATAAATTAAGATATTAGAAAATTTTAATTAGAAGGTATCCAACTCTCAACAACAATAACGGTTAAACCAGTTACTGACAAAAAAAAAAAAAAAAAAAGAGATTTATTACTCACTACGAAATGTAGGTGGTGGGTGGTCATGGGCGTATTATATACAATTTGTCGACTATCAACTTCATCTAAACATCCCAGTGTTTTACATGTAATTCCCTTCTTATAAAGGCAGCCAAGTAATTCCCTTCTTATGAAGGCAGCCAAGGTCATAATTGAATTGTTAAAATGGGGAATTTCATGGAAGTTTCAAGGCAAAAAAAATTCTTTAGCTGCCATGGTAACTTTAATTTGTGCTCTTTGGGAATTGGAATACAATACTTAAGAGGTTTGGTCAATTTAATTTTGATGAAACCCACCAACTACAATACACTATTGTTGGACTATTGTGACGGCAATGAATGATATTGTCTCATTCCACTGAACCCAGCTGTGTGCCATCGCGAGTCAGCGACACCGCCACTATTTTTCTTTCGATTTTCCCAAAAGTCAAGAGTCTAACATGAGAAAATGGTAAAATAGTTTCTTTCCGCCTACCGCTGAAAATGGAAGTTTCACATTCCTTTCCAACCATCACATAATAACATGACTTCCTTCTCGTCTGTTACTCCATCGTACAACTAAATTTCTAAAAAAAAAATACACGTCTTTGCTTTGTATAGAAGAAGTTAGAGCCTTAGAGGTATGTCCTAAAAAACTTTTCCTTCCGTTTGATGTTTCTTCAACATCCTTCAATCCCATGTTGCTGCTGAATTTTTTTTTATCGTAATGTGTTTTTTTTCTTTTTTAATTTTCAGAAGTGTAACATAACAAAGAACATCTTTACATTGCACATTGGTTTCACAATCCTGTTACTTTTTATTTATATTATTTTATTTTGTTTTATTATTTTTTTTTTTGTGGATTGAGGACATCTTAAACGGGCGGATGTATTCACAAACACACACACACACTAAGAACAAGAAAATAGAACCCAAGAGAATGTAGGGTATGTAAGTGCAAGCATAAAATTAAATAGTTTGCAAATTCGATACCTTAATGATATGTTTGGAAGTTTGGCGAGAGGGAGAGTAGATGGTAAGCGGGGGGAGAAGAGGATTGGGGAGTGGTTATTCATTCCCCTTGTTTTAAAAGTTTAAGAAGGGGGAAGGGAATAGATACGCCTCCCTTTTGTTTAAGAAAACAAAGGGAACAATTTTCTCTTAATATGAAGGTTTTGTAAACAATACCAAATATTTTTAGAAAGTAAGGAGGGAACACAAGTACAAACTCACAATTGATAGATAAATTCACCACGCAAAGGAAGCCACTTAAGGGATACATAACAAAGGATAAAAACACGTACACTACTCTATTTGGATGGAGGGGAATGAGCAGGGAGTAGAACGAAGGAAAGGGGAGAGGTTTATTTACTTTGTTTGGGAGTTTTTTTTTAATGGGTGGGAGAAGGATTTGAGGGGGTAAGATACCCCTCCAAACCCCTCATTTCTAATTCCCCTAAATTGGAGTCATTTGGAGGGAGAGGAGACTGACTCATATTAATAAAACTTAAATCGTCAAATATACCCTTTAAAAATGATTAAAATTACAAATCTTACCAAACCCTAATTCGGATAATTCTCACACTCTCCTCTCTCTCTCCCACGCACAGTTCTCTCTTCCATGCACACAAGGTTTGCTTTGCTCTCTCTCCCTTCACGACTCTCTCCCTTCAAAGCTCTCTATTTTACTCTATTCTAATTTGGATTTGTTTTCGTAGATTTATAGATAGCAAAAAACTCACCACCTATCAGAATTCATCGAAGGATAAGAGTTAAATAAAGAAGAAATCCTCCTCTTTTTATCAAATCCTCCTCACAAATCATAGGAATATGAAAATACATGACAAGACTTAGGAACTAGAAAATACACTTTGAAAAAATAAAGAAATAGTCGCAACTAAAGGTAAGAGAATTTAAAACTCGTTGTTTTCCTAAGTGCATTCTATCATCCATACAATTTGTAGTATGATGCGTTGGAAACTTGAGACATGGAGCTTTCCAATGGAATATGCCTTCTTGGCATATTTCAGGATAATTCAAGAATCATTTTGAAAATGACCCAAAAATGTTGACTAAGGTTTTGTTAAGATTTATTTACTTGGATGGAGACACTTTGATGTCATTAAGTGGTAAAACAAGATCATGTCATCATGTTTCAGATCGATATCAATCATAATGAAGGTCGAATTTAATATCTCTCTAGAAAATATTGTTAATGAAGAAAAGTCTAGATTTTTTTTAGAAGATCATGATGTCATAAACATCATCAAATACAACTATTATGAGAACATATCAGCTACAATTGCTATATATGTAATCCCTGCTATGTGTAAAAGGTGACCCAATAAAAATAAGACACATCAATTAAAAATTCCAAGTAGACAATTCAAAGCCACCTCATCAACTAATTCAAACAACACCATCTCACATTTTATCAGTAACCAAACAATCCCAATTCTCACACATCTCAAATCACTACCGGCATCCATGGTATCAGAATCTCCATCTTTGCTCAATTTCCCTCAAGTCTCCGCTGGTAATCTACCTCACTACACAGTTGCCCTTACCTCCACTCCTAATCTCAAATGGGTCTCCACCATAATCTCCACACCTCCTCAGCTTTCCCAATACACAAAACACCATCTTTGTCTCTTCTTCAATGGCACAACAAATCAAATTAATCTTGCTTATCCTTTTGGCCATCTCTAAAGGCCAAAAAACCCATTGCTTGGTCTTGAAACAATGGATTTGAACAGTTTTATTTTGAACAATTTGATTAATATTAATAAGCATGTGAAATGGGTCACTGTTTGATTCTTATTCTAAGTTGGATCCTTTGTCTTGTAATATTACGGTTGCTATGTGTTAAAGTCCAATGGGCCTAACTCAATCTCAAAAAACGCCTTATGAGATGAGGATTGCCCATGGCTTTATATGCCCATTACTCACTCCAACTATTTCCAATGTGGGATAATAATATCTAACACCCCCCCCCCCTCAAACTTAAGCAAGGAGGTAGAAGCTTGAGTTTGGAATGTAGTGGAATTGGTTTTTGAGAGAAGATACCGGAAGATGATTGTCTTGAGAGAAGATGCCTGACCAATGGTATACTGGGTATACCAAATTATGGGGTTGTATTACAACATTTGGGGGAGTTGTATTATTGGAAGTTGGAGTGGGTAATCTAGTTCTAATACCATGTTAAAGTCCAATGGGCCTAACTCAATCTCAAAAGATGCCTTATGAGATAAGAATTTCCCATAACCTTATAAACCCATTACTCACTCCAACTATTTCCAATGTGGGATAATAATATCCAACATAGGTATGTGAAATTCGGGAAATTGGAATGCTCACCAATTGTTTGAGATAATGCCCAATAAAGTTGTGTCTCCTACACCACTACGATAATGGATCTAGCCTAAAATGATTGTTGGTCCAAGGCATTGAATCCGGTGGAGGCAGAGGCTACTGAGCAGTGAGGGAAATTAGGAGTGGAGGTAGGGTCGACTGAGCAGTGAGAGATTAGGAGTGGAAGTAGGGGCGACTGGGCAATGAGGAGATTAGGAAGCCATGGGTGGCAAGTGGAAACTGAAGGTTAGGAGAGTTGAGATTGTTTGGTTACAGAAATAAGGTGGGACATATTTGGTAAAACTTAGGTACATTTCCTTAGGTTAAGTACGTTAAGTTCCCCAATTAAATTCAAACACATGGTTGCATTAATCAATGAAACACAAATAGTCTTATCTTTTTCAAAAATATTTAAATTCAATGCAGTTATGTGTTTGAATTCAATTAAAGAACTTAAGGTATTGTACCTAAATTTTACCCTAAATTGTTTATTTGGAATTTTTATTTGATGTGTCTTATTTTTATACTGACCACATTTTACACATTGTAGGGATTGCACATTTAGCAATTGTAGTTGATATGCTCCCTTTGTTATGAACATTACGTTGAATCAAATTGAAGTTAAATTTGATTGTGAATTCACAACTCAAAAGTCTCACAACACCATTAGTAACATGCCACAACACCACTATTTTTGGATAAATTTTTTTAATTTTGTCGTTAATTAGTTCTTGGTTAACGTTATAAATCAATTGAAGATTGGTGTGGAGAAATTTTGAGTTCCTCCAACTATGGAGAACATATCGAGAAGAATTTGCAAATTGCAAATTATTTGAAATATCTTTTCTTATATAGTCAAAGATTTTAATTTGAAGTTGAGAACTCAATGACAAGTTCAAAAAGGTTAAGCTATTTGGTATTGAAGTTCATGCTTGTCATGTAAATTTTTATCCTTAATTTTGTTATTTACATAGTGTTTTAGAATAGGGTACTATTTTTTAAGATTGTTTTTAAATATTTGAGTCGTAAATTGAGTCTTCATATAGTGTATTATTATATTCGTGTGGATTTTTTAGGAATATTTTTCATTAAAGAATAAAGGTTATCAGCTTCAAATTAGACTTCTATCTACAAAACGAAAATCAATTTAGGCCAACTATTAGTAAATTTTTAATTACCTTAGCTTTTTAGTGTTAAAGACTGAAAGTCTAAGTATTGAATCAAGTGAATAAAATTGTACAAGAGAGTGTCTTTGTACAGACAGAGATATGTGTACTACAAGTAATAGGAGGGCTTTATAAGACAATGTATTGGACCTAATCCCGTTGGATTTATATTCTAACATCCTCTCTCAAACTCATGTTGGGTGAAGTGAAATCAAGTTGAGTTTGGAAATTAGATTGCGAAGGCGGCCTAGAGAGGACACTAATCGAAGTTGCAAGATACCGTGTAATAAGTGATGACAAACAAAGTGACAGTCGATCGCAATATGTTTGGTACGCTCATGGAAGACGTCATTGTGGGCAATTTGGATGGTGAGGATAGGAAAGACTCTAAGTAATTAATTGGATAATGGCGGCATTGTTTTACCATATATTTTGTTTGTTGTCTACATCCTTAAGTTAATGTCCTATTAGTTGAGATGTGTTTTGCGCGAACTGAAGATCGCTTTGGATGACGTCATGAGCATGGTGAGATTTGGAGATAGGATCTAGAATCACATTGGAAATGTAAGAAAATCACTCATATTTTCGACGAGGAGGGGAATTGAGTTTTAAAAAAAGAAGTTTGGAATGGTTAACCGTTGGGTAACACTTCTCCTCATTTGATCCAACTTGGAGTTGTTGATCTTGTTTTTGTGCTAGGATAAGCACATTGAGGGTAGAATTGTGGACTTGGATGTGAGTCTGTCTCATAACAACCTCTAGTTATTGTCATAAGTTTTTAGTAGGACATTTTCTGGAAGGATATTGAATGGTCGATTCTTTGATAAAAATTAGACAATATGAGATTCTTGTGGTGTGAAGGACTAACTAGTAAGTCCTTGCAGCCTAAGAGTATAATCTAGACCAAGATTACTTCACCTCGTTGAGTCCTTCTAGATGGACTTGCGATGTTGTAGTGATAGGTCTATCTATTATTCCTTGATCCTCAAAAATGGTCCACATCATTCTTAAACAATTCATGTTGACAATTGGTAGCTGGAGTAATTTTGGGATAGAATATTACCATTGAAATTTTGGAATGGGTTGACTAGAGTTTTGCTCGGAGTTTGGGTCCTAAGAAACTGTTTAAAAAAAAAAAAAAACATACAGTTTTAGATGCGTAACTCTAGAACCCATTGACATTCGTATTGAGATAGAGCACCTAGCATGACCATATGACTAATGGTAGAAAGATGGTTCATGTACCTTAACTAGATCTTTTGTGTGCAAAAGTATGTACACTTAGATATATAGTGTTCACTTTTTTTTTTTTGAGTTGCTCATGAGATTTAAACTATGAGACCAATATAACCATCCTAAGGATGCTCACCGCATGCTTCGCTGAGTGGGAGCGAACACATTTGCTTATAAATACGGTATAGCACATTGGAATAGCAATTTAGGTTTACATGAAACCTAAGTTATACTCACTAGTTTGCTTGGCCAAGCGTAGTGGCATGATAACAAAATTGCTTAATCCTTAATTGTGATGTGATGGTTTTTTGTATGTATTCCCATTTTTGGTAAGTGAGTGATGAAAAAGGATTCTTGAAGCACCTGTAGGTGACAACTGGGTTGTCGATTGATTCTGAGATTGTATGGCAGGCTTCAGTATGCAACAACCAGGATCCTAATACCTAAGAGAAAACATACATCCTCTTTTGGGATACTACATCTAAGACATTGCCCATAGGCATGGTCATGGAACACATGTCGTTTTTGGGTGTTCTGCAGTTGACCATTAATATAGATAGTTGTCCTTAATCATGCATATGACGTTGGGAATATCATTGGGGCACGATTTGAGAGTTGGTGGGCAACTCAGTAGCACACACACACACCATATGGCTGGGAGCCATGGTGTGAAGGTATGTCGCCAGGCTTAGGTCGGCTCACTCACATGAGCGACTGCTTTTGACGCTTGGATAGTGGGCAGAGATGAGATGTCGTGTTCTTTGACACTCAAGGAGTGTGTAAAAACCTTCGCTGCTTTTGTAGCAAGAAGAGGAATTACACTAATCTATTTTTCTTGTCACCTTGGTTGGACTGAGATGAGGTCTACATTTTGGAAATGAGATTGTACATGATTTACTCCCATGATCATGTTGCTTGGAGGGGCTGGATGTGAGGCCTCTCAGACGCTTGAGGATAGCGGGCTGATAAAGGACTTGGGTTAGGCGCTTGGAGCGGCTGGACTAAGATTCGTGCGGTGGAAACATATATATATATATATATATATATATATAGACATATACTCCTTTTGGAAATAAAGGAGAAATCCACCGCAACATGCGTCCATACCACATGTTCTTGCATTGACCATTAGATATGGAGGTGAGAGAATGAATCCCTATTTCCTCACAGTGTGAGTCCAATCTTGATCGTATTGTGACCTATGTGACCTTTGACTGTGTCATAAGATAGAGAGTTGAATGACTATTTCTTTGGCATGTTGCCTATAGCCATGGATTATTTGGCTTTGAAGGGGCATGACCGAGGTGGAGCGTCGATCCAAAGTTGAGTGGCATTAGGGCGAAGGGAAGAGGATCTGATAACGCATCTGAGTGTAGTGCCTGCGTCTGGAATTCATATTGACTTTGGGAGTCCAGGGCATGAATGTGGGTACATGACAGAAAGATTTCGCGAGAAAGGTTAAGTATGGTTTTGAGTTTGTTGGAACTCATAAGGGATTAAAAGATACTCAATCTAATATGATCTGAAAGTCTTGGAATAACAAGCTATTTTTTTATTTAGGGGTTACACTATGCTGGTTATAATGGAGCTTGGTTGTAGTGTCCCCACCTTGTAGGTTAGGTTTGTCGGTTGCACAAACCATTTCCTGTTGTATGTGTAAGACATATGGATGGAAGCGAATGAGAGATGATTCTTGATTTGCCCACTATGGTCGAGTGGGAGTTTGTTGGCATTTGGGCAATCTTGGGTTGGCCTAAATAAGCGCCCATGTGGGCAGCCCATTAAGACAAAACCCTAAGACTAGGGTTCCCAAAAGATGCAATATAAGATTGCAATATTCAGACAAAAAATGGAACGCTCGTTTAAACACAAAACAGCCGTCATCCACTCTCTCTTTAACTCTCATTGTCTTAGGGTTCCATCAACAATCTGACTTGGTCCGTGGATTAACGTGAAGTGCTCGAGATTGTGGCACCTTCACATCGACAAGCATGAGATGAATACATGTGGATACTTGAAGTGGGCACAAAGGCGCATGGGAAGAGACTTGGTACGATTATTCTGCTGCAAAGAGGTTACTCTCATAAAACTTGAGAGGTAACACACTAAAACTTAGTGGTTTATTCCGTGTATTGTATACCCAATGTGTTCATTCAATCGGAATTGCAGTAGAGCAATCAATGCCTAGATCCTAGAGAAGCCAATGTAACCAAAGGAGCTTAGCAGTGGTGTCAACAAGTGCTCAATATTCTGCCTTAATATTAGAATGAGCAACAATAGTTTGTTTCTTACTGCGCCAAGAAATGAGGGAGTCACCAAGAAGAAAGTAATACCCTGTAGTGAAATGACGGTTAGTGGGGTACCCTGCCCAGTCTGCATCAAAATAAGCTTGGAAGGTGAACGATGACTGAGATGAGAAGTGAAGTCCATGAAATAAGGTGCCTTTCAAATACCGAAAGATCCTGAGTACAACAGCATAATGAGGAGACTACGGTGCAAGCATGAACTGGCTAACAATGTGGACGGCAAAAAAGATATTCGGTCAAGTAACAATGAGATAAACAAGACTCCCAACTAGTTGTCTGTAGAGGGTAGAATCAGTAAGAGGTTCTCCATATGTTGTATTTAATGGGTGTGTCAACATTTTTACTCTCTGTGATACTAGCTTGGGAGATGAGATCAGATGTGTACTTCGCTTGAGTGAGATAGTAACCATCGGAGGATGAAGAGACTTCAATACCAAGGAAAAGCTAAGGGAACCTAGATCCTTCATCTCAAAGTGCTAACCAAGGAAATAGTTAAGATCCTGGATGCCATGCACATCATCACCAGTAATAATCATGTCATCTACATATAGTAAGAGAAGGATGATAGTATGATCTGAGTGATGGAAGAACAGAGCTGAATCTTAGGAACTAGCCAAGAAACCTTGTTGAGAGATGGTAGAGCAAAACTTCGCAAATCAAATTTGTGGAGTTTTCTTAAGACCATATTGTGCTCGACGTAGGTGACACACTTGGTGAGAAAAGCCTAGAGGTTGAGAGAAATCGGGAGGGAGCTGCATGTAGACTTCCTTTGTGAGTTCTCCATTAAGAAAGACATTCTTCACATCCATCTGAAACTGTGGCTACTTGCGGGAAGCAGAAACCGCAATAAGAGTACGAACAAAAGAAATGCAAGCCACCGGGGAAAATGTCTCCTCATAGTCAATTCCATACTCCTGAGTGAATCCCTTGGCAATGAGACGAGCTTTGTAGCGATCAACAATGTCATCCGATCGAGTCTTGATCTTGTACACTCGTTTGCAACCAATAGCAGATTTACCACCTGGCAGATCAACTAGATGCCAAGTACTTGTCTTAAGCATCCAATTCTTCTAGGATATCTTACTGCCATAAGGGATCAGAGGAACCCTCACGAAAAATGTGAGGTTCATGTAAGGTGGCAAGTGCAGAAAAGCAATGAAAGTCACGAAGGTGAAAAGGAAAAGTAACTTACCCGATGAAAGCGATGGGGCTCAGGAGCAACAGTGTTGACAGGATTTGCAGTAGGGGTAGAGAAAGGAGACTTATCGGAGGTGAGATCGGTTGGAGGAGACTCGTGGGAGGTGGGATTGACTGGCTCAGTAGAAGTGGAAGGAGTTGCTAGGAAAAAGTAAGAGAGAGGATCATTATGAGGTTTATGAGAAACACACTCAGAGAATGGAGCTAAGGAATGAAACATTTTATGTTCTCAAAATACCACATAACGGGAGACTCGAAGATGCTTGGCGACTGGACCATAACACCGATACCCCTTTTCTTCAAGGCCATAACCAAGAAAACAATATAACTGAGAGTGAGGTTGAAGTTTGGTGCATTCATGTGGTTGAAGAAGAACAAAGCAGACACAATAAAAAAAATCTTGTGTAAACTGTAGTTTAGGGGTGTGCCAAACAACTGTTCATAAGGCATTTGGTCTTGAATGACGAGCAATACTAGTTGATGGTGTACATTGTAATGAGGGCAGTTTCACCCTAGAACGAGGCAGGAGTAGAGGCTACATTGGTGAGGGCCTTAACAATATCTAGGATGTGACAAAATTTGCGTTCAGCTCGTCCATTTTGTTCTGAGGTGGCAGGACAAAAGGTATGAAAAACAATTCCATAATGGTTAAGAATGGAGAGGAAATCATTTTGACGATATTCTCGTGCATTGTCAGATTAGAATACCTTAATAACTTTGGAATACTAAGTCTCAATCATTTTAACAAAATCATGATATATGGTGAGAATTTCAAAACTATTTTCATTAAATAAAGCTAAGTGTAATGAGAAAAATCATCTACAAAAATGACAAAATATCTTGACCCCCCCTCCCCCCACTGTGGGAACAAGAGAGGTTTCCCATACATCTGATGAATAAGATCAAAAGTTACAGAAGTAATGGACTCACTATTATTAAAAGGTAAAGCGGGTTGCTTGCCAAGTTGACATGGCATACAATCAAAAGGACTGGAAGAAACTGAACCTAATAGACCTCTAGATACTAAGGTTTTTATGTGTGGAAAGGAGATATGACCTAGACGAGAGTGCCACAATTCGATGAAAGAGGAAGCAGCGATAACTGGTGCAGAGACAGATGAAGAAGGAATGTGAAGGTAAGTGAGCTTGATTAGCTGTCCAACCTTACGTGCGGTCCCAACTATTTGCCTCGTCAGAGAATACTACACAAGACAGCCACGAGAAGGAAAAAAACAGGTTGAAACCAAGTTCGGTTGGTTAGCCAACAGATAAAAGATTGAAGTGCAGTTTAGGAATATAGAAAACATTAGACACAAATAAGTTAGGGGTAGAGATGGAGCTGACGTGATTGACAGTGATGGCAGAGCCATTAGCAATGGTAGTGGGTAAGGTAGGAGGAGTGTATGAAGCTTTGAGATGAGGATTGACAGTCATTTGATTACAGCATGCAAAATCTATAAACCATTCAAAAGAGATACCCGGTGTCACAGAAAGAGAAGAGTTGGATGCACTAGAAGAGGAGGGTAGAACCTGACTGAAGAGGGCTTGTAGTTTTGCTATGCTGAAAGTAGTTGTATTCAAAGAGACATAATCAGTAGATGCAACATCTAATGGTGGTACTTACATGCTCGGAGGTGGCCAAGGCTGCAGAGCGCTGAAGAATGCGCACACGCATTCGACATTGATCAATAGTGTGGCCTCAATTCTTGCAAAAGGTGGAGATAAGGTCAGAATTCTTCTGATTGGATCTCTTTTTATCATGACCTCTTGGCGAAGCTATGGCAGTGGGAGCAACTGAGGCGGGATTGGCAAGAACCGTGTGAGGTTGAGAAAAGTGATGAGACTTCAGGCGAGTTTCCCAATGGATCAATTCATTGATGGCTTGATCAATAATGGGCAAAGGAGAACAATTAAGTAATTGACTGCGTATAGAGTCGAAGTCGTCTAGAATGCCCATTAAGGACTGATGAAGACATAGACACTCTTGGTGTGAATTGAAAAGCTTGGCCTTAGAGACTGTCTTGATGACCGGTTTAGAAGTAGCTAGTTGATCCTAAATACATCTCATACGACCATGGAAAGCAGTGATACGCTCTCCTTGATCCTAGCGAAGCTGATATAAGTTAACCATGAGGTGAAGTTCTCGAGCACCATCTGAACCTGTATATTGAGAGGCAAGCATGTCTTATACTTCTTTGGTTGTGGCATAACCTCCAAATTCCATACTAACAGAAGGAGTGGAGGTATTGTGGAGCTAAGTGATCATTTGATAATTGACACCATCTCAGTCTTCAAGCCAAATAACGAATTCATCTACAGTGTCTTCCTTCAGCTGTTTAGGAGGTGTCTAGTTACACAAGCTACAGTTTGCGACCTTTGAGAAAACTGAACATAGCTTGAGCACAAATATAGTTATCCCCATCAAGCATTTTGTGAATGGGGTGAGAAACCTCGTTTTGAGCCATAACTAAATTTCAATTACTAAAACAGATCATAGAAATGGAATTAGCGCAAAAAATTAGGTTGGAAGCACCTGGGTTGGAAAAAGTCAACTCTAGCCAAAGTCAAGGTTTGATGGAAAGTCAACACTGGTCAAAAGTCAACGATACTGGTCAACGATGCTGGGTGGAAGGTGATGTGGTGCTAGGGCTAATGTGGCGCTCTAGGAAGCTTGACATGTGGCACAAAAAGCTTGTAAGCATGTGTGGCGCGTGTAAATGACGTGATGGCACTCCGAAATTTCAGGTGGTTTGTGAGGGCACGTTCGGTGTTAGATGGCTTCGTTTTTTATGCGGTTGAGTTGAGTGGCCCAAGATATTTCTGGTGGTAGTGATGGTGTCTTGATCAAAATCCTGTAACTTTAGTTCCGATGGTGGAGTGAGTCTTTTGATGATGTATAAACTTTTTGGCAGCATCAAGCTATTGGATTTCCGACGGTGGCGGCAAGGCAGCGCCGGAGATAGCTCAGATAGCTGAATAACGCTGGAAATGACTAGGACTGTAAAAAATTAGAGCCTTAGCTTTGATACCAGGTTAAAGACTGAAAGTCTATGTATTGAATCAAGTGAATAGAACTATACAAGAGAGTGTCTTTATATAGATAGAGATATGTGTACTATAAGTAATAGGATTGCTTTACAAGACAATTTATTAGGCCTAAGCCCGTTGGACTTATTCTAACAGTGAGATCTCAATCCATGCCCAAAATATTTTCTAGCTTATTCATTTCATGTGTTGGGAGATAATACCTTGAGGAACTTTTAATAGAGGAATTAATATAACATATAGGGATACCACTTATTCCAAAAGTTTAACCTTATGAGTTTTGGCCTAGTAATGTTATATTAATTTCTTAACATCTTTACTTATTAAGTATTCTCCATGTGGGACTTCCACCAGCAATCTCCCCCTCATGTATGAGTTACAGTCTCTTTATGGGCTTCATCACCCTTATAGGGTTTTTCCTTCTTTTGCACGTCATATCCATGGGCAAGTCTGCCTCTTTGTCGGCTTCATGACCTCTATGGGCTTTTGTGCAATGTACACTTAAGTGGACTCCATTACCCCTCTCCGACTGCAAAAGGGACCCACCTTAACCATGAGGCTTGATACCATTTGTTGGGGGATATTACCTTGGAGAGTCTTTAATTGAGGAATTAATATAACATAAGTGGTATCCCTATATCTATACTATAATGTAATACCAAAACTTTTTTGATTTTTTGTTGACTTCACAAAATTTTGACACATCAATTTTTGAATCCTCACAATTTTACATATCATCATTTATTTTTTATTAAAAATCTTGACCCATCATTTTTTTGAAGGTGGAATATATCATTTTCATACATAAGCACAATTATATTAAATGCGTAAGGCTAGAATATATAGTTCCATATACGAACATAATAATAATAAATGTTTATTAATAATTATCATAATCATTAAATTTTTTAACTAGACAAAAAAAAAAGAGAAAAAAAATCATATTATGTTAAACTTTCTCGTGTATTGCACGGGTTACCAATTAATGTTATATTAATTCCTCAACATTTTTACTTATTCTCCGTATGAGACTTCTACTCACACTTGTGTACTCAACAATATGTACAATTTTTATTTATTTTATAATTTCAACTTCTTTTTAGGTATAACTACACTTTTTTCAAATTTATTTTTTAACCGAATAAAAAAAATAAAATAAAAATAAAACTCACCCAGAGACTATATAATATATAATAAAAAAAAAAAAAAAAAATCATCCCCAAACCCCACTTACCTTACCCCAAATGATATGCATGTTATCTCAATAGGACCAAAACAAGACAATAAGCCCACACAACCAAAGAAGCCTATGTGGATCTATACCAAATAGAAATTCTAAATACACTTACCAGCTTGCATAGCTTATTGTTTTATTTGGTTAACAGTAAACCCATGTGATTTTAAATAGTTGGTGATAATCATTGTGTGAGAAATATCTTATAGTATGTCGATTTCAATGAGATCAACACTTTAAACTCAGTTTTTAAATTTTAAAAACATGTAACTTTGGCCATTGCTAAAATTTGAAGTTTTATCTTGCAGAGAATCCGAAAGAAGAAAGAAAAGAAATGGAAATTGCCGGTTCAATTGTGGCAAAAATTGGAGAATACTTGGTGGCGCCAATTGGACAACAGTTTGGCTATCTGATCTACCACAATAACTATATCGAGAATTTCAGAGATCAATTTCAGAGGCTAAGTGTGGAGAGGGCTGAGTTGCAATTGTTGGTTGACGTAGCCAACAGGAATGGAGAAGTAATCGCTCCTCGGGTTGAGTGGTGGATTCAAGAGGTGGACAAAATCAATGAACGTGTGGAGAGACTCCTTGAAGAAAATGTAGTGGAAAATAGGATGGTCTGGAATGGTAGGTTTCCAGATTTGAAGTCACGTTATTCATTAAGTAGGAAAGCTAAGAAGAAGACTTTGGCCATTGCTAAGCTTGTAAGGGATGGAAACTTTGAAAGAGTGTCCTATCCTGCACCTCCATTGGAAATAGGATCATCTTCGTTATCTATAGAAGCTTTTAAGGGTTTTGAATCAAGAAAAAAATTGAAGAAAAAAGTGTTGGAGGCCCTAAAAGATGACGAGATCAACATGATTGCAATATGCGGTATGGGGGGAATAGGAAAGACAACGATGGTGGAAGAAGTAAAGGAAAGAGTGAAAGCTGATAATTTATTTGATGAAGTTGTGATGGCAATGGTGTCCCAAAATCAAGACTTGAGAAATATTCAAGGTCAAATTGCGGATATGCTACATCTAGAACTTAAAAGAGAGAGTGAAGCTGGAAGAGCTAGCTAGCAGATGAACTGTATTCAACACTAATGAAATGCAACAGCGTCCTTGTAATATTAGATGATGTTTGGGATGAACCACTTGATTTGAAAAAGGTAGGAATTCCTTATGGAAGTAAATACAAGAGATTCAAGCTCTTGTTGACATCACGATTCAAAGATGCCTGCAAAAAGATGAAAACTCAAAATACTTTTCCAAATCAGCTCGTATATGAAGAAGAAGAGTGCAATCAGATGAAAACCATGACTTTTCCGATGGAACTCTTATCTGAAGAAGAAGAGTGGAATCTTTTCAGAGAGATGGCAGGTAATTTTGTCGATAATCCCAATCTATGTTCAATACCAAAAGAGGTTGCAAAGGAGTGTGCAAGTTTACCTATTGCTATTGTAACCGTTGGAAGAGCTCTAGAAGACAAAAGCAGGTTGAGTGGAATGATGCGCTTTTTAAATGTCTATCCCAAAAAATATTCCAGGTTTGGATCCAACGGCCTATTCTAGGATAGGGTTTAGTTACAATTATTTAAAAAGTGATGAAGAGAAGTCATGTTTTTTGCTATGTTGTTATTTTCCGGAAGATTATGATATTCCCATTGAATATTTAGTCAGAGATGGAGTTGGACGAAGGTTGTTTGCAAAGATTGATAATATAGCAGAAGCAAGAAATAGAGTCCATGCAATGGTTGAGAATCTTAGAAGATCATTTCTATTGTTGGATAGCAGGAAAGAAGAATGTGTCAAAATGCATGATATTGTACGGGATGTTGCCATATCAATTGCAGATGAACAAGGTTTTTTGGTAGGATGTGATGACAAAATGGAAGAATGGCCAGAGAAAGATACATATGAGAATTATGCTGCAATTTCCCTTGTCTCTCGGGAATTGAAAAAGCATCCTGATGGCTTAGAGTGTCCGAAACTTGAGCTTCTACATCTATCATGTGGCGAAGACACTCCACAGACATTCTCAACCAATTTTTTTAAAGGGATGAAGGAACTGAAGGTTTTGTCTATGCGAGGTATGTCCTTTCCGTTCCTACCGCAATCAATCCAGGTCCTTCAGAACCTTCGGACTTTGCATTTAGAGTATTGTAAGTTAGAAGATGTATCAGCAATTGGAAAACTTGGGAAACTAGAAATGCTAGCTTTCTTGGTTCTAAAATCGAGGAGTTGCCGAGAGAAAGAGGAAATCTTCTTCATTTAAAGTTATTGGATCTATCACATTGCTCATACCTTTTGCGAATTCCACCTTGTCTGCTATCGAGTTTATCTCGACTAGAAGAGTTGTATATGGAAGGAGTCTTTGTGGAGTGGGGGCCATTGGAAGGCAACAGAGAGGGATCTAATGAAATACTTGCTGAACTAATTGCTTTCTCCCATCATTTGATGGTGTTAGCAATTAATATAACATACTTCAAGTTATTTCCAAAAGACTTGTACTTCAAAAATGAAATGATAAAATTTCAGATATCTATAGGTGGTAGAGTTTTGAGGCTCTCTTCTTGGGAGCAACGCTGGCAAACACCTTGTTATTTATTTAAAAACACATTAGAGCTTATAAGTGCTGATGCAAGTGATATTGTAGAGAGTCCTAATCTTCGTCTACTGTTACAGAAATCTGAAATTGTAAAATTCCAGTATATAAAAAATTTAAAAAACTTTAAAGATGTAGAATATGTAATGGATGCCACATCCAATCAGAATCTGCATGTTGCATTCCCTATGTTGCAGTCACTGGAATTGTTTAGCTTGCCCAATTTAAAAGAGATATATCATGGTCAATTCCCAGAGAGATCCTTTAGTGGTGGACAACTTGCTTGTTTTGGCAACCTAAGATCTCTTAAACTATTGTCTTGCCATTGTTTGAAAAATGTCTTTTCATTGTCCATAGCGAGAGGTTTGGTTCAACTCCAAGAATTAGATATAAGACGGTGTAATCACATGGAAGAAATTTTATTTAAGGGAGGAGAAAATGAGAAAGCGGTTGATATGATCAAGTTTCCAAAGTTAAGGAAAATACACCTATCAGACCTACCAAGGCTTATTGGTTTCTGTAAACCCATGGATCCGGTTGAGCTTGTACAACTTAGCAATGCTACAAACATGCAACCATCCTCTAATCAGGAGGTGTGATTCTCTCTCTCTCTCTCTCTCTCTCTCTCTCTCTCTCTCTCTTGTTTTATATCTTTTCAAGCTCTTGTTTGGATTTGATGCTTCTTTCATAGAAACATAAAAAGTTGAAAATTGGTCATGATAATATTATTGAAGATAGATAGTACTTAAAAGTTGATATAGTATCTTAAAAGTTGTATATACAAATGTCATTATTATTGTATAGGATTAAATCTAGTTGGCACTTTGGGATATAAAATAAATCATGAACTTAGGAACCTTTTGGAATATCCATGGTTGATAGCCCGTTCACAATTTAAATTAGCATTAACATTACCTAAGCTTCAAACAAACCAACTTATGCTATAAATAACTTCTTTTGTTATTCTATTTTGGCACAAGCATGGATAATTATGGCTAAAATTACTAAACTTCTTTGTATCTTTTTTATTTTCTTTATCTTCATCTTTTCTGTTTATGGAGGTAAGTGGCTCAAATTTTTTATTATTGTACCCGTATTTAACCATTCAATATAATTTTTAACTTGGAATATGTTGAACTAAAAATAGTCACATAATTATTCTCTAGTTATTTGTTAGGAATGTGTGTATATTTACTGGTGATTTAAATTGTACAGAATTACACTACATTCTCAACTTCTCAAGGATTCCTATTTTAAACACTATGTGAAATTTATGTATTTCATTCGTAGTTTAAATTGTTAAGTGTGCACACTAGTACACTACAATATTATTTGGAAAAATTAAATAAAAATGAAAGTCCTATGAGTATTTAAATTTGTATTTTGAGAAGTGGGAGAATATGATTTCTTTGATCAGACAAGATCAAAAGAAACCGGTGTTCTCATTTTGAGCAGCAATGCAAACTTTTTTCCTACGGATTCCTGGATGCATGGTATGATTCTCGCTATCTTTCTTTATCTTTATCTCATATTCTTAATATTGCATAACGCAAACAGCGTCGTGAACCCAGCCAAACATATCGTGGGAAATGTCGGATGTATAAACCATACTTGCATGAATTTAGACAATGTTTTAGTGATTGCAAGTTACTGGAACGTGCATTTGCTGGAGAATGCATAGAGGAGAAGAGCTACTGTGTTTGTAAGTTACTCTATGGAGGGGAAATAATTTGAGAATAATAAAATAAGTGGTCAAATCAGAAAGGGTTTATTGAATCATTAAATTTGTAGTTCGGTCATAACCGAACTACTATACTATGTTCGGTCAACACCTGTTAGGTTTCAATACTCAATTTAATAATCAGCCTTACTCTTTCATGTAGAGGCTGTTTGTATTTATAGAATTTATGTTTACAATTTAGATACACTTGAAAGTGTAAAGATATAAAAAAGAATGTAAAGCTATCACTGAAGTGTTTATCTCTATCCTTGATCTTTATCCTTGAGAGTCTGTGTAGTCTGTGTTGCTTGAGGATCATCCTTAGCAGATTGATAATTATCCTTAACACGCCCCCTCAAGCTTAATGGTAAGGAAATGACATTGAGCTTGGACCTAAGTAAGGCAAACCGAGCAGAAGACAGTGGCTTGGTGAAGATGTCAGCCAGTTGATCCCGACTAGAGAGAAACCAGACTCTTATTTGCAACCATGTCACGAACAAAATGAAAGTCAATCTCGACATGCTTAGTCCGGGCGTGGAACACAGGATTGGAGGAGAGATAGGTGGCTCCAATGTTATCACACCAAAGAATGGGAGTAGTGGTCAGAGAAATGCCCAACTCTGACAATAAGGACTTGAACCACTGAATTTCTGCAGCAGCATTGGCTAATGCTTTATATTCAGCCTCTGTGCTTGAGCGAGCAACAGTGGCTTGCTTTTTACAACTCCAAGAGATCAGATTTTTACCAAGAAAAACACGGAAGCCCCCAGTAGATCTGCGGTCATCCCGACTGCCAGCCCAGTCAGCATCAGTAAAAGCTTGAAGAACAGTGGTATTGGAAGGTTGAAGGTGCAAGCCATGTGTAATAGTGTGTTTGAGGTAGCGGAGTAATCGTTTGACAGCTTGCCAATGAAGAAGTGTGGGCTGATGCATATATTGAGAGAGCTTATTGACTGTGAAGGCAATGTCAGGTCTCGTGATGGATAGGTATTGCAAGGTACCAACAGTACTGCAATACAATGTTGCATCAGAAAAATGTTCACCTTCAAAGAGAGATAAGTGAGTGGAGGGAGCCATAGGAGAGCAGACAGGTTTGGCGGTAGCCATATTAGTACGTTTGAGAAGGTCCAAGATATAACGTTGCTGAGTAAGTAGAACACCAGAGACGGAAGGAACAACCTCAATTCCAAGAAAGAAATTGAGACCACCTAAATCCTTTATAGCAAACTCAGATTTCAGCAATGTCAACAACTCAGTGATAGCAGAGGTCTTTGAATTGGTGATAATTATATCATCAACATATATCAAAAAATACATAGTAAACGTTGGATGGCCATACAGGTTGAGGAGATGGCCATACAGCTCGTCAATAGAGGGGGGTTGAAGACGCTGGTGAACAGAGGTGATTAATGAGTCATACTCGAGGCCTAATCTAGCAAGCAGAAACAACAAGGCGTCGGAGTCGTTGACAGGTTGGCCAATTGCAGCGAGAGTGTCGACCAGACCAGTGAAGGTATGGAAGTAATCAGCAATGGAGAGGGCCCCTTGTTTTAGGGTAGCAAGTTTGTAATGGAGCTGCATCGCGCGAGCTCGAGATTGGGCAGTAAACATACGCTCTAAAGTGAGCCATATATCCCTAGAAGTGGTGCACTTGACCACATGGGTCATCACTTTTTCAGAAAGCGAAGAGATGAGTGCACTCAGAATTAATTGATCTTGAAGTTGCCATTTGGTGAACTCAGAATTGAGAAGCACAACAGTAGAATCGGAAGAAGCAGAAGCAACAACCTGGGATGGGCAAGGATGGGAGCCATCAACAAATCTGAAGAGATGTTGCCCTTTGAGGTAAGGCACGACTTGAGCCTTCCATAATAAATAATTGTCTCTAGTTAACTTAATGGTGATGAGATGATGAACCGGGGTAAGGGAGGGGGAGGTGTGGTCAGTGGAGATGAGAGTTTCAGAAGTGGAGCTGGAAGAGGTAGACATGGTGTTTGGGAAAAGGTCACTGAGAAAAAAAAGAAGAACTGAGGACTATAGATGAGACGTGAGTCTATAATGGCTCTGATACCATGTTAGGTTTCAATACTCAATTTAATAATCAGCCTTACTCTTTCATGTAGAGGCTGTTTGTATTTATAGAATTTATGTTTACAATTTAGATACACTTGAAAGTGTAAAGATATATACAAGAATGTAAAGCTATCACTGAAGTGTTTATCTCTATCCTTGATCTTTATCCTTGAAAGTCTGTGTAGTCTGTGTTGCTTGAGGATCATCCTTAGCAGATTGATAATTATCCTTAACAACACCGAACCATGTGCTTGTTCGGTTTAGTTAATTAAAATATAGTTCGGCCACTACTAAAATGAACCGTGATTGCTCTAGAAGATGGCATTCAATGCATAAAATATCTAGAAGCAGGAGTATTAAATGCACCTCCTGGATTAAACTTTGTAGAGGCCCATTTTTTCAGTCTACGGTGGACCAAATCCAACACTTCAGTGATCCACCGGGGGTACAAAGCCCAACAACACTAGTGATCCACGGTAGATAGAATATGAGGAAACATGACCCAAAAGCCATCCACCGGGCCCAAAGTCCAAAAGTGGAGAAGAAAGCCCAGCCCACCTGGTCATTGAATTTCAGTCTACCGCACAAGAGGATCCTGGAATAATTTGAAAAAGAGAGGGAAAAATGGCTCTCAAGCACCATTTTCCCTCCTCTCTTGACACGGTGCTCAAGGCACTGAAGGGAGACATTCCCAAAGAAGAATCAGATTTCCAAAGCTACTCAAATCATGACAAAAACGTTGGTTTTCTTCATTAACCAACAGGCAAGCACCATGGTCCCAGAAAAAATGGTCCACGGTAGCATCAGCCAAAGCCCAGAAAATCAAGGAGAGTTGGTCCACGGCGGATTACCCAGTGGTCCACGGCAAATTATCCAGCGGTTCACAACCAAACTCAGTCACAAAAGCAATCTGCGGCGGCGCCAGCTGTGACAGGTGACGAAGGGGATGACGAGGAAGATGAGGCAAGGGCTGAAAAGACCAAGAAATCTCCCATGGCCGCCCAGATCAGTATCAACTGAAGCAAGTAATGATGAAACATCAGCTGGTCATTTTCTTTACCCATAGGTCGCGGTGGACTTCATCACAGAATGGTCCACGGCAGCACCAACTGGAACAGAAATCATAACCAAGGCTGAAAAGACTCGTGGAATCTGCCATGGCCACCACCACTCAAGAGCAGAGACCACCACAGCCCAGCACTCCGGTGGTCCTTGCTCCTCCACATCATGGAACTTAGGAAGCAAGGTTTGGAGGTAGGGGAATCAATTTACTCAAATTTCATTTGATCTGCCACAACAGAAAAGGTATCAATTTGTTGGGAAATGATACCAAAAATGGTAAGATCAAATCTAATTAATGCAAAACGTATGTGGGTCAAGTCACCTTAATTATTTCAGATCATTACCGAGCATTAAATGCTCGTCACTTCCTCCCTCATAAATGGCCTGAAATCCGCCGCCCACCGCAGATCAAATCAGATCTGCGGCGGATGAAAACCATCAGCTCAGCCCCAAACATTAAACTTTGTCAAATCTCAGCCCCTTTATCCCTTGGTTAAGCAATGATTCTCATGATGAGGAGGATAACAAATAAAACCATTAGATACAAACACCATTATAAATAGGGCTGGGAAGAAGGAACAAGGGGTTGGTTGGCTGGTCAGAAAATTCCCCTACTGAAACTTCTCCATTAGAGCTGACTTCAAAAGCTCCAGAAATACAGTTAACCAACATCAGTCCACGGGACACTTCCCGTAGGTCCACGGTGGACTAAAAGCACTCTTTTAGTCTGCCACAACAGAAAACTCCCATCAAACACTTAACCCAACACTAAGTACTGACTCATGTACGTTTTGCACAGTAAATGATTCTCTTCCTACTCCAAATCTCTTAAGTTCTGTGATTTGTATATGCTTCTTTGCTCTGCTCCTGCCTTTCTTGCAAGTTATAGAGGAAGTCAAGTGTTTTGTACTCAGCACCCTTGATCCACGGCACTGACCTTTGATTTTTACTGCTTGTCATGCACATTGTATTTACTGTCATTGATTATTGCTTCTTGAAAAGGTTGAGTTCATTGTATTAAATCTCAGTTTATGAGACTGATTTTCTTTGGCATGTGTAAGTTTGTAATACATTTCTCATGTGTTATTAACATTACGTTGCAATTACTGAATGTTCTGGTGGAAGTAAAGCTTAAAATTATCAGTTTGTCTTGATCTGCGGCATCAATTTCCTTAGTCCACCGTAACCCCTGTGTGAGCCCTGTCATCTGCTGGTGGATCAAGGAGTGTTAGAGGGAAATGCACCATCAGCCATCAAGTGGTCTACCGCACTTGGTGTAGAGTTTTGGGCTCAACATCCCCCACACCCACAACTCCGGCCCGTATTCAGCCTTCCCGCGGATTGGTACGTGGCCTATACGGTGCTGAAATTTTTAGCATCCACATTTTGGCGACTCCACTGGGGAGTTGAGTTGCAATCTTCCCTCGTTTCATCACTTTGAAGCTGATCCACGGTGTCTGGGGGCTACAGCCATGCCACCCAAGAGGTCTACCAGACAAAACTCAGTAGCTAATTCCCATGCTGAAGGGGAATCTCAAGGCCAGAGCCACGCCATAGGAGAGACACACGCCCACGGTGGTGGACAGACACACGCCCAAGGTGGTGGACAGACGCACACCCAGGGTGGTGGACAGACACACGGGGGAGAAAATCCCTTCGGTGGTGGACAAGCTCACAGTGGTGGACAAGTCCTTGGTGGTGGAGAAATCCCTGTTGGTGGACCATAGCAAATGGCATTGATGTTCGAAATGATCAAGGGGATGCAGCAGAACCAAGTTGAACTTGCTGAATCATTAAGACAGCTGAGAGAAGCCAACGGCAACAAGGAGGACCACCAAAACAAGAATGACAACCGCAACCATGAAGAGAGGGAGTCTCACAACAAGAACGACACACCGTTTGTCACCATGTCTGATGTGGCAGACTTACTCAGACAAGAAAGAGAAAGGCCCCCGAAGGAGCCTAGGCACTTTGTGAGGAGACCCCCTTACCCCATTGAGCTCTTGAAGGAGCCATACCCGGAGAAGTATGATACACCCGTTTTTGCATTATTTGATGGAAGGAAAGGAAGTGCCATGGAACATATCAGTAAGTTCCTAGATTCCATGGGACCCTTTGCTGCACATGGTGATCTCTGTCTGCGGGAGTTCTCCAAAATCTCTAGGTGGATAGGGCATACACTTGGTACACAGTGCTGCCTGCTGGATCCATCAGAACATGGGAAGACATGGTAGAGAGCTTCTGCAGCAAATACTTCCATGTTGAAGAAAAAATCACCCCGGTCAATCTGCATAGTACCAAGCAACAGATTGGAGAAGACCTGGTGAAGTACATCCACCGCTTCCGAGGACGTGTCCTTGGATTGTCATGTGAAGTATCAAGAGGGGGAGCTAGTAGAGGTATGCATTGACAATATGCTACCCGAATTTCGTGCCCACTTGGAGAACTTGGACATCACACGGTTCGCCCCATTACTCCAGAAGGCCAGAAAAACCGCCATTTCAGTCAAGCCTCAAGTTGAAAAGAGTAGGGACAAGAAGAGTCTGCTGCAGACTCTCACTGTGTCCACCGCAACTGCACCTAGCGGTACCAAACGAAAGAATCCAACAGACAAGGCCTATGAGGAGCCACCTCCACTACCTTTCACAGCCGAAGAAATGATGGCAATCTTTGATAAATGGGTTCAAGATCAAGTGATCAAGCTTCCAAAGATCAGCAAGTAACCCACTGCAGAAGAATAGAAAAATCCCAAGTATTGCCGCTACCATAGATACGTAAATCATCCCACGGTGGACTGCCGAACCCTCAAATGGGAGGTCAACCGTAAAATCCAAGATGGTACCTTACAACTCTCAGAAGCACAACAGAAGGTCCACCAGATCCCTTTTCCTAACTACAACAAGGATAAGGGCAAGGCTGTAGTGTCAGTGGTAATCCACGGGAACGTGAGTGACATGGAGGCAGAAGAGTCTGCCGCAGCAAGCTCCTCTCTGATACCAGCAGCTGTTAAGACTCTACAAAAGAGTCCAAAGTTCAAGTCACTATTCAACCAGCTGGGATTCGGACCTGAGGCAAGGAATGCAGCAACTAAAGCGCTTATTACAATAGCGGCAGAATCTGGGGCCACTTGTTTTACGGCGGAAGCTCATGCCAGCCGTGCCTTTTTGGAAACTACAAATGCCATAACCTTCACGGACGAAGATATGGAGGTCCAATACCCCGACCATAGACGCCCACTCTACCTGTCTGCGGTAGTGAAGGATGTTCAGGTCAGACGTGCTCTGGTGGACACTGGTTCATGTCTGAACCTCATTCCTTTAAGCACTCTCCAAGCCGCAAGGGTGCCACAGCAGAAGATCCAAGGCTCTCCCATGGAGGTGATCGGATTTGGAGGAATGACTGAACATACAATGGGGCATGTACAACTTGTCTTGAAAGTGGGGCCGATTGTGGCACTCACACGATTCCATGTGGTGAATGCGGAAACTCCTTATCATGTGCTCCTTGGTAGACCTTGGCTGCACAAACATAAACTAGTGTCATCCACCTACCATCAATGTGTCAAGGGGAGACTCAATGGCAAACCAATCCGCATAGCTGCAAATTCTTGCCCCTTCGACCAGACTGAAGCTCATTTTGTTGAAGCAGCTCTTTATGATGATTTAGCATCCACGGGAGAACCATCCATCGTGAGGCCATGTGGAACACCACTCCCTGCATGGGAAGATATTAAAGATGATCCTGAAATTGATCTACGGGAGCTGCTTGAACGAAAGAAGAAAAGGAAGGAACGCGAGGTTGAATCTGGGAGTCCACCACAATGCGTGCGTGTCCAACTCCCCGATGGACACATTGTCTATCGCTTATGAAGGTGCGTGGGGCCTGATTGCCCACAGCAAGAGGGTCCCACACCTGAAGAGGGTGGTCTGCAGCCCTCATGCCATTTGATACAGCAGACTGAAAATTCTGGAAAAGTTGTGGTGGATCAACTACAGTCTATAACAATGAGTTCTGAAGAAGTTACAGTGGACCATGCACAGTCTACAGTAATGAATCCCCAAGGGATCGTGGTGGACCAGACAGTGTCCATAGCAATTAACCCTGAAAGACCTGTGGTGGATTAGACAGGGTCCACAGTAGTGAATGCCAAAGAAGCTTCGGAGGATCAAACAGAGTCTACCGCGATGGGTCATGGAGTATCTACGATGGACCATGCATAGTCCACGGTAAGGGATTCTGGAGCAGAAGCTACGGTAGACCAGACGGAGTCTACGACAATGAGCAAAGAAAAGTCCACCACAGCTGAACCAAATATAACTTCCAAAGAAGAGCTTGAGGTAATTAATTTAAGTGATTATCCTGATATTACTAAGCCTATATCAATTAGCAAGTCTTTATCTGCCAAAGAAAGAAATGCTTGATTGATCTGCTGCATGAGTATAAAGATGTGTTTGCTTGGGATTATCATGAGATGCCGGGGATAGACCCGGGGTTAGTGGCTCATTCTTTGAATGTAGAGCTCGGTACCAGACCTGTGGTGCAGCCCATGAGAACCTTCCATACGGAAGTAGAGGCACAAATCACACAAGAAGTGAAAAAGCTACTTGCTGCTGGCTTCATTAAACCAATTCAGCATCCACAGTGGCTGTCAAACATTGTACCGGTCAAGAAGAAGAATAGGCAGATCAGATGTTGTGTTGACTTTCGGAACCTTAATAAAGCATGTCCGAAGGATGAGTTTCCTCTTCCAAACATGGACTTGTTGATAGATTCAGCCGCTGGTCACGCCATGTTCTCTTTCATGGACGGATTTAGTGGTTACAATCAAATCCGCATGTCCACCAGAGATGCTGAAAAGACTGCCTTTCGCACGCCAATTGGTAATTTTTATTACACTGCCATGCCCTTTGGTCTCAAGAACGCCGGTGCCACCTACCAAAGGACCATGACAGCCATGTTCCATGATATGATGCACAAAGAGTTGAAGATTATGTGGATGATATTGTGGTGAAGTCTAAGAGAAGGGAGGATCACCTTGGAATCTTAAGAAAGGTGTTTGACAGATGCCGACTTTACAAACTCAAGATGAATCCCCTTAAATGTGCCTTTGGGGTGTCTGCTGGAAAGTTTCTGGGTTTCTTGGTCCACAACCGTGGAATTGATGTTGATCCAGCCAAGGCATCCGCCATAGCAACCATGAAGGCACCAACCTCTCACAAGGAATTGAAGAGCTTCTTAGGGAGATTGTCCTACATTAGGAGGTTCATCCCTGGCCTGGCAACAGTGACAGCCACATTTATGCCTTTGATGAAAAAAGGAATTCCCTTTGTTTGGTCCACGGCATGCCAACAAGCCTTTGAGAAAATCCAACTGATCATGACTAAGCTCCCCACCGTATGTGCTCCAGTCCCTGGCAGACCACTGCGTTTGTACTTGGCTTCCAATAATGAAGCAATTGGGGGCTTAGTGGCCCAAGAAGATGAAGATGGGACCGAGAAGCCAATCTACTATGTCAGTCGTGCACTTAGGGATGTTGAGACAAGATACTCAGGGGCTGAACGGGCATGTTTAGCCTTAATATATGCATCACAGCGTCTGCGGCACTACTTCTTGGCCCACAAAATCCAGTTGATGACTAAGTCCCATCCAATTAGAAGTCTACTGCACAGGCCGATCCTGTCTGGCAGACTGGCCCAATGGCTCTTGCAATTGTCTCAATATGAGATAATCACTGAAACGCCCACAGTAATCAAGAGCTAAGCCATAGCAGACCTCCTCGCACAATTCCCAGGAGAAGATAGCTCATTGATCTCGCATGAAGTGCCCGGGGAAATAGGAGAAGCTCTGTTGGCAGGTCTGGTGGACTTAACATTGACGCTGAAATTTGATGGTTCTTCAACATCTAGCTCAAGTGGGGCTGGGATTGTGCTGATGAGGGAAGATGGAGAGACTATAGCTAAGTCTTTCAAACTTGACTTCTCATGCTCCAACAACGCCTCAGAATATGAAGCTTATATCACTGGGTTGGTCATTGCCCACGAAATGGGGATAAAGCATCTACGGGTGATAGGAGACTCCAATCTTATCATCTACCAGACCAAGGGTGAGTTCTCCCTCAAAGAACCATCATTAGCACTGTGCCGGGCCCTAGCCCAGAAACTAGAAGAAAAGTTTGACACTTTTGAAATCTCTCATGCCATGAGATGTGAGAACCGGTACGCCGATGCTCTTGCAACCTTGGGTTCCCAAGTTTCATTTGAAGGGTCAAAGGTAGATGTCACAATTGATAAGAGGAGTATGCCTATCACTGATCTGTTGAGAGAGAAATTCAAGGAACAAAACTTTGATGCTGAGGACTGGCGGACGCTTATAAGAGCCAAACTTGTGTCACCCGAAGGCGTGGCAGACCTGAAAATGCTCAAAGACTATGTGTTGATCGCTGGTGACCTCTACCGTAGACTGCCTGGAGGAGTCTTAGCAAGATGTGTGAACCTCCAAGAAGCAGCAAAGAAGCTGACAGAAGTCCACGAGAGGTGCTGTGAACTCAGAGATGGTGTAAGCCTCTACCGCAGACTCCAGCGCTTGGGTTATTTCTGGCCCAACATGAGTAAGGAGGCAGCCAGTCTACAGGAACAGTGCTCATTCTGTCAACATCAGCATGAGTCCGATCAGATCTATGCAACATTTGTTTCTAGTGATTGGCGCACCCCTTTTCTCGAATACCTCATTGAGAACATTCTACCGCAGACCAGCCAAGCAGCAATAAGACTCAAGAAGCTAGCCACAAGGTACTTTGTGGAAGGAGGCATATTGTTCCGAAAAGGGTTCCACGGTGATCCCTTAAGATGCCTCAGTCTGGCAGAATCTCAAACCGTGATGAAAGAGGCCCATTCCGGAGAGTGTGGGGAACATCAAGGCAAGAAAAGATTATACCAGCTACTGTTGACTCTTGGCTACTATTGGCCAACCATGAAGAAAGACACGGCAGACTTCGTGAAATCTTGTCACACTTGCCAACTTCAAGCCAATCTCATCCACACACATCCAACTAGTCTGCAGAACATGGCAACACCATGGCCTTTTCACACTTGGGGGCTAGACCTCATTGGACCAATCAATCCATCTTCTGGTGGATACATCTGGATCTTGGTGGCCACCGAGTACTTCTCAAAGTGGGTTGAAGCCATTCCCCTTCGCAAGGCAACTGGTGCAGCCGTGGCAAATTTCATTCGCGAACACATTATCACAAGGTTTGGCATCCCTCACAGAATTATTAGTGATAATGGTACACCTTTTGTTAATAAAAATGTTAGGGAAGTCTTGGAGCACTATCAAATCAAGCACCGCAGATCTACGCCCTATTACCCTCAAGGCAATGGACAAGCGGAGGCAACTAATCGCATGTTGTTGCGTATTTTGAGCAAAATGGTTTTTGACTACGGCAAAGGCTGGAACTCTCATCTGGCAGACACATTATGGGCCTACCGTGGATCAACCAAAACAGCAACAGGCTTCACCCCATTCTCCCTAGTCTACGGCACTGATGCTATTTCCCCCACAGAATTGTTAGTGCCTAGCCCAAGGATTTTGCATGGGATGGATTTGGAAGCTGATGCTGACATTTGTGTAGAAGCAAGAGCGGCAGACCTGGAAGGTTTGGAAGAAGCAAGAGAGCTGGCCCAAATCCGTAGTCTACGGTACCACCAGAAGCTTGCTGATGCCTATGAAAAAACGCTCCAGACCAGAATTTTTGCTAAGGGTCAGATGGTGCTGAGAGCGGTGGATCACGTGAGAAGAGGTCTCCCCTCGCCATCTAAATTTGCACCAAATTGGGAGGGGCCATACTTAATCCGTGAAGCATATGACAGTGGCTACTATAAACTGTCCACCGCAGATGGCACGACCCTGGTGGATCCCATCAATGGAAAATGGTTGAAGCGTTATTATTCGTAAGACTACCACCCTTATTAGCCAAGCATTTTGAATCTTTTGTTTGCTTTTTTTGGAACAATTTGAACCGTGTTGTATTATTAAGGAATCATGACATGCAAAGTCTATATTTTGCCAAGAAATTAAAGAATTATCACATGCTCAAGATTTTTCTTACAAAAAAAGGCAATAAGTTAGATATATCATGATTGAAGAAAATATGAACATAAGCATTCAAAGGGACCAAAACCTGGTCATTTGTCCAAAAAAAAGAAAAGAGACCAAAACTCGGTCATTTGTCCAAAAAGAAAGGCCAAGACTTGGCTACCACGAAACATACATACAAATGTCTCAAAATAAGACTAGAACATAGTCATAACAAAAGCATGAGCATAAGAGTTACAAAAGTCAATCAAGGAGGCTGTCAAGGAATGATCCACCGCGTTCAGACCTGGGAACCGTCCCTCCCGTGGACATCATTGCATCCTGATAGGCAGTCAACTCAGCCAAGGAATCCTGTAGAAGGGCAATCTGGTGCTGAAGTGCTTTTATCTCATCTGCAAGCCTCTTGCCAAATAAACGTTGAGCCATCTGCCGTAAACGCTCTATCATGAATCCCAAATCAAAACCAACATCCATAAGGTCTTGGATCACACTCCTCCACTCAAGGATTTGGGTCTTGGTCACGTCTTCAAGGCTAGACTCGTCCATGGCAGCCAACACGCTCCCAAGCAAGGACATCATGGGTCCACCAAGCCCAATGCTGAGCTTGAAGCCCTTGGTAAAATCACTGTGTCCCGCAGACAGCCGCGACAAATAAGGCGAACAATCATTGGGAACCCAGAAATCACCAAAGGGCACCAGAGGCCCATTGAAAGACCAAAAGAACTGCTCGGGGTGAGGATTGGGTGTCCTCACATCAAACTCTCTCAAAAAGGCAGCAACTTCGCCAGATAAGCCGCCAATACTAACACTTGAACCGGCTTCAATAGTAGGTCTCCGTGGTGGACTAATGATAGTAACCTCCCCGGTGATCCCTACTTCATCAATCTCGTCTGACACATGCACGGCATCATCCACGCCTACAAAAAGGAAGAAACAAAAAGCAATCAAGCAAATCGGCAATGAAATTGCAACGAGCAAACTCACGATGAGATTGGGTCTATGGGACGACTCCCACGACTTAATCAAATCCAAGAATTTTCCATAGGGCAACAACCAAGTCCATGGAAGAGAAGACTTCCATAAGACGACAATCAAGTCTATGGCAAAAAAAACACATATACATATATGTATCCATAAGACAACAACCAAGTCTATGGTAACAAAGAGAAAAAGGCTTTTCCCTAGGACGACAACCAAGTCCACGGAACAGAATTTTTTTCATAAGACGACAATCAAGTCTATGAAAACAGAATTCCCCGTAAGACAACAACCAAGTCTACGAAAGCATAACTTTCCATAGGATGACAACCAAGTCCATGGAACAGAAACTTCCCATAAGACGACAACCAAGTCCATGGAACGGAATTTTCCATAGGATGACCACCAAGTCCATGGAAACAGAAATTTTTCCACAAGACAACACCCAAGTCTATGGAATCAAACATTTCATAAGACAACATCCAAGTCTATGGAATCAAAATATTTCATAAGACAACACCCAAGTCTATGAAAACAAAATATTTCATAAGACAACACCCAAGTCTATGGAATCAAAATATCCCATGAGACAACAACCAAGTCCATGGCACAAAAAGTTTTCATAAGATGACAACCAAGCCTATGAAAAATATAATTGCTCAAAGAAAATGACGATCAAGTCTACGGGAAAGAAACTCCCATATGAAATGGAACTTCTTCCATAAACAACACTCAACTACCAAAGGAAAACAAAGGAGGTTGGAATTCAAACTTACCTATATTTTCCAAGTGATCACTGCCAGCAAGTGGGTCCACCGCAGAAATACCAACATCCTCAATTGGAGCATCATGACCTGCGACATCAACCCCCAAGTCCACCACGGACCCACTTTCTACGAGGCTTTGTGCATGGGTCTCCTCAGGCATAAGAGCGCCACCAACAACAGGAGAATCCTCACTGGTAAGATGACTGGCTGGTATAACAAAGCCACCAACCGGAATGGCTCTAAGGCTAGGGGTAACACCGAAGAGAGAAACCCCCTCCATAATGTGAGATATGGAAACATCGGAACCTGCGGTAGATCAACACACAACACATGCAATATATGTGAATACACTGCTCATTTGTACAATTCAAAGAAATAAGTACAAGTTAAGGCATACCTGCTCTAGTCAGAACTGTCTGCGGCAGTGAAAAAGAGATGGGGTCAACGTCAGCGTCCACGGCACTGTCATCACCATGGCCAACATGGGAAACAATGGCTAAGTCTTCCTCCATGGAGCCAGCTGCCCCCACACTCGAATCATCAGCTTCAGGCATGTCGTCATCGTCTGCGATGGATCCCGCAGACACTATTTGGTCTTCAGGTAAGGAACCTAGAGTACTGTCAAAGAATGAGCCACTGGAAGAAGAATGCTCCTCTCCCATGGACTCATCACCAGTTTCAGAGCTGCCTGCTGTGCTCTTCCCCAAATCTTCATCCTGGTCCACGGCAGCCGCCTATGGAGGATCTTTCCTCACAGGACTTGCAATAACATCGTCATCAGCCACATCTGAGTCCTGGTGAGGAAACAAAGGATAAAAAAAATTAGAAGGTATGAATACAACTCCAAAGAAAACACAAAGAAAAGAAGAAGAGGCAACCTCAACGTCAACCACACCACCACCAGATCTGCCAGACCCATGTGTCACCTACCGCAGACTAAAATATGAGAAAATGCAAGAAGTGAAAGTTACAAAGAAAAGGAGAGGAACAACAAAAAACTCACCTTGGGACCACTCTTGCTCCTTGTACGGCCAACAGCACCAAGAGGAAACAAAGGAGCAGTAAACTTCTTCTTCTTGGGGGGTGAAGGAGTCGACACCGCAGATGGTTCTTCCTCACCCGTAGATGAGGAGGAGACATTAGTCTTCTTCTGACTCCTCGGTGGACGGGAGGCAGCATCCTTTTTACTTGTCTGCTGAGGAGAACTTGCACCTACACTCTTGGGCTTTGGTGGAGCAACAGTAGATTCAGAAGGTCCTTCCACAGGAGCCGTGGTAGACTCCTTTACAGCAGATGTTACTGGGGCGGTGGACTTGCTTTTCTTCCTAGCTTTTGTCTTTTTAGAAGGACCCTCGGTGGACTCGGCAGGTTCTTCCAAGGGAGCCATAGTGGACTCCTCTGTAGCAGATGGCACCGAGGGGGAGGATTTACTCTCTTTCCCTGCCCTTGTCTTCCTCTTAGGAGGGGCGATGGCAGACTTGGTTGATTCTTGCACAAGGGCCGTGGTGGACTCCTTTGCGGCAAACGGTACTTGAAGAGAAGGCTTGTCTTTCTTAACAGTCTTTGCCTTCTTGGAAGGAGCTTTCTTAGAAGGAGGAATGGAAGGAGTTGGCTTCTTGGATGTCTTCTCAATAACCAGGTCTGCAGGGGCATCCCTCTTGTTCACCTTACCACGCTTCGAAAGCATTATAAGACGGTCCTCCACAACATTTACGGAATTCTTCCAACCCTCTGGCAGATGAATGGTGTATGCAATCCAACCTCCTCTAGATTCATCCCACTCAGCAAATCCGAGCTTTTGGCTGTTAGCATAAGATATGGCAGACTGGGAAGGAGGAACGAGGTAAGAGTTGGAAACTGATGCCTTGCGGTGGACTGACATAGGAGTTTTGTCACTCCTACCAGCAATCACAAAGTCCACCATGGATTGAGTAAATCACTGCCAGTAAGCACCCATGGATGGAGTGTTGAAACCAAGCCTATGTCCACCAGGAATCAACACACGGGTAGTCTCACCTCCCCAACGAACAAAGGCACGACTCTTGAGGAAGGCTGCCAAATCAGCAACACAAGTAGCAGTCTCTTGTGGACCAATGGGTATGCCTTGATCAAGCCCGAACTGTCTTTGTACCCGCTGTGGACAGTAGGGAATGAAATAAACACCCGTGGCAGACAAGATTGGAAGGAAGCCCGGGTTCACAGTAGACAAGTAAGACAAACTCCGATAATCATCAACTCTTAAATCACGAATCAAGGGAGACGGCCCATAGAACTTTCTAAAAATGGAGGTACAAGTGAAACCGGGATGATCATCCCCATATGGTCTGAACAACACGTTCTCCTCATAATCAATGGCGTCCACCAGATCGTGGTCATGGGTCTTCAAGCCTACCCAGCGGTAGACTAAAGGTAAGTTACCCTTAAAATCTAAAACTGTTCTAAAAACTCTTGCGGTAGATCAGAGAATCTACTCCAAGCGGCAGACTTGTCCCTTGCAGCAAAAATGTAGCTAACCGAATGTTCCCAGAAGAACGTTTGTAACACTGAAGTGTTAAAAGCAGCAGACAAGATGTAGCAAGAATCACCCTGAATCTCGCAATCATGGAGTAAGTCCAGTTGCGAATAAAGGTGACCCAAGAATAAGGGTGCAAGGGGAAAACAGTGTCCAGCAGATATCCTAATGGCTAAAGGAATAAAAGCAGTATTTACTGAATAACAAGGGAAATTACCAAAGGTACACTTACATAACCAATACAGCACAAAAGCAGCACGGCGGACTGAAGCCCCTTTGACTTGAGTAAAGTGTGCAGGCCAACCACTCAGTCTGGTGGACGCTCGCTTCCTCAGAGTTGCTGCAACCTCCTCCTCTTCCGCAGACAGTTTGATATCAGAGAACGAATGCTCACCAAGGATGGGGAGCATCCAATGGTTAGCCACATCCTCAAGAGTGGGTGCGAGCTCACCCCAAGAGAAAAAGAAGGTGTGCATTGAAGGGCACCATCTCCTCAGCAACTCGCGCAATGACTCAGTGTCTCTAAACATGTTGCAGCTCCTAGAGATCAGAATGGACCAATGGACTCCAGCATCCACCAGATGGTCCCAAAAGTCAGGATTAAGGATTTCACGGTCCACCCAATGGGACCAATCCTTGGAAGTAGCACAGAGGAAGTCAAAGTTGATGGGGGTTGCCTGGAGGTCTCCCCTTTGAATCAAAAGCTCAGAAATTTCATCAAGATTTGGGACCCAAGCCTGATCCACCGTGGGTTCCGGCCCTGACACTGTCCAGTCTCAATCCTCCACGGGAAAAGAGAAGTCCACGGATCTGGGAGGAAAGAGAGGAGAACTCGTGTACCAGGGATCAAGCAAAGGGAAAGCGAACCCTTCCCGTGGATCCTCGGCCTCGCCAGAAACGGAGAAAGGGGGCGCTGGCACGGACTCACCTGGAGCAGGCGGAGAAGCTACTGGGACGTCCACCATTGCCTCGGTGGACGCCACTGGTACCGTCAACGGGGGCTCCGGCCCCTCACCTGTGCTGGGTTGTGGGGAAGGGCCAACCGGAACCTTAGAGGAGGAAGAAGCCATTGATTACGGCGAAGAGCAAAGAAAGAAAGAAAAATTTTTTCAACAATACAGAGAACGGGGAGAAGAGGGAGATTGGGAGAGAGAGTCTTTTCCTTTCCTGAAATTCCTTTTTCCCTCTCTTGGAAACACAAGTTGGCTTATAATGAGGCTACAATAAATGCTCAGGGAAGCTGGTGGTTGGAGCTGCCATTCCCGAAATCCTAAAGGGATTTAATGATGATTATGATGAGGAATATCAGGGAGAGGGGAAGTTAAAAGGGAATATTAGTTCTAGTAACTGACACTCCCATCTGCCACAACCCCCATGAAATGGGGAACCCACGTACAAAAGAAAAAGAGTGGGAAAAGAAATACTACAACGTGCATGGGTGCATATATGTTCCACGGACTACTCACCCGAACCACACATCACGTGTGATTCAGGCTCGGGGGGCTAAATGTAGAGGCTCATTTTTTCAGTCTACGGTAGACCAAATCCAACACTTCAGTGATCCACCGGGGGTACAAAGCCCAACAACACTAGTGATCCACGGTAGATAGAATATGAGAAAACATGGCCCAAAAGCCATCCACCGGGCCCAAAGTCCAAAAGTGGAGAAGAAAGCCCATCCCACCTGGTCATTGAATTTCAGTCTACCGCACAAGAGGATCCTGGAATAATTTGAAAAAGAGAGGGAAAAATGGCTCTCAAGCACAATTTTTCCTCCTCTCTTGACACGGTGCTCAAGGCACTGAAGGGATACATTCCCAAAGAAGAATCAGATTTCCAAAGCTACTCAAATCATGACAAAAACGTTGGTTTTCTTCATTAACCAACAGGCAAGCACCATGGTCCCAGAAAAAATGGTCCACGGTAGCATCAGCCAAAGCCAGAAAATCAAGGAGAGTTGGTCCACGGCGGATTACCCAGTGGTCCACGGCAAATTATCCAGCGGTTCACAACCAAACTCAGTCACAAAAGCAATCTGCGGTGGCGCCAGCTGTGACAGGTGACGAAGGGGATGACGAGGAAGATGAGGCAAGGGCTGAAAAGACCAAGAAATCTCCCATGGCCGCCCAGATCAGTATCAATTGAAGCAAGTAATGATGAAACATCAGCTGGTCATTTTCTTTACCCACAGGTCGCGGTGGACTTCGTCACAGAATAGTCCACGGCAGCACCAACTGGAACAGAAATCATAACCAAGGCTGAAAAGACTCGTGGAATCTGCCATGGCCACCACCACTCAAGAGCAGTGACCACCACAGCCCAGCACTCCAGTGGTCCTTGCTCCTCCACATCATGGAACTTAGGAAGCAAGGTTTGGAGGTAAGGGAATCAATTTACTCAAATTTCATTTGATCTGCCGCAACAGAAAAGGTATCAATTTGCTGGGAAATGATACCAAAAATGGTAAGATCAAATCTAATTAATGCAAAACGTATGTGGGTCAAGTCACCTTAATTATTTCGGATCATTACCGAGCATTAAATGCTCGTCACTTCCTCCCTCATAAATGGCCTGAGATCCGCTGCCCACCGCAGATCAAATCAGATCTGCGGCGGATGAAAACCATCAGCTCAGCCCCAAACATTAAACTTTGTCAAATCTCAGCCCCTTTATCCCTTGGTTAAGCAATGATTCTCATGATGAGGAGGATAACACATAAAACCATTAGATACAAACACCATTATAAATAGGGCTGGGAAGAAGGAACAAGGGGTTGGTTGGCTGGTCAGAAAATTCCCCTACTGAAACTTCTCCATTAGAGCTGACTTCAAAAGCTCCAAAATACAGTTAACCAACATCAGTCCACGGGACACTTCCCGTAGGTCCACGGTGGACTAAAAGCACTCTTTTAGTCTGCCACAACAGAAAACTCCCATCAAACACTTAACCCAACACTAAGTACTGACTCACGTACGTTTTGCACAGTAAATGATTCTCTTCCTACTCCAAATCTCTTAAGTTCTGTGATTTGTTATGCTTCTTTGCTCTGCTCCTGCCTTTCTTGCAAGTTATAGAGGAAATCAAGTGTTTTGTGCTCAGCACCCTGATCCACGGGATTGACCCTTGATTTTTACTGCTTGTCATGCACATTGTATTTACTGTCATTGATTATTGCTTCTTGAAAAGGTTGAGTTCATTGTATTAAATCTCAGTTTATGAGACTGATTTTCTTTGGCATGTGTAAGTTTAATACATTTCTCATGTGTTATTAACATTACGTTGCAATTACTGAATGTTCTGGTGGAAGTAAAGCTTAAAATTATCAGTTTGTCTTGATCTGCGGCATCAATTTCCTTAGTCCACCGTAACCCCTGTGTGGGCCCTCTCATCTCCTGGTGGATCAAGGAGTGTTAGAGGGAAATGCACCATCAGCCATCAAGTGGTCTACCGCACTTGGTGTAGAGTTTTGGGCTCAACATCCCCCACACCCACAACTCCGGCCCGTATTCAGCCTTCCTGCGGATTGGTACGTGGCCTATACGATGCTAAAATTTTTAGCATCCACAAACTTAAAACAGACAACCATGAGATGTTGTTTGTTTCATCCATTAAGACTGACAGAATAAGGATTCTGGGGGAAAATATCTATGTGCTGTTGTCTGTTTCATCCATTAAGACTGACAGAATAAGGATTCTGGGAGGAGACAGTTATGAGCTGATTTCTAAATATCAATTAATGCAAGCAGAATAAAGGTGATGGGGAGGGAGGAATAACAAAATATCTTAAAATATACCATATTGAAGGAGAGTATAAATGGAGGGAGAGGTAGCATTAATGAGGTACGTAAAAACTATTACTCATAAAAACTCTCTTTAGCTCTGATTTCACATTTTCTTACTTCAACTCCATAACTGACAAAGGCATCGAAGAGCTAAAGGCCAACCCCCACTGGGTTGACCAAGGTTCTAACAATTCTTTCTCTTTGTTCTTTATGATCTTTGATGCAGGGTACGCAAATTCTGTTCAAACAATTCTCATAAGGTCTATCTTCTTATTTTTTAGTCAGCTTTTCTAGTTGTTACAATTTATGTTCCTCCACTCTACAAGTTAAAATAACAAATATTGTTGTTCCTTTATATTAGAAGATAACTGTTACAATTGTTGTGAATAACAGTCTTAGCCACCATTATTGATTAAAGATCATATGGGATATAATCCCATGTGATGTGAACACATGTGCCGACAAAATACTTCGTAAAAGAAGTCTTCATACTAAATGTAATGTAGATAGTAGTTATCCCCTCTCTATATAGCTATCACATAGGTTTACTTTATAATAAATGCTACTCCCTAAAGATGATTATATAAATAAGGGTGATATCAGTTGTAATGTACACATAAGAATTGAGCAAATATTAGTTCAGAAAGTTTACAATATATTGTGGATGACTACTTGAACAAAGAAGTTTATATATCTTCTCTCCTTTATATTTATCTTCTCTTATTATTTCTCTTTTATTTCACAACACGTTATCAGCACGAAGCTCTAATCAAATCCTAAGAAAGGAGTTGTTCTCACTTTGTCTCCAACCCACTGTAAGTTTTATTCTTAAGAATTGATAATTTTATTATCTTACTTATATGTTATCATATTGATCTATTGCCAACAATTTATAATGTTTGCTTATGGATTTTATGTTAAAGATATTATATCTAATGATATTATCAAATATGGTCAATTATAAATTAAGCAATTTCATTATGCTTATTTTATTACTTTAAGTCAATTAAGATGATAACCACACATCCCAGCAGGATCGTGCAAAAGTAATAATTTTTATTCATCATCTCTATGATGGATTAAAAGGACTAGGTACTTTATATTAAAGAACCTCCTAATTTTATGAAATAATTTAAAAGAGAGATACGAACATCTGAAGTTGCAAACGTAATCCTCCCAAAAACTCATTATAAATATGGATGCACTTGAAGATGCACCTTACAAGAACTCATTATAAATATGGAGATGCACCTTATAAGAACTCATTATAAATATGGATGCACTTGAAGTTGCAAAATTTTAAAAGTGTAAGTGAATACAACTTTACACTTGATGCACCTGAAGTTGCAAAAGTAAAATTCTGCACTTTCTAAATCAAATCACAATTAAAATTATGTGAGGAAAAATAACTAAAGAAGACACATTGTAAAAAGAAAAATCATATATTATATATCATGCCTCATATGTGCTTCTGAAATTGCAATATCGAGAGCGTAAGTTCAATTAGTATTCTGATCTAATATATTGTCTTCTAGTGTTTGAATAAAATAATAAGATTTTGCTAAAAATCCACAAGTTTTGTCCGGCCAGTTGTACACCATTTCCTGAAGTGAATGAAACATCTTTTGGTAATTATTGAAGAAATAATGGTTGTGAGCATAGAAGTGGTATGGATAAATAATATCAATAGAGATGTACTAAAAGTATTCTCCAAAAGTAATATCACACCTTGGCACCTAAAGTGAAATTAATAATTATGAATTTTGTTGATCTAGAAGATCAAGAATGATCCTGAAAAGCACATAACTTATTTTGATACTCTAAATGAAATGGATATTACTCATATTAATATTTCTGACTTTTGTTAAGATACAAATGAAATTAATCATTTTATTGGTGATTGAAATATTCATACCAATTGACATAGTTTTCTTTTATCATATTATCGTATTTTGTTATGATTAAAGAATTTTATTCAACTATATATATATTGAGATTAAATATCACTCTATTAAAGATCATGTGCAAAAAGGGAAATGATTTACTTGAATTTGTTGAGTACATAAATGGGCTAACATCCCCACAAAACCTCTCCAAGAGAATTGTTTCTACACAATTCGTAGAGAACTAGGTATGTGCAGACCTCTAGATATTGCATAGTACTTAAAAATTAAAAATAAAATTTGCTAAGGATTTTAGCGGGAAACCAATCTTTGTACATCACCCAAAAGCCGATCATACTGCTCCCGAAGCTGGTTTGTATTCCTCTCCAGCTCTGTAGATCGTGTTCCCAAGTTATTAGCATAACCATCCACAAGATTCTTTAGATCTTTATTCACTTTTTTAAGTTCTCGATTCTTCCATTTATAATATTTGAACAATCGTTTCAATATTGAAACTTGGGTGCTTAAGGCTCGAACTTCTCTGCCTCTAACATGCAGACATCGACCCATATTTGAAACAGAGACAGCACATTGGATGGTGAATGCCAATCAATCGTTGATGGCTTGAGCATCAGTCCTATCTGCCAATAACAATTCATCTCGTGGATTAATTATGCCTACAACTGCACTGCTGTAGCAGTTATATCGCTCATCATCACGGAATCATTAACCGTAATAGGGCCATTTTGGGATTGGAATGATGAGTGCCAGACTTCTGGTTGTGCATTAGGCACAACATTTAAATCAAAATTGTTTTGGGAAGAAGTAGAGGAAGCCATCTAGAAAATCTAAGGAGAGTTTAAGATAAAGCCTCTAAAAGTGAAAATGAAATGAAGCTTTTCAAAATCAGAATGTAATTTATAAACTTCAGACTTTGCATAATACAAAATCCGTCCAAACAAATCTGACAACAAATCTCAGATCTCGAGGTACCTTTAACACTCGATTTCAACTTTCAGATATGTTTGAATTTTTTGAAAAAGTTTTCTGACATGGGCGGCTGGACAAGCCAGACATATGATTCGTTTTTCAAACTTTCGGATTTTTCGATTGGATTTTTTTACGAAAAAGAGATTTCTGGCGTGGGAAGCTGGATTAGCCAGACATGTGGGCATTGATTTTTTTCACACCTCTTGTATCTGGTCACTCTGAAATCCACCCTATATATTCACCCCTCTTCTCCATTGAAGAGCACACATTTTAGATCTTAATCCTTCATGAGTTAAAAGCTCAAAATTCTTCTGTTTGAGCTTATTATAAATTATCAAGAAGAAAGATGCATCATCGTAGTTTGATTCATAAAGCCAACATTCGATGTGCTTAGAGAAACAACTGAAGCAAGATTATTTTTTATCATGTCTTTAAGAAGCAAGATTATTTATGATCATGTTTCTAAGACAAAGTGTCTTTCTCTTCCTCCATGTCATTGAGAATTTATCTGGCATACACTCCTGATATATCAGTGACATTGTATGACAGAAGGGAGAGAGAGATAATTGTATATGGGTGTCTCACCCATATCCTTTCCTGATTCCTTACGTAATATGCACTTTAGGAGCACGGCAAGGAACATTATATCTTAAATTGATCTTATTTCCTTATTATGATAGTAGTAATGATTGTATCTTGATTCAACCAAAATAATGTGTTTACATGTTTTGAATTTATGATATTTGGTTGATTATAGTTTGATATGAATTTCATTGTATACAATCATAATAATTTTGAAATAGTCTCCCCACCATTAGGGGGAGAAAATTCATTGCCAGAAACACGACAAAACTATCTTATCTTGATCCTTACACAAATCAATGTGAACTATAAGTTCAAAGAATTATTTGTTTGTATGGTATTACAAACCAATTATTACATGTGTTCACTAACAATAAGAAAATTTGATATCTCACTTTCCAACTGCTAATATCCCAACAGGGAATTCAACTGCTAATATCCCAACAGGGATTGAATTCCCTGAAAGACAATTAATTGATATAGCAGTAAGTGGATCTAAGACATGCCTAGAGCGTGAAAGATCTGTCAGTGCTAAAGATAAGATTCCCCAGAAGAGGAAAACACAAGAAAAGTAAGTCGCAGCCCCTGAAGAAGCTATACCCATAAAATAGGAAACAAGAATTTATCCAAAATTGTGTACACATATCTCCTGAAAATAAACCTCCTAAAGAGGAAACTCTTGAAGAGTTATCCCCTAAAGTGGAATCTCCTGAAGAGAAATAGGTACCTGAAATTATGAGATCTCGATATATTATTTAAATACAGGAGAAATATAAGATAGAAATAAAATTGTTGTCGACAACATATTTGCTCTTAACATTACCCGAAGTAATGATGGTGAATTTGAACCACAAACCGTCGAAAAGTGTTAACGTAGAAATGCTTGGCCAATATGGAATTCAAATAAAGCTAAACTCATGAGTAAAATATGAAATATTTGGACCTGTAGTCCATACACCTAAAGGTGTAATGCCTATTTAAATACAAGTGGGTATTTGTACGAAAATTTAATGAAATTATAAAGTACAAAGTACGAATTATGTAATAAGGTTTCTTGCAGAAATCTAGTATTAATTATAAAGAAAATATATGCTTCTATAATGGATACAATTTCATTTAGAATTTTGATTAGCTTGGTAGTTACAAAAAAATTGGATATGTGCATATCTATATGAATTATTGAACGTCCCTGAAGGATATGAAATGCCTGAAATATATAATCCTTAAAGGATATATTCTACCAAGTAACAAAGATTCTTGAAGTATATAATTTAAAACTCCTGAAGGATATGGAATGCATGAAGCATAAAATTTAAAATCCCTAAAGGAAATAAAATGTCTAAAGCTAATAATTTCTTAAGGATATAAAATGCCTGAAGCATATATTATACCAAGTAACAAAAATTCTTATATGGTTTAAAGCAATCTTGGTACATGTGGTACAATTATCTTAGCGAATATTTATTTAAAGAAAGATTTAAGAAAAATCCATATTTGTCCATGTATTAAAGAATGAGACTCCCGATTTGCTACTATTGCGATATATATTGTGGAAACTCCTGAAGAGTTCACAAAAGCACCAATTATTTAAAAAATGAGTTTACGGTGAAAAATCTCTGTAAAACAAAATTTTGTCTTGACTTGCAAGTTGAACACTTTCCAAATGGAATTCTTGTTCACCAGTCAATATACACAGAGGAAGTCCTGAAGCACTTTCATATGAATAAAACTTATCCTTTGAGTATTCCAATAATTGATTGGTCACTTGATGTTAAGAAGGACCATTTTCGCCCTCAAGAAGAGGATGCAGAAATTCTTGGTCCTGAAGTACCATATATTAGTGCAATTGATACTCTGATGTATTTTGTAAATTGCACTTGAACTTATAAATCAAATGCACAGTTAATGGGAAATACAAACACATGATATCTTTCTGATTTATATCAATGACGATCAGAAACAGAATATTATTCACTTGTGACAATATTGCTATTGCATGAAGATTTATCAAGCGAACAAAGACGTCGCAATTCATGAAACAAACATATTTCACCTAAAATTATTTTATACACATAAGCTACAGAAGAGCGATGATATTGAAGTCAAGCAGATACGATCAAGTGACAACTTAGCCAACTACGACATTCAAGAAGATTATTCATAATATTGGCATGCGTTGACTTAAGTATCTTTTCATTGACAATTGAAGATCTATGCACCCATGAAGGAGAGTAAAAATTCTGAAGAATATGTGCTAATTGTACTCTTTTTCCTTCACTAAGGTTTTTTCCCACTGGGTTTTCCTTTGCAAGGTTTTAATGAGGCAATCCAAAAGCACTTAAAGGTTCACAAGAACATTGTACTCTTTTTCCTTAGCCACTGTTTTTTATCCCACTGGGTTTTTCCTTGGCAAGGTTTTAATGAGACATATTCTTAGTGAGTGGTCATCCAAGAGGGAGTGTTGTAAATAATAGTCTTAGCCACCATTATTGACTAAAGATCACATGGGATATAATCCCATGTGATGTGAACACATGTGCCGACAAAGTTCTTCGTTAAAGAAGTCTTCATATTAAATGTAATGTGGATAGTAGTTGCCCCCTCTCTATATAGTTATCACATAGGTTTTCTTTATAATAAATGTTACTTCCCAAAGATGAGTATATAAATAGGAGTGATATCAGTTGTAATGTAAACATAAGAATTGAGCAGATATCAGTTCAGAAAGTTTACAATATATTGTGGATGACTACTTGAACAAAGAAGTTTATATATCTTCTCTCCTTTATATTTATCTTCTCTTGCTATTTTTCTTTTATTTCACAACAACAATAACTATGTGATCATTATAAATTTATAAATGCTCAATTAATTTAAGTAATTGATATATTAGTATTAGAATGTAGGAAACTTTAGATTTTTTTTTCTTTTTTATACAAATGATATACTTTTAAAATGTAAATTTATTTATAGATATAGTAATTGTAACTAGGATTCGTGGGCTCTAATGCAACTACTTTGACCTTTCATATGTATGTAAGCATATGTACTTGAGACTTTACTATAATTCATGGCTCACTGTACCAATGTGGCTTTGCGCTTTGCAACTGGATTCCAAGAAACATCTAATATATCAAATCTAATCTAAGCATATAATTATGAAAGTGCACCTTTGATCAACTTGAAGATTTACATTTCAATCTCAATGTCATCTATTTCACTTTTATGTTTATAAATCTTCACTCAATCATTCTGTTTTTAATATGTTTAAAATTGAATTTAATCAATGATGTCTTTTACTCAATAAAATTTGAAAACTTGTGCTAACAAAACAGAGAAATGTAGCCAAGATTTACATTTCTTTTGACTACTCTCTCCCTATAGCTCTTTCGTTATTTTTGTCTAATTGTTTGAATATTGTAGATATATTTGTCAACATTCAAGAAAATCAAGGCAATTTTCAAGGATCAGACCAGTGAGTTGTTTGAGCGATTGTTCAAGGTCAAAAGAAGAATTTGTAAAAAGGATGATGTTTTAAAATGTCGAAAGATGTGCATCAAATTGGAACATGCAACACTTGGGAGTTTGTTTTTTTTTTTTTGGCAAAGTGCAACTGCATGCTATATAATTTGGATGAATTACAGTAAAGATTAAGTGATCACGGTTGGCAGAGAGTGACACCTAGACATGTAATGAACAATAATTAGTGCGTTCTTGAAATAATGTCCATGTGATCTGTTTGTAATTACTTTGTATTGCATGATTGAGAAATGATAAGTAAATAAGTTGTATTTTTTAACATTAGTACATATTTTGATGATGTCTCATTTATTGCTATTTATATCTAGTAGAAAACCCTCTATATTTGTACTCTGAAAAGCTAGATTTAAGGGATTTATTTACACTAAAATGACGGTTTAACCTCTTATAAAAGCCATGATCATCCACTGGGGTGAGGTATGTGATTTTTTTCCCTAAAATCATATCTCACTTTCTTTTATTTTTACTTATCCATCGAGTCACTTGTTACCCATCCCAAAATAATTTTCTAGCATTGTCCTTAGTATGTTTATATATTTGGTACTTCACCGTAGGGTTACAGTAACAACAAAAGTCAACCTATTACAACCCTTAGAGCATCTCTTACAAGTAACGAATTTATAATTCCTTTATGTTTTTGATGGAAATAATTCCATTATTTTTTATGGAAATAATTCCGGATAAGAGTTTTTTTTTTTTTTTTTTTTGATGAAAAATTCCGGATAAGAGTTATGATTGAATATTAATTGATTGTAAATCCCGAAATAATAGGAAGCTGGGATATTTCCGTATCAAGCACTCCATGATATACCCAATAATTTTTGTACTAACTGAAACCTTTTCGAAAAAAATAATGGTAAGATATATGATATAATGACAACACAAAATCAATACAATAAAATAAACATAATATGATAGTTTGGTTGTACGGCTACATTGATTGATTAATGAACACTGAAAGAAAAGAAGAGGGAGAAATTCTTAAGTTATTGATTATTCTTTCCAAAAGAAAAAATGTGGCCTGCTAACTTGGACCAGTAGCTTTGCTGTTCAAGCAATTGTGTCGAGTGGTTTTACTGAAGAATACGAGCATGCTCTCTTGAAAGCACATGATTTTCTCAAAATGTCACAGGTATGTATAATCTCATAACTTTCTTCTTGTAATTCATTAGCATTACATTTAAGTTTGTTTGTTTTAACCAAAAGCCTTGTACAAAATAACTCTCTATTTTATTAAGGAAACCCATCTAAGTTCAAGTCCTCCAAACCCAACTATCTCATTTATAATTAAAATAAAAAATAAAAAAATAAAAAATAAATTACACTGATACTTCTTTCTTTTGGGAAAACTAGATTTCGTTATACTCTATTTTAGGGAACTGACACTCTACTCTCAAATTTGCAAAATAATTAACATTCAGTCCCCTTTTTCCCCATTTTTAAAGGAATATTCCTCATTTAAACTTAAAATAATTGAAATATAATTTTTATTTTTAACTCTGGTTAGTTAGGCATTGGTTAAAAAAATTAATAAAAATAAAAAAAAAAAAAAAAGGGGCGGAGTATTAATTATTTTGCAAATTTAGGAGCGAAGTATCATCCTCTAAATTGGGTATAGCAAGTCTAGTTTTCCCACGAGAAATGAATGTCAGTGTAATTTACCCAAAAAAAATTTGTTTGCTTTTGAAAATTTAATGTGATTTTTAAATGAGACTTAACTTGTACAGTAATAAAAATTTAATCCTTTATATTATGGCGTCATGACTCATTATTTCTCATTCTACTTCAAGTCCTCAATTAATATATTTATTTCAACAATGCTATAGAAACAACAAATTTCATAATTTTTTTCACTAGTTAAAATAGCAGATTGTGATTAGTACACCATCATCTTTACTATATATTAATTAATTACAATCTGCCATATCAGCTGTTGTAAAACATAATGTGAAATTTGTTCAGTCATTAAACTTATCGTATATTTATTTGGGTGATGACTCTCAAGCTCCAAGAAAACTCTTCTAGTGATTTCACCAAAATGTATCGTCACATTTCTAGAGGTGCATGGACGTTCTCGTCTGCAGATCATGGGTGGCAAGTTTCAGATTGCACAGCAGAAGCACTACAAGTATTATTGACTACTACAGAAATTTGATGTTCAGCTCATATTAATATATATCAACCAGTTTCAATTTTTTTCTTGATTTATTTCAACAAATTTACTATCCTCTCTACTTCAAAGGTTGTGCTTATGCTTTCACAAATGGAGAACGTTGGTGGAAAATCAGATACAAGATGCTTGTATAACAAGTAAGGATATATAACCTTTTCTATTTAAGCACTCACTTGAATAATTACTAAACTAAACTCATGTTCTTATGTTGTTTTAATAAATAGCTATAATTAATAGTTTTTCATTTAAACTCAGAGCGATAATGGGGGTTTTTCAGCATGGGAGCCAGTTAGAGCGCCACGTTGGTTCGAGGTATTCCTATAAAAGTTGTTTTTCTTTTCTTTTAATTTTAAATAATGGGGGTTTTTAAGCATGTGTTTTGTTTACTTGTTTTCCTAGTTTCATATCTATACAAGTACTATCTTTTTAGCAAACAAGAAGGTGATGCTAGATACTTATCAAAAAAAAAAAGAAGGTGATGCTAGATTGAAACACAATTATTTGAACAAATTCCTCTACATTCTGAATTACATTTATTCTCAGATTTTATCTAGTTATTTGAGAGTATTTTTAAACCGAGTGGAGAAGAAAAAATATATATATACCCAACTGACCAACTCAACCAGTCGAATTCGAACCCGTCAACTTGTCCCGTGTGCTAGGTCTAATTTCGTTCTTTGTATATGTATCGTAATCACATAATTTTCTTAACGTACGTAGTCATACATGTATATGTACATAATATGCCTCAATATTAATTAAACCTCTTGGTTTTTTTTTTTGTTAATTAAACTGCTTGCTTAAATGTGTGTAATTTAATTACTTACAAATTACTAATAATGTTTATCAGATGTTCAATCTGGTAGAGTTCTTGGACGATACTCTCATTGAGCGCGAGTATGATTACGAAATCATTTTTTATTTCACAATTCAGCATATTAATTATTATTTGTCCTTTGCTTACAATCTTCACCCTTATGACATAATTCACTAGCTAGGTATCGTATTATTACACCATTTATTTTCATTTGTTAAAAGAAATGTCTAATTGCTACTATCGCTTTATATAGTTTTATTTGTTCATTTATTTATACTGTTCTATATTAGGTATGTTGAATGCACGTCATCGGCGATCCATAACAATAAATTATTATTGTTATTATTATTTATTTATTTTATTTTTTTAAGATTGGGCCACGGCTACCAGGCTTATTTTAAAGTTAAAAAAGATTGGGCTGGTACCAAGCCTATTTTAAGTCTACTTACAAGTTATCCAAGCCTATTTTAAAGTTTATTGTGGCAACTTCTAAGTTGACGCAAAAGGGATGCCGTAAAAAACAGGTTTTTTTAATTTTTTTGTTTAAGTGTGAAAAGTTCAATGTTTATTGTTAGGTGATAGTGGTTTTATAGTCCAGTGACATCCGCTCCCTTCTAATGGAGTTTAATTTGGAGTATGTTGATGTAAAAAGAGAAAGATAAAAAGAAAAAATTCATTTTGAGGTATATACCCTTTCCATAATAAAATCTTGGTTTAATAAAATTAAACTAGAATCCGACTTGCTTTTTGCTATTCAATGGTTACAACAGAAACTTTCACAAACCTTTTGAGTATTTAGCAACAACAAAAAAAAGGACAAACGTTTTGACTGATTGCATGTGCTTGCTCTAACGACCGTAGCAGGTCTTTCTTGAGCACGTGTTTTGAGAGGCTAATAGATGTGCGGATAGATTAGGGGATAAAGGCAACAACTAGACCTAGAGGAAAGTTTGATATGACACTTGTCTCTTATTTTTTTTATTACATCTTATTTTTTGGGACTGCATGGGTTACATTACATAGCACTCATATTGAGTAGAATTTATGGAGGTTGTTGAATTTTCATGGCCCATGTACAATACGTTCTTGAAATGTTGACTTCACTTACAGCTAACCAAGCTAAGGTGCAAATTTAATTAGGAATAGCCCTCATATCCTTAAGATATTCCAACGTGGGTTAAGATTTAATTTGATCTCATGGTTGATACAACTGTGAGCAAACTAGCTTATATCTTTGGTTGTCATTTTATTAAAGACTATTTTTTTTTAAAGAAAAATTTCATGAAAGACTTATCATTTTTCTAAGCCTTATCCCTGGTAATTTCTTCTCTGTTTTTTTGTTATCAATACGATTAGTACTTTGGTATACCCAAAAGAAAAACAAATAAGAATGACATAAAAGAAAAAATTAAAAATTAATGACATTCTTTCCTTTTAAGCATGTATCCTTGTCCGTATCCTTTGCACTAGTCTATTTTTCTTGAGATGTTCATGCAATCTTGGATTAAGCCGTCGTAGTAGTGTTTGTTGGCCCAAATTTTTATGCTTCGTGCTAGCTATTTATCTTGCAAAACCCACAGCAAATACAACACAAATAGGGCCCAAGTTAGCTACTATTGAAGGGCTTGGGTTTTAAGGGTCCAAATAGCAGATGGGTCTGGCCCTAGCTTTCCCTCTTTTGATCAATAAAATTTATTTATTCACCCAAAAAAAAAAGCCAAATTGCCAAAATGATCGAATGGGCTATTATTACCGGAGGATCAATCATTGAGTGACACCAATGCTAAAATGGTCATTTTCTATGCTCATAAAAATTTCATATTTGTAAAAATTCACGTCTTAATGGGTCATTACAAGGTGAAAATTGCGAGTTTTTGATCAAGTCATAAAAAAGAATACTTTTCATTGGTTGAAAATGAGTTCAAAGTGAGCATAAATACATGGAATTAAAGTCAATTGATTTTGATTGGTCCTTGAGAAGAGTAATGAAAGATAATTCAACTCTTTCATTATCTTTGGTTCAATTTGAAAGATTAACCTTTGGACATCTCCCATGGGAGACGCCAGGAGGTTTCACTAGACCACAAGGGCTATTCGCGGTTTAATTTGAAAGATTTTCATGGTTATGTAAGCATTGAAATGTCGATAATTTGAAATTGTGGAATTTCCGGTTATTAAAATCAATTATTTTTTTTCTAAGAATATATAATTAAGTTGATAATTTGAAAACCCAATCCCAATTAAAATCATCATCATCCAAAGAAAGTCCATTATGATATATATATATATATATATATAATAATACCTAAAATCAAAATAAAATAAAAAAATAAAAACTTAAAACTTAAAAAATCCCAAAATTTGAAAAATTGGGTCGAACTGTCGATCGACATTACTTGAAGTGTCGATCATTGAGTGACGCCAATGCATGGACAAATGGGGCTAACCATTTGTTAACATTTTTTTAATTCTTTTTTATTATTCTACCATTTTTTTTTTTTATAAAAATAATAGTTTTTTTTTATTTTTTTTTTTTTTTTTTTTTTTTGATAATTAAAAGAACTTTATTGAAAATTATAAAGATTACATAACAAAGACCATAAAAACCACACAAAGAGGGTAGCAAGAAACCCTACAACGAGGGTAGAGGAAAACCCTTCAACAAAAGTAGTACAAACACCCTGCAACGAGGGTAGCATAACACAAATACAGAACAAAAAAAACAAACTACAACAAAGAAACAAACAGGAAAATAAACACAACAAAACAAATACAACACACATACAAGCATTGACAATAATCTGGTAGTTGGGAAGAGCTACAGCAACTGGGAATGTTCGATATGCCAAAAGCTTGGGGTCAAGGTCCCATTCGAGCAAATAATTTGTTAACACGCGAGGTCGAATCAGATTATCCAAGGCATCAGATGCCATGCGATTTGGGTTTTAGGGCTTTCCAAATGGATGAGCACTGCCAATAGAACATCCATGGCCACTAAAGGTCTCGTCGCCTACTGAAAGATCCAAGACTTGTATTCAAAAGAAAGAGGGCACCGGAGTCTTGACCCACCCTAAAACTCCGGTGAACACCAAAAAGACCGGACAAAAAATGGAGTGTGGACCGAAGGTAAATGAGGGGGCTTGCGGGTGGGTGCGGAGGGGCCACACAGCCCAAATTGGACCACCTCAGGTCTTGATCTGTGGCCCGCGCAGCCCCATGGAAATAATGGAAGATGGGAGGGGATTTGAACCATTATTTAATATACTCATGTTTTTCGCAATAAAAGTACAATCACTTATGGTCTTAGGGTGCCTACCATCTTCCTAGGTAAGTACTTTAGTTCTGAACTCAATTCAGACTAGCGATCCTTTGCAAAAGATGTTCAAGTTCCTGGACCTATTACCAAGTGGCGAATCCTTCTCTGCCCTAACCTATGAGGAGGTTTGTTACAATTTTGTTGTTCAAATTTTACAATATGTTTTCTCAAAATAAAATGTGCAAAAAACAAAGATGTAAAATCGCATAAAAAAATCACTTGATGCAATCCAACTAATATATATATATATAAGACGTATATCATAATTTTCACCTCTTCCCTTCAGCAACTAAAGCAAGGTTCAAGGGGTCATGTGATTTGATAATGTTGAATCTATGCTTACTGATTTCTTAAGCTAAGAATTTGTCATGGTATCACAGTTGATAGTCACACAAGTTAACATCTTGGATGACTTGGAAGTCTACTGCCCTTATTTATGTTGATAGTGACATGAGTTGATAACATCTTGGATGACTTGGAAGTCTACCGCCCTTATTTATGTTGATAGTGACACGAGTTGATAACATCTTGGATGACTTGGAAGTCTACCCTGCCCTTATTTATGTTGATAGTGACATGAGTTGATATATGATTTTCGCAGAAGCAATTAAATAGTGAGATGAAGAAATGAGAATTCATTGTAACCACTCAAATATGTGATGCCCCAAAATCAGATAAGTGTGTGTGTGCTGAGTCCCACATCAGGTATATACTGGGTCGAACTAGGCTTTATTAACAATTGTAAGAAACCCCAATTGTAACTTGACTAGTCCTTTTGGGGTATAAGCGCAAATGTGGTTAGCGCTTTCCTTAGGTTGTTACAAATGGTATCAGAGCCAACCCAGTAATTCCGTGTGGGCTCAGACATATGGGCCCTAACAAGGACGTTAGAGATTTAAGTGGGGAAGATTGTGATGCCCCAAAATCTGATAAGTGTGTGTGCGCTGAGTCCCACATCAGGCATATACTGGATCGAATTAGGCTTTATTAACAATTGCAAGGAGCCTCAATTGTAACTTGACTAGATTTTGGATCCCAGTTGTGATGGCAAAGTAATGGGAATACTTTCCTATGATAGATAAGACTTATATGGGAATGACCATATTCATGTGTGAGGAAGTAATACCTTCAAAGTATCGAAATTTTTTTCTTAATTACTTTCTTATATTTTAGTTGATTTCCTTCTATCTAAAGAGTAGAACGTAGAACCATAAGCATAGGGGAAAAAAACAAAAGGCCAAGATGAAGAGCTAGACTTTATGATCACCTCCTTGGTTAGTTCATCAACCTAATATGGAGATTAAGAAATCTTGGCACTAATAATAAATTAATCACTTATTTATCTGAAGTCTTCACATATTTTGTAACAGCCGAAAAAAAGCGTTAGCCACAAATGCGTATTTGGCTATTCAAGCTCTTGATTTCAGAATTTGGGAGTTCAGTCATTTATTAGTGTTATTGTCTTCAAATTTATGCACGTTTACATGGAACCGGTGTTTTATTTTGAGAAACACTGAAGCCTCATTCTTAAATGCTATTTATAATTTTATATACGCATTAAGAATGTGGATTGAAAATTGGTAGATTTGATATATAATTATCGGGTTGGGCATGACATACATACGGATATGGGTCTGGAGTTAGTCACGTACAAGATTACTAACAAAGCTAAACGGAGGAATTAATAGTGTTCGTTTTTTAAAATTTAGAGACTAAAAGTTCTTGTTTAAAATTTCAGAAACTAAAAGCAAAACACAAAAACTTAACTATCATTGTAATTTGACGTTATATTCTATACACTTGCGGGATACGATTTTATGGTAAATTTACAAATTCAATAAGTCATACAGGAATGACTTGATGTCCCACACCCTAACATACGTTTGATGTCCCACACGTTATAAATTGGTTGATGGAGGAATGGAATTTCAGCATAGCCATATATTACTTATTGGATTTTTCTAATTTTTTCTTGCTCAGTAGGTAGCCAGTCTATTCCAATAGCGTATATTTGGAGCTCAAGAAATCTTATTTTCTTGCAAGACCCGTTCGGATAAGGGAAAACTCCTGAGATTGCTTCGAAGTAAGATCCTTGCATTGACCCTTTCCTAAACCAAATCGCAGGGGGTGAGAGGAAAAGGGCATCAAAATGTCCCATCAATAATGAAAACTAGTCGTAAACCCGTACGATACACGGGAATGCACAGGAAACCTAATGAAAATGAGATCTAAAGAAATATTGGTTTTTTTTTTTTTTTTATACAAATGATATACTTTTAAAATGTAAATTTATTTATAGATATATTAATTGTAACTAGGATTCGTGGGCTAGAAATGCAACTACTTTGACCTTTCATATGTATATAAGCATATGTACTTGAGACTTTACTATAATTCATGGCTCACTGTACCAATGTGGCTTTGCGCTTTGCAACTGGATTCCAAGAAACATCTAATATATCAAATCTAATCTAAGCATATAATTATGAAAGTGCACCTCTGATCAACTTGAAGATTTACATTTGAATCTCAATGTCATCTATTTCACTTTTATGTTTATAAATCTTCACTCAATCATTCTGTTTTTAATATGTTTAAAATTGAATTTAATCAATGATGTCTTTTACTCAATAAAATTTGAAAACTTGTGCTAACAAAACAAAGAAATGTAGCCAAGATTTACATATCTTTTGACTACTCTCTCCCCATAGCTCTTTCGTTATTTTTGTCTAATTGTTTGAATATTGTAGATATATTTGTCAACATTCAAGAAAATCAAGGCAATTTTCAAGGATCAGACCAGTGAGTTGTTTGAGCGATTGTTCAAGGTCAAAAGAAGAATTTGTAAAAAGGATGATGTTTTAAAATGTCGAAAGATGTGCATCAAATTGGAACATGCAACACTTGGAGTTTGTTTTTTTTTTTTGGCAAAGTGCAACTGCATGCTATATAATTTGGATGAATTACACTAAAGATTAAGTGATCACGGTTGGCAGAGAGTGACACCTAGACATGTAATGAACAATAATTAGTGCGTTCTTGAAATAATGTCCATGTGATCTGTTTGTAATTACTTTGTATTGCATGATTGAGAAATGATAAGTAAATAAGTTGTGTATCTAGTAAATAAGTTGTATTTTTAACATTAGTACATATTTTGATGATGTCTCATTTATTGCTATTTATATCTAGTAGAAAACCCTCTATATTTGTACTCTGAAAAGCTAGATTTAAGGGATTTATTTACACTAAAATGACGGTTTAACCTCTTATAAAAGCCATGATCATCCACTGGGGTGAGGTATGTGATTTTTTCCCTAAAATCATATCTCACTTTCTTTTATTTTTACTTATCCATCAAGTCACTTCGATCAATCCGTGGGTCAGTCCAAACTATTAAGATATCTTATTGGGGCATATTCAGTTGGTCTTAACTAATTTCATGCGTGGTTCCATCCATCATTTTGTCACAAAATCCACCCTTATGGAGGTAGATCGGCACTTAGACCTAGGATAATTGTTTCCTTTTTGGTTCAGATCTAGAGCGTTTTGGAGCCTTTTTTGGGTGATTTTGACAGCTCTAGGGGATGGTTTTCAGCCTATTAACTCCCATTGAGACCCCAAATTGATTATGGTATCAATTATTCTAATTAAATCTCATCTTTATGGTGATCTCAATAATATCAACATGATTCCCAATTCAATCTGAAAACCTAACAGGAGAAAATACTCCAATGGTTAAATGCAAACCAACAAATGAAAGGGTTTACTATGATAGAATTGAAGTACACAATAACAAATATCTCAATCCTAAAATTGTTATCTACAGTCTTAACGTGTCCACAGGCAGCTTCAATTCCAGTTGAACTCTTCTACCTCAGCAGATCTCTTCTCAACATAATATCAAAGCAACTGATCCAACCTTAAAACAGGAGAATGTAGCCTATCTGTGTCGAGTGTGTCCGATTGAAAGAGGAGGGGAGACAACTCAAATGCCAGCGTAAAAATAGAAAGAGTCGTGCCGTTCAAAATTTCATTTTTCTAAGATCCATTGCTCGATTTTGCATGCTCTGCTCCCAAAATGCAGAGATACTTTTGAGGGCATATTGTTACAAACCATTACGTGACAATTCTTAAGACCATCCACTTCTATTATTTAAACAAGTCACATGTCTTATTACATAAGTCATGTGACTAAAAGTATACATATTAAAGGGTCTTATGAGTTGTCGCGTAGTAGGTGGTAATAAGATGGTTACAAACGTGATTTTTAGCTAGACTCTCTTCATATAAATATATGCTACGGTGAAGGGAGTAAATCAATTAAGCCCTAAACCTATTTTCTAATATCTCTTTCCTCTCATTCTTCTATCTTCTCCCATCTAAATCCTAAAATTTCAAAGTTTACAACTCATTAGATCCATTTGATACGGATACCAAGCTTAAAAAAAATCTTATATTCAAGCCATTAGACTAACAGATAAAGGATTCTTATCTCTAGATTACCTACCAAAAACAAAACTCCCTTTATTATTATTTTTTGGAGACCGGATATTACACTAACATTATTCTTTCTTAAATTAAGTTGTGATGATGAGCCCTTAAGCTATTGTTAAATAGGTGCTATCATTATATAGATAAAACTGATATTTAGAGTTAAATATTTAAAATTAAATATCATGAAATATGTCAATTTGAAATGGTAAATGTTCATGCTATTTTTTATTCCAATTAACAATAAAAAAATAAGGAGATTTAAAGCTCCTACAAAATTCAAAAAACAAATGAAATAAATATTTTGCTAATAGAGCATCTGCACAATAGGCAAGTTATTGTCTAGTATTTTCTAATCATATAAGCTCTTAGGGGTGAGCTCGTCCACGATGTACACATGGAGAAGGAGAAATTATTTAATTCATCAAGTGAACCATGTCATTTGTCCACCAATCCAATAATCAAATGTCGTCTATGTTAATTTAATGACTCAGTTCTGTTCACCCAACTAACAAAAAAAAAATACAAAAATACCCTCTTCATGTCTCCAACAGCAGTCACCGCAACCAGATAATTAAATGACATGTATCATAAACAGCTTTTTTTTTTTTAATGGGGATTTAATGTTTTATTGAAAGAGTTGGAATACAGCCCAGTTTTAGTTTTAATTGTGGGCTCCACCGCCTCCTATTCTTCTCTCGGTTTTTAATTACCTCTTTTTACTCCTTATGACCAATTAATGTTAACGATATTAACAAAAAAAAAAATGTCCTTATTTTACATAATTTTTTTTTTTTTTTAATTTCAAACTATATATTGCACAGGCATATTGTTGATTTATTTAAAATTTAATTTAATCAATATATGTTGTGGTGTCTCCTCTGTCTAAGCATACTTATTGGGGTTTTTCATTTATATTATCAGATTAACAATCAAATAATGAATTTTAATACTTTAAATATGAGATGACAAGAAGGAAGGATTAAGTTAAACTCAAAAAAAAAAAAAAAAACTGATTAGCACAGTATGAAAATTCTAAATTATTTGGAATGAGCAGCCTCGGAACTTCTTTTCTTTTTTAATGATCCATTGAGCATGAGAAATTGAGAATTATATAATAATCTATGTTGACTTGAGTGGCTTTGTACAAGGAAGCGTGTCAAAAATGAGCTCTAGTTTCTATGGACCCACTTTCATTATTTTTCTTTGGCAATTAATCTTTTCTATCAGCCTACCTACTTTGGATATTAATAATTTGAGATAGAGTTAATCTTTTCTATTAGCCTACCTACTTTGGCAATTAATCTTTAGCTTTTAATAAAAAAATCTTATACTTTGGATATTTGAGATAGAGTTAGAAAAAGTGATCAACACCGCATGAAGAGAAGAACCCAAGTTGAAACATCAAGAAAGTGACTTCGTAGGAGAGGAAGCTTCAAAGCAAAATGAGTTTCACAATGCACCAATAATTTCTATATATCATTCTACCTAACTTCATGGTTTTTCCTTTACTATAAATCAAAGACATTTTTTCTCTCTCTTTTTCACTTAATTAGGAGGAAAGGTAAGGGATGAGACCCGTCGTAGAAATTCTATTCTCTAACTTAGGGTTTTCCCAGGTTTGAATAAATTAATGATTTTTCATAAAAATTAAGAGTAGACAAAATATGATATCAACTATATAATGAATAGTTGTGACCATGGTTTTAAAAATCGGACCGGGGAGAGAACCGAAAAGGGGAGTGATTCCCGTATCATTGGTCCGATCGGGATCCGACCAGTGGTCGAACCGGTGACGTCATAAATAATTTAAAAAAATTTTTAAATTATATAAATTAATAAAATATATATAACAAATTTAACTAATAATATTTAGTTAAAAATATATATATAACAAATTTTAAAACTTTTATATGAGTTTTCACATCTTATATTTAGAAGAAAAAAAAAAGTAACTAAACATATTAAAATTACAAAAATAATCATATTTAAATCATAGAAGAACGTTTTATGTTTATTTGATAATATCATAAGTCAAAAATAGTATTTTCTTAGATTTATGGTAAGAACTTTCTTTATTTGACTTATTTGAAGACTTAAAAACTATGTATGGGTTTGAAATTTGAATGCTCTAATTTAAATTTTAAGTCTTTAAATTTTTATATGTTAATTCGTTTTGTATTTTGATATAGTTATAAATAGTATTTGCTATTTGAAGACTTGTTGTTTTTCCAATGTGGGACTTGTTGTCTTGTGAGAAAACGTCTTCATTGTCCCACATTGGAAAAAGAAAAGAGCATGATATACTTTCTCCTCTATAAATACTACAACACTCTACCAAGAATTTTAAATATGTGGGCCTACCATTCATTAAATAAATGTTGGGTTGTTTTGTGTGAGCCAAACATTTAATGTTGAGTTGTCTTTTGTGTGAGCCAAACATTTAACATTTAACTAGTTGGGTTGTTTTGTGTGAATCAAACATTTAATATATTAACTAGTCGCAAACCTGTGCGATGCACAGAAAATGAATTAAAATTAAATCTAAAAAATTATTGGTCTAACTATGATTTTTATTGTCTTTTATATTTTATCTAAATATGAAAATTGATGATTATTAAAAGACATTTATTATTATTGTGTTTATATATAAAATATATTATAG
>OU015761.1:37722441-37777955 GCA_907173295.1 Fagus sylvatica | reverse complement strand
TCTTGTCTAAAATTTCAGAAACTAAAAGCAAAACACAAAAACTTAACTATCATTGTAATTTGACCTTATATTCTATACACTTGCGGGATACAATTTTATGGTAAATTTACAAATTCAATAAGTCATACAGGAATGACTTGATGTCCCACACCCTAACATACGTTTGATGTCCCACACGTTATAAATTGGTTGATGGAGAAATGGAATTTCAGCATAGCCATATATTACTTATTGGATTTTTCTAATTTTTTCTTGCTCAGTAGGTAGCCAGTCTATTCCAATAGCGTATATTTGGAGCTCAAGAAATCTTATTTTCTTGCAAGACCCGTTCGGATAAGGGAAAACTCCTGAGATTGCTTCGAAGTAAGATCCTTGCATTGACCCTTTCCTAAACCAAATCGCAGGGGGTGAGAGGAAAAGGGCATCAAAATGTCCCATCAATAATGAAAACTAGTCGTAAACCCGTACGATACACGGGAATGCACAGGAAACCTAATGAAAATGAGATCTAAAGAAATATTGGTTTTTTTTTTTTTTATACAAATGATATACTTTTAAAATGCAAATTTATTTATAGATATATTAATTGTAACTAGGATTCGTGGGCTAGAAATGCAACTACTTTGACCTTTCATATGTATATAAGCATATGTACTTGAGACTTTACTATAATTCATGGCTCACTGTACCAATGTGGCTTTGCGCTTTGCAACTGGATTCCAAGAAACATCTAATATATCAAATCTAATCTAAGCATATAATTATGAAAGTGCACCTCTGATCAACTTGAAGATTTACATTTCAATCTCAATGTCATCTATTTCACTTTTATGTTTATAAATCTTCACTCAATCATTCTGTTTTTAATATGTTTAAAATTGAATTTAATCAATGATGTCTTTTACTCAATAAAATTTGAAAACTTGTGCTAACAAAACAAAGAAATGTAGCCAAGATTTACATATCTTTTGACTACTCTCTCCCTATAGCTCTTTCGTTATTTTTGTCTAATTGTTTGAATATTGTAGATATATTTGTCAACATTCAAGAAAATCAAGGCAATTTTCAAGGATCAGACCAGTGAGTTGTTTGAGCGATTGTTCAAGGTCAAAAGAAGAATTTGTAAAAAGGATGATGTTTTAAAATGTCGAAAGATGTGCATCAAATTGGAACATGCAACACTTGGAGTTTGTTTTTTTTTTTTGGCAAAGTGCAACTGCATGCTATATAATTTGGATGAATTACACTAAAGATTAAGTGATCACGGTTGGCAGAGAGTGACACCTAGACATGTAATGAACAATAATTAGTGCGTTCTTGAAATAATGTCCATGTGATCTGTTTGTAATTACTTTGTATTGCATGATTGAGAAATGATAAGTAAATAAGTTGTGTATCTAGTAAATAAGTTGTATTTTTAACATTAGTACATATTTTGATGATGTCTCATTTATTGCTATTTATATCTAGTAGAAAACCCTCTATATTTGTACTCTGAAAAGCTAGATTTAAGGGATTTATTTACACTAAAATGACGGTTTAACCTCTTATAAAAGCCATGATCATCCACTGGGGTGAGGTATGTGATTTTTTCCCTAAAATCATATCTCACTTTCTTTTATTTTTACTTATCCATCAAGTCACTTCGATCAATCCGTGGGTCAGTCCAAACTATTAAGATATCTTATTGGGGCATATTCAGTTGGTCTTAACTAATTTCATGCGTGGTTCCATCCATCATTTTGTCACAAAATCCACCCTTATGGAGGTAGATCGGCACTTAGACCTAGGATAATTGTTTCCTTTTTGGTTCAGATCTAGAGCGTTTTGGAGCGTTTTTTGGGTGATTTTGACAGCTCTAGGGGATGATTTTCAGCCTATTAACTCCCATTGAGACCCCAAATTGATTATGGTATCAATTATTCTAATTAAATCTCATCTTTATGGTGATCTCAATAATATCAACATGATTCCCAATTCAATCTGAAAACCTAACAGGAGAAAATACTCCAATGGTTAAATGCAAACCAACAAATGAAAGGGTTTACTATGATAGAATTGAAGTACACAATAACAAATATCTCAATCCTAAAATTGTTATCTAGTCTTAACGTGTCCACAGGCAGCTTCAATTCCAGTTGAACTCTTCTACCTCAGCAGATCTCTTCGCAACATAATATCAAAGCAACAGATCCAACCTTAAAACAGGAGAATGTAGCCTATCTGTGTCGAGTGTGCCGATTGAAAGAGGAGGGGAGACAACTCAAATGCCAGCGTAAAAATAGAAAGAGTCGTGCCGTTCAAAATTTCATTTTTCTAAGATCCATTGCTCGATTTTGCATGCTCTGCTCCCAAAATGCAGAGATACTTTTGAGGGCATATTGTTACAAACCATTACGTGACAATTCTTAAGACCATCCACTTCTATTATTTAAACAAGTCACATGTCTTATTACATAAGTCATGTGACTAAAAGTATACATATTAAAGGGTCTTATGAGTTGTCGCGTAGTAGGTGGTAATAAGATGGTTACAAACGTGATTTTTAGCTAGACTCTCTTCATATAAATATATGCTACTACGGTGAAGGGACTAAATCAATTAAGCCCTAAACCTATTTTCTAATATCTCTTTCCTCTCATTCTTCTATCTTCTCCCATCTAAATCCTAAAATTTCAAAGTTTACAACTCATTAGATCCATTTGATACGGATACCAAGCTTAAAATAAAATCTTATATTCAAGCCATTAGACTAACAGATAAAGGATTCTTATTCTCTAGATTACCTACCAAAAACAAAACTCCCTTTATTATTATTTTTTGGAGACCGGATATTACACTAACATTATTCTTTCTTAAATTAAGTTGTGATGATGAGCCCTTAAGCTATTGTTAAATAGGTGCTATCATTATATAGATAAAACTGATATTTAGAGTTAAATATTTAAAATTAAATATCATGAAATATGTCAATTTGAAATGGTAAATGTTCATGCTATTTTTTATTCCAATTAACAATAAAAAAATAAGGAGATTTAAAGCTCCTACAAAATTCAAAAAACAAATGAAATAAATATTTTGCTAATAGAGCATCCGCACAATAGGCAAGTTATTGTCTAGTATTTTCTAATCATATAAGCTCTTAGGGGTGAGCTCGTCCACGATGTACACATGGAGAAGGAGAAATTATTTAATTCATCAAGTGAACCATGTCATTTGTCCACCAATCCAATAATCAAATGTCGTCTATGTTAATTTAATGACTCAGTTCTGTTCACCCAACTAACAAAAAAAAGAAAAATACAAAAATACCCTCTTCATGTCTCCAACAGCAGTCACCGCAACCAGATAATTAAATGACATGTATCATAAACAGCTTTTTTTTTTTTAATGGGGATTTAATGTTTTATTGAAAGAGTTGGAATACAGCCCAGTTTTAGTTGTGGGCTCCACCGCCTCCTATTCTTCTCTCGGTTTTTAATTACCTCTTTTTACTCCTTATGACCAATTAATGTTAACGATATTAACAAAAAAAAATGTCCTTATTTTACATAAATTTTTTTTTTTTTTTAATTTCAAACTATATATTGCACAGGCATATTGTTGATTTATTTAAAATTTAATTTAATCAATATATGTTGTGGTGTCTCCTCTGTCTAAGCATACTTATTGGGGTTTTTCATTTATATTATCAGATTAACAATCAAATAATGAATTTTAATACTTTAAATATGAGATGACAAGAAGGAAGGATTAAGTTAAACTCAAAAAAAAAAAAAAAAACTGATTAGCACAGTATGAAAATTCTAAATTATTTGGAATGAGCAGCCTCGGAACTTCTTTTCTTTTCTAATGATCCATTGAGCATGAGAAATTGAGAATTATATAATAATCTATGTTGACTTGAGTGGCTTTGTACAAGGAAGCGTGTCAAAAATGAGCTCTAGTTTCTATGGACCCACTTTCATTATTTTTCTTTGGCAATTAATCTTTTCTATCAGCCTACCTACTTTGGCAATTAATCTTTCGCTTTTAATAAAAAAATCTTATACTTTGGATATTTGAGATAGAGTTAGAAAAAGTGATCAACACCGCATGAAGAGAAGAACCCAAGTTGAAACATCAAGAAAGTGACTTCGTAGGAGAGGAAGCTTCAAAGCAAAATGAGTTTCACAATGCACCAATAATTTCTATACATCATTCTACCTAACTTCATGGTTTTTCCTTTACTATAAATCAAAGACATTTTTTCTCTCTCTTTTTCACTTAATTAGGAGGAAAGGTAAGGGATGAGACCCGTCGTAGAAATTCTATTCTCTAAAACTTAGGGTTTTCCCAGGTTTGAATAAATTAATGATTTTTCATAAAAATTAAGAGTAGACAAAATATGATATCAACTATATAATGAATAGTTGTGACCATGGTTTTAAAAATCTGACCGGGGAGAGAACCGAAAAGGGGAGTGATTCCCGTATCATTGGTCCGATCGGTCCGACCGGTGGTCGAACCGGTGATGTCATAAATAATTTAACAAATATTTTTAAATTATATAATTAATAAAATATATATAACAAATTTACTAATAATATTTAGTTAAAAATATAATATAAAATTTTAAAACTTTTATATGAGTTTTCACATCTTATATTTAGAAAAAAAAAGAAACTAAACATATTAAAATTACAAAATAATCATATTTAAATCATAGAAGAATGTTTTATGTTTATTTGATAATATCATAAGTCAAAAATAGTATTTTCTTAGATTTATGGTAAGAACTTTCTTTATTTGACTTATTTGAAGATTTAAAAACTATGTATGGGTTTGAAATTTGAATGCTCTAATTTAAATTTTAAGTCTTAAATTTTATATGTTAATTCGTTTTGTATTTTGATATAGTTATAAATAGTATTTGCTATTTGAAGACTTGTTGTTTTTCCAATGTGGGACTTGTTGTCTTGTGAGAAAACTTCTTCATTGTCCCACATTGGAAAAATAGAAGAGAATGATATACTTTCTCCTCTATAAATACTACAACACTCTACCAAGAATTTTAAATATGTGGGCCTACCATTCATTAATTAAATGTTGGGTTGTTTTGTGTGAGCCAAACATTTAATGTTGAGTTGTCTTTTGTGTGAGCCAAACATTTAACATTTAACTAGTCGCACAATGTTGAGTTGCCTTTTGTGTGAATCAAACATTTAATATTTAACTAGTCGCAAACCTGTGCGATGCACAGAAAATGAATTAAAATTAAATCTAAAAAATTATTGGTCTAACTATGATTTTTATTGTCTTTTATATTTTATCTAAATATGAAAATTGATGATTATTAAAAGACATTTATTATTATTGTGTTTATATATAAAATATATTATAGTATTAGGCATTTATTATGATTGTGTTTATATATATGGAATAATATATTATTTTATTAAAGAAAATATAATATGTCAAGATTCTAATGAGATGTTTAATTATAGAATAAAATTTAAATTCAATTAAAATATATATATATATATATATATATATAATATATATATATATATATAATATATTATATTAAAATAATGAGGTGTAAAATTGTGAGATTTCAAAACTTATGTGGCACAATATATGAGGTCAACCAAAAGTAAAAAAGTTTCGATTTTACATTATAGTATAGTTGTTGGGTTGCCTTTTGTGTGAGCCAAACATTTATTGTTGGTTAACTTTATGTAGACCTAACATATAAGTATTATTTTTTAAATAAAAATTTTTAGTATTAAAAAAGTGGTCAAACCGGATGGACCGGTCCGGTTCGGCGGCTTGATTTTTTCTTACTTTTTCTTAAATTTCGGTTTTTTAAGAGAATCGAACCGAATTAGGCACCGATCCCCGATTGAACCGGCCGGTCCAATCCGGTTTTTAAAACCATGGTTGTGACTCTTCGTGAAAAGACGTGACTCTTGATGAAAAGGTGTAACTCTTGGTGAAAGGGTGTGATCTTGATAAAAGAATGTGATTCTTGATGAAGGATTACAACCTATGGCAAATGTTACAATTATGGTGAAAGGTTGTGACCTTTCATCAGGGCCGGCCCAATTATTTTGGGGGCCTCAAGCAAAATTTTAAATTGGGGCCTTAATCATTCAATGCTAAATTAAATTAATGTTTTTTAAAAAATATTTATTAAAACTAATCATTTTAATCCCGTACCGATGGGTACCATCCCTCCTATAACAACGTTTTCCACATCTTTATTTCCTCCATTCATATACAAAAATTATCGTGTTATACAATGTTAGCTCTAGGTATTGGGTCTTATCTAGTTGTCGCTTGTCCAACAGATTTCTTGCTAAATAAAACAAAGTAGTGTTACACATTAATACACATTGCACAACAAGGCAACCTAATTAAAATGCTAAACTTATAACAAACAATATGTGAGTCACTAACATATCATATTACTTCAAACCCAATACAAATATATATTTATAAAAAAGACTCAAGATTTTGAACTAATTTTTTATGATATTATTTGGGTTATTTTTTGTTACAATTAAACTTTTTTTCTTAATTTTTTAGTGAGTAAACTTCTAAAAATCCTAATATATATTATTGATTAGAAGGTTATAAAATTGTAAGTGATATAAGATGACATTCCAATATATTAGTTATTAAATGAAGTGAAACTACGGTGTAGGTGAAGACTAAAAAAGAAAAAAACAAATGAAGTGAAACTAATGTAGTAGTCATTCAATCAATTAAAGAAACAGAAAAACAAAAAGACATCCCATCAAAAAAGTAAAATGCAAAATGTAAAAAGTGAAAAGAGTGGGAGGGGGATCCACGTGGTTGGAGAAGAATGAAAAGCAGTGTAGTTGAGTTGGCTGACAATTAAAGATAATAAAGTGGTCTTGACCCGTAAATCAATAGAAGGAGAAAAATGACAGTAAAGAAGAAAAGCCAGATGAAGAGAAGGGGAAAGAAGAAGGAGCAACAACGCGAAGATCCAAACCAGAACGGCATAGATGGAGAGACAACAGAGTAAGAGTTTTGCAAAATATTGAGAGTCTGAGAGGATATATACTTAGGTAATGTATTTTTTTCAAAATTGAGAGTGGGCAAGGTCACAAGCTGGCTCTGCCACTATCTATAGAGGCTCTATGCTTTCTTTTTTATAATTTTGGAGCCTTGATTTATAAGCGTTTTTAATTTTATTTTTTGTTGGGGGCCTAAAGCGGCGGCTTAACTCGCCTAAGGGTTGGGCCGGCCCTACCTTTCATAAAGGGCTAGCTGGATGAATACATTGTTGTCTGCCAACCAATTGGGTGGTGTTGTAGAGAGAACAAAACACAAGGATTCATTTGCCAAGAAACCATTCAATCGCTCTTCTACTCTTTCTTTTGCCAAGTGTTAATGCTGGAAAGCCCCCATTGAAACTCTTTGGCGCTCAAATGGCTCTTCAAGATTCCGAAGCAATGCAATTACAAGTGTCAGTGACTTTGTTGTCCAACACACCCGTCATCGGCTACAAAATCGATCCCACCGTGCTCATCAATCCCACCGAGAATGTCCCTCCGCATTCTCTCGTTTTCACCTGGTATTTATAACTTCTTGGTTTTTGAATCTTTTCCTTGTTCTTTGTTTTTCTTTATCTTATAGTTGAATTTAAAGCATGTGTTCATATATTTACATGTTTTTGTATCTGTAACCGTCTATTTGGTTGTGGGGAAAAAAAACGAAGAGGAAGTTATTACTTTTAGGCAGACTTTGTTGTTTAGTTCAATCTATTAGACATTGAGTTCTGTTTGGTAACCGAGAAAACATTGAGAGCCAATACAAAAGGTAATTTGGGCTGAGGTGGGTAGACTTTCAATTTCTTTCATGTTTCTTTCTTTTCACTTATTAATTCTGTGGTTCCGTGTTGAAATGAAGCAATAAGAAGAATTATGTACAAGAAAAATGGACAATTGTGTTGAAGAACAAGATAACATGGTAGTTTAGCCAATATATAGTGGTGGGTTAGGCTTTGTTGTAAGGATATGGAAGGTGTGAAAAGTGACTTTCTTTTTAGCTGTCGGACCGACACATTTCTGTTTGTCTCCCACTTTTCTTTTTCTTCTTCTTCTTTTTTTTTTAAATGAGCTTTTTCTTTCTTTCTTCATCACTGAAAACAAAGTTCTCTCTCTCAAGCTCTCTCTCATTATTTTTTGTACAATCCTTTTGAGATGCCTAGTTGCCATTCTAATAAGTTTAAGATAAAGATAAGTGTCACAAATAATTAATAGATATGTATACAAAATTAATAAACAAGTCTCAAATACAATTATGATAGTCTTAAGATAAGAATATAAGTATAATGGAATTGCATAATTTATAATTGACCATATTTGATAATATCATTAGATATAATATCTTTAACATAAAACCCATAGGATTTTTTAATCCATAAGCAAACATTAAAATTTGTAAGCAATAAATCAATATGATAAATTATAAGTAAGATAATAAAATTATCAATTCTTAAAAAAACTTATAGTGTGTTGGAGACAAAGTGAGTACAACTCCCTTTTAAAATTTGGCTAGAGTTTCGTACTGATAACGTATTATAAAATAAAAAAGAATAGCAAGAGAATATATAAAGATGAAGATGACAAAATATTATAAGAATTCTCATTATATCAAGGGTCATCCACACAAAACTTCTCTTGAATTGATTCTAATCTCTCCAATCTCTACTATATCTCCATACTACTCCATTCATATCACAAATGAGATATTGATTAGCGAAAAAAAAAGAGGAGATATTACACTCATATATATATATATATATAGGCACACAAAAAGAGTTTGATGTGCCTAATTTCATATAGCACATGTATTGGTTTGGTGTATCTAACATATTGCCAACAAACTTATTCATAACAACTCCATCAAAACCAACCATTCATAACACTTATCAAGCAAGATTGCTATTATCACAACAAATTGGGACTTACACAGTTACACTACAGTTCACAAAATAGTATATGATTGAGGAACAACAATATTATTTTATTACCTCCAGCACCACCACTCGGTGAACCACAACCAAAAATTCCCCTAAAAGCTGTCAGTAGCCTTTCGGGTAAAAATTGCTTTTTTATCAACTATAAAAATATTTGATTCCACAAACCATTAAGGAAATTAAGATCCTTTTCGAAAGTTTACATCCATGATGCATGCACGCTTTAAAATTTATAACAAAAGTTTGAATTATCATACATATTAATGGATAATTGAAGCTAACTCCACATCAGTTTTGCCGGAATGTAGAAGAGGTTTGCTTGGGCCAGCTGACATAGACGAATTTGTAGAGCAACTGCTACATGAACACGGCGTTTGATCTTTTGAGCTCGTGAGACCAGATGATGTATTGGAGAATTTACACATGTGCATTGGAGGCTGAAAATACATTGGCACTGGCAACTTGGATGGAAGGTTGGGAAAAGGAGCTTCAAAATTAAGAACATGTAACACTTGCCTTATAGAGGGCCGATTAGTGGGGTCAGGATGGCAACACCATAAGCCAACTACCATCAAACACTCCATTTGCCCCTCATCAAATTCCATACTTAATCCCTTATCAACAGCTTCAAATAGTTGGCCTTTTCCATAGAGATCCCACACCCACTCTACTAGCCTTACCTTACTTGGTTCTGATTGTGCTTCGATTGGCTTTCTCCCACATGCAATCTCAAGGGAAACAACCCCGAAACTATAAACATCAGATTCCTTAGAAGCCTTGCCAGTGGTGAAACACTCTGGTGCTAGGTAGCCCATAGTGCCTGCCAAAACAGTTGTTTGTGAGCCCAACTCATGCTCTACAAGTCTTGCAAGACCGAAATCTCCAAGCTTAGTATTGAAATTTGAATCCAACATGATATTACTGGACTTTATATCTCTGTGAACCACACATTGCTCCCACTCTTCATGAAGGTACAACAGTGCAGAAGCCAATCCATGAGCTATTTTATACCTTACTGGCCAAGTTAGCGTAATCTTTCCTCCAAATAGATGAGAATCAAGGCTTCCATTAGGCATGTACTCGTACACAAGAAGTAACTCACGTTGGTCATGGCACCAACCAATGAGTTGAACCAAATTCCTATGTCTCAAACGACTAATGATCTTCACTTCTGATATGTACTCCTTTTTTCCCTGCTTTGATCCCTTTGAGACCCTCTTAACGGCAACTTCTATATTGGATTCACTTAACAAACCCTTGTAAACGCCTCCGAATCCTCCCTCTCCAAGCTTCCCTCCTTCAGCAAAGTTGTTTGTTGCACGAAGAAGTTCATAGTACGTGAACCTCTTAGGCCCAGTTCCTTGTTCAAATTCATCATCCATATCGTCATCATCTTCAAAATCTTCTGTGTTTGCACTAGCCCTTTTTCTCCAACAAATAAACCAAAGAAGACCTAATGCACAACTCACTACACCCGAACTCACTGATAATCCAATCGCCAACCCCAATTTGTTTTTCCCGTTCCCATCTTCGGAATTGTTTGGTGGAGTAGTACTATCTACTGTCTTATTTGGCGAAGTAGGCTCATCATCTTTAACCACCAAAGTTGAATTGAATGACCAAAAAAGTATTGTATGTGTCTCGAACGCTGCGCCTGTAGAAGCGGAGAAACCAACACGAACCCGCTCCGGTAAAACGGTTCTCAAGTCAACATTATATGAAAGGTTATAATTCCCGCTGAAGTCTGGCTTATCAGCAAAAGTAAGGAACATGCTAAGATTGTGGGTTGTTGAGTTATAAGTTACCCAGGCATTTGCTGTTGACCCATTCTTGATGCTAGTTGGCCATGCGATAGCGTTCTTTGATTTAATGGAATTGACATCGATTCCTACATGATCATCACTAATTGGATCCCATCCACTGTTGTAGAAAGTGTCAAACTCAACTGCAACAAATTGATTCTTCGTCTCGTTGAGATGATCTCCATTCCTAACCATTCCAAGAGTCCCGCCAAATAAAGGCTTAGGGATTTGCGAGTCAAATGGTACAATTAAGAAGGAGAGTCCATCACCTGCATAGTTCGGATCACGAGCTTGTATTTTAAAGGAGAAGTGCGTGATGAAATCTGTAAGCCTCCCTGTACTGTTATCCCAAAGGCGCACTGATTCATTATGTGAGGCACGACCAGCACTATTTGTGTTGTCTCCGGAGTAGGTATCCGTTGTGAGTTGCAGACCTTCTCGGAGGAATGCATCACCCTCAAGCTCTATTTTATTTTCCAAAACATCCTTTAGCTCGAAAGTAGAGAAGTTGAAGGAAAATGAATTTGCAGGGGGAAGCAGAAATAAATAGAAGATGAAGAGCAGATTGAGAAGAATGTGGATTTTTAGAGGTTGAGAATGGCAGGAACGTATGTTGGAGAGAGCCATATGGTTGAATCCAGAGAGGAGTGAATGAAAGTCAGTTAGATGGTTAAGGCCCATTTCTAGGCTTTTTTTTTTTTTTCTTGAATTATTTGTATTTTAGTGTTATAACATAGGTCAATTTATATGACCCCACATTAATTTGTCTTCGTCAATATTTGCCAGGTCTACCAAATTTAAAGCCTTGCAGCCACATTTGAAAAAACTGGATTGACTTCGTCAACTATATCCAGGATGACTTTGGAGTGGATTAGTCACCAACTCACCATGAGAACAAAGACTAACGCTTGGATCACCACCACATGGTTGTTGCCTTTTCTACTTTTCTCTACAATTTTAAAATTACAAATTTTAATATATAAATTTAATAAAATTGATGAATCAGTAATCAGAAGAAAAAAAAAGGTAATTTGTAGTTTAAATAATTTTTTTCCTTTTCTTTTTTGAGAAAAAGGTCATAAAATGGTATATTGCATATTTTCTACGAGTATTATATTATAAATGTGATCTCGTGTTTATAAGCATTTCATACATTAATGTATACTAGTCGCAAGCCTGCGCGATGCGCGAAATATGTAATTATTTTATAATTGACATGTTGTTGTAAATGATTGTGATGCCAAAAAATAATAGGCTAAACCCAATACACTAAGCCCAGACAGGCCCATCAGAAGAAGCCCAAATGGGCCCACGAAGAGGGAGAAATTTGATAAAAGAAAAAGAAAAAGAAAGAGGAGAAGGGAGGGGGCATGGCAGACACACGGAGAAGAAAGGAAAGAGAAAGAAAAGAGGGGAAGAAGAGAATGGGGACTCCGGCCCCCCTTTGTTCATCATTTTTGTATTGGCTATTACGCCATTTATGTGTATTTCTCCCCATTTATTAATGAAAAACCCCATCCCCGTGAATGTAGGCATTGTTGGCCGAACCACGTCAAATATTGTGTTTATTGTCGTGTTTTCTCTCCCTCAAGCTTGTGTCTCGTCGGATTAAGCCACTCAATCGGGCTCCCATCATGTCCAAACTCGCTGTTAAAGAAGTTCCGTACGTATCCCTTTGCTACCCGAGTTTTTCGACATTACAATTGACGCCGTCTGTGGGAACCGATACAGCGAGTTTCGATTTGAGTGGGGGCTACCGTTGGATAGAGCGTCGCACGATCTATCAAACCCCAGAAAAATCACCATCATTGGAGATTGCACGCGCCGCCACGCGCCGGTCAAAGCTCCGGCAAAGAAGCTCCATGCGCCACCACGCGCAGCCGTCCCAACGGTCTCAAAAACTCGCCCCTTCCGGCATCGAATCAAGCAGTTGACACCACCATCGGGATCCTCATCATCCAATCTGAAGAATGGCGTGAAGAACAGTCTCACCGAAGCCGCCACGCGCCGGTGGAAGTTCCGGCAGCTCCTCCCACGCACCAGCACGTGCCAGCACATGCCAGACACACGCTAGCACGCACGAGGCACACGCCAGCACGCGCCAGCACGCGCCAGGCACACTCCTGACCTGCCACATCAGCCGATCCGGACCAGACCAGAACCGGACCAGACCTGAACCGGACCGACCTGAACCGGCTGCCAAAAAAAAAATCATCAGAAAAATGCAGAAAAATAGCAGAAAAATACAGAATTTCCGGGAGAATTCAGGGAAGCTCTCTTCACTCTTAAAATTTTTTAATTACAAGGATTTGATTGTGATTAGTTAATTAATCCAATGCATATTGTCATTTTTTAATTAAACATGCCATTTTTTATATAATATGGCATACTGTTTAATTAATTCAGTGCATGTTGTCATTCATAATCATCTTTTGTTGTGCTGCTTGCATAACAAATATGACGACTGGAATTCAGATTTCTAGGATGTTATTAGTTATGATTTTGAGAAATTAGAGATAATAACCCGAGCTTTACATAGTAGTTTTTAGAATCATTGTTGATCATTTTATGATGATTAAGACTGTCTGTTTAACCATGACGAATGACTACGGTATCCGTTTCGAGATCGTCCTCGAAATCAATCATTTTACTGACATGTTAGCCTTTCCTACGAATGACTTTTCTATATGACCACAAACGTACGCGTCATCTTTATATATGATCTTGATTACATATATATGCTTTTGGGCATCCGCTCTATCTTTGAGGGGTGTGACCAATTAGAATCTACTTCCACGGCCAATCGAGAGACCCGTCTCTGCGCGCCTCTGTTAAACATGTTCTTGTTTTTCAAATTTTCTATTAGTTGCTCTTGGCAATACTGATTAGTGTCCCTCGAGACATTCTATTTACGTTCGCTTTAGCATATGCTTGCATTTTTTGGTCGCACGTCTTTGAGACAATGTGCACGTTTATCACAAATATCCATACACCGATTGTGTACAGTGGACCTTACTTATTCTTGAGCCTTGATTTGTGGTGTACCGCTCATCTCCGAGTGCATTCATCATGATAAGCCCCAGGGGGCTAACTTTTTACACATGATTTATTAGTACGAATCAAGATGATTTGTATATCGTAAAGGCACATACAAGGATCTCGCCTTAAATTATGATTTCATGACATTTCACTCACTTATATTATAATTGTGGTTAATAATCATATATTGCAAATGCATGACTCGATGTTTCCCATCTATTTGAAACATTGCCTCGTACTTACAAGTATTTCAAAACTCTTGCCATACGGCTCTATGAGCCTTCAAGCATATACAGGTTTTCACCATGAGAGATGCACAAACTTAGCGTCCTTCATGTCTCGAGAAGTGCACCGTTTCGCTATTAAATGCAAATATCAGTGTCTATCCAACTGTGCTTCGTAGATGCTGTCTCATCTTCTCTAAAACAGCTTCATAATGCTAAAATAATTGCGGAAGTACTAGAGGCCAAAGAAACTCAGGCTTCCACTCACAGAGTTCCATAAAGCTTCAAGACAGCTGCTGTTATGGCACACAAATGAAGACAGCGCGCACAAAGCAAACAAATTGAAGACAATGCAGTCAAGACTATTATGGATGCGCACAAAGCTTGAAGACAGGATCAAGCTATTATGGATGCAAACAAAGCTGAAGACAATGAAGAAGATGCACACAAAGCTTGAAGAAGATAAAGAAAGGATTGCTATGGATTTGCATAAAGCTTGAAAAAGACAAAGTTTAAAGACGGTGAAGTCAAAACTGTTATGGATGCTCGCAAAGCTTGAAGACAGTGAATTCAAAACTGTTATGGATGCTCACAAAGCTTGAAGACAGTAAAGTCAAGAGTGTTATGGATACTTAGAAAGCTTGAAGACACAAACCATAGCAATGCTAGGTCCTCTGCCTGTGAATCCCCAAGTGGTCTGGTAAAGCGTTATCAAAACCCTAGCCATGCTAGGTGTTTCGCCTGTAAATCCTCAAATGGTGTGGCGGAACGGCATCAAAATCCTGGCCACGTCCAGGTCCTTTGCCTGTGAATCCCCAAGTGGTCTGGTAGAGTGGTATCAAAACCCTAGCCATGCTAGGTGTTTTGCCTGTAAATCCTCAAATGGTGTGGCGAAACGGCATCAAAATCCTAGTCACGTTCAGGTGCTCTGCCTGTGAATCCTCAAGTGGTGTGGCAGGGCGGCATCAAAACCCTAACCATGCTAGGCGTTCTGCCTGTAAACCCTCTATGGTGTGGCAGGACGGCACTAAAAACCTGGCCATACCAGGTATTCAGAATCTCCTAACTATGAGCCTTTCATGGCGTGGCAGAGCAACATTCATCCTTGACCGTGACAGGTACGTGATTTTTATTTATTTTCTGCTTGTAAACCCTCTAATGGTGTGGTAGAGCATCACTAAAATCCTAGCCATGCCAGGTACTCCAAACAAATGTTCTGCCTGTAAACCCTCTAATGGTGTGGTAGAACGACACTAAAACCCTAGCAAAGGAATCTTATTCCTGGCCTAGGTTTATTTACTTAATTTAGATTGTGAATCGTCCACGGCCTCCATGGCCTTAGCACGGCATCCACGGTCTCATTTGACCTCAATGGTCACATTACGGTCTCAATGGCCTTAACACGGCCTCATTTTACCTCAATGGTCACATTACGGCCTCAATGGCCTTAACACGGCCTCCATGGCCTTAGCACGGCCTCCACGGCCTCATTTGACCTCAATGGTCACATTACGGCCTCAATGGCCTTAACACGGCCTCCATGGCCTTAGCACGGCCTCCACGGCCTCATTTGACCTCAATGGTCACATTACGGCCTCAATGGCCTTAACACGGCCTCCATGGCCTTAGCACGGCCTCCACGGCCTCATTTGACCTCAATGGTCACATTACGGCCTCAATGGCCTTAACACGGCCTCCATGGCCTTAGCACGGCCTCCAGGGCCACGTCCGGCCTCTATGGCCTCATCCTGGCCTCAACGGCCTCGTTTGACCTCAACAGTCTCACCTCGGCCATCATGGCCTCGAGTGGCCCCTACGGCCTTATCCCGACCTCCACGGCCACGTCCGACCTCTATGGCCTTATCCCAGCCTCAACGGCCTCGTTTGACCTCAACAATCTCGTATCGGCCATCATGGCCTCGAGTGGCCTCTACGGGTTTATCCCGGCCTCCACGGCCACGTACGGCCTCAATGGCCTTAGCACGGCCTCTAGGGCCTCATTTGACCTCAACGGTCTCATCTCGGCCATCATGGCCTCGAGTGGCCCCTACGGCCTTATCCCGGCCTACAGGGCCACGTTTGGCCTTAACGGCCTTAGCACGGCCTCTAGGGCCTCATCTGACGTCAACGGTCTCGTATCGGCCATCATGGCCTCGAGTGGCCCCTACGGCCTCCACGGCCTCGTCCGGCCTTTATGGCCTTATCCCGGCCTCAACGGCCTCGTTTGACCTCAACGGTCACGTATCGGCCATCATGGCCTCGAGTGGCCTTTACGGCTTTATCCCGGCCTCCACGGCCACGTACTACCTCAATGGCCTTAGCACGGCCTCTAGGGCCTCGTTTGACCTCAACGGTCTCATCTCGGCCATCATGGCCTCGAGTGGCCCCTACGGCCTTATCCCAGCCTCCACAGCCACGTCCGGCCTCTATGGCCTTATCCCGGCCTCAACGGCCTCGTTTGACCTCAACGGTCTCGTATCGGCCATCATGGCCTCGAGTGGCCTCTACGACCTTATCCCGGCCTCCACGGCCATGTACAGCCTCAATGGCCTTAGCACGGCCTCTAGGGCCTCGTTTGACCTCAACGGTCTCGTCTCGGCCTCTGTGGCCTTATCCCGGCCTACAGGGCCAGGTTCGGCCTTAACGGCCTTAGCACGGCCTCTAGGGCCTCATTTGACCTTAACGGTCTCGTATCGGTCATCATGGCCTCGAGTGGCCCCTACGGCCTTATCCCGGCCTCCACGGCCACGTACGGCTTCTATGGCCTTATCCCGGCCTCAACGGCCCCGTTTGACCTCAATGGTCTCGTATCGGCCATCATGGCCTCGAGTGGCCTCTACGGCCTCCACGGCCATGTACGGCCTCAATGGCCTTAGCACGGCCTCTAAGGCCTCGTTTGACCTCAACGGTCTCGTCTCGGCCTCTATGGCCTTATCCCGGCCTACAGGGCCACGTTCGGCCTTAACGGCCTTAGCACGGCCTCTAGGGCCTCATCTGACCTCAACGGTCTCATATCGGCCATCATGGCCTCGAGTGGCCCCTACGACCTTATCCCGGCCTCCACGGCCACGTCCGGCCTCTATGGCCTTATCCCGGCCTCAACGGCCTCGTTTGACCTCAACAGTCTCGTATCGGCCATCACGGCCTTGAGTGGCCTCTACGGCTTTATCCCGGCCTCCACAACCACGTACGGCCTCAATGGCCTTAGCACGGCCTCTGGGGCCTCGTTTGACCTCAACGGTCTTATCTTGGCCATCATGGCCTCGAGTGGCCCCTACGGCCTTATCCCGGCCTCCACGGCCACGTCCGGCCTCTATGACCTTATCCCGGCCTCAACGGCCTCGTTTGACCTCAACGGTCTCGTATCGGCCATCATGGCCTCGAGTGGCCTCTACGAGTTTATCCCGGCCTCCACGGCCACGTACGGCCTCAATGGCCTTAGCACGGCCTCTAGGGCCTCGTTTGACCTCAACGGTCTCGTCTCGGCCTCTACGGTCTTATCCCGGCCTCAAGGGCCTCGTTTGACCTCAACGGTCTCATCTCGGCCATCATGGCCTCGAGTGGCCTCTACGGCTTTATCCCGGCCTCCACAGCCACGTACGGCCTCAATGGCCTTAGCACGGCCTCTAGGGCCTCGTTTGACCTCAACGGTCTCATCTCGGCCATCATGGCCTCGAGTGGCCCCTACGGCCTTATCCCGGCCTCCACGGCCACGTCTGGCCTCTATGGCCTTATCCTGGCCTCAACGGTCTCGAATCGGCCATCATGGCCTCGAGTGGCCTCTACGGCCTTATCCCGGCCTCCATGGCCACATACGGCCTCAAATGCCTTAGCACGGCCTCTAAGGCCTCGTTTGACCTCAACGGTCTCATCTCGGCCTCTATGGCCTTATCCCGGCCTACAGGGCCACGTTCGGCCTTAAAGGCCTTAGCACGGCCTCTAGGGCCTCATTTGACCTCAACGGTCTCGTATCTGCCATCATGGCCTCGAGTGGCCTCTATGGCTTTATCCCGGCCTCCAGGGCCTCGTTTGACCTCAACGGTCTCGTCTCGGCCTCTACGGCCTTATCCCGGCCTCAAGGGCCTTGTTTGACCTCAACGGTCTCATCTCGGCCATTATGGCCTCGAATGGCCTCTACGGCCTTATCCCGGCCTCAACAGCCTCGTTTGACCTTAACGGTCTCGTCTCGGCCTCTATGGCCTTATCTCGGCCTCCAAGGCCACCCTCGGCCTCTACGGCCTTATCCCGACCTCAACGGCCTCATTTGACCTCTACGGTCACATTACGGTCTCAACCCGGCCTATACGGCCTCAATTCGGTCTTCGTGACCTCACTTGGCCTCTATGGCCTCAATACGGCTTGAATGGCCTCACTTTGGTCTTCGTGACCTCATCCGGCCTCTACGGCCACACTTCGATTAGCGTGACCTCTCTCCGGTCCGCACGTCCTCGCCTTGATCTCGCCAGTCTTACTGGCCTCCACGGCCTCTTTACGGTCTCAGCGACCTCATCCTTGGCCTCCTCGGCGTCACTACGGTCTCACTGACCTTATTCTCGGCCCATGTGGCCTCCTTGCGTCTGTCTCAATGACCTTATCTCGACCTCCATAACCTCCATAGGTCTCAACGATCTAGGTTCAGCTTTCGCAGCCCTTGTTGGCCTAAATTAGCTGATCTTGGCCCCCACGGCCTCTATTGACTTCAATGGTACTATCTAAGCCTCCATAGCCTTCCTTGGTTTCATCGACCAAAGCTCGACCTCTATGATCTCACCATGGCCATCCAGGCCTCATTCCAATCACGTTAATTTGGACCAGCACGTCTCACAAACTATCCAGACTACTATAGTCTCACCTATCGATGGAAGGATTAGGTCTACTTTATTCCTAAATGGTTTCAGCCTCCACTTCCCTCACCTCACTCGAGAAAGCGAAGACTGAGGGGCTATTGTGATGCCAAAAAATAATAGGCTAAGCCCAATACACTAAGCCTAGACAGGCCCATCAGAAGAAGCCCAAATGGGCCCACGAAGAGGGAGAAATTTGATAAAAGAAAAAGAAAGAGGAGAAAGGAGGGGGGACGGCAGACACACGGAGAAGAAAGGAAAGAGAAAGAAAAGAGGGGAAGAAGAGAATGGGGACTTCGACCCCCCTTTGTTCATCATTTTTGTATTGGCTATTACGCCATTTATGTGTATTTCTCCCCATTTATTAGTGAAAAACCCCCTCCCCGTGGATGTAGGCATTGTTGGCCGAACCACGTCAAATATTGTGTTTATTGTCGTGTTTTCTCTCCCTCAAGCTTGTGTCTCGTCGGATTAAGCCACTCAATCGGGCTCCCATCGTGTCCAAACTCGCTATTAAAGAGGTTCCGTACGTATCCCTTTGCTACCCGAGTTTTTTGACGTTACAATGATATAACTTTTTCATATCTTATTGCACTCTGGTCAATTTCTTTCACTGGTTGTAGATATTTTGTTTGAATAAATTGTAGGAAATTGTTTGAAATGAAAGAGCTATTAAAAAGAATCTGAATGGAAAGTGTTTGGAAGAAAAGTCGCCGCTTGTTTCTATTCAAAGAATCTTTATCAGAGAAGAATCATTAACTCAAGTCTCTTTCTTAATTATGGAATAGAAAAATCTGTGCATGTTCAAAGTCTCTCCAATAGTCTAATCTGCCCATGAATTGTTAGACTCTAGCTATTACTAATAACCCCAGCTACACGGGATACTTAAAAATAGTCTCTAGCAACACGCCTTTGTTCAATATCCAACTTGGAAATAACGTAAGGCCAAGGCAGTTCGATACAGTCACAATTTGAGACAAAAGGGTTGGACACAATTTCATCGAGCTATGCCTTTCCAGTCAAGTCCACATACACGTTAATTATTTTGAAACTTGAATTAATCAGTGGATGGTATTATATCTTCATTAGCAGGGTCGTATCCCTCAAGTCTTTACCTAAAAAATCATTCAAATCTTCTTTATATTTTATACATTCCAAAAAAGTAGAAGTGAAGAACCAATAACACATTGGCAGGCCAGGTATACAAATCAACCATAACGCAAGTCTCAAGCTCATCAATTTCAAGTAGTGCTTGGATTTTGCATAGGAACAATTATCTACCAATCAAGCATTCTATCCAACCTGTACACTTCTTGATCATGTTTAAGCAGCATTAAATAACGTAATCGATTTATCTTAATTGGAAATGCAGATAGATGACAGTCTACAGAAAAGAAAGAAAAAAAATGTTGTTAAATTAATATTACTCGTCGTTGACCCGCACGATACGCGGGAAGATTCAATATAATTATTTTTTAGTTTAATAATACATTCAATCCTCAACCTTTACCGAATGTTTCCAAATAGTTCCTATCATTTTAAACAACACTTGATATGTCAAAAAGTTCCTTGCTATTAAGGCATCAAGTGTTGAACAAAAAAAGGTAATGAAAATTTTTGAAACATGTGGATGAAACAAACAAAGAAGAATGATAATGCTACATTTAAAAAAATAAAAAAAAAAAAAAAAAAAAATGAATGATAATAAATACCTTCTAGTAACAAAACATAAGTTAGCTTGATTGGTTTGCTACCTTCTAGAAACAAAATATGAAAACATGTTAGAGCAAATTAGCATTTAGTCTTAACGCTAAACTAAAAAGATTAACCATTGAAAAAGTAATCAAAATTTGAAATACCTAAGAAAAACCAAGAGGGAATTAAAACAAAAGAAAAATCATGATATGTAAAAGAAATTTGATTACCAAAGATTCAAGAGAGTATCGAAGAATTCCCCTTAGATTGCAAGTGATAAACGGACTGTGGTATTGAATGCTTGATAATTTCCACACACCTTTCAAATTCGTTAGGCATCGAAAAAAAAAAAAATCTATATCTGAAGTGGAGAGAGAGAGAGAGAGAGAATGAGAGAGAGGACTTACTGGTAAAATATAAGATTTTGAATTCAACTATTTAAAGTGGAAGGGTGATTTGAGATTTTAGACATATAGAAACTTTATGTCTTCAAAAAACGTTACAATATTAGAGACTGTTTTTCTTCCATTCATCAATGGAAGGATGTGAATAGTCATAAGACTTATAACTGAAAACTCAAGGGGTATGATTGTCATGACCCAAATCCGCAATATGATTCGGAGTCGGACTGGCATGCTAATACCAAGTCTATGCCTGATATTAACACGAACCAACTAAAATGAGTATAAATTTTTTTCTTCTTTTCTCTCTTCTCTCATCTTGATTCTTTAACTTCTTCTTGGGTTGGGAACTTCCATAATATATTAACGTACTCCTTTGCAAAATAACTGAATATACTAGTCCACCTAAAGGAAGTGATAGTAGTCAAAGCATGTATAACTGTTTATACAAAATACATCAATATGTGGACATAGTAACTCTAATACAACGGAAGATTATTTAAACATATACATCACTTCTGCTTTATATACACAAAAACTTAAAACATTTAAGACTAGTTCTAGAGACAACAAAATTGATCTTCCATGCTGAGACTCTTAGCTGCACTATAGGATGTTCCTGCAATCTGAGCAACCCACTTTGCTCAGTAAGAGAGGCGTAATATGAAGATTTAACAGTATGCATGAATGTATGATAAACAGAATAATCTTTGTGGATATGACTTGCGTATAAACAATTCATGCTAAAACATTTCATGAGTTTCTTGAACATATAAGTTTCATTTAGATGAACATAATATCTGATAACTTGTAAGGCATAATATAACTATTGAAATCTGAACATATAGCATGATTCCTTTATATGTAAACAAAACATGTTTCCTTAAATTGTTCTAGAGAGAAACTTATCTCATACTATTGCATAATATAACAAAACTATATGAAACATGTAACTGTACTATATCTTTAGGACTTTGCCCCTTGTGACCTTACTTGTGCCATATCTACAGGGAAACTATCCCCTCGTGGCCTTCCTGCTTGCCAGTCTACAGGATATAAAAACCCCTTGTGACCTTCCTGCTTGCCAATCTACAGAGTATGAAAACCCCTCGTGACCTTCCTGCTACCAGTGTACAGAAATTAAAACCCCTCGAGGCCTTCCTGCTGTCACAAGGCCCTCACACTGAAAACCGTTTTAGGTGTTCATAAAACATATCATGCTTGTTTATTTTTCAATCTCTCTCTTGCCTTACTCAACCCAATTTCATAGCATATCCACAACTTGTTTCTAAAATCTTTCGTAACTGTACTAACTCAAAACTGTTTCTAAATTAATGCACATTTTCTTTATAAACAAGTATCAAACTGAGTTTACTGAAAGCATTGATAAAACATATATAGATATATTCTTAAAACATGGACTATTAAATTTTTATGGTACATTCCCTTACCTGTACACTGTAGCAGAACCCAAACCAGAGTCTCAAGCAAGCCTGCAGTCTCACCTATTGACTCCGGATTCTCCTAAACCAAGGGAAATACTAATTACTAATTTTTCCAATACTTAGCTTAAAACTGTCCTAAACCCTTTCGCAACCCCAAACAACATGTTGAAGGCATCCAAGGCTAACCAACCTCATAATTATAATACTAAATACAACATATTTCAAGCAATCACATATTGTTTCTAAAGCACTAATGCAGAACCCGTAGTTACATGGCTCATAACTTTCTTTATAATACCAAACAGTGGAAATCAATACATAGTAAAATTCATCTATACAATAAACATGCAAATGGTCCTGCACATAAAACATCAACTCAAATAAATCATCCAATTGCAAGAATAAATTCGTCAAAGTCTCATTCTTTCAGGAAATAAAGGTTCTGTCCCACTACCGGGCAGCCCATTTGAACAGTGAATTTAACTATCCATTGACTGTCCAATTTCCATGATATTTCATTTACTTGTTCTATTATATGTCTAGTACATTAATTAAAAATTACAGCTCTATTTGAGCTTTTTACAAAATTATAAAATTCAACCAAGACAAAAGACGCAAATCTGCCAGCGCAGTTTTGAAGGTAACTTTAGATCAGTACCCACAATTTCTTATTTACTAAAAATGCATGGGGATAATTCCATCAAGAACATATACATCCCAAGATTCCAGAAAATTATTCCAATCACTCAAATTCCAAGTATTGGATTTATTATGAAATTTCTAACTGACAAACACAGAATCTGTCAAATTGACAGATTTGTACAGTTTTCTTGTAAAATGACAAATAATTATCAAACAACCTTGTTTTCAAGTGAAATTTAATATATGGGCAATAGACATGTGATATAATAAGCTAAAGAAAACCGTTTCTTAATTGCTCTTCTCAAAAATTCCAGAATTTTACAAACCCAAACAGATTTACAGATTTCACCTCAAATTCACCTCTAATGGCACATCCAAGCATAGATTAATACTCATATCGTATCACCACATGCAATCCTTGAATTAGAATAAAACACCAAACCCACATAGCAACATAAAATCCCAGCAAAGAACACTACCAAATCCACATGCATGTCCATAAAAATTCACTTTCCTCAACCCAACATCATAATCTCATAACTCCATAACCTCAAAGCATAAGAATCCAAAAGATCAACCAATAATTTCAACTATACCCATTTCAAAACTTGACTAAAATCATAAATTCTTACCTTGGTTCGGCTATAGGTCTAGGCCTGGGTGAGAAGTTGATGATTCCTTAGAGAAATTAAGACATTTGAGAGGAATTTGGGCAAGTGATTTTCGGGTGGGGCTTGGCTTCTAGAGAGGAAATGAGTTGTATTCATGGCATTGTGCAAGAAATGAAACTAAATGAAATGGAGAAGTGTAGGGCCGGTTCTAGGGAAAAGAATTAGGCTAGTGCATTACACGTCACCTTGCCAGAGAGTGAGATTTAGTTAATGGAGTCCAAGTGTCAATTTATAAGAGGGTAGAGGTTTGCTAGTGGATTCCATGTGTCATCTTTGGAGAGGAAGGCTTAGCTAGTGCATTTCATGTGTCCAACTTCTATTGGTTCACTAGGCCATTAACATACATTATCTTAACTTAACACCATTAACCTTTAATACTCTTAATTAGCTTAACCTTAATTAATCATCTAATAACTAACTTACAAGTACTAATTATCCTACATGCCATTAACATATATGCATGTTTATTTTTGCTAACATTAATCATGTAGCATGACTATTATATAATTAATTTATAATGCTAGGTGGTGCGGCGCATCACGATGATGGCATAATGGTAGCTCAAAATAGGAAGAAGGAAAAAAAATTTTAAAGAGTAATTGTGGCTTTAATGATTTTAGCGTATACTCTTTATATTGAATACATTTAATTTTGGCAATATGAGAAAAAGTAGGATTTAAAAAGAAACGAAAATAGGAGGATTTAAATAGAAGATTTGGGATAGGTGATTTAATGGGTATGTTAAACCTATGGGAGATGAAGAGGCGATGGGGAGAGAAAGTGAGAGAGAGAGAGAGAGAGAGTGAAATAAAAAGAAAAATGATATGAAATATTGTGGGAGCAACAAATCTGACGTGGCGATATTTGGGAAAGCCTAAAATTTTTTTCTCAGCTTCAGCTTTTAGTTTATATTATAGATTATAGATTTGGTAAACTATAATGATATGATAATTGAAGTAATCTCTCAAACTTAAAAAGGAAAAATTACACTATTTCTTTAGATTTTATTTTCAAAAAATTTTACTGTGCATCGCACAGGTTTACAACTAGTACTATATTGTAAAACCAAAACTTTTTTTTTACTTTTGATTGACCCCATATATTGCGCCACATAAAATTTTAAGGTCTCACAATTTTACACCTCATTATTTTAATATATATTTTTGGTTAAACTATTGTTTTCGTCTCTAAACTATACATGGGTTTCGTTTTTCGTCCCTGAACTTTGAAAAAGTTCATTTTTACACATGAATTTTGTCCTTGAACTTTTTTATAAAATGACGAAATTCATGTGTAAAAATGAACTTTTTCAAAATTCAGGAACGAAAAACCAAACTCATATATAGTTTAGGGACGAAAACAATATTTTGGCCTATATTTTTAATTTAATTTTAAATTTATTCTATTATTGAATTTAAATTTTGTTCTATAATTAAATCTTCCATTAGAATCTTGACATATCATATTTTATTTAATAGAAAGAATATATTGTTTCATATATACAAACACAATATAATAAATGTCTAATACTAAAATATATTCCATATATAAACATAATAATAAATAAAATAATAATTCATATTATATTAAATTTCTCGTGCATTGCAAATTTTTAGAATCGAAACTTTTTTATTGACTTTTGGTTGACCTCATAATATTGTGTCATATAGATTTTGAGGTCTCATAATTTTACACATCATTATTTTAATAATATATTTATATATATTATATATATTATATAAATTTTATGGGTAAATTACACTGACACTCCTTTTTTTAGAAACTAGACTACACCCTAGTTTGGGGAAATAACACTCTGCTCCCAAATTTGCAAAATAATTAACACTCAGCCCTTTTTCCCCAATTTTTAAAGGAATATTTCCCACTTAAACTTAAAATAATTGGAATATAATTTTTCTTTTTAACTTTGGTTAGTTAGCATTGGTTAAAAAAATTAAAAAATAAACAAAAAAAAAAAAAAAGGGGGCAGAGTGTTAATTATTTTGCAAATTTGGAGCGGAGTGTCATTTCCCAAATAGGGTGTAGCGAGTCTATTTCCCAAAAGAAGGGGTGTCAGTGTAATTTACCCTAATTATATATATATTATATATATAATTTATATATATGATATAGTATATATATATATATTTTTAATTAAATTTAATTATAGTCTTATTTAAACTATATTTTAAAATCTTGAGACATTGATTCATTCTCATTAAATCACATATGAATCCCTTGATTCATGCTATTAGACATAACACAAACCAAAAGTAACTACACATGACAAACTGGGACACCATCACAAGACCAAAAAAAGGTGGGTTAGGAATTAGAAATTTTGGCCCCATGAACAAAGCCATGCTGTCCAAACAATATTGGAGGATGTGTAAGAACCCAAATCTTCTTCTTACCAAAACACTTAAAGCCAAATACAGCCCAAATGAAGATTTCTCCAGCCATAAACCCAAAAAACACTCCTCCTGGATTTGGAGATCAATCATGAACTCCACAAGTCCCCGTCTAACCCAAGGGTCTCGAAGAATTGGAAGAGGATTTAACATTCCTATACCACACCCCAACTGGTTTCATTTCAAACCTGAAGCTCCACCCCACCTCCAGAACCAAGTTTCAAAAGTTGCTAACCTTATCAATCAGGACACTGCCACTTGGAAAACTGATTTAATCCTACAGCTATATGACAGACAGGAAACAGAGAAAATTCTTAAACTTCCCCTCCCAAGGTTCCACACCCCAAATACCCAAGACAAACTCATCTAGCCTCATTCCATGACCGGGGAATACCAAGTTAAAAAAGCCTATGACCTGCTTCACAAACTACAAACCCAAGACAACAACACTCATCACAATATGGGAATCCATGCAAGTTTGTGGAAGACTCTTTGGAGACTCAAACTACCCCACAAAATCCTCACTTTCACTTGGAAAATCCTCCATCAAGCACTTCCAATAAGATCAGAACTGCAAAGAAGAGGAATCCACTATGATGCAATTTGTGGTCTATGATCAAATGAGGATGAAACAATCAATCATCTTCTTCTCCTTTGCAATGTGCAACAATGGATCCTGCAGCTCCTAAATCCTCAAGATCAGGGGCAATGCAATCATGACACTTTGCCTATGGTCCTCACAACTTTATGGTGTATCTGGTTCTATAGGAACCAAATTCTCTTTGAAGGAAAATCACCAAACCCGATTGATACAATCCTAACATCCCAATCTTTGATGAACAGGTACAAGCACACACCTTTGGACACAATGATCACTCCAAACAAAGGACACCAAAACACCACCAATTTTGGGCATATCAAAGTTGATTGGCAGCTCATCATCACCACAGCTGGAATCTCTTCAAAGATGGGCATATGGCAAGGCATTGCCTTCATATATAGGGGAAAAAAAGAGAGAGAAAAAAACAGGACAGGTGCTCTTTGTTGGCAGCCATAACATCAAAGCAAATGACCTCACAACAACCAAAATTATGGCTATGAGAGGCAGCTATTCTGGCTTGCAGACTTGGATTTAGGAACATCATTCTCCTAACAGACAGCAAGAACATTGAAAACTCATGAAGGCAACACAGCAAACACAACAAACATCATTCTCCAATTTTTGAAGACCTACAAGCTCTCCAACATAAACATGGGCTCCAAATCTTTCTCAAGATAGCCCCAAAACTCATCTTGGCATATGGTATCCCCTAGCAATCACAGCCTCAAAGTTTTTTGTTAATGTAACAAGTTTTCACTTGGATATGATGTTGTAACTTTTTTTGTGCTTGGTATCAAAAAATAAAAAATAAATAATTGATCATGTAGAATTTTGAAATTCATTAATATTCATATATGATGTAATCATGATTTTTTTTTTTTTGGGTAAATTATTCACACTCTATCTGATTCGTGAATCCAAGACCATACCGTACATCTCATAATTGAGGAGCTGTATCCATGCTTTCAAGTATAAAACAAAAGTTTGAATAATCATACTTATTAATACATAATTGAAGCTAACTCGACATCACCTTTGCCCGAATGTAGAAGAGGTTTGCTTTGGCCAGCTGACATAGACGAATTTGTAGAGCAACTACTACATGAACACTGCATCTGATCTTTTGACCCCGTGAGACCAGATGATGTATTGGAGAATTTACACATGTGCATGTGCATTGAAGGCCCAAAATACATTGGCACGGGAAATTTTGATGGAAGGTTGGGCAAAGGAGCTTCAAAATTAAGAATGTGTATAACTTGTCTCATTGAGGGCCTGATAGTAGGATCAGGATGGCAACACCATAAACCAACTACCATCAAGAACTTTGTTTGCCCCTCATCAAATTCCATACTCAATCCATCATCAGCAGCTTCAAGTAGTTTGCCTTTTCCATAGAGGTCCCACACCCACTCTGCTAACCTTACCTTGCTTGGTTCTACATGTCACTCGATTTGCTTTCTTCCACATACAATTTCAAGGGAAACCACCCCAAAACTATAAACATCAAATTCCTTAGAAGCCTTGTCGGTGGTGAAACACTCTGGGGCTATGCAGCCCATGGTGCCTGCCAAAATAGTTGTTTGAGAGCCTAACTCATGCTTTACAAGTCTTGCAAGACCGAAATCACCAAGCTTGGCATTGAAATTTGAATCCAACATGATATTGCTGGTCTTTATATCTTTGTGCACCACACATTGTTCCCACTCTTCGTGAAGGTACAACAATGCAGAAGCCAATCCCTGGGCTATTTTATACCTTACCGGCCAAGTTAGCGTAATCTTTCCTCCAAATAGATGAGAATCAAGGCTTCCATTAGGCATGTACTTGTACACAAGAAGTAACTCACGCTGTTCATGGCACCAACCAATGAGTTGAACCAAATTCCTGTGTCTCAAACGACTAATGATCTTCACTTCTGATTTGTACTCCTTTTTTCCCTGCTTTGATCCTTTTGAGATCCTCTTAACGGCAACTTCTACATTGGATTCACTTAACAAACCCTTGTAAACGCCTCCGAATCCTCCCTCTCCAAGCTTCCCTCCTTCAGCAAAGCTGTTTGTTGCACGGTGAAGTTCACGGTATGTGAACCTCTTTGGCCCAATTCCTTGTTCAAATTCATCATCCATACAGACATCATCGCCCAAATCTTCTGTGTTTGCACTAGCCCTTTTTCTCCAACAAATAAACCAAAGAAGACCTAATGCACAACTCACTACACCCGAACTCACTGATAATCCCATCGCCAACCCCAATTTGTTTTTCTTGTTCCCATCTTCAACCTCCAAACTTGAATTGAATGACCAAGAATGTATTGTATATAACTTGGTCTGATCGCCTGTAGCAGCGAAGAAACCAACACTAACCCATTCGGGCAAAAAAGTTGTCAAATTAATAATATATGAAAGGATAGAATTCCCACGCAAGGATGAATTATCATCAGCAAAAGTAAGGAAAACACTAAGATTTTGGGTTGTGGAGGAGTTATAAGTTATCCAGGCATTTGCTCTTGACCCCTTGATGTCAGTTAGCAATGTGACATTTTTCACTGAAACAATGGAATTGACATCGATTCCTACATGATTATCACTTGGATCCCAGTCATTTCGAAAAGTGTCAAACTCAATTGCAACAATTTGATTTTGAGGATTTGGAGTGCTGTTGAGAGCGGCTTCACTAGTCAACAGTCCAATAGCCCCGCCAGCTGAATTGTTAGGCATTGTAGTGTTAAATGGTGCTATGAAGAAGGCGAGCCCATCACCACCACCACCGCCACTAATAACCTGAATGGTAAAGGAGAAGTGAGTGGTGAAGTCAGTAACTGTAAGCCTCCCAGTGCTGTTATTGTTAAAAAATTAGACGCCACTAATTTTTGCAGAATCTTTATGATACAATATACAAAAAGATAATAATTTGCACAATTATTATCATAAGTGTAAGAGAATAAACACAATCATACAACACAAAGATTTACGTGGTTCGGCAAAATTGCATTTATGTGAGAAGAGGACTATGCATTTATTTGTAGTCCTGAACTACTGAATAATTTCGGTATAAATATGTGTTTTATATTTGCTGATTTTATTATTGTATATAGGGTATTTAATGAGGGTTTGATTGGGTGTGTTAGTCCAATTTTTTTAATTTGTACAAAGCTGATGTGGCACACTAGTATTGGAGTGTTTAAATATAAGTGTTTACACCATGTCATTATTGTCTTATTTTTTTTTTTTTTTTTTTTAATTCAATAGTTGGGGGAAAAAAGAATTTAAGCCTTGATTCTTCTCTTAAAAGAGACCAACTTTATTACAGTAGTGAACATAGATGACCAGGGTTACCCAACAAAAAAGTTACACATGACTCCAAATGTCTATATCACAAAATTAATTCTTATTAAGAAATATTGTTATTATCAAAACAAATTGTGACTTTAGTTCACATTGATTGTGCGGCTCCAAAAACTACTACTTTGTTTGTTTGCAGAGTAACATGACAAATGGTGCTTGCTATTCTCTAAGGGATATAGTTTTCCTCCAACCCGATTTGGAGAAATCCTCCTTCAACCCATTACGTGGCAAGCAAATAAACCATCTACATATGTATTTTAAAAAGTCACATAACTAATTAAAAATGTCATGTGACTAAAAATACATGTGGATAGTCTATTTGCTTGCCACGTAGTGGATTGGAGGAGGATTCCTCTAAACCGGGTTGAAAGTAAACTATTTCCTTCTGTAAGTACCCTAATTAGCAGAAAACAGAAACAAAAATATACAATCTAAAAAGACAAAAAGAAGTACATTGAAAGCTGCCAGCAGGCTCTTAGCTAAAACTCTCATTCTTATTGGATTGTTTCAGGGGCATAATATTCCATTCCATTAAAGTTTAATGATGCTTATTGATGCATGCATGCTTTCCAGTTTATTACAAAAGTTTGAATAATAATATATATTAATGCATAAGTGACGCAAACCCCACTTCAACTTTGTTTGAATATAGAAGGGGTTTGCTTGGGCCAATTGACATTGAGGAATTCGTAGAGCAACTACTACATTAACACTGCGTCACATCTTTTGACACCGTGAGACCATATGAATTGGAGAATTTACACATGTGCATTGGAGGCCCAAAGTACCTTGGCACTGGAACTTTGATGGTAGGTTGGGCAAAGAAGCTTCAAAATAAAGAACATGTATGACTTTCCTTATAGAGGGCCTGATAGTGGGATCAGGATGGCAACACCATAAGCCAACTACCATCAAGCACTCTATTTGGTCCTCATCAAATTCCATACTTAAGCGGTTAAGCCCTTATCAATAGCTTCAAGTAGTTGGCCTTTTCCATAGAGATCCCACACCCACTCTACTAGCCTTACCTTGCTTGGTTCTGTTTGGGGTTCGATTGGCTTTCTCCCACATGCAATCTCAAGGGAAACCACCCCAAAACTGTAAACATCAGATTTCTTAGAAGCCTTGCCAGTGGTGAAACACTCTAGTGCTAGGTAGCCCATGGTGCCTGCCAAAATAGTTGTTTGTGAGCTGAACTCATGCTCTACAAGTCTTGCAAGACCGAAATCTCCAAGCTTAGCATTGAAATTTGAGTCCAGCATCATATATCTGGACTTTATATCTCTATGCACCACACATTGTTCCCACTCTTCATGAAGGTATAGCAATGCAGAAGCCAATCCCTGGGCTATTTTATACCTAACTGGCTATGTTAGTGTAATCTTTTCTCCAAATAGTTGAGAATCAAGGCTTCCATTAGACATGTACTCGTACACAAGTAACTCATTTTTTACGTGGCACCAACCAATGAGTTGAACCAAATTCCTGTGTCTCAAACGGCTAATGATATTTACTTCTGATATATAATCTTTTTTCATTGCTTTGATCTTTTTGAGACCATTTTAATAGCAACCTCTGTATTGGATTCACTTAATAAACCTTTGTAAACGCCTCCGAATCCTCCCTCCCCAAGCTTCCCTTCTTCAATAAATTCGTTTGTTGCACAAGAAGTTCACGATACGTGAACTTCCTTGGTCCAGTTCCTTTTTCAAATTCATCTTCTATACTACCATCATCGCCAAAATCTTCTGTATTCCGACCGACCCTTTTTCTCCAACAAATAGACCAAAGAAGACCTAATGCACAACTCACTAAACCCAAACTCACTGCAAATCCAATCACCAACCCCATTTTGTTTTTCCAGTCTCCATCTCCGATATTATTTGGTGGAGTATTTCCAGCCTCCAAACTTGAACTGAAAGACCATGAAAGCAATGTATGTAACTCAGTCTTCACGCCTGTAGCAGCAGAGAAACCAACACTAACCCATTCCGGCAAAATGGTCTTCAAATTAACAATAAATGAAAGGATAGAATTCCCGCTGAAGACTGGATTATCAGCAAAAGTAAGGAAAACACTAAGATTTTTGGTTGTTGAGTTATAACTTATCCATGCATTTGCTCTTGACCCATTGTTAAAGCTAATATTCCATGTGACATTTGCCTTTGAGACAATGGAATTGACATCGATTCCTACATGATTATCACTTGGATCCCAGTCGTTTTGAAAAGTGTCAAACTCAACTGCAACAATTTGATTTTCAGTGTCATTGATGGCGGATCCACAACTAAACAATCCAAGATAGCCGCCAGCTGAATTGACAGGGATGTTAGAACCAAATGGTGCTATAAAGAAGGCCAGCCCATCAGCAAAATTAATGTTAACAGCTTTAATGATAAAGGAGAAGTGAGTGGTGAAGTCAGTAAGCCTCCCTGTGTTATTATCCCAAAGGTGCACTCGTTCATTATATATGGCACGACCAACACTTGAGTTGATAGGACCATCTGAGTTTATGGATGCATCCCCCTTGTAAGGTAAGGTTAATGTTTTTTGTTTGGAAACTAGAGAAGTTGAAGGAAATTGACAATGAATGGGGCAGTAGCAACAAAAAGAAAATGAAAAATTGATTGAAAAGAGATGAGATTTTTTGAAGTTGAAAAAGGCAAGAAGGTATGTTGGAGAGAGCCATGGTTGGATACAGATAGGAGTGAATGAAGGGCCTATTTCTAAGCTTTTTATAATATTGTTTGTATTCTAAGAATGTCAATTCATATGCCGTCACCTTAAATTGTCCTCGTCAATTATTATTGCCAGGTCTATCAAATTTATAATGGAACCACCAAGAGACGGTGGGGGGCCATTACACAACCCACATTCAGCTCTTTTTAATTTGTTTTTTGGTGCTTAATAGAACAACAAGACAAAGAGGAAAAACATATAAGTTCTGATGATGTGTGAGATCAGCACGGTCGTCCTACGGATGTTCTCTCTGATGGAAGACCTGAAACAAGGAACAACAAGGACGACGGTAGGAAAACACCGGTGGGGTGCCGGCCAAAGTTCCTCCGATGCCTTTGTCAGAGATTTGGTGGAGAATGGTTAACAAGTAAGTAAAAGTGTTTAGGCTAATAGTGTGCCTACCTTGTGCATTTCTGTCTGGTGGTTTATATAGATGATCCAGAAAATAGCCGTTGAGTCCCTCTTAACTTCCCTCTTTACTGGATTTAAATGAGGGCTATTATGAAGGCGGTTACAATATCTCGGGGATACTGTCATTAATGGGTAATTGAGTTCATTTACTTCGTTGTTTGTAACGGTGACCATAAGTGGGCCGTTTAGTACTTGTATGGGGGTTTGTGTGGACAGAATAAGGACCTTAGAGTCGTCCTTGCGTTTGTTCATCTTGGTGGACGATAGATTTGGACGATCGTCCCTTCGTGTCTTTGATGTTTCGGGTGGAGGCCTTTGACGACGTCCTGAGTAACGTCGTGGTTCTGTTTACGACGATCGTTTACGGTCGTCATTCCCGTGGTGCGGTTACTGTCGTCCGTCTTTTGGGTGATGAACCCATCAGATGCCCCCTATTCCGTCGTGGGTCATTTTTGGGCGACGGACGGGATACGCTCATTAGGTTTTCCTTTTGGCGCGAGTATCTTTCTCGGGAAGGCGCGCAGCCGTATTCAATCTTGAGTATTAAATGGTGAAATGGCCGAGTGACTTCACTTTTGACACGTGTCACTCATTCATTGGGCACGTCTTGCGAAGCGACGATTCGCTTCGTATGCTCGAATTTTCTTGGCTATTTAAATTCAAACGAGGTTTCCATCTTCCCTCTTTACTTTCCCGCTCCTACTCCGAAGTGACCCCCTCTGGTTTTTCCTTTCTCCGGTGAGTCCTCCTTCTTTCCTTTTCCAATTTGGACCTTAAGCCTGGATCCTTTGCATTTTTCGCTAAAGAGGTTTTTTGTGGGAGTGTGTCGCGAGGCTGAGAGTGGGGGTAGAGTACTTGATCTTGGTGATCTTGTTTCTCCGGATAGCGTGCTCCGCCGGTTATCGGTGGAGCTTTTCGATTTCGTGTTTCCGGCGCTAGACACGTGGAGGGTGGTCAGAGGTTTAATGGCGACGGAGAGAGGTAGTTGGTCTTCGGTTCATTCCGAGGACCTCCCTGAGGGACTCTCCGATAGGGGGGAGGATTCTCACTCGACGGAGGATACTCCGTCGGTCTCTGGGTCGTCAAGGGCTGTGGGCCCTGACGACTCTTGGATTGCTAGGTCCTACCTGTCCAAGGTAGTGGATGTCGAGGGTTTAGATAAGCTTAGGAGTAGATACCAGATCCCTGAGGACGTCGTCCTTAGGATCCCCGGGTCGGACGAGGTAGCTTGCTCGTCTAGATTTGGCGACGTGGCGTTTTATGAGGCCGACTTCAATGCCGGCGTGAGGTTTCCCATGCAGCCCCTGATGAGGGAGTTGTTGGATCGTCTTAACCTTGCGCCGGGTCAGTTGGCCCCAAATGCTTGGAGGACGGTGGTTGGGTCAATGGTGATGTGGAAGGTATTAAGCGAGGGGAAGGACGACCTTACCCTAGACGAGCTGTTATTTTGCTATAAGCCGTGTCAAATACCGGCTTCTCCTGGATTCTGGTCTTTAAACATGCGGCAGCGGGGCCTAAAGTTGATAGTGGGGACCCCATCGTCCAACAGAGAATGGAAAGACAACTACGTCTTTGTCTGCGGAGACAATTGGGAGGGTCTCCAGTGTGAGAAGGACGACAACTTTATCCCCGTTCGTCGAGAGTGGGGCGTACCTTCGTCCTCTGGTGTGTGTGTGTTTATTTGCATGATTTGAATTTTTGGGTAATCTGTTTTGTTTTCTGACTTCTTCTTTTGTTTTGCAGCACTTAGACGACCGAAGCTAGACGAGGACGGCCATAACAGGGTACTCCGGTCGTTGCACCACACCAAGCACCATTACAAGCATTTCATACGACCCGAGCTTCTAGCTCTGTACTTGTTCAGGCCTGAACCGAGTGAAGCTGTCCTGTCGTTGCAAGAGATCAATCAGAAGAGTAAATACCTTTACATAGCATGTTGTTTGTAGCGTCCGTCGGACGACGTTTATCTGACGATGCTTTTATTTTGTCTTGTAGGGATGGCGACCGCTAAGCTCAACCGCGAAAAGCTTAAGAAGATGATGATGACCCAACAGGAGGAGGCCCCGTTGGTCATTGGGAAGAAGAGGAAGGCTGATACGTCGTCCAAGAAGGCGACAGAAGAGAGAATTCTTCCTCCTCCTCCTTCTGTACAAAAGCCGTCCATTCCAGAGCCCGTGCCTACATCGTCGATTGAGGTGGTTGAAATCACTGCTGAACCGTCGTCTAGCAGGCCTGTGGAAAAGGTGCCGACGCTTCCTCGCGATGCTTCGTTGGCCTGTCGTCGAGCCAAGTCCGTAGTGACGAAGGACGATGTTGATGAATATGAGAAAGTCAACACCGACGTCGTCAAAGTGGCCGGCGTTCATTCCCTTATGAAGGTACGTCCCTTTTCTTTTTTTTTTTTTTTTTTTTTTTTAATTGTTTTCATGCACAGGGCCTGACGGAGCTTACAGTGATCGCCAATCGCTGCATCCAATGGGAAGAGGCGTTACTGAAGCAGAAGATCAAAATGTCAGAGGCTGCCCAATCCAATCAACGGCTTACGGCACTCGTCAATGAACTGACTCTTGATAGAGACAGGGTTGTGGGCGAGATGTCGACGCTTAAGGTGGACATGGCGAAGAAGGATGAGGACCTGAAGAAGGCTTTGGACGGGGCCAGGAAGTCTGAAGAGCAAGTTAAGACGTTGACTTCGCAGTTGGAGACGGCAAGGGTCTCTGCTGTGGAGGAGTTTAAGTCGTCAGAGGCTTATGACGACGTCAACACCAAATACTTCCTCTCTGGCTTTAACTTCCTAAAGAAGCAAGCGAAAGAGAAGTTTCCGCAGCTTGATTTCGATGCTTTTCAACCCTTCGAGGACGACGAGTCCACGATGCCTGCTGACGAGGGAAATGTAGAGGCACCGACCAATGATCCACAGATGGACGATGATGCCACCTCTTAATTTATGATATTTGTAACCTCTTCAGATACACTATTTTTGGTAGGGGCTGTTTTTTTTTAGGCTTTCAATGTTGAAACAATGTGGTGATGCTACAATGCCCGTTTTTTAGGCTTGTTAGTTTTTTGAACAGTGTTTTAGATAAGTCTGCTTTTTAATATATATTACTACTGTTTTTTATGGCATTTGTATGCGAATACTTGTTTTATCTGTTTTTCACCATGTTCTTATGGTCGTCTATCTGAATGTCTCGTTGGTGGGTATGACTGTTTGTTATGTATACATGCATTGATGACTGGTACTCGTTTTTCGTCGGAGTGTCTAAGGCCGTCCATGCATAAGCTTTTGTACATATGCATGGGGGTTGAGACTTGTTATTTTTTATCCAAGCGATTAATGTTAATTTGTAGACCTTACACTTGCGGTTTTGTTCAAGTGTTTAGAGTCGTCCATGCATGTGCGTTTGTACACATGCTCAAGGACTGTGACACTTGTTGTTTTGTTCAAGTATTTAGAGTCGTCCATGCATGTGCGTTTGTATACATGCTCAGGGACTGTGACACTTGTTGTTTTGGTCAAGTGTTTATAGTCGTCCATGCATATGCGTTTGTACACATGCTCAGGGACTGTGACACTTGTTGTTTTGTTCAAGTGTTTAGAGTCGTCCATGCATGTGCGTTTGTACACATGCTCAGGGACTGTGACACTTGTTGTTTTGGTCAAGTGTTTATAGTCGTCCATGCATATGCGTTTGTACACATACTCAGGGACTGTGACACTTGTTGTTTTGTTCAAGTGTTTAGGGTTGTTATGTGGACCTTTGGCTTGTTGTTTTGTTCAAGCGCTTAAGGTCGTCCTTATGCTTGTTGTTTTATTCAAGCAGTTAAGGTTGTTTGAGTGGACCTTTGGCTTGTTGTTTTGTTTTATTCAAGCGCTTAAGGTCGTCCTTATGCTTGTTGTTTTATTCAAGCAGTTAAGGTTGTTTGAGTGGACCTTTGGCTTGTTGTTTTATTCAAGCGCTTAAGGTCGTCCTTATGCTTGTTGTTTTATTCAAGCAGTTAAGGTTGTTTGAGTGGACCTTTGGCTTGTTGTTTTATTCAAGCGCTTAAGGTCGTCCTTATGCTTGTTGTTTTATTCAAGCAGTTAAGGTTGTTTGAGTCTTGGGGAAGTAGAGACGGAGTCATGATGCTTGGATGACTTTGTATTCCGCTACTTTATTTTAAAAACAAATACACTGGAGATCGAATCATATGAGCAAAAAAGAAAAAAGGAATACATATGAATGTTGTTGTCTTACTGGTAATATTTCTTTAGATGCTCGGCGTTCCAGGGGTGAGGTAGTGCGTTCCCGTCTAACTTCTCCAGGTGGTAGGTGCCTCTTCTGTGGAACTTGACGACCCTGTATGGTCCTTCCCATGTGGGTCCCAGTTTTCCCTGTGTTGGGTCCCTTGTTGCGAGGGTCACTTTTCTCAGCACTAAGTCTCCAACTTTGAATTCTCTGTGCTTCACTCGTCTATCGTAGTAGCGGGCCATCCTCTGTTGGTAGACCCTGGTTCTGGCTTCAGCTTGACCCCGAACTTCGTCCACCAGATCTAGGTTTGATCATAGTTGAGCATCGTTGCTTACCTCGTCATAGTTGTTCGTCCTCCATGTAGTGAGGCCGACTTCTACGGGTATGAAGGCTTCGGTGCCATACGTCAGTCGAAAGGGGGTTTCTCCTGTGGGAGTTCTTGCTGTTGTCCTGTATGCCCACAAGATGTTTGGGAGCTCTTCAGGCCATAGTCCCTTTGCCCCCTCAAGTCGGGTCTTGATCATCTTGAGCAAGGATCGATTTGTAACTTCCACCTGTCCGTTGGCCTGTGGGTGACCGGGGGACGAATAGTGATTGTGTATGCCAAGCTCTTCACAAAATTCTCGAAAAGGCGAGTTGTCGAACTGTCGTCCGTTGTCTGATATAAAGGCCCTGGGTATCCCAAATCTGCATATGATTGCCTTCCATACGAATCCTCTTATGTTCTTCTCTGTGATCGTGGCAAGTGGTTCAGCCTCTACCCACTTTGTGAAATAGTCTATTCCCACTACTAGGAATTTTAGCTGTCTTCGTCCGACAGGGAGGGGTCCCATGATGTCCAGTCCCCATTGGGCGAACGGCCAAGGTGCCGTCATTGGGGTTAGTGTCTCCGGTGGTGAGTGGATGAGGTTTCCGAATCTTTGGCACTTGTCGCATGCCCGAACATAGGAGACCACGTCCTTCTGCATCGTCGGCCAATAGTACCCAGCTCGGATGAGTTTGTGCACTAAGGAACGTGCACCTGAATGATTGCCGCAAATCCCTTCGTGTACCTCTCTCATCACGTAGTCGGCCTCTGCCTTATCTAGGCAACGTAAATATGGGAGTGAGAAGCCCCTTTTGTATAAAATGCCTTGTATCAGGACAAACCTCGTGCACCGGACTTTCAGCTTTCTAGCCTCGACTTGGTCTGAAGGGAGTGTATCGTCTTCTAGGTAGTTGATGATGGGTGTCATCCAGGAGTTACTGACGTTGATGGGGCTTAGTTCTTCTTCCAGGTGGCTTGGCGAGTGTTGGACTTCGATGTACTAGTCTGTTGCTTCGTCAGAGGAGGCTAGCTTTGCCAAGGCATCGGCCTCTGTATTCTGTTCGCGAGGCACTTGGACGAGCATGACTTCATCGAACCATTCCATGGCATTCCGGACGAGCTTGAGATATTTTGCCATTCTGTCTTCTCTCGCTTCATACTCGCCGTTGACCTGTCCTACTATCAATTGAGAGTCGCTTCGGATCTTAAGTCTGTTTGCCCCCAGTTCTTTAGCTATACGCAGGCTGGTTAACAGGGCCTCGTACTCTGCTTCGTTGTTCGTGGTGGGATATTGGAGTCGGGTGGAGTGTTTGAGTAGATGTCCTTCGGGTGTCCTGAAGACTATCCCAACACCTCCTGCCCCCTTGATGGACGACCCATCAATTTCAACTTCCCATTCTTCGTCCGGTTTCTGTTCTGATGGTTCGTCCTCGGTTACTGTGAACTCAGCTATGAAGTCAGCTAAGGCTTGTGCCTTGATGGCCTGTCTTGGGTGATACTCAATGTCGAACTCGCTCAATTCGACAGCCCATTGGATCAGTCGTCCAGCTGCGTCTGGCTTATTCATCGCCTTACGGAGGGGATGGTTCGTAAGGACAATAATTTTGTGAGACTGGAAGTATGGTCGAACTTTCCTGGCAGCGATTACAAGAGCTAGTGCCAATTTTTCCATTGCTAGATACCTTTCCTCAGCTCCTTGGAAAGCTTTACTGGTGTAGTACACTGGCAATTGGGTGCCCCCGTCTTCCCTGATGAGGGCTGAGCTGACAGCTGTCGGTGAGACTGCTAGGTACAAGGAGAGGGCTTCGCCTTGTTGGGAAGGGCTCAGCAATGGTGGGGACGTCAGGTACCTCTTGAGCTCTTGGAAGGATTTCTGGCACTCGTCCGTCCAAACGAATGCTTTTCTCAGCGTCTTGAAGAAGGGGAGGCACTTGTCGGTAGCCCGTGAGACGAAGCGGTTGAGCGCAGCCACTCTTCCCGTAAGGCTTTGTACCTCTTTCGTCGTCCTTGGAGGTGTCATTTCCAGCACTGCTTTTATCTTGTCTGGGTTGGCCTCTATTCCTCTCTGGGAGACCATGAACCCTAGAAATTTTCCGGACGAGACTCCGAATACACATTTATTCGGGTTGAGCTTCATGCGATATCGGCGGAGGGTTTCGAATGTCTCTTTCAGATCCTCCAAGTGCTTTATGTCGTCCTTCGTTTTCACCAGCATATCGTCGACATACACCTCCATATTTCGTCCGATCTGGTGGTGAAACATCTTGTTCATCAGTCGCTGGTAGGTGGCTCCAGCGTTCTTCAATCCGAACGGCATGACTTTGTAGCAGAAGAGTCCTTTGCTTGTGATAAAGGAAGTCTTCTCTTGGTCAGATTCGTCCATCATGATCTGGTTGTACCCTGAGAAGACATCCATGAAGGTTAGCAACCGGTGTCCTGCTGTCGAGTCTACAAGTTGGTCGATTCGAGGCAGGGGGAAGCTATCTTTTGGGCAAGCCTTGTTAAGGTCTGTGAAGTCTACGCACATTCTCCATTTGCCATTGGCCTTTTTCACCATGACGACATTGGCTAGCCAGTCTGGATAGAAAACTTCTCTGATGAACCCGGCTGTCAGAAGCTTTTCTACTTCGTCAGAGATCGCTTGATTTCTGTCAGGGGCGAATACTCGTCTCTTCTGCTTAATGGGTCGAATGGACGGGTCTACGTTCAGCTTGTGGCAAATTGTTGCTGGGTCGATACCAGGCATGTCGTCGTGCGTCCAGGCAAAGACGTCCAGATTGCTCTTCAGGAAACTGATCATGGCTTCCCTTATTGTCCTGTCCATTTTTGTCCCAATGCTGGTGGTTTTGCTTGGCTCGTCGTCGTCCAACACTATCTCCTCCAACTCTTCTGTGGGTTCGACGAGCTTGTGTCCCTCGTCAATCTTCATTGTCTGGTGTGTTGCCTCTGGACCTAGGGATGCGAAGTAGCACTCCCTCGCCGTTGCCTGGTCTCCTTTGAGCTCTCCTATGCCATGTTCCGTGGGGAACCGGACGAGGAGATGGTAGGTCGAGGTGACTGCGCGAAGCTTGTTGAGGGTCGGACGACCAATTATGACGTTGTAGGCCGAGGGACAGTCTACCACAAGGAACTCTACCGAGGTTCTCACTTGTCTCGGGTACGTCCCTGCTTCAATAACGAGGGAAACTACTCCCAGGGGCTTAACTTTGTCACCTGTGAATCCCACAAGGGGAATATCAATGGGCTTCAACTGCTCCTTGTCTATCTTCATCTGCTGGTATGCTGGGAGGTATATGATGTCAGCAGAACTCCCATTATCGACAAGCACTCGTCTGGTGAGAAATCCTGCGATGGTTAATGTGACGACAAGTGCGTCGTCATGTGGATGATGGATGTTTCTTGCGTCGTCTTCACTGAACGAGATGACTTGGTCGTCCATCTTCAAACTCTTCCTTGACCTTTGAGTGACCAAGATATTGTGGGCCTGCCGAGCGTAAGCTTTTCTAGACGACCGTGAGGCACCTCCGGACGCTAGGCCTCCTACGATAGTACGTATCTCGCCTATGATATCCCGGGGGCGGTCTTCTTGGCGATCCTTATTCTCGTCCTGCCTGGGTGGACGAGGCTCATGACGGACTTCTGGCTTGTCCTGTCGCACGAATTTCCCCAGCTTCCCTTGCCTAATCAAGGCCTCTATTTGTTGCTTTAGGGCAAAGCAGTCTTCGGTGGTGTGACCGTGGTCTCAGTGGAAGCGACAGTAGAGGTCCTTAGATCTCTTCGTCGGGTCTGAACGAAGCTTCCCTGGCCACTTGATATCTGGATTGTCCTGAATCTGTAGCAGGACCTGATCGATGGACATGTTCAAGGGTGTGAAGCTGCTAGGTCGTTCTTCCCGTCGGTTGGACGAGCTTATGTTCTTCCTCTCGGTCTTTGGATAGTCTTGCCTGGAAGACTTATTCCTGGACGAATCGAATCGTCGATCTTCCGGTTCTTTCCTCTTTCTGCTGAGGAACTCGTCTCGGGCTTGGAAGGCATCCTCCGCATTTATGAACTTCTGGGCCTCGTACATCAGTTCTGACATTGACTTCGGTGGGTCCTTGCACAGCTGGAAGAGGAAATCCCCTTTGAGGAGGCCAGCATTGAATGCAGTGAGAGCGACGTATTCATTCGGTTCGTCAATCTGGACTGCTTCCTTGTTGAACCGTTGTACATAGGACCTTAAGGATTCTCCTTCTCTCTGCCGTATGTTGAGAAGGTAGTTTGCTGGACGTACTGATCTTCGTCCTCCAATGAAGTTGTCAATGAAGGCCCTACTCAACTGGGCGAATGTGTCTATGGAGCCCGTCTCCAGTTGGTTGAACCAGGTCCTTGCCGAGCCTCTGAGGTTTGTTGGGAAAGTGCGGCACATGATCTCGTCCGACACGCCGTGAAGACGCATGATGGTTCTGAATGAGTCCAAGTAATCAAGTGGGTCTTTGAACCCGTCGAACGTCTCTAACTGGGGAACCTTGAACTTTGCTGGAAGAGGGTATTCGTCTATTCTCTTGGTGAATGGAGATTCAGAGCGATGGACGAGCATATCGAGGTTTTTGGCTGCCTTTGCTTTGACCTGGCTCTTCATCTCTTTCATTTGTTCTCTCATTTCTTTCAGCTCTTCCTCGAGCTTGGCTGCCCTGGCGTCTGCTGCGGATTTGGCGGGGTCCGCCACCTGACTTGGATGGGGGTGAGGATGAGGCTCTCGATTCTGGTTGGCAGAGCTGCCTTCGTCATTCTGGTTATGATTCTGACTCTGGTTCCTTCCTGTCTCGTTGCGAGGAATCTCTTCACCGTTTTGGCCCTGTCCAGGGCTGGGAATTTCTCCCCTTGACCGGAGGAGGGCCATGAGTTCTTGGTTCTGCTTGGCCAGCTCTTGCATCTCCCTGCGATCGGCAGCACTCTGTCGTGCTAGTTCTTGAATGTTGGCTGTGAGAGCCTGCAGTTGTCTCTCCGAGGCGCTCAAAGGCGGGGCACTGTTATCTCCGGCTTCCATGAGAGAAAAAGGTTACTTTGGGCGACCGCTTTTAGTTTTCTGGTAAAGAAACGAAATGGCTGGAAGCAACTCGTTCCCACAGACGGCGCCAACTGATGATGTGTGAAATCAGCACGGTCGTCCTACGGATGTTCTCTCTGATGGAAGACCTGAAACAAGGAACAACAAGGACGACGGTAGGAAAACACCGGTGGGGTGCCGGCCAAAGTTCCTCCGATGCCTTTGTCAGAGATTTGGTGGAGAATGGTTAACAAGTAAGTAAAAGTGTTTAGGCTAATAGTGTGCCTACCTTGTGCATTTCTGTCTGGTGGTTTATATAGATGATCCAGAAAATAGCCGTTGAGTCCCTCTTAACTTCCCTCTTTACTGGATTTAAATGAGGGCTATTATGAAGGCGGTTACAATATCTCGGGGATACTGTCATTAATGGGTAATTGAGTTCATTTACTTCGTTGTTTGTAACGGTGACCATAAGTGGGCCGTTTAGTACTTGTATGGGGGTTTGTGTGGACAGAATAAGGACCTTAGAGTCGTCCTTGCGTTTGTTCATCTTGGTGGACGATAGATTTGGACGATCGTCCCTTCGTGTCTTTGATGTTTCGGGTGGAGGCCTTTGACGACGTCCTGAGTAACGTCGTGGTTCTGTTTACGACGATCGTTTACGGTCGTCATTCCCGTGGTGCGGTTACTGTCGTCCGTCTTTTGGGTGATGAACCCATCAAGTTCAGTTTTCGAAAAGTCTTGCTTTTGGTCTATTTAGTTCTGACTTTAGGATAAAATTACTGCAATGGTTTTAATATTAACAAATGTAAAATCCTAGAACCTAAGCGATTGAAACAAAGGACGCCTGCTTATCAAATAAAAAAAAAAGAAACAAAGGACGCCTGAAGATAAAATAACAAGATACCTAAGGATATCTAGTTCAGACCTAATAATTAACCTTCATTATTCTTTTAATTTTTAAACCTTCAATAGAAGATCCAATTGCTTCACGATGGCCGGTTATAAATTTTTAGGGTTCTTAGAGAGTCTTCAAGCTTGTTCTCCTTGAAATCATTGAGAAATTTTCTTTTTTTTTTAGTGATCTGAATTGTAAACGACTACTGAGTCAAAGGACGGCTAGGATTTCCAACCTACTGTGTATATATTACTAACACCAATATCAAAATGACTAACTTGCCTTTTTCCTTTTTCTTTTTTTTTTCTTTTTTTTCATAACCGAGTATCAAATGAGGTTAATGGTGCCGCTATCAAGAAATTAAGTACAATTTTCTTTATCTGACAGTGCTAGAGATGAGGGAGCTACATGTGATGAGGAATATAGACATGATAAGCCAGCTACATGTGATAATGATGAAGTGAAAGATTCTAAAGGTCTTGAGCAAAGGGAGCAGCCTCTTACACTAGAGATCACGTCAATCAAGCCCTATAAATAGGGTCTTCCATAGGGAAGTGTTCAACCTCTGAAGTATAATTCTCCAAGAATGGTTTAAGATGTTTTCCATTAATCCTAAAAGTACATTATGATGTGGTTCTCAATTCCTATTGCACCATGAGGATAAATTTTTTTGACAATACAAGGCCTTATCTATCTATATCTAAACGTTTCATAAAAGAAATGAAACTTAGAATTATTTAAAAAAAAGAAAAAAACACAAAGCACCCTATAATTTTCATATGCATCACACCAATTTTTTTTTCATTCATTCAGTTCCAATTTTCTTGTTGAACTAGCCTTTCAGAACTAGGGTTGAATCATTTTATGGCCCTATACAATTCACTTAAAAGCACCCTTTTACTTCCTCAAAACATTTGGTGGCTTACCCGTTTGCAAAGAGTCAAGTTTAAAAGATATTACCTAAGGAGAAAGTCTCCCTGGGTTGTAGAACAACATACTTGAGCTCAATTGGGGAGGGTTTCAACTCTATCTCACGAGGTGGAAACTTCTCTTTTTGCACTTTCCTATTGCTCACCTCCATTTCCTATGCTCATTTTAAGAGAGAATCAGTATATGAAATTTCATAATGGTTAACACATGAATCAAATGTTTCAAACAAGTTTATTAACTTCACGAGCATCCTCTTCATCCCTACGTTGATTCTAGTTTTAAAGATATTAAGCTCTACAGTCTTGTTGCCAAAAGATAATTTTCGGACTCCACTCGTAAAATTTGTCAAAGCATTGGAAGAAACTAAGAATGGAGGTCCTAAAACAACAAGATTAGGACTGCTAGCATGTGTAATAAGTTATATATCCAAAATAATAAAATCTATAGGAAAATAGGATTTTTCAACCTTAATTAACACATCCTCTACTACCCATATCAGTTTATGAATAGATTAGTCTGCAAGTTGTATAACAACTTTGGTGGGTTTTAATTCACCAAGTCCCAACTGTTAATATGTAGAGTAAGGTAGTAGATTCACACTATTAGGATAATCTGGATCACATAGACTAATAGTGTATGATTTTGAAACGTTAAGAACTAATTGTGTGAGTTTCAAAGGACTAAGCATGCAAAGCATATAAACGTTAGAGACCAACATTATTTTTTTACCTCAAATATTAAAATATAACTAGCCGCAAACCAGTGCGATGCACGGAAAATTTTATATATATAAGATTTTTAATTTCGCGTGAACTTCGTAATGTTAATAAGAAAATATAAAAAAGTATTTTGAGAATCTCAATGAGAAGTTGTTAGAATTTGTTTTAATTCCAAAGAACAAAAAAGAGCACTTGAATTTAAATGACTATTTATTTCATCTTATAATACATGATAATTCTTCACCTAGCATTTATACAAAAGCATTGTATACATGATCTAGCATCAAATCAATAGGTAACAATTTTTAAGAAAAAAAACTCTTCAAAATCATTGCATTCAAAGCCTGTGACAATTTATTTGTGAATAGCAAAAAACACATATATAACAAAAAATTAAAAAAAAAAAAAACTAACAAAAAGATTTAACACTTTGCTACACATTACACAATAATCAACCACTAATGGGCTAATGGCTAACCTACGCACTTTTAAAAAGGTAAGAGAAAAAATATATATTATTTAGTTAAAAAAACTTAGTAAACACACCTAAAAAATACATTTTCGAAAATAAGATATACATTTAAACCATCAACAATCAATGTATCAATACAAACATGATTACAAACCTTGTAAAGAAGATAATTTCCAACCTTTGACCAAATATCTTTAAGCCCTTTGAATATAGTCATGGACATTTTCTTTAAGCTTTTTATAAATCTTGAAAAGAAAAGAAAAAAAATATATATATATATATATATCTAGAGAGAGAGAGAGAGAGATCTCACATTTATATTATAGGAACTTACATTGTTTTTTTGGTTATGTGGTAAAGAAAGTACAGAGAAGATTAGGATTAATAGAATACAAAAAAACTACTAACCACTACAGTTATTATTACATGAAAAAAAAACAATTGGATGTAAGACTTTGTCACCAAGGTTGCCAATGGTCTTGGTTTTGACAACACCTTTTTTATGTACTAAATACAAATGTTTGCATTCCTGGATTCAGCAAACCTCAGAGGTCTTCCATTACATAAGGTTGTTATTTGCCAAGGCACACCTTGCTTTCATGTAACTATATCATCCAGCCATCTATTGTCAATTGAGAAAATAATTAATTCAATTGAAGCCTTGCTCGCTTGCCTTGTGTGCACCTTCTTGTTTTTTCTAAATCCAAAGTTTGATTTCTTAATAATTTTCTTTTAGTCTATAAGGAGCACTACCTCATGTGTTTTGCACAGCACTTCCACTTCAACAAATTAAACTTGTCTTTCTCATAATGATCTATCTCTAGTGTAATTCCCCATTCTCTAAACATCCTATCATCCATGGCAGTATCAGGAAGCTTATTACTTTTATACCATATAAGAGCAATCCATAATTAAAATTCTCATAAATAAACATGTCCGACAATAACTTGATAACATAAGTGTTTCTTGAGATTGGAGAACTAAGCATGATGCATACATCAAACCTTCACACAACAATCATGTTGGTGTCATATCAAAATCTTTTCCATTTATTTTGGCATAATGTATATAATATAAGAAATCTTTAACATACACTTTTTGGTTGAATGAAAACACACAACATAAAGTCACAAATAGAAAACCCAATCTGATTTAACCCAAACACAAATCCCATACCACAAAACCCACAAATTCAATCAAAAGCAATACAAAATTAAACCTTGACTTCTTTTTTAAATCTTAATTTTATTTGAATTTCATGAAGATAATACTAATTTATAGAGAGGGTAATACTAATTTGATTTCGTGTTATTTTCAATAGCTAACCCATACTATTTACTAAAAATATCATAGAATTGGAATTGGCTCTTAAGTCTTAAGTTAAGGTTCTTATTAGGTTGATCTCCTACTAAGCCTAAAAATAAAAAAAAAAAAAAAGAGATGGTAACTAAAACCAAGAGGCATAAACCATTAAATTGACATAAAACAGTGAGTGAGACATTTTGTCAAACATATGGTGTGCAGATTCCAAAATTTGAATGAAAATAAAGTTTTGCAACTTGAATCAACCCAAAAATGACTCCCAAGACAAATTAAGCACATTACAATTGAACAAATGATCAATTATCCCAAGTTGGCAAGAATAAAAAAAAAAAGTAGAAATAAATATTAGAATGTACCGTTGGTCCGTTAGGTAGTTCTTGACAGCCATATATAATCACCCCCATCAAAAACTGTCACAAAAAGCTAGAATTGTGGATAAACAAATACCATAAGAAAAATCTCAGGAAAAAAAAAGGAAGAAACTGAGACGGAAAATTATGAGTATAATTGAGTTTGTTAACATAGGCTGTTTGAGGCATTCTGTCAAACAAATATCATGCATTATTCCTGCAACCACTTTCTGTATACACTGTTACTAAAGAATTAGCTACAAACACATTCAGCCCAAACACTTGCAGAGTAGAATGTTAACTTTAATTCCCTTAAAGAAAAAATAAATTATCCGTATTGCCAAATCTAATAAACTGCTTAGTATGAGCCTCAATAAAAAAAAAATGAAGTTTGAGCCATTCCAAGCATTAAAATTTCCCAATAACGAAAAATAAGTCTTAATATATTTAGAGGCAAAGAAAACGGAATTGATTCTTGAACTTTACCTGGATAGAAACTTCCAACTATCATGACCTGCAACAAAGTAGACTTGAAAATTTTAAAAACAAATGAATATATTAAAAAAAAAAAAATCAATAAAGTTAAAAGAAGAATACAGTAAAAGGGTTTTACAACTTGCTCCACCAAATCAGTAAAAGGGTTTTAAAAACACATTCCTATTATTTCTCTAATGATTATTCACTCATTGAACCTGGTCACACTATACTGTAAACATTCAATATCTGTCAATTTGGAAAGTCGTTGAATATCATGTAATCTTAAAAGATACATACAAAAGCTGAAAAGTCCTTACTTGCACAAATTTCTTTTTTCAACGATTCCATAATCTGAAAGCAATTGATTATGCTCCCCTGTTTGTTGATTTAAAGCCGAATTGATGGGAGCTATGTGTGATCCGACGGCCAGCGTTGTTTACCCTATAGGCCTCCGTGAAAAGCTGAAGCTGAAGCTCCGCGTTTGATTTGATTTTGATAATAAGAGAGCAGTTTAAGGCTTCCATATAACTTTTTCTCTTTTTTCCGTTTGTGGCTTCTTCTTTTTTCCTTTTTCCTTTTTTAACAAAAAGAAGAAAAATTTATATGATCAGTGACTGTGTTTTAAAAAAAATGTATTGGCAGAGAGAGAAACAAATCAGTTCTAGCTTTTAGTTTATATATAGATTTGTAACTAGTTATATTAACTAACTAAAACTTAATTACTTTTTAACTAGTTATAACAGAGAGTTATGTTCAAGATGGATCATTCTACAGTACCCACAGTTTTTTTGTGGGTACCGTACCTCTAAATGGATAACCTGCTATAACAGGTCATCAAAACATCATATTAATGGTATCATCATCACATTTGATGGTACCAATATCACATATGATAGTACCTTCATCACTTTATTTAGTATTTTTATTCACTTCACATATAATAGTACCTTCATCATAATTATGGTACCTGGTACCAATATCATATATGATGGTACCTTACATCACATATAATAGTATCTAACATCACATTGGTTAGTACCTTAATTTTGTGTCACATTTTATACATCACATGTAATGGTACCAAATATCAAATATGATAGTACATTCATCACAATAATGGTACCTGGTACCAACCTCACATATGATGGTACCTTACATCACATATGATGGTACCTAACATCACATTGGTTTGTACCTTAATTTTGTGTCATATTTTATGGTACCAACATCACATTTTATGGTACCAACATCACATTTAATTGTACCAATATCACATATAATAGTACCCTACCATCACATTAATTGGTACCATAATTTTTTTAAAAATATATATTATACTAAAAAATTAGATAATATCAACTTCATAAATACATCACAATTGATGGTACCTATCATGCCCGAGAGCAAGGGAGAGAGAAGCAGAGAAGCCTATGGGCCCAGTGGTTAATGGGACCCACTTATTTTATTTAATTAATAATATTAGAAAAATTAAATAGTACCAAACAACAACAATCAAATGGTACCCTGAATCTAAGAACCCTAAAATCTTCATATAACCTTTCTCCTCAGCCTCCGCCTCTCACCTGGCTGTTACATCTCTTTCCCCATCATCTCCTCCTCCCATGCCTCCTCACCCTTTCTCCACCTCAGCCTTACCGTCCACCATCACCCACGACCTCTTCGAGGTGACATTGGACTCAGACCGAGTGAGAGAGAACCGAGAGCCACCGAGTGAGAGAGCCATCACGAGCTGGGACCTGAACTCGAGCCGTCGACCGAGTGAGAGAGATCGAGAACCACTGAACCACGAGGAGCCACTCCATCGACGAGTGAGAGAGACCGAGAATCACGAGCCATTTCATGAACGAAACTGAGAGGAACTCCAAGGAGAATGAACCGATGTCCAAGATCTGAGAAACCCGAGTGGATCAGAGAGGAACCTGCACAAAATCTGAGGTATGAGTGATTCAATTTGTTTGTGTTGTCGTTGTTTCTTGAGATTGTTGTTGTCCTAAAATTTGTTTGTGTTGTTTCTTGAGATTCTTCTGTTTTTATCGCCTGTGGCTTCCCAAATGCTGCACAATTATTTGTAGAAAATTAACACATAAGCTTCTTCTACTTTTAGAAGTAAGAAAGTAAAAAAGATTGTGATACCCACGGTTAAGGTAAGTAAGAGCCAGTGTGAAACAAATGTTCAAAAGTAGCACAAATCCAATCAATGCCCCTATGCCTATCCAATACCAGTATGCATGTGGGAAGTACCCACGGGACTTCAAAACTGCTACTCCCAGTGTTTCCGTTGAGTTTGCAAGAACCTTAAATATGAATTTGACTTGAGACATCAGAGGATAAACCAAAAGAAAAAGACAAAACTGCTCTGTTAAAGAATTTACTTTGCTCCAACTTTTCCCAAAAAACTCATTAACCACTATTGCGTTCTGCGCATACATCAAGGGTGAAATCCAATAGCCCCATATCCACCACTTCTTTATATCCTCTGCAGCATTCAAGGGAAAAACAAAAAAAACAAAAAATTGAAGCATCATGGAAGGTGCAACTTATTTTGAGAAAACAATAATTTGTTTACTAAAATTATTAAATTATTATGTTATACCTCTTGACAGGACAAACCCACTCAATGCAAAAAGCATGAGCAGTGCAGCTGAACCAAATGTGTTGGCAATAATCAAGCTCCTACCCATTGCTGCTATAAATCGGAATAATGCAGAAGCCATCTGGTTAACAAATACAAGCAGAAGGTATTCCCTAAACAATCTGCAGTATATACATCCATATGTCATTTGGAACAGAACATGTGAAAAAACATCTTTGCAAGTTTGTAGTAAATTGATAATAATTATTACTTTCTTACCTTCCAACATATGGGTCAAATCCAATGACATAGTAGGTAATGGATACCCACACAGCAACTTCTACTAAAGAAATGGGGATCTTAAGGATCCATGCTGGAAGTGCATATGCCCATGCAGGATAAAAGAGGAGGTCCCTTTGCTTGTAAAAAATAGGTTGTACAAAATCTAAACTTCTCTTTTTGTGAACCCCATCAACTTCAACCTTCTGCTAATATATTTCCAGTGCTGTAAAACCAGTGTTTCATTTCAATGATATTATAAGAATGTTTTAGTTTCATGACTACTAGGTTGGATTAGATTTGTTGAGCTTAGATAAGTTTTTGTAGTTTCAGTTTCTCAAGATTATGTTGATTGATACTCCTTGTGCTAAAGTAGTTGTTAGATTTATGGTTTGTTCGTGGTAAATATAATTTGGAGTTTAAAGAGATGTCAATGATTTTGGTGATGGTATACAATTATGAGATGAATATGTGTTTGTTCCAATTTTAGTGTTTTATGTATTTGCTGGAGTACTATTTCTGTCCTAAATATGTGTTTGAAGCTGTGTACAATAGAATCACACTTCTTCACAACTATTCTTTAGCACCTGGTTTGAGATTTTATAATTTTGGGAATTACTTCTTGTTTGTGATGTGATGTTTAGCCTGGGAGTGCCAGTACAAGATGCTTGGTATGGTTTGGGCCTTTATTCCATATATCCCAAATTGAAATTATTCAAACTTAAAATTAAAGTGTGTTACTTTTTTTTTTCTTGTTTTCGAATCATGTGGCTACTTTTAGACCTTGATCCTGTATGAAAATAGGCTATAAAGTGATGTTACTCATTTTTTATTAATAGAATGCTAGAAAAGAAAGAAAGAAAAGGTTCTGCAGTATAGGAAGTGTCAATAAACTCTTAGTCTGGGCCCTTCTTTATATCAAAATTTTGGCTTCACAATTTTACTAGTTTTCTTTTTCTTGACCCAAAAAAAAAGGGCTATAAAAGCATTGTTGATCATCTATACTTCTTGAAGTTTTCCAAAAAAAAAGTCCATAAAAGTATTGAACAATACACCTTATGAATAAAGAACTGAACATTTTATTCTGGTATTCTGTTTTGTAATTAAGTATGCTTAAGAAATATTCATGACTGCTAGCAGGATATGCAATGCTCATAATAACCAAGTTAATTGGCAAAGACAAAATTTCAATACCAATACAAGCCTTCCATTGCCCCTTTCTCTCTTGAAAAGGCATGGACAGGCTTTTCATTGTATGCCCATAGGTTTAGTGTGCCTCCAATATATATATATGCTTTGTTTGATGAAACTCTAGGTACTGATTTTTCAAGTGCTATATCCCTAATCTTGATTATTTCACATTTCAAATGATTTGAACAAAATTTTAAACTTATGACTTGTATATACCAACTTTTGTAATTTAACTGTTTACTATTTATTTGTTTATTTTGTAGGAAGGGACTGTTTGTGGTTACTTTGAATGGAATAATCCTGATGAAGGTGTTGTCCTTAAAACTCTCTCATTCGGAGGAAATGATCAAGATGAAAGACACTGTTATTGCTAATTTGAAGAAGACAATTTGCAAGTTAGAAGAGGAGAATCACGAGAATTCAACTAAAATAATGAAAAGAAAGAAGAAGACTAATATGTGTTGTTTTGTAGCCTTTTTTTTATTTATTTTTTATGTTGGTATTGTCGTAGTTAGTGCAATGATACAAATTAGGATAGACAAACCAATGTATTTGCTTTAAACTTTGTAATTGTTATAACCATGTACAACATTGTCACTATGTAATTCATGTTGTTAGAATATAAGTCCAATGGGTCTTAGGCCCAATATATTGTCTTGTATAGCACTCCTTTTACTTGTGCATTACTCTTATCTCTGCCTATATAAAGGCTCTCTCTTGTACTACATTTGACATATAATATAATACACAGACTTTCAGTCTTTAACATGGTATCAGAGCTGAGGCTCTAATATTGTGCAGTTCTAGTCCTTCCAGGCGTTCTTCCGCTGCCTCAGCTGTCTCCGGCACTGCCCAGCCGCCACCGTCAGAAATCCGGTTGCCTGCGCTGCCAAGAAGCTGATTCATCGCCGAAAAGGACCCACTGCCACCCTCGGATCTGCCGTTCCCGGACTCCGATCAAGACACCGCCGGTACCGTTGGAAAGCTCTCGAGATTATTGACTCAACGGCACAAAAAACGGCGGATTCCGACGTCGGACGCGCCCTCACGCGCCGCCTGAAGATTCGGTGCGCCGTCACGCGCTCCCACGCGCCCCCACGCGCCAGCCTTCTTCTCTGCCACGTGTCACGCCTCCAGGACGCCACGTCAGCCCTAGACACGCTACTGCCACGTCAGCACAGTGCCACGTCAGCCCTAGCGTTGACCGTTGACTTTGACCAGCGTTGACCGTTGACTTTTCCGTTGACCAGGCGTTGACTTTTCCGTTGACCAGAGTTGACTTTTTGCGTTGACCAAGCGTTGACTTTTTCGTTGACCAGAGTTGACTTTGACCAGCAGAGTTGACTTTTTCCAGAGTTGACTTTTTGCAACCCAGGTGCTCCCTACCCAGTTTTTCGTGCTGATTTCATTTTTGTGGTCTGTTTTTGCAGTTGAGATTTCATTATGACTCAAAGTGAAATTTCTAAGCCTATTCATAGGCGATCCAATCAAAAGAATTATCATCTTATTTGTGCCTTTTGCAAGCATCGCGGTCACACTATTGATCGATGTAACATGCGTGCCGGCATTCTTCAGCGCTCTGCAGCCTTGACTGCCTCTGAGTCTGTACCATCATCCGATGCTGCATCTTTTGATCCTGTCTCATTGACTACACCTACTTACAGCATAGCAGATCTACAAGCCCTCTTCAGTCAGGTTCAAGCTTTGTCTTCCAGTGCATCCAATTCTGCTCTTTCTATGACACCAGGTATCTCTTCTGAATGGTTCTTAGATTCTGCCTGCTGCAATCACATGACGGACAATCCTCACCTCACAAGTGCCCACACTCCTCCTGTCTTACCTACTATTACCACTGTTGATGGCTCCGCCATGACTGTTAGTCATGTTGGCTCCATCTCTACCCCTAACTTATCTATCTCTGATGTCTTTTGTGTTCCTAAACTGCATCTTAATCTTTTATCTGTTGGCCAACTAACCGAACTTGGTTTAAACCTGTTCTTTTCTTCTCGTGGTTGTCTTGTGCAGGATTCTCGGACGGGGCAGATTGTTGGGTCCGCGCGTAAGGTTGGACGGTTGTTTGAGCTCACTTCCCTTCACTTTCCGTCTTCATCAGTCTCCGCCCCTGTTATTGCTGCTTCTGCCTCCATCGAGTTGTGGCACTCTCGTCTAGGTCATGTTTCTCTTCCTCGTATTCAAACCTTAGTATCTAGGGGTCTATTAGGTTCCGTTTCTTCCAGTCCATTTGATTGCATGCCATGTCAGCTCGGCAAACAACCTGCCTTACCTTTTAATAATAGTGAGTCTATTGCTTCTGCAACTTTTGATCTTATACATTCAGATGTATGGGGCCCTCTCCTGTTCCTACAGTAGGGGGGTCAAGATATTTTGTTATTTTTGTCGATGATTTTTCTCGTTACACTTGGATTTATTTAATGAAAAATCGTTCTGAAGTTCTCACAATATATCGTGATTTTGCTAAAATGGTTCAGACTCAGTATTCTAAAGCTATTAAGGTATTTCGCTCTGACAATGCACGAGAATATAGACAAACAGATTTTTCTACTATTCTTAAACACTATGGAACTGTTTTTCATACCTCTTGTGCTGGCACCTCACAACAAAATGGACGAGCTGAACGTAAACTCCGTCACATCCTAGATACTGTTAGGGCTCTCACCAATGCAGCCTCCACTCCTGCCTCATTCTGGGGTGAAGCTGCTCTCACTGCAGTATACACCATCAACCGATGCCCCTCACCTGTCATTCAAAACACAACACCATATGAACGGTTGTTTGGCACAGCTCCAAACTACAGTCTACTCAAGGTTTTTGGTTGTGTCTGTTTTGTTCTTCTTCAACCACATGAGCGCACTAAACTTCAACCCCGCTCCCAGCTATGTTGTTTTCTTGGCTATGGCCTTGAAGAAAAGGGGTACCGTTGTTATGATCCAGTCGCCAAGCGTCTTCGAGTCTCTCGGCATGTGGTCTTCTGGGAACACAAGATGTTCTATTCCTTACCTTTATTTTCTGCAGGTAATTCTGATTCTCAGGCTGATCCTCTACCAAATCTCTTCCCTGAGATTCCTTCCCCTTCTGCTGAGTCAGTTAATCCCATCTCCGACGAGTCTCCCCCTGCTGATCCCTCTTCTGATGAGTCTCCTACAGCCGATCCTACCTTCGACGAGTCTCCTCTCTCTGCCCCTGCTGCGAATCCTGTCAACACTACTGCTCCTGAGCCTCGTCGCTCTCATCGGGTAAGTACTCTTCCCTCTCATCTTCGTGATTTTCACTGCTTTTCTGCCTTTGCCACCTTACATGAACCTCACACCTTTCGTGAGGCCTCCTCTGACCCTTTATGGCAGCAAGCTATGAAAGAAGAATTGGATGCATTGTTAAAGACAGGTACTTGGGATCTGGTTGATTTGCCAGCTGGTAAATCTGCTATTG